>CM023481.1:327272592-327893809 GCA_013339685.2 Hyalomma asiaticum
CATCCGTAAGTGGGCGCCAGATTCCTTCGCATCCCCCCCCCCTTTTTTTTTTGTCACTCTTCTTTACGTCACTGACTCTGACCCTTCTCGGTCGAGATTACTTGGTGGGAAAGTATTTTTTTCTGGTGCACGCGCACTAGCTTTATTGCAGTGTCAAAAAACATGCTTTCCATCTCTGATTAACTCGCCTTTTATGCTGCATTCCACTGTTTTCATTATCTTCTAATAATTAAGCGCCTTCTGTATTCCCGGGCAACTTTTTTTTTTCATTTTGCCATGGAACGACTTTTTTGCGAACATTTAGGCCTTGGGCCCCCCCCGAAAAAAAATCCTGGCTACGTGCCTGCCTCTTATGGCATGGAAATGGGGGTTCTTATGAAGTGACTTCCGTCAAACCCAAGCGGCGGACCTGTTCGTTACGCAGACCAACTGTAGCCCCCGAGTCCGGGGAGGGCCGTTCGCCCGAAAAAAAAAAAAAATTGGCCGCGTATCTCCGCACTTTGCTGCAAAAGTCGAAAGACGATAGCCTTCTAACGGCCGTAATACATGAGTCCCGGTTGTCCCGGTTCGCGTGTTTCTATTTCCCCGAGGAGTTGCGCAAGCGAGAGGGAAAACGAAGAGACGCGAGGAGAGAAAGGGACCGGCGGGAGTGGCGGGCGGCCGTTCCGCTGCTTTCCGTTCGGCACGATGGATGGATGGATGGATATTAGGAGCGTCCCTTTATAACGGGGCGGTGGCCGGGCCACCAAGCTCTAGTTTTATTTCTTTTTCGTTTACAACCATTTCTTTTCCCGAATCACACATATTTTCACAACTAATTTTTTTTTCCTCGTCTATTTATTTTATCTATTATCGTTCTGCTGTGATGTAACAATCTTACCCGAACTACCTTGCGCTTTTGTTTGCTCCATACTTTTGCGCCACCAATGCTCTAAGCGCCTTTTACTTATATCTATCGCCGGCATGTTCAGCTTTCCCCTGTTACTCCTGAAACCCATGGCCTCCTGTAGGGTAGTGTCCACAGCTAACACCTGGGTGGACATCTGTACATTCAATCAAAATATGGTCTGTCGTTTCCCTAGCTTTTCCACAGCACGTACATGTATCCCCTTCTTTATTGAATTTCGCTCTGTAACTTCAGGTTCTCAGGCCACCGGGCCTTGCCTCAAACAGTAAAGCGCTTCCCTTTGAATTATCGTAAAATTTTTCTCTCTTGATTTCGTCTTTCCCTTTTCGGTAGTTGTTCAATGCCGGTTTCTTGTCCATTCTTGCTATCCAATCCGAGTTCTCCGCCGCTCTGACCATGCTCTTAACGCTCTTTTTCGTCCCATCCGTTTCGTTACTGGATGTATACCAGTCATGGGCACGTTACCAGTAAAAAGTAACAGTGTTACAGTTACAGTTACCTAAGCCAGAAAAGTAACTGTGTTACAGTTACAGTTACTCAGCTTCCAAAAGTAACTTGTTACAGTTACTGTTGAAAAGTAACGTCGTTACTTTTCCGTTACTGTACAAGATTATTACACCGCAAACGAAATTATGTAGTTCTTTCAACGGAAACGTATGAAGGGCGTGCGGTTAATTGAAGCTGCTCGTAGCAAAGCGCCAGATAAAAGAAATTGAATGGGCTCAGTCAAAAGCCCAACACTAGCAATCGTTGCGTGCGCCTCATTTTCTGCAACTTTTTTTATTGATTGTCGGAAAGTTATTTACAAATATAAATGGCATATCCTACGTTCAGTGGGAATCAAGGAAATGCGCAGGATGCATCATGAACGTAAAACGGATCTGCATTGTTGTCTCGCTATACCGATTTTAGGTACATATGAAGTTAACGAAACGGCCGCAAGAGCACCAAGACTGTGACATGAAAACCACGCCGCTCATGACACTCATGTCATGATTCTAATGTTATGACGTGTCGTTTACATTCGTCATGCAGTCGTGTTGTGCCATAGAAATTTTGATATACACCCATTAAAAAAACGCGTGGCATGTAAATCACGCTGTTCATGCAATACATGTCACGATTTTCAAGTTCTTAGAATGTATCACCCATGGTCGTCATACATTGTTGTCTCGCATATCAATTTTGGTTTTTATCAAGTTAACGAAACGACTGCAAGATCACTAAGACCGTGGCACGTCAGTCATGCCGCTTATGACATGCGTGTCATGATTTTTTTTGCTATGACGTGTCATTTATGCTCGTAATGCAGTTATTTTGGGCCATACCAATTTTAGCATACATCCCATTAACAAAAAGGCCAGGAGAGCACCAAGACCGTGGCACGTAAATCATACCGCTCATGACATGCACGTCATGATTTTCATGTTATGACCTGTTATTTATGTTCGTCATGCAGTCATGTTCTTGCATACCAATTTTCGTATACATCCTATTAACGAAACGGCCGGGAGAGCACAAAGTCGTAGGCTGCTAGATCGATAGATATGCTCAAAGTCGCCGAAGTTTGCTAAGAAATATTTCGCATTTAGTACGTTGGGACAGCCTGATGCCACGAAGCACTGCTGTATGCTCGTAAATGAAATGGGAGCTCAACCTGAGACGCGAAAAAAGGATAGGCCCCTTCGAGCGATTGCTGCCGGCATTTTCGGAAGTGCTTTTTGGAAGTGCCGCCGCACCGGTCTGAACGTGTGCGAGGCATTGAAAAGCGTCTGTTTCTAGGTGGTTTCCGCGCGGGTGGTCATAAAAAAAAATGGCTGGCCATGCAAAAATAAAATTAAGGATGCTGCACTGGTCTCTGAAAACAGTGACTTTGGTCACTTAGCCCGACCATACAGCGCTGTCGCGCACGTTTCTGTGCATGGAGGCGGGAAAAGAACCCTTCCCCGCCATTTCTTGTCGCCGCCCGGCTATGGTGGCTAGAAGGAGAGGTGTCAGCATCGGCGCGCCGGAGAGGGAGCGAGAATTCATCCGGATGCGGCGGCGCTGCTGTCGACTCCGAGATGTCCGCCCTCGCGCCCACGCGCGCGTAGCAGCCGCTTTTTGTTGCAACTATTTCACGCTACCATGCGGATTATAACAAAGGCTAGTTGGCACCTTTCTGGGGGCTCGCTGCAAAGCGTGTATTGGCACTGAAAACTAATGTTTTCAATTTACTTCCTTGTATATCAGCTACGTTTGCCGCTCGCACCCCGAAGCGCTGGAAGATAGGGAATCAAATGAATGACTTGCCGTGAGCTTGACACCAAAACAACGTCCGTGCAGTTATCACTTTGATGCCACAGTGTTCTCCGTGACCTCTCAATGCAGGTAAAGGTATCAGCAACCATACGTGGATGCGTTATTTTTATGACTTGCGCATCGAAAACCAAGGTCTATTTGTACAAGCAAGACATTTATTTTGACACACTCTTACAATTGAACACGAAAAACACCATGAAAAATAAACAAAACATATGCAATAAGGTGGGAGAGAACTGCAAGTTATACAAAACTCAGCTAAAGCAAGTGAATAAGGCAACTAAAAAGAGCAGTCAATATACAATGCCACCATGGGCATACATATACACATGACATTGAGATTTGATTGACAAACATAGATGCAGTCACAAACCAGTTCACGAAAAAATTGATTTCTGCATATGTGAAACACAGCCAGACAATGACATCAAATTTGTTAATGGGACCTTTGGAACAATGTGAATAAGATAACGTTAAATGTCACAAGAGACAACACAGTGGGGGTAATGCACAATAACATAAAATAAAACCTTGTTCGCTGTGCGTTATGACAGTTAAGTCGTACGTCTCAACTTCAAGAACTTCATCTTTTCTCTCTTTTTTTTTTGGTTGGACGCATTTTCTCCAGCAACGAGAAAATGCATTCTGGTCAGTGTAAAGAAGCGAATGATTTGATTTGTCACTTCCATTTTGTGCTGTTCACAGCCGACCATATTTAACCTCTTCACAGACAGGCAAGAGATAAGGTCTGATATGCTATCAGTTTTCAGCTTGTTAAAACTGAAGCAATAGGTGAATGCATCTTCCATAGCTTTGACCAGGTCTGTTAAGGACTCAGACGGGTACAAGAGGCCCCCTCTGTCTATATAACGTGTGAGGCATGACTCTGCCGGAAGCAAGCTGGAATCCTCTGAATGAAGCAACAGCCTGCTGCATTCGTTGCACTTCGTCTTTTTCAACATCTTCCGGGCCACATAGCCACTGCCGTAATAAGTGATCCGGGAGTCACTTTTCTGTCCAACGAGATGAGCGTGGTCAGGGAGGGCTTCACATGCCATAATCATTTCATGAACCTCATTGAGACGCCCCACATCTAGGAGCTCATCCAGCTTATTCTGGAGTTTCATTGAATTATTGTGGGTGCCCGGGCATAGAAGGCTGCTCAGAACTCCAGAAGGTATGTTGCCACTGGAGGGTGACTGCGCCAAGCTGTAAAAACTGAGGCAATTCACAGATATCAAAAATTGTGTCGGTGTAGGGTGATCATTCGAGCCAGACTTGATGGAACGTCCGTTTCAGCATTCTGCAGTTCCTCGTGAATGGAGTCAACCTTTCTTCGCTTGGAAGTCGCGCCTCCATTGGACGACACCGTCTTTCTTTTTGGAGGCAACTTCTTCGAGAGGTAAGCCGGCAGATTTGGAAATATCGTGGGGATCGCGTCGACTGTCAGAGTGGGGCGATCACGAGGGATTTCCACAGGCTCACCGTTAATGACATGCTTGTAGCTACGGACGATGAATCTTTCGTCGAAATGAGCCTCGCACACAACGCAATTATTTTCCAGTGGCTTGTCAGCGCGAGGAATCGCACGCTCCCAGGGCTTGCGCCGTTCATCGTCGACGGGAACAGCGAAGAGAGACGCTTTCTTCCCTTGTTTGCGGGCCGAAACATACCCCGCATTGCATCCAGGTGCAAAGCAGTGTCTTTGCTGCTTACACCGTGGCATGGCAACATCGGAACTTACAGATCCCGAGCAAGTTCAAATTGGCACACCGCAGACGTTGCGCGAACACGTGCAAGCGACGAAACATGCGGCGCCGGCGGTCGGCGGGTGCTCTAGACAAATCTCGGTGGCGACGCGAGCGCCGCCCCGCGGCGGCATGAAATACCAGCACGCCTTCTTTCAAGGCGCGGCCGAGACGATGCTGACACCTCTCCTTCTAGCCACCATAGCCCGGCGGTGCTTTGCTTGCCTTCGTAAAAAAAAAAAAAGTGATTTCCGATCTGGAAACACGTCAGGCACATTTAAAAAAAAGAAAGGCCGAGAGATGTCCGTGTCCTGCACAGCATCGCGATACAAACGATACACCGTAAAAGCATTCTACTAGTCAGATACAAATATATTTTGCAAATTTATCTAGATGCAGAGGTACACAGTCATAAATAATTAAGAGAAACATTGCGATAGTCTTGTGTCGCGATACTTCCGAGCCCTGCTTTTAAAAAGTGTTCCTGCTGGATATTTTTTTAAAGGAAGTAACTGTAACGGTATTTACAGTTACAGTTACCGTGTAAAAAGTAACATAGTTACAGTTACAAGTTCCTCTAAATTAAATGTAACTAGTTACAGTTATAAGTTACTGAAAAATGTAACTAGTTACCGGTAACGCGTTACTAGTAACTAGTTACTGCCCAAGACTGATGTATACTTACTGGTAAGCTTCCTAGTTCTCTTCCTCCATTGTGAATCAACGTTCTTCCTATACAAATACCTGAATACTTTCGCTGCCCATCTACTTTCTTTCATATTCCTTAATCTCTGTTCGTACCTAATTTTACTCTGAGCTTCCCTTCCCTCAAAGTCAGACCATCCCATATCCCCCTTAACAGCCTCATTTGTGGTCTTCCCATATGCGCCCAGTGCGAGACGTCCGACCGTCCTCTGATTCACGTCCAGCCCTGATTGTACCTCTGACCTCATGCACACCACTGAGTTTCCGAATGTAAGTGCTGGCACCGTTACACCTTTCCACAAACCTCGAATTACCTCGTGCGTGAGATAAGACTCGAGAGTGAGATAAGGGTGCCATCTGGCCATGGTTTCGGGAAACGCAAGAAGCTTGCCTAGTACGCAGAACTGCGCAGGATACGTCCGCTTTTGCGCATCCTAACAAGCACTAGGGTCTTTAGAATTGCGCATCTATGTATTTTCTACTAAAGGAACACACCGTCTAATACTTCCGTATTTATGTTGCGCCTCAGATATGCGTAATATTTGCTTTTTGGCCGACTGTGTTCAAAAGTATGAAGGTAGCTACCAGTTCACGCTGGGTGGTCGTTGAGGAAGGGGTTCACCTTTCGCAGCAGAACAGACATGCCAAAATTTCTGCGTTGAAGTATCCGAAGAAAGACTATCGTCTTTAAAAAATAACCCTCTCCTTGCTTGGAGCAGGGGGCTTTGCCGGGGAGAATGTACGGGATGATGATGGGCACTGTATGATTTGGGATAGGCTAGTAACAGTCAGCTTCTTCCTGATAAAATCCATAAAATGTCTAGTGTGCCGTACGGTTGCTCTACTGTTGGTGGTCGCGATGCAAGGGACCGTGCATAACCGTAATTCAGCAAATGGCGCTGTCGCGCAGCGGCCGACGGCCGCAGGGAATCCAACTGTCACTGTGAAGGAACGAAGACCTGCTCTGTCCCTTTCTTTCTTGCCTATATTTACCTTATCTTTCATACTACGTCTGTTGCCTACGTCCCTTCCTGCTCGAGTTTAGGTAACATTGCGCAAGCCACCGCAGCGGTGGCTCACGCGCGCTCTTTCACGCCTGCGGGAAAAATACACGTTCACGTTAGCTCACGGCGGCTTGACGTGCACCGCTTGATGTTCTCAGAGTGACGTGCGCGGGCGGTTGTGCTCGCGCCCGTCAAGGTTTCCTTGCTGGGCAGAGAATGGTTTTGCGACGGCTCTCCGGCTGCCGCAAGCCGACGTGACCAATCAGCGACGCAGGAATGGTGGCCACAGCTACGTCGGCTTGCCCTCGGCTTGACTCCCGCGGCCACGGCGCCGTCCTCTTCGCTCCGTGGCCTTCTCCGTTTGCGCTCGTTACATCGTTAGGAAGATTCCAAGAGGGAGATTACTGGAAACTGTACGTGACTACAGGTTTCTCTGCTACCAGACGACGCCAGAATACAAACAAGGACACGGAATTTAAAACCATATTAGATGGGGACGTACTGGCGACGAGAGATGCGCTCAAAATTTTGCCGTCCCACGTTGTGCAGCGAGTTAGCGAGGTTAGAAGGTGTCACGCGTTCTGCGCACCGGCGAAGCTTGCCGTGCGCTTTGAACACCCGCCGCGCTGCCCACGTTCTACGGCGCCAGAAACCGTCCGCTCGCCGCTAGCATGAACGGTTTCTATAGAGAATGTTCGCCCGCATAACAACCTCGGCGTCGCTGTCGAGATTTATTTTACGAGGTTGTCTCCTGCATTGGGTTTATATCAGCGACGCATCCTTAGATTGTTTTGACTACTACACGAAGTCCATTATGAAACCTTAGAAAAGTACCGCCAGGAAGGGATGATTCAAAGTAGAGTCGGAAATGTCGTCAACGATGAAAGTTTATTCGCGAAAAAACGACACAAACGATAGTCGATGGCTTGAAATGGTCCTGAGTGCAACGAAAGTCTGCCATCCACACGCAATAACTTGGCCGACTCGAGCTGGCATCGAATTAATTAATAGGCGGCGCAGCTAGTTCCGGGCTACCGCGCATCGCTTTCTACTCTTCAATCACGACATGACAGTTCATCCGCTCTTCTAGCACACGGGCAGCAACGGGACACCCGGGTTCAATACTTATTTTATATACCCTGTACGCGCTTTTCAGTGTCAAGATATGATTGTGCCGTGCCTTTGGAAACGTTTAAAAATGGGAATAGTCGCATTGGCTTGGTTACTTCGAAACAAGGCAACAGTGCCACCTCGGGTGCCGATCGAGGATAGAAGGCGCGTCGTCAAGCGTTCCATGCACGGTTTCATTCAGCGTGAAATATGTTGCCTTCTCGGCAGGAGCAGAACCCCTGTGAGCCGCGTCGTCCAAGCCTATTGGCCTCGAGATCGACATGTAGATGGCAGCACTGTCACCACGTGAGTGTGGATCGGCGTTCGCCGGCGCGCATTGAAATGTACATAGCGGCGCTCTGTTGTGAGCGCGGTTTTTTAGATAAATAAAAGCATTAACTGGCAGTCAAACGGTAATACACGCGCCCTTCAATCTCACGTGAGTGCAGTAATCACGCAAAACGCTTTCATTGCACGAGAAGGAAGCGTGATATTCCATTCAACGGGGCACTCAACGCTTTGACCTCCTCGGTGGTTCTCTCCGTCTATTTTTCTTTTCACCATACTTAAGTTTTCTGCTGTCTACAATGTTGGCATCGCTGTTACGCGTCTGGAAGTTTAGTATACAGTTCTCGCTCATTTATCACTATTGGCTGCAACAACAAAAAAGGGCTGTTGCATCGCATTGAGTTGTACTCCTCTGTATCACTTACACGCATACCTGCATTTAAATGCCTTGCATATGTCATGTTTTATGAAACGCAAGACAGTTAATTGGCTCGGTTAGTCAAGCTACGTGACTGTATACGCCGCTTGAGTACTATACCACGATTTGGCACACGTGGTGACAAGCGAGAAAATTTCGCACCTTGGTGCCAACGCACAGGTGGAAATAAAGGCGGTGTTTGAAAGACATCGCACGCTCTTTGACGGCACTCCGGGAAAATTTGAAGGTTTCGAGTGTGCGGCATGTGCAAAAATGTTCTCGTAAGGGGTAAAGTACCCCGTTGCAGTATTACAAACGGATGTGTGAACATTTAGTTACACCATACACCTTTACAGCTTTGCTATTCGACCACCAACACGGGGTGGAATAGCCGATGACGATGATTTTTTCTTCTTTTTTTCCTTAGCGTTTCACTGCAAACGGGTGCGTGTCATCCTCTATACTATAGAGTACACCGTCATTGCTGGCAGAAGCGCAATGTGTAAGACCAATAAGATATCGAGCGCAACCTCCCCGCCGGCGACCACTGCATAAGCAATTGCATCGACAGTCTTTGTCAGCTAAATAAATTGAATTTTCACGCGTCTCTTGAAGAGTACCTTGATATGCAGTATAATATATGATGTAGTCCCGTATCTTGTGCTGTATACGTATTAAGCTTGCTTTCAATGTGCTTTCCTTCAGTCAGTCCTCAGTGATGGACACGGAGACCAAAAGTATCGCGCTGAGGATACAAATGCACACGTATGAATGTAGGGGGGACGCGACAGGCACACAGACAGAGGTATATGCAAAAAAAAAACAACAATAATACCGATTTCTTAAAAAAATACAATAATCGACTACACTTTGCCTTCTCCGCCATATATCGCAGACATATAACATCATCACTGACTCTCAGGCAGCATGTTGCTTCCTCTGAGGCAGAATTCTCAATGGCTGTAGCGCTAATGCAACATCGCCTCCACAACCATCTCTTTACCTCTTGGTGACCGGACGTGATATGTTAAGAAAATACGCTGCCCCCCCCTCCCCCGCACCCTCAGACACCAGGGGTATAGGGGTTGGCGCAGTGACACTATAGCCCCCTGAGGACACTTCCCAAGCGCAGCCCCCTATTAAAATTATAACTCCACATTTGCGAAGGACTTGCTCGCCCACCAATGTTTTACTCGACAGTGATAAGACCATACCCCAAAAAAGAGCCAGGCCTGCGCGGAACCGCAGGACAGTGACAGCGTAGCTGGAGGAGCGACGTTCTTAGAGGTCATTTTAAACGCTTGGGGAAACTAGTGCAAGTAGAGGCGGTGGTTGTCCACTGCTCCATAGCTCTTATCATTTCGCCAAGTAGGGAAGTACCCACTACGTCATAATTACTGCGGTATTGTAACCTGCAAATCTGTATAACTGCACACCTTAGAGAGTCTCTTGGCGTCGTTTTCTCGAGAACGAATCGAACTCTCGGCCCGGCGTCGACGGCGAGCTGCGGTTGGGGCTTCTAACTCTGCACAGCTGTCTGTTGTGCCCGACGTTGCCTTGCTGCAGCCGCGCGCATATAGCTCTGCGATTCGCTTCTTCAGCAGCAGTCCGCACCCTGCCGAAGAGCCAAGTCAGGTTGCTGTCGGGGCTGCGCACGTCGCCTGCCGCGTGACGCATGGCACGATACGACATAACTGCTTCAAAGGGCAACGCTTCGTAATAATGATGACGGAAAAGTTGGAGAAGACTGCTTCATAATGATGATGTTGATGATGCCTCTGTAATGGGTGCAGAGCTACGAAGCATGCACCCCTGTGTTCTTTCAAATGATTCCTCGAACTCGTTATGCAATGCACTTTCCGCGACGTGTAGTGGCGTATTATTATTCTGCCACGTAACATTACACATTACATTTGTTAAGGCGATTCCTCGGCAGGCGTTATACATGTTTAGGTCCTTTAGCAATGATTTTTCAAGCACAGGCGTAGCTCAGTGGTAGAATGCTGGACTGCCACGCAGAGGACGAGGTCGAATGCTCTTCGGTCCTGGTTATTTTTTCAAAAATTAGCGCGATAGTGGTTACGGACACCGGCGGCGGCGGACAACTACGGCGCAAAAACGGCCCTTGTGACCTCATGACAGCTTACGCTGTAAAATATCTAGGAGGCCGTCAAATTCGAAACTCAAACACGAGTTTCGAATCACACGCTATGTTCCTAAAGTGTTGTCGCGGTTCCTGGCACTGGTGCGTAGAAGGCCCTACACTTTATCGCTTACCATGGAGCTGATCGAAACAGCCCACGCACCCGATAACAGGCACAGAACCGGCAGCCTAACAAACGTACGTTGGAGCATGGGAGGCGCTACAGTCCAGGTCTGACCTGGACGACCAGTAGTCGCTGACTGACAAGTTTGGTCGGGCGGCTAAGGCCAGTAGGACTCTCGACTAGGGCATGAGGATAGTTTATATTTAGCACATATAAAATTTTATCGCTTTATATCAAACTGCCCCAAGATATAAAAGAAGGGTGTTACGTGGCCTTGTAACGCTGTTAAGTGCATGGCTATGTGTTTGTATATACGTATGGGTTTCCGGTCCTGGAAATGAAATTCTGATATTCAATGATGTCGCTTGTCTTCGTTTGTTGCATCTTCGTGTCTTTGCCTCCTGCTGCGCTATGCTACAAGCCATTCTTGGCTTATATGACTGCTGGGTTTTGCGGAGCACGAGCCTGGCGCTCGTCTTCGAGGGCGAGGATTGATGGTTTTTGCATAGCTTGGTGCATGCGCATGGCGATAGACAACTTCGAATGCATGGTAACAACGTTTACAGGAAGACCAACGATCGCAGAAAGGAAGTCTAACAAGATAGAGTTGCAAAAATCTGCGTGAACTGCTGTTGTGGCTAGACTGCGATGAAGGAAGAACTCAGTTCCACCTCGAAAGAAATTTGGCTGGATTTTCATGTAGGTTTGATGCAGTATTGCACCCAGTATCTCTGCCGGGGGGGGGGGGTTCAATTTTTCATGAAGTGCCGGGCATGCGAATACACAGTTGTTGCGTGTGTAAAAAAAGTAAATAAAATGTCAAATAATAGTAACATCAATGACGATGATTATTTTTATTATTTTTTCGGCGTTTTGCAGAGAAATTAGCGCCACATTATTCTAGGACATAGGAGCAGTTACGGAGTGGGAGGGGGGGTTAGGTCGGCCTCAGGGGGGAGTTACAACCCCCGAAACCGCCCCCCCCCCCCCCCGTCGGTGCGCCACTGGCTTGATGAAGCTGTCTTAAACTCGCGCGTATTTAGCGACACCTGATTCTAATAGAGCAGCCGTTAGTAGGAGTGGCTGGCAATGTTAACGCGCTTGGATAGAGCTATTGATTAGGAAGGCTCTTTGCATGTCTTGTTGAACTTCTGTTCATAAATGCCCTTCTGTAAAGGGCATTGCAGTTTGGCCGATTTACTCGAACCTCGTTATAACGAAGTTGTTGCAGGGGGCATGGAATTACTTCGTTATATTCATTGTTTCGTTGTAACCATTATTGCTCTTATTCGCAATATTTGCCATTTGGGTGCGAAAACTTTTAACGTGCGAAGAAGAAGAGGGTGCCGGGGGCCGCGGTGGCGGTGCTACGTAGAGCCAGACATGCGATAAAGTATATATATATATATATATATATATATATATATATATATATATATATATATATATATATAAGAAAAGAAGCGGGCACACGCACGAAAAAGCAATACTTTTATGCCCAACGTTTGGGCCGTGGTACGGCCTTCGTCAGAAAAGTAGACCCTCGGAATTTCTGACGAAGGCCGTGCCACGGCCGAAACGTTGCGCATAAAAGTATTGCTTTTTCGTGCGTGTACCCGCTTCTTTTCTACGTGCCGGACCCACTGAAGTTCCTCTTGATACATACATACATACATACATACATACATACATACATACATACATACATACATACATACATACATACATACATACATACATACATACATACATACATACATACATACATACATACATACATACATACTGGTCAGTACCGCCCCGCGCGAATCGGCAGCCGGCGCGACAGGCCGCGCTCTGTCGCAACGACGAGACTTTCTTTCGCTGCCGTTTAAACCGCGGCTCGTTCAAGTTACCGCGGAACCGTAGACACGGCGACGCAATCGAACTCACCAGCGAAAATACGCTCGCTGTGAACGAGCAGCAAGCGGCGGACTACCGAACTCACCGTCTTCACCGATACGACGCGCACGATATGTAGGCCAAAGGCCAATAACCACCGCCGCGCAGGCTTGGCTTCGCCTGTTTGAAGTTCCCGAGGCACTCTCGGAGCCCACAGGCAGCCGCATCAGAGTTTGGTAGCGTTCGCAGGCGGCCGTAACGAGAGAAGGGGATGTAGTAATCATTTCTCATCGCCACACGCAAGCAACAGCGCACCATCGCGTTTGTCCCTCATATCTCTACTGCCGGCCGTCTCATTGCGCAGTTGGAAATACCTCCGAGATATGCACAATACGTTCTCGGAGGCCATGCTTTGTCATATAGTTGCTGCTAAAAAAAAAAAAAAAATCGCAGCATATCCACGGAGTGAATGATGATGAGTGGGCGAAGCTCGGAAGGTTCATCGTAGATCGTGCCGAGTTCGTGCCGAACGCGCACGCTACGAATCCTCATGGTTCAACTATGCACAAGTGAAATCTCCCACCGGCACTTCATTGCAAGTCAAGATCCAGTGCCTATATATATATATATATATATATATATATATATATATATATATATATATATATATATATATATATATATATATATATATATATATCCAGTAAATGTGTCTGCGGATCCAGACGAATATGAGCAGTGAAGAAACGGACGAACGTGCAAGAACTTTTTTACTTTCAACGTTTCGGCCGGTGGTCCGGCCTTCATCAGGAAATACAGTGCATATGAAAAATTGCTGTTTATATATCTGCATGACCATAAGAGGGGGCCCCCAAACACACAACTATCGTATCATTGCTATCGCATGGACGACTGAACACTCGTGCATCGTGATTGCAGGATGACCGCATGAAAGCCAATCAACAGACAATGTTTGTAATAGAAAGTGAACTGTGCGCAATGACATACCGATTTTACAGGTAGGCACACGACGGGTACATACGCAAAGATTATACATGTATGGCAGAATTGAACGAATCCGGGATAACAGTGAATATCGCCGATTAACACAAGGGCAGGAATAAAGCAACGAGAACCTGTGTAAAGCATGAAAAAAATCAACAACGATGAATCTTATGTTGTAAACAAGAATGCGCTAAAGGAGCTAAAAGAACAGACGTAAAACAATAAAAGTCGTCATTCAGAAAATGGTGTCAAACAACGAAAAAACGATGTCTAACAGAAAACAAGTGTAAAATATAAAAATATAAAACCTAGAAAAGGCATGTCACAATATAAAACATGCAAAAACTGGTATTGCGTCATACACAGAGTAATTTTACTGACGAACTGTCAGTCCGCTACACGGGCAGGAATGTCAGTTTTCCTGCGCTCTCATTTATGCCAGATGATACAGCCTTAAATTTGTAGATGAGAAATGATTCGCGCACTTCTCGTTCGTGGTGGGATCTGAAGCCGGATTCTAATATGGTTGTTGTTAGTTTGTCGAGTGAATGCCCTTGAACGATGACGTGCTTAGATAGGGGTAGATCGGGTAGAGCAGTGACATGCGCCTTGTGGTTATTGAAGCGCAAACGAAATGCCGTTTCAGTTTGTCCAATGTACTGAAATTTGCAAGTGGAACACTGAAGTAGGTATATGCAGTTGCAGGTATCACAGTCGAAATCACCTTTAATTCTCATAACAAAATTGGACGCCGAACTCTGGACTGACTGCGAGGTGGTCATGTGTATGCACACCTTGCAACGTGGCTTGCGGCAAGGACGGCAACCGGTATACACAGACGGGACTGTCTTAGACGAAGTCAGCATATTGCGCAGATTTCTTGACCGACGGTATACTAAGCGTGGTGGTTCTGCGAAAATGTTTTTCAGGCGCTCACTCTGCATGAGAATGTTGTGATGCCTTTTTAAGATACTGGCGAGATTCGGCATCGACGCGGAATGTGTCAAGACTATAGGTTAGTGGTAGGTTGCTGTGGAAGCCGTTTGTCCGAGTTGAAAATCTCGCTTCTGTCAGCTGCAGTAGCACGTTTAATAGCGTCGTCAATTAGTTGAGGCGGGTACTTCTGTACTCGGAGCGCATCACGAAGCTTGTCACAATTATCCCGGAAGTCTGAATCTGCAGAACACAACCTTCTAAAACGGAGTGCTTGACTATACGGTATGCTAGACTTATTATGTTTTACATGACTACTTTCAAAATGAAGGTAGCGGTGTCTATCGGTCGGTTTTCTGTAAAGTTTGGTTGTTAGTTTGTTTCCACAAAGGCATACCGTGACGTCGAGAAAGTTTACCGAAGAAGCTGAGTAGACCGGCGAAAAAGTGATGGACGGGTGAAAGTCATTAAACCTGGCAATGAAGGACAGAAGTTCATTTTCTCCGTGCGGCCATACAAGGAAGATGTCATCAATGAAGCGCTTATAGTATAATGGTTTTAATTCACATCTGCCAAGAAATCTGCTTTCAAGTAATCCCATGAAGGTGTTGGCATAATTAGGTCCTATCTTGGTGCCCATCGAGGTACCACTCACCTGCACGTAGTGGGTGCCGTTAAATTCAAAATTGTTCAATTGCAGGATTAGCTGTAAAAGGGAGGCCAGAGTGGAGCTGTCGATGGGTTTATCCGAGGGGAATTCGTCATAAGCGCTAATTACCGACCGAACGCCGTCGTCATGTGGAATATTAGTATAGAGAGAAGCTACGTCTAGCGTAACAAGTATAGCGTTGTCGGGGACGTATAGATCAAGAATGTCAGTTAAAAAATGGTTACTGTCCTTGAGATACGAGGAAAAGGACGGGGGAATCTCTTTGATGAGGGCGTCAACGTAGCTCGAAAGAGGTTCAGTCACCGTGCCAATGGCCGACACTATAGGACGACCGGGGTTATTAGGCTTGTGTATTTTCGGGAGTAAATAAAATCTTCCCGCAACCGGACTGAGTGGAATCAGTGACTCCATCGTCTTTTTGTCAATACAGCCATCTCGGAAAAGGCTTCCCAGTGTGTCGGTGACAATCTGTTTGAATTCCTTAGTTGGGTCGTGATCGAGCAGTTTGTAGTGTTTGATGTCACTCAACTGTCTTAAAGCTTCGGCGATGTAGTCGGTGGCGTCCATTACTACTATGGCGCCACCTTTGTCGGCGGGTTTGATGACGATGTCGGAGCGCTGTTGCAAAGTTTTGATGGCCTGCCTTTCGTCCATGGAGAGGTTGTGCTTAAAAGAGTTATTCTGGTTGTAAGCATGAAGAATATCTTTTTGGACAGCCGAAATATACATGTCTAGGTATTTGTCTCTTTGTACAGGGGGTGTCCAGTGCCGACCAGAGGGCAAGCTGTTAGACGTGGATCGACCGTAAAAGAATTCACGTAGGCGCATGTTCCGTGCAAAATCATCAAGGTCTTTGACCAGCTGAAATTCGTTGTACCCGCCAGTCGCCGGGCAGAAGTTCAGACCACGAGAAAGGACGGACATTTCTGGGTTGGACAATTGGATGCTCGAGATGTTAACGATGTTAGTAAAGCGGTTCCTTTCATCAGTACTGGAACTAAGTGAAGTGTTCACAGGTGGGAGTACTGGCATTAGTGGTGCTTGAATGTTGTCTCGAACCATTTTGCGACGTTTTTTAGCTTGAATTCTTGATCGCTTGTTTAGTTCATAATCCTCAAGCAAAGCATGCTCCCGTGAGCTTACCGGATGATCACTCTGTAGCTGGCGTTCTCGGTTAGTCAGATCCTTCACAGATGACTCATAATGGCTGATCACAATACGCATGAGGTTTAGCGAGGCATTCCGCAGTGTGTCGTTCCATCGGTCGATGTTACGCTTACTCATTTGCGAGGTAGCTGGTCTAAGCGAAAGCTTAAGCCCCTTCGGTATTTTCTTTGAAGCGATATATGAAACTAACATAGACTGATGCATGTCATGACGAACGCGCTTTTCCACAGTTTTTCTAATTCTTAGAAAGTTTTTAGAATATACAGTCGCCGCAGCTGGCGCATTCACTAGTCAGTCCTGGGGTGGCGCCAACGTGGCGGAACGCTTGGCACTTCGTAAGTCATAGTGACGAGAAGTTATGAGAAGTTATGACGAGAAGTTATGACGAGGTTATGAGAATTAAAGGTGATTTCGACTGTGATACCTGCAACTGCATATACCTACTTCAGTGTTCCACTTGCAAATTTCAGTACATTGGACAAACTGAAACGGCATTTCGTTTGCGCTTCAATAACCACAAGGCGCATGTCACTGCTCTACCCGATCTACCCCTATCTAAGCACGTCATCGTTCAAGGGCATTCACTCGACAAACTAACAACAACCATATTAGAATCCGGCTTCAGATCCCACCACGAACGAGAAGTGCGCGAATCATTTCTCATCTACAAATTTAAGGCTGTATCATCTGGCATAAATGAGAGCGCAGGAAAACTGACATTCCTGCCCGTGTAGCGGACTGACAGTTCGTCAGTAAAATTACTCTGTGTATGACGCAATACCAGTTTTTTACATGTTTTATATTGTGACATGCCTTTTCTAGGTTTTATATTTTTATATTTTACACTTGTTTTCTGTTAGACATCGTTTTTTCGTTGTTTGACACCATTTTCTGAATGACGACTTTTATTGTTTTACGTCTGTTCTTTTAGCTCCTTTAGCGCATTCTTGTTTACAACATAAGATTCATCGTTGTTGATTTTTTTCATGCTTTACACAGGTTCTCGTTGCTTTATTCCTGCCCTTGTGTTAATCGGCGATATTCACTGTTATCCCGGATTCGTTCAATTCTGCCATACATGTATAATCTTTGCGTATGTACCCGTCGTGTGCCTACCTGTAAAATCGGTATGTCATTGCGCACAGTTCACTTTCTATTACAAACATTGTCTGTTGATTGGCTTTCATGCGGTCATCCTGCAATCACGATGCACGAGTGTTCAGTCGTCCATGCGATAGCAATGATACGATAGTTGTGTGTTTGGGGGCCCCCTCTTATGGTCATGCAGATATATAAACAGCAATTTTTCATATGCACTGTATTTCCTGATGAAGGCCGGACCACCGGCCGAAACGTTGAAAGTAAAAAAGTTCTTGCACGTTCGTCCGTTTCTTCACTGCTTATATATATATATATATATATATATATATATATATATATATATATATATATATATATATATATATATATATATATATATATATACACACAATTACAATGCCACAAGTAACTTCCCCTATGCTTTCCTAGGCTTCATTGTCTGTTTGCTCATTAAGTTGTTTCTATATATATATATATATATATATATATATATATATATATATATATATATATATATGGGTTGCCGGTGAACGCTTCTCCAACGCGAGCAGTCGGTATTTCTCAATCAAGAAACTCGCTAGGAGACGCTGCCTGCGCCAACGTTGTCTTTCGCGGGTGAGGGCGCGTTCTCCTTCTTTGCGAGCTGGTAGAGCGTTCCTCTAAGAAAGAGCGTTTCCATAGCCAACGCGCGCCTTTCGCTCTCTCTCTCTCACAAGGCAGCAGAGGCACGCGCCGGGAGAGAGAGGCACGCGCCGAGGGCGAGCGCGTGCCGGGAGGCACGCGGGTTACGCGTGACAAGGTTAGACTAAGAGGAGCTTCGCCCCTAAAAAGAGGAGGGGGGGGGGGGGTGGAGAAAGCGGGGATGGCAAGTGAGTATTGCAATATGTAGGTCGGAAGAAGGCAGCAGCACACATTGGTGTGCGCGGACTGGATTCCGCAGCTCCAATAGGGGAGAACCGGCCAAGTTTGCCCGCCGACGCCAGCGCTTGCCATTCCCCTGCCGGCAAAAACGTACAACTGCAGAGTGGTACGACCCCTCCGCTCCCTTTCGTTCCCACGCATTTACGAAGCGCGCGCTGCACGTGAAACTCCCCTCGTTCGTCGATGTCACCCCGATAGAAAGGAGGGAACTACTGCTGCGTCGTCAACTGTCACAATAGCCATGCAAACACGAAGGGGTCGACTCCACCAGTGAAATTTTCTACGGATTCCCAAACAGATGGTACGAAAAAAGCAGACGACAGGCATGGATTACAGCAGTGCGCCGAAAAAAAGTAAACAATTTTTTTATAAATATGAGCACGCGCACGATGCATTCAACACAACGGGTGTTAATTCCTGCGTCACCGCTCGTCTAATCGATCGAGTTACTGGGAGATACACATCCCCATCTTAAAAGTACAAATTACCATAACACTTTCAACTTCCGTCTTTAGAGCACTGTTAAAAAATTATGAAGAAATATCTTTATGCTGCTACTATTATTCGATATTGTTGGGGACGTAGTAGTTGAAGCTGTGTACACATGTGGTATTTGTGATGTGTGGTCATATAGCTTTTATATCTACGCAGCGCCGACAGAAGCGTGTGGTTGCCAAAAGCTTGGACAATGATTTGTAGCAGACATTTTGTGGGAAACTGCAAAAATGATTCAAGTCTGCACCCTTTGTATGTGCCGACAGTGTTTCCAGCGGCTTACAAGAAACGGGCACCTCACGCAGAAACGGCGCAGAGGTATGATAGGCAGCGAAGCGCATAACTTTTTATGCATTTTAAAGCATTTTCTTAAGACTGTTGATTCCTGATTTCAAGCTCAGCGAGAATTTGTTCCGAGCAGGCGCAATTATCAAGTAAAGCTAAAATAGAAGGGTTTTGATCAAACAAGACACTTTCACACCGCCACATTTTAAGGGTAAGATTGGAACGCGGTTAGTAACAAGCACATTGCTCTTTCGATACTTTTCATTCAAAGTAAAAATGATTCAAGCAACAGACCACGCAAAATGTTTTATCAGTAAGTTTTCATACGTCTCCGTGAAGTTCTTCTATGAAATGTTTCTGTGCACACAGATGGTCACAATTGCTAGATTTTTTTTTTTTGATGAGGCATTTTGCCATCGCACATGTTTTTATAGAGTTTAATTTCGTAAGCAATGCTTGTTTTATTTTGTGAATGTAATGGCGTTACTAACGGGATCAGGGAACACCCTAAACGTGTAGTCATTTTCAGACTTCATGTACATTTTACACTTGAAGATGATACGAAAAATTATTATTCGCGCACTACAGATATGCTCAATGTTGATTACCGTACAATATTTGAGAAAAGGACTCCAAAGTATAAACGTTGTAGTGAACGGCGCGATCTGATCCCTGCCACAACCTTATTTTGCTTAGGTGGAGGCGTCGTTCTGTGAGGGCAGCCAGATCAGCACAAAATTCCGTGGAGCAGGCTGTGCCGCAAGGTATTGCTCAAGATGACCCAGCAATGCAAGATGAAGAGAACTCTGTTTTCCTCGATGTCTATGATACGCTTTCGAATGATTTGGAATCGCTAGAGACGCCTCTCGCACCCACCAGTAACGGCGATCCGCAGCCTTCGCTGACCTTTTACCAAATTGCTGCCACGAAAAAATCTTCAATTGCGGCGATCTTCTTAAATGCGGACAGAAGCGTATAGGCCTCCCAAGCTGGGACAGAGGGCGCTGCGGCGCGCCTCCGAAAAGCGCCGTTTCGGCAGCTCGTACGATTTGCGGTCGCTTCGCCCGCTGCTCTCGCCCTTGCCGCCTGTGAGTGCGCCCGCTTTTTGCGCGTGCTAGCGCGTTCTTAGGCCGCCCAAGGCGTCTCTCACAACTCGCACGCGCTCAGTGGCTGCATATGCTGCGTCATGTGTCCGCTGTATGGCAACTTCAGGAAAATTTGTGGCACTGAAAAACATTTTCGGGCTTCCAATCTCAACATATACCACACTTTAAATACTGCAATTACGGGACCTAGTAGGTCGTTGAAGACGATGCTGTGTTCGTGGCTGCCAAGCGCGTGTGGATGACTACGTTGCTGACGTGAAACTAGAGACGAGTTTTCAGTTTCTGTAATTATACGGCCGATAAAACGCATCGTGAAGTGGCGTCTGCTCGGAGCTGTAGGCGCAAGAAATTGCAATTTCGTGTACGTTCGCTCGAAATTCCATCGGTTGCAGCAGGCCACAACAGACTTCAAATTTATTATATGATTAGTATGAACCGTTCATATTTACGTCTACCTTGTTCAGTCGCTGGCAGCATTACAGTACGCAATGCTGACAGCCGCGTACAAGCTCTGCCTCGAAAGATAGCGACATCTCATCGTCACATCATGCTGGTTTCATCATTTTGAAGCTGATTTTGTCTGCATTACAATGCGGCACGATAATCTCTAACGCCCACCGTGACCACGCATGTTTCCTGCAGTGTAAGCAATTATTTCAGACCGTGTGCGCTTACAGTAATGGCGCTCTGTTTGTTTTAAAAGCCCAATTCGTCAACACTATAGAATGCGCCCTTCGAAAGCCCAATTCGTCAACACCATAAAATGCGCCCTTCGATCGTGTGTGTTTCCCGTTATAATGTAATTTTTGATGATAAAAACAGCATCAGACTTCGCAATATCTTTGCTGTTTTTATCGCTACCTTGCTTCTCTCTACACATACTTGGCCTCCCTAGCCAAAGCGGCAGCTACATACCGCCAGCGGCACAGGCGCTTCCATGGCCAGCGTTAACACGCTCACTATGAACATCCAGCTACTCAAGTTTTGTACTGAACAGCGACTAAAAACCCATATCCACCAGTTAATTAAGTAAAACTGCAGAAGAGCGGATACTCGGGCCAGTTAGTATGCATTCATGGTGATAAGTGCGCAAACACAGCACCTCTCTGCCCCTCTTTGTCCTGGTGCTCTTTTTGCGCACTTATCGGCAGGAAGTAAAACTGCACCAGTACTCACGGTTTTTAATAACTGATGTACGGGGCCAACGTCTACCACTGCTGTCGTATTAAAAATGGTAAGTGACCTAGCAAGCGCACACTCTTCGAAATGTAAGACGAATATACTTGCTGCATGCACTTTCGCTTGACATACGCAGTTCTGTTAAAATACGACTGGCCATCACGCTTCTCCGTGTTAACTATTGATGATATCTTATGTTGCAAAAGGTGACACCAAGATACCGCGCGTGCAAGCATCACATCATTTTGCGATTTCCTGTGGTGGCCGTCTCTGCCAGGGAAACGGAACCTGATTTTCACGGGCAGTTCTCGGCTATTCTTTTTTTTCTAAACCGCTGTGACAGCGCGCCAAGCATCTGTATTGTGTGCCTCCTTTCCGTACTGACAAAAAAAAAAACAAAACTGCAGCGGCCCGGCGGGAAACGCGAGAAAAGAGCCTCCCGAAACACGTTTCTCCGCTCGTGCAATGCGAGTGCGACCGTCGGAGCGACCGGTAGTTCCACCTCTCTCCGCTTCACTGCCGGACGGCGCTGCGCAAACTTGAGGTTGGGCTCATCCTAACCGCGCGCAACGCGAAACTCTCAAAAACACGTGCAGAACGCGTGCAGTGTGCGAGCAAAGCAACGCGTTTTCAAGGCAGGTTGAAGGGGACAGCGGACGGGTCAACACTCGAGTAACCAGTTTTCTCCCCACCATGACTAACAGCGCCCGGCACTGCAGCGCCTCCCACGGCGTGGGTCTCCTCTATACTCTCGGCGACGAGGGAGGGACGCGCCGTCAAGGTGCGTTTCGGTGCTCCTACCCCTCCCGACGTTGTCAAGATCAGCGGGCTGCGGCTTCGAGTTCGACACGTGAAGCCGCGACCACAGCAGTGCCGACGGTGCGGGCGCTTCGACCACGTCGTCGAGGCATGCCGGCGGGTCGGTGCATGCATCATCTGTGGCCGCCAACACCTGGCCACGGATCTATGCAAGCCCCGGTGTATCAACTGCAACGGGAGCCACGCCGCCGACAATCCCACTTGCCCGCGATGGCAGGAGGAAAGGCGCGTGGCGACCGTGCTTGCATCATCACCGGCCCTGCTCTCGAGACGGGCAGTCAAAGCTGCAGTGCGCGAAGAGACCCGCGAGGTGCGCTCGTACGCCGCTGCAGTGAAGACCGGCCCGCCCAAACCACCTGCCGTGGCTCACGGACGCCAGCGCTCCGCGCCAGCGCCTCGCCCTGCTACACCACCTGTTGCTGCTGCTGCCGACGCTTTGACGCCGCCTGCTGCTGCCTCACCGGACCCCGACGTCGACCCCCGCGATGTCCTCATCGCCATGCTCATCGGGACCATCAGGGATGTACTGGACTGTGTGCCAGCAGACCACCCGATGCGCGCGGCATGCGTGAAGTTTGCCGGCGTGCACATCCCTCTGTTGCAGCGCGAGTGATTGGACACTCGCCTGCGGCGGAAACGCCACCACTGCTGTGTGTTACCCTGACGACGTAGGCGGCCTTTTGCGTGCGGTGTGCCCGTGTTTGTGCCACCGCGTCTGAACACTTCCTACTCCTCTTTTTCTTCTTCTCTTTTATCCCCATACCCCTCCCCCTAAGGCGCTTAGCCGTGCTCCCTTACGGGCTGCAGAAATTAGCGCCTTATTTCTTTTCCTCCAAAGCCACTAACAACAACAACGCGGCTAAGCGCGGCAATGTGCGGCAGTTTCTTCGGGCTGCGGGATTTTTGAATCGGCGCGCCGAACGGCTGCCCCATTAACGCCGCGGAAAACGATTTTGTTGGACCGAGCGCGCGCCGATTTTCGGATTGGGAGATTTTAGTTCGTTATATCCATTGAAAGGTTAATTCTACTTCGTTAAAACGAGATTTCAAATGCTTGTATGCTATGTATTTACTTCTTTATATCCATTATTTCGCTATATCCCGCTATGTTTATGTTATAACGAGGACCGAATGTGTGCATATATATATATATATATATACACTGTGGGCACCTAAACGGCTCCTCTTCGTCATCTGTACATAACCATCATCACAAAGGCTTTATCATATATATATATATATATATATATATATATATGTTCAAAAGAAGAGATTCACACGATTAACAAAAAGAATATAAGTTTACTGGCGTTGCGGCCGGTGGACCGGCCTTCATCAGACTCTGATGAAGGCCGGTCCACCGGCCGCAACGCCAGTAAACTTATATTCTTTTTGTTAATCGTGTGAATCTATTCTTGTGAAAATATTTATTCGGGCTCAGGGATATCTTCTTTCTGAACTATATATATATATATATATATATATATATATATATATATATATATATATGACTTGGGTTGCCGCAGTTCATAACGGAATTGACGATGCGATGAGCGAAAAAGGTCGGGCTCCGACCTAAACGTTATTTATTTATTTATTTATTTATTTATTTATTTATTTTCAATACCTACAGTGCCCACGTGGGGCATTAGTGTAGGGGGGAGATAATTACATTGAAGATATACATATACAAAAAATATATACATATACATCTCAGAAAAATGCAGAATGGCGACAAATCATGGTGTACATAAAAGAAATAGAGCTACATAATAAAGGAACGAAGGGTGACACGTAATTAACATTGACGTGTGTCGAAATAAAACACCAAAATATGTGTATATACATATAATAAATACAAGTACACAATTATATACGCATATACACGCGCAGAGATCGAGAAAAAAAAAAAAAACTCAGGCATAGCCTGCTAGAAGAAACAAATGAAAGTATAATACTATGATAAAATGTGACTCTGAAACGCAGTGGCGAATGTTTCTCTGGATGCAGCTACAATTTCTTCAGCAGCGAACTCGCGCACTTTTAGTGGGTGGTCAGTGCGAGCAGGTATGTACGTAGGCTTCAATATGTAGTTTTCTTTGTGAAGACCGGTTAGACCATGGAAAATGTTGTGAAACAGACATAAGCGTAAGCATTTGCGTCTGTCTTCAAGAAGAGGTCATCCTAAAGTATTCCTGATTTCAAAAGATCTTTTAGAAAAGTCGTAATTACCTGTGACGAAATGGGCCGCTCTCAGCTGCACACGCTCTAGAGCGTCGATGTTCACCTTAGTGAAAGGGTCCCAAGTGCTGCACGCGTACTCCAAAAGTAGGCGTACATTCGACATGTACAGGGTTTCTTTCAGGCTGGCCGGTGCGTGTTTAAAGTTACACCTCAAGAAGTTTAATGTGTTGCTGGCCCTTCTTACGATGAAAGCAGTGTGCGCATTCCAAGTCAGATTGCTGGAAAAAATGACTCCTATAGGTACTTATATTCTGTCACAAGGGACAGCTGTGTTGTGTTCATGACATAGCTTGCCATCAGGGGGTGCTTTTTGTTTGTGAACCATAAGAGGTTGCATTTGGACAGGTTGAGTGTCATGTTCCACGTTGAACAACAAGACATGACTTTGTCCAGATCACTTTGTAGCTGTTCACTGTCTGATACACGTGAAATTTCTCGGTAAATGCAGCAATCATCTGCATATAGCCTCACACGGCAAGGCAAGTGTTCAGTTAGCTCATTGATAAATATTAGAAAAAGCAGAGGACCTAAGACGGACCCCTGTGGCACACCTGATAATACTGAGACATCAGAAGAGTGAACACCTCCAATTATCACGCGTTGGTTTTTCTCTAACAGGTACGCTTCCAACCACTTCAGGAGGGTATTTGGCAAATTGAGGTAGGACAACTTTTGTAGTAACAGGGTATGAGATACGGTATCGAATGCTTTCCGAAAGTTGATGCAATAAACCACCGTTCTCTGATGATGATTTGTGGGGTTTTACGTCCCAAAACCAGTTCTGATTATGAGAGACGCCGTAGTGGAGGGCTCCGGAAATTTCGACCACCTGGGGTTCTTTAACGTGCACAGACATCGCACAGCACACGGGCCTCAACATTTCGCCTCCATCGAAATGTAGCCGCCGCAGCCGGGATTCGATCCCGCGACCCTCGGATCAGCAGCCGAGTACCTTAGCCACTAGACCACCGTGGCGGGGCTAAACCACCGTTCTCTAAAAGGTGCATAGTCAATTCAGTTTTTATATATATATATATATATATATATATATATATATATATATATATATATATATATATATATATATATAGTTCGGAAAGAAGTTTTCCCTGAGCCCGAATAAATATTTTCAAAAGAAGAGATTCACACAATTAACAAAGAGAATATAAATTTACTGACTTTTTATCCTTTTTTTTGTCATTTCTGCTGTGGTGATTGCCATTTTTACAATGTAGAATGGCTTTATAGTTGCGTTACATACAGGTAGTAGAATCCCTCGGGGTTGCAAGTGTGCCGCCTTGCTGTTAATTGAGAGGCTACGGGGTCGCTTCGTGACTCGCCACAGCCGATCACGTGTTCTGTCCAGGAAGACTTCATAGCCATTCCCTGTACAGACATATGCCTTCGCAGCCGCACTCTCTCCCCTTACTGTACCCTTAAAAGGAGGGTGCTCTGCAACACCTTTTTACTCTGATGAAGGCCGGTCCACCGGCCGCAACGTCAGTAAATTTATATTCTCTTTGTTAATCGTGTGAATCTCTTCTTTTGAATATATATATATATATATATATATATATATATATATATATATATATATATGGTACCGCTTATGGTGACAGCAGTGGAAATGCCTTCCACCACTTCAACTGAGCTACAGCAATTTCAAATGAGATCCTAGGGAACGAAAAATGGACACTGCACACAACGCCAGCAAGCCAACATAGGAGGCTTTGTGGCTTGGCTGTAAACTTTTCTGCAAGCGCTCGAGGAGGGTGGCCTTTTGTTGCATGTCCTATGTTTACACTATTCGAATTCAGTGTCATTTTGTTCTTTCAATCTGTGTACTTATCCTGTCATATATATTACCAACATAAGCTTGTACTCTTGTGAAAGTTCTTTTTTCTGTTCTTGAAAGTTGTGGTGCAATACCCTAACCACAGGCGAAGTGCGTGGCTGCACCCTCCCTAGCACGTTAAAGCAGCACTCTCAAAAGTGGTTTCAAAGCTGGAGGTTGGGCATTGCATTTCATTTCTAATGCACCATTTGATATGCTGGTTCTGACAATGATACAAGTAGTTAACAATTGAGATAGTTAATCTTTACTAATGAAGTAACCGAAGCAAACTGGAAAATTTACCGGTTTGCAGGAGGAGGCGGCTAGCACAACGCCAGTGGTCCCCCTGTCATACCACTTTAGCCCTTCTTTTTGATTTGATTAGTCCAGTCAGCTAGAACAAACTGTATAAAGATAGTCTCCCTTCTACACTGCTTATCCAACAGAATGCAAGAACGCATAGTGGTTCCCCTATTTACTTGTGTGACAATTTCACAGAATGAGCTGGAACTCATCCAAACTCTTCCAACATACAAAAGGGAACAGACTCAAGCAGCACCACGGCATCTCGCACAAGCCAGAAGGTTAGCGATGGTGGTCTTGTCTTTTGTAAAGGGTCAAAAAACAGCTAGCAGAAAAGAAATAAACATTGGAAAACTTTTCACGTAAAATAACAAAAAGAAAGCCCTGCTACAATGTTCTATGCAGCCACTGGTTTATCAGCATAGCACTTGGCACCACCACCAGTACTCAAACCGTCAGCAACTGCGCCCATATTACACTTCTCTGTCCTGAAACCAAGCGTGGAAGACAAAGCTGGTGAACGTATTCATCCTTTGTGCAGCATTTGCGTAATGAGGTACGAAGGTAAAAGGGGCCCTGCGACACTTTCTTGACTGCCTTTCTGGAGCAATGGAGTGTGTGTAGTACTGAATACCGAGATGAATGCAAAAAGAATTATACGAATCGGTGCATGAGAACTGAAGTTATTAGTCCTCAAAGTTCAAAACACAACATACGGCCTGAAAAGAACGTTCCCTTTCACATTTCGCTATCCCATTGGTGTATGTGGTTACATCCAATCAGCAATAGAGTGTGCAAGAATTTTTCTGAGAAGGCTCCCTGGGTGCTGCCATAACCACCACTGGGCTATGCAACATATGCGTGACCCCCCTAAAAGGCACTCCCGAGGGTTTACAGTAGCGATTTTGGCGAGTTGGAAAGTCTTTGTTATCAAACAGCTAGCGCACATACGCGAAGACAAAGGGAAGGAAACAGACAACACAAGCATTTTAACTGCCGTGCACAGCCCAATATGGCAGAGCTCCATGCCTCCTGTGAAAAGGACTACTCAAGTCTGCAGTGAAGCCCCTCCCACACCCTCATAACCGCCTGCCACTGTTCCTCCGCGAGGCTGCAAATAGTTCCTACTTCGAACTTTCCGTACAACCAAAATGAAGCGCTAATGGCAAAAGTAAAAGATGAGTGCATAAATTTACGTATACTTGTTCGTTTATTAGAGTGGTACATAAAAAGACCAATTTCTTGTTGAGCTGAAATGAAATGCTTGCAATGCAAAAACCAGGCACGCTCCACAAGCGCCGCCACGTAGTTTTTCAACACGGTTCGGTGAAGTTTCATGTTTAAAAAGAGCGCAGAAGTGAAATTAACTGCATTGCAGCCTTTAGAAGATTGAAACGCTCAGGCTCCACACATTTTTGTCCATGCTTCTTGCACGTATCATGGCTTCTACCGATCAAAGGACCCGAGAAGAGCAGACGCTTCGCAGATACCGAAGGCATAAACACGGCGCCATTTTGAAAAGGTTGCATGACGACGACTTTGCTTGCATCTGTGACTGGCTGGCTGGCGGAGTAACAGCGACTCGCGCGGTCCATCTGCCTACGTTGCCAACTGCTGTTTTTTTTTTAAGCTGTATCCTACTATAGTTGCGGTGTGCATACCTGTCTCCCAGATTAGCCAGGCGACTTCCAGATTTTGACCGTTTCTCCCGATTGTATGGGTAACAGGAAAAGCTCCCGCTAATTCAGTTGATTCAGTTGTGCCCCGTTTCTATTTGCTTAAAAAATTTAAGGTTGATTGATTTTAAGCGTGTTATGGCTATATCAGCCGTTTATACTTCGTAGACGATGCGTGTGTCCACACAAATCTATCCCACAAGTTATCTCGCCTTCAAAATTTGTGTCAGTACTGCTTTAAGTGGAGAGCATCTGTCAAGATAGCGGACGCGACCGCCCATCTCCCACCAGTGCCTTTCGCCCGACGAAAGTAGGGAGGCTACATGACCGCCTTTTCACGTAGGCTCCCTAGACGAAAGACCGTCTGGGCGTTTCCTCTCTGCGGGCAACGACAGGTCTCGCACGCAGAGCGATGTTATCGCGTGCGACGGATACGGCCGGGTTGTTTCATGTCTGGTTCAGCCGCGTCCGCCTCCAGTGCTAGAGCGCTTTTACTCACCCGAGCGTAAGACATGCGATGCGTAAGCAATGTTATCAATTTAGTCTTTGTACAGAGCGGCAACTGCAAACACCCGCTGACGGTGTCCATGTAATTGCCTAGATCCTAGCTGACGTTGCCGGTGCCGAGGGATCGGACCTGACCAGTTACTAACGTCTAAAACAACTTTGTACTGTGCTCTGAGAGCTTGCGTCGGCATTCGCAGCCATTGCACAGTCAACTATAGCTATCACCTTAAAGTAGTCCCCTTGAATTCCGTCAATTCCTACAAATACCTTGGAATTAATATCGCTAACGACCTCTCCTGGAAAATGCACGTTGATTATGTTAACCGTTGATTATAACCGTTGCAAGGTGACTAGGCAGCCGCTTAACTGACACAGTCACCGGGCAAAGCAGGCGTGACTGCTCTCCGCTCTCTCAACAGTGACGAGCCTGCCGTTGGAACGGCACTAGTGTCATTCATCGCAGGGAGTTAGATGAGCTACATGCCTATAGATGTACATATTGATTTAAAAAAAAAAAAGGACACTTAGTTGAAAGTCAGTGCCTGTCTGGTTTATTCTTTGTTTTTGTCCTACGAGTGCTGCACCAACGAAAGATGAACCCATACCAACTTGCTCAATTTCCAATTCTAATGCTGACGTATCGGCTAGCCGACAAGCTCCACAGCGCTCAAAGACAATGTGACTGAGCACCTCGTCTGAATTTTTACAGAGGACACACACTGTCGAAATTTTATATGTGAAGTGCTCTTTCCACAGACACGTCCACAATACACTAGCCCTTGCTTATGCTAGCAATGTACTGCCCTTTGTTGTACACTGTTTGCCAGCCCTTTCCTATATGGTGAATTGGGCTGGCAATCCGCCTTTTGGATGTCTGTGTGGCGCCCTCTAGCGGACATGGGCCTGTACAGCGTTGTGCCAAATCTGTCGTCTGCTGCTGCAGAATTTCTCTATGGCACAACATGGTCGAGGAGCGACACACATAGTGAACATTGTGGTTATCTTCAATTTAAAACGCTGTACCCACTTCTGGGAGGCCTCACCGGTTTTGTGAACTCCAACAGCGAAAAGAAGAGCTGCCTGTGTGAAAGCCTTTGGGGTTTAGAAAAGGGCAAAAAGTGCTGCCCGAACGCGAAGGCACAGCATACACGGCTCGCTTCCCATATGGACATTCAGTTGAGGGGTGGAATCTGGTTTTTTTGAGACGGTACGCGTAAAGTAGAGGTACGTTGCGTGAAGACATATGCACCTGCATCTGAGAGAGGCTGCGGTCCTGCCCCCCCCGCCCCCCACCACCACCACCATACAGTGTGGCTTCCTCTCAATATTTGGCTAAGCTCACGCTTGCATGTGCTGTAAAAGACAGAAAGCTCTGCTGACTCTTTATATTCTTGCTGTTTTTTCTTACTTGCCTCCTCCTTTTCCATCTCTCGTGAAAATATACGATTCTTCTTGGTGCGATGTGAGTTCACGAACGTGCTGCCCTCTTCAATGCGCGGAAGTTGACCCATGAAGAGTGTGGGGATGCGGCATGAAAGTACCAGGAATTGACACCTGTAGATCCCGCGGGCCTGCGGTGCCACAGGCGCAGTAACAACTAAAGCCCCTCAAAAACAAGTCTGCACAGCCGTGGCCAAGGTAACGCTTTCTACTAAGCTGCTAAAAGACGCGGGGATACCTTTCGCTGACTCTTTCTATTTGTGTTACTTGTAATTTTGTTGTTTTCTGTTGTACCTTTTCCGTTCCTTCAAAAATGAACCAGTCATCTTGGTGCGCATTGCTGGCATTGCTGAAAGGTGCCGCTATATCCAAGCTGTGAAAGGAATACAACAGGTGACATGCTGGCACCCTCTGCCTAGCCAGGGGAGTTTTCTTTATTGTGATGTTCCGAGTGATCACGCATATTGCCGGGCCTCTGCTCGTGTATCCCTGTCGTCGTTACATAAACTGTTTAACTACAGGAGCGTGGAGTAATGGTTCTACTGAAATACAGTCGAACCCGGGTATATCGAACTCGCCAAAAAACGTTTATTAGATCTATATAAGGCATAATTCGATATAGGCCCACTATAGGATTTGATGATGCAAAGGCACATACCAATAAGAAAAGTACTTTATTAATATGGTGGCTTACTTGCGTGCCCTACTTTGGAACAAAATAGTCCTGGATTTTCTTCTGTTTCAACGACTTCGCTGCCTGCGACAGCACGCACGCCTCCACGTTGTCCAACGAGTCAGAGCAGCTGAGGCCGCAACCTTCCATATTCACGCAATAGCGCCGGACCACCGCAAGTGCACTAATCACTTCGGAGGATGTAGGCAACAGGCCATCGTCAATCTCCTTATTGCTGTCGCTTTGGCTTGTGGTCGGCGCGATGTCTGCAACGTCGTCCTCATCTTGTAGCTGGCCCACAATGGCGACATCATCATCTGCACTGACGAACTCGTCGAATGTCAATCCGTCGATAGCACCCGGGAACTCTGCCAGCTCGCTCCAAACTTCGGTGGAAACGCCTGCGGTGTCTTCAGTGCTGTCATCGGAATTCGGGGTGTCATCACCAGGCATGCGGAAGCCGGCATGCCTAAAGCAGTTCTGGATTGTCTCCTTCGTGACATCTGCCCACGATCTACTCAGCATAGAAAGAGCTCCGAGCAAGTCGATCTTAAGCTCCCTGCCGACACGAAGGTTCTGTAGCAGCCTCTCCACCATGCGCTTCCGATAGCCGGCTTTCAGTGCGCGTATAACGCCTTGATCCAGTGGTTGCAGGACAGACGTAGTGTTTGGGGGCAAAAAACACAGCTCGATGTTGCTGAAGGTCGTACTGCAGTGGTGCGATGAACAATTGTCCATGAGCAGGCACACCTTGCGATTTTCGTCTACCACATCATCGTTCCACGTTGATAGCCACCTGCTGAAAAGCTCCCTGGTAATCCACGCTTTTGAGTTTGCTCGGTAAGTAACTGGAAGCGACAGCACATTTCGAAAACACCGCGGTGCCGTGCTTTTCCCTGTAACTAGAGGTCAAAGCTTTTTCGATCCGTCTAAATTAGCTGCCAACAACACAGACACACGGGCTTTGTTTGCCTTGCCACCACAAGTCTTGTCGCCCCGACATGCAAGTGTCTTGTTTGGCAACATTTGCCAAAATAGAGCGGTTTCATCTGCATTGAAGATATCTTGGGCTTGATATCTTGCTGTGATATCTCGCCAGTTTTCCTCGAGCAATTTGTCTACGCTGTCCAGGTCCACCGCTCTGCTTTCACCTGTAACAACTTTGCCAATGATGTTGTGCCGTTCTTCGAACCGTTGGAGCCAGCTGGAACCGCCTTGGAAATCGTTCCTGCCAAGCAAGAAAGCAAGGTCCTCGGCTTACTGCTCGATCATAGGGCCCGACAATGGGATGTTTCGCGACCGAACGTCCACAAACCATTTGTAAACGGCCGCTTCGACATCTTCGTACACAGCAGTGCACACACGTCGGGCGCCATGGGCACCTGGCCTTTTGTCCGACTTGGCCCTGTTGTCCGCCTTGTTCTTCAGGATAGTACTCAAGGTGCTCCTTGGAATCTTGTACGCGGCGGCGACGTCGGACTTCTTCTCACCGCACTCGACTCGATTTATGATTTCGAGTTTCGCGGCGAACGGCAAATTCTGCCTCTTTGCACAAGCCATGACGACAGCGCACCAAGAAAGTTCACAGAGCGCCAACAGGCAACACCACAAGCACGGACCACGCTGAATGAGGACTCGAGGAAAAGAGGCAGCAGCAGGCCCACAAGCATAAAGAAAGAAAAAATGGCGCTCACTTGTACCGCCTTCGTGCCTCGGAGAAAGCACGACGGCCTCTGATTGGCTGTAAGCGCTGCGAGCAGGCCAGGATCATTTTTTGCAGGGAGGTGTTCGCCCGTACACAGCCGGGTCTAAACCACTTTTTCTAGGGTGGCGCCGGCAGTTTTCCCCGCCACCGCGAGGGAAAGCCAACTTGCTGGGGCACTTTTGAGGCGCATGAAGTTTGATATATCGGTTGTCGTTGCTATTTTCGTTCGATGTAACAGTAACTTCTGCTATATATTCTCAATGTAAATTTACTGTGTTTAGAAATTGTTCGATATACGGGATAATTTGATATAAACGGGTTCGATATAGTCGGGCTCGACTGTACACGCTCTCATGTGTTCGGCGTGCGTTCCTCGCTGCTTAGGCCTTGTCAGATATGCAGCATTATCCTGCCTGCATTGTGCGATGATGTGAGAGGACTTCATGCTACCGAAAATGAGTGTGATGATGGCATACCGGCATAGCTGGCACTCGCAGTAATGGGTACACCATTTCGCATTGCGTGCCGCCTGCGTCGTCTGCTACGATGCCGTACGGGTCGCTTGCGCTGGTTGCAGTGCATGCGCACTCAGACCATGAAAAAGGCTGATTGAAAGGGTAATTGAAAGCACCCAATGATGGGAACACTGGGGCAGAATGTCATACGGAGGTCACAGAAAATGTTCAGTAATACCAAAACAGCAAAGTGAAAAATTTTTTTATTTGTTAAGCCTAGTAAAATCTTTGTCTAGTGACTCTAATATAGAACAGACATTCAACCTCGTTCACAGATAACTTCAACAACCTGCAGAGGAAAAAAGCAGAGGAGATGAAATAAGTTTGAGGCACCCTGTCTGGTCAAAGCGGAGGAAGTACTACTTACACTGGGTTCCATCAGCATTGGGTCAAAGCAACGATGAATTGCACTGCCCATCAATTCATCCAGCAACACATGCACCAAGCTGAAGCGGAATGAAATTCAATGAAACACTGCAGTGGTGTCATATTTGAGGTATTGTTCTATTTTTTTAAGCCAGCAAATAAAAACATTCCTTTACAAATCCATCCATTTCATCTGTACAGCAGTACACCCAGCAACAAAAGTTCACGTGACACGGGCCCTGTGGGAAATATGAATTTCTGCTTTGTTAATGCATGATGTGTCTGGTTTAGGATACAATTGTATAGGCCATGAAAACTGCTAACAGGCTAAACTTTTAATCAATGGCGTTGTTTTCAGGCTAAGCGTAATTCAGCTCCTTTACAAATTTTATGTCCTGTAAACTTTTGTCACCAGGTGTGCATTAATATAATGAAAAGAAACAACACAAAAGATCAATGAACATTTCTCAGCAACATCACTGTGTAACAATTTGGTTAGTTTAAATATTGAATACACCATAATAAAGGCATTTTTGTGTCATATGTGTACATTATAATGCGATATGACGGCCACTACAGAACATTCGAAACATCACACTTACTTTTCGTCACTGACAAACCGCCATAGGTAGAGCTGAAGGTAGTGTGTGTCCACCTGAACTTGTTGCAACCCATATCGGCTAAAAGTCTTCAACCGTACACACTCCAGAAATGTCTGCACAGAAGAGACAAAGTATAATGTAAAAAAAAAAAACGTGTTGTAGCTACAATGCAAATGAATCATTGTGGTGCATTGTTCCTGATGTTTTTATTAGAAAGGCACTGAAGTAATGTCATCACTGGTTAATTTGTTCACAAAGCTACAGCCCTGACTCTTACACCACATTTCATGGTTTTTGTGGATGTTAACACAAGAGATTTTAGAATTTAGGGTTAGAAATTGCTGCTTTGTATTTTATTTTAATCATTTTAATTGTCTTCATGATTCATATTTCAAAAGCAAGTACATTCAGGGTGGTTTGTTTATAATGAATAGAAACAGTATACAGGAGGGATAGGACATAAAGAAAAATCTGTTGTATGCCCCATGCCATTTCATACTCATTTTCTACTGAAACCTTTGTAATCCCCATGATCCTGATGATAGACTTAATTAAACAATCCAATAATTATTGAAAAGCCACTAATATTCAGTAGGTGCTACACAGCTGCACAATGCCTCCAGCACGTGTTGGTTTTATCATGCTGCCTTGGCTACTTAGCCACACACAAAGTGAATGAGAAGCCTGTAAAGCACCTGTGATGGGGCTTTTAACTTGAACAGAATCTCTCTTTCGAGTCTGCAAAGAGCACCATTTGAGATGGAGTGTCATTTCTGTTGCAAGCCAAATCCTGGTTTGAGCTACCTAGTTGGTACTGGTTCACATCTGAAAACTTAGGCGTGAAATGAGCAAGGACAAAGAACACACTAAGAAACAGTACAGGTGCCAACTTCCAACTATTTTCTCACCACGCTGGAAAGATGATTATAAGCAGTTAAGACTGCACTCTACAGTACCCATGTGTCCTGATTGTGCTTATAATCATCTTTCCAGTGTGAAATAAAAATAGTAAGAAGTTGACACTGTTGTTGTTTCTTTGTCCTCACTCACATCATGCCCAAATTTTTGGACAGGCCAGTTCTACTACCTAAGCAGCACACCAGCACACAAGCTATGTCAATATACTGTATTAATGTAGTCTTTGCACATCTCTCTATGCAGAGGCTCAATGCACGATTTTGAATTCATCCCCAAGCAATAATTGGAAGTACCATCTAAGGTTTGAAATTAACTCTGCAGGAAGTCATTCTGCAAGGGAGCTGAAGCCAAATTTTGCATGAAGCTGCTGGTTGTTGTTGTTGTTATGTGGGGTTTAACGTCCCAAAACCAGCTCTGATTATGAGAGACGCTGTAGCGGAGGGCTCCAGAAATTTTGACCACCTGGGGTTCTTTAACGTGCACTGACATCGCACAGCACACGGGCCTCGACGTTTCGCCTCCACCGAAATGCAGCCGCGGCGGCCGGGATTCGATTCCGCGACCCTTGGCTCAGCAGCCGAGTACCACCGTGGCGGGGCCATGAAGCTGCTGGTATGCATGGTACTTGTAAGAATTGACGTGGCCAATTATTGTAGCACTTTGTTTTCAAAGCCTCCTGGACACAATCAAAGTACTGTAAGCACACTTTCTGCAGGAATATGATTAAGATCAAGTGTGCTAAAATTCAATGCTGCCAATAAGGAGTCATGGTTTTGTACCGAAGGCGGAGCATTCATAGCAACAGCAATGCATTAGACCAATGTACAAAGTAAAGTTCATAGTTTTATCAGGCCTACATACTGTGGTACTTTATTTGTTTACTAATTAAATTAATGAGCTTGGTGTCATGCAACCACAGGAAAGTAGAGACACCTAACTTGATGCCAGCAAACACTTGCTTTCACAGCACTGGCAAGGCAAACAGTTCAAACAAAAATGCATCTTCTCACCTCCCGCTTTGGGATATTGGGATCTACATCATCAGTTCTCCCAGCCATAGCAGCCACCACCACCTTTTAAGACCGTTGCTAGGAGGACGAATGGCCATGCCACTCCCAGCTAGGCTGACTAGAGGAAGATACACACGCTTCACTCTGTTCCCTTCAACTGCGTGCCAACCCCTTTCAACAAACCCTCCACTACAGTGCGTACACCTCAATCCAATCCTTTACTCCTGCCAAAAACATTAACATAGTGTGCGCTCTCTTCCACATGCTATTACAGAGACCATGTCTCTACTATGCATTTCTTAGATGCTACAGAGTACTTTGCACAGGGCACAATAGATTTCTGTTGCCTCTAGCCTTTATGTGCAATGTCACAGCGACAGCAGTTTCTTGTTTGAAGTCTCCCTGTAATTGCTGTCAGTGTATCACAATAATGTATTGCTATGACTATATCACTGTGTATTTATACAACTGTAAGTTGACTCAATTCTAGGTCGGCCCTCCTAAAAAAAATCGCAGGACAAAGAAAAATAAACTGACTGGCCATATAGCTTTAGTTTAGATTGCAAGTCGTCATCAAAGAACTTATTCATCAACTTATTCATCAAAGAATAAGTTTCAATTCTTTGATCATGTAATTCCTCATTTTTATGCTACAAAAAGAAATATGAGAAATTTTTTTTCTGCTGATAAAAGAACTGTGCTCTCATAAGCTGTTACACAAAAAGGTGGCTTCAGCCATGCCTGCAGTATAAACAGTCTGATTTGAAAGAAACCCTGTATCCGACAAGCATTGTCAACAAATTGCAAATGCCACTGCTAATTTCAGTAAGGCATAACAGCGTCGAACAAGATGACGAACAAACTGCTCAAATGTAGGCAACACTCCATTTTACAAGGATAAACAAAAGAACACAGCAAACACGCAAATGTCTAGAGGTGTCCAAATGTTTGAAAGTTTTGAACATCTAATCGACAATTTTTTTAATGAAACAGCTGTTATTCTTAAACATGAATATTTTTCTAACAGTTTATGAATATTTCATAACGTCAAATCCACTGAAATAAAAACAAATGGTGCAAAATTAAGATAGGTTTCATCTCTGCTAGCATACTATAGGCATACTGTAGTTCAGCAGGGTACTTTGCTCGCAGAACATGACTTTGCTACTTTCTGAACAGTTCTATGAAAATGACACTTTTGCTGATTTCCCGCAGATGCTGCATTTGTGCTTTTATTGCTAAAGTTATCAATATGAATAGGTGAACATTGACTTACACTGACTGTACGAATGAATTGCTTGCTATTCAATATTGAATTTGCTTCAATTCACTTCTGGTGCTATTCAATTAATATTTTATTCTGTCCAAAGAATCACAACTTGCACACTCCTGCAAGTGCTCTTTTACTTGTCCTCATTTTAAGTTTTCGTGCTACAGATGGATAGTTACCAAACTGCCAAATTTCATAGTGTGTAGCACGTTGAACAGCTGAGCTCATGGTCAGTGGTTTGATCCTGGCTGTGGCAGTGGCATTTCAATGTCAGAAAAACAGAAAAAACACTCATGTACAATGACTGAGGTACACATTAAAGGGGTCCTGAACCACCGCTCGGGCTTGGTTTTGAAAACGGCTGGGTGTGTATTGAATGCCTCTCAGAAATTCACAGCCGAAAGAATTTTTCAAAACGGTTTGTTAGGAGCGAAGATATTGTAACCGCAAAACTTCCCTTTCCAGTCCTGTTTCAACTCTGCGGAATAGAGGGTACAGAGTTCCTTAGGGCGGTGTCGAAGGAGGTGCCCCGCCCACCGCTTTACGTCTCCAGACTTCAGCGACGTATCAGAGGAGGCGCTGGTCAGAGTGGCTGACGAAAAGCGCGCGACTACCGGGGACTGTTTCTTCGCCGCGCGCTTGTGGCCGCCTGCTCGCTTCGCGCCTGGGCTCGGTCGCGTGCCCCCGCGATCACCGCATTTTTTTTTCGATCCTCCGAAGCTTTCTTCTCGTTCGTCACACACGTTTAGGCCCGCAGGTGTGCGCGTTTACTTTGTCAGTGCGCTGCTTGTGGTCGATATTGCGCATAACGCGGCGTCAGGACAAACAGCGCAACTACCAACGCTGCTCCACCTTGTCCTGCATAACCCCAAGTTAGTTAATTGTTGATTAGTGATTGTAGACGGGATAATCATGCTGCCGGGCTCGAACGTGACTACTATGACTCGAAAGGAAGACCTTCACAACTCGGACCCTTGCCGACAGGTTAATGTGGAATAAGGTGCGTCGGCATGCGGTAGATGGATGGATTGATTTAATGTGTGAATACACTAGTTCAATTTTAACAGTGAAGCTGTTTAAGCTATTGGTGAATCTTGGAAGTCTGCCGAAAACTCCGCTAAGCTATGTAATGCTAGCATAACAATGCCACGCTGTAGTAAAGACAAAGCTTGCTACGACTAGTTAAGTACGGCTAAGTCTAATTCAATGGAGCCTAATTAAGATTCCTAGGACTAGTTAGGTAAGGCTGTCTAATTTCAAAGGTGCCTAATTAGGAATAATTAATTGACGCCTAGTTCAGACAGGACTAATCCAACTAAGCCAAACCAAGCCAAACTGAAGTGATTCAACCTGGATGGAGCTATGACAAGTCACACCTAATTAAGCGGATACTAATGATTTATAATTTTTTAGCCACGATACTAATAAACCATGTCTAATTAAGGTAAATCGAATTATGCGAGGCCTAATTTAGCTGATATGAACAAATCTAGTGTAAGCAAGCTTCTAATTATACCTTGTTTAATTAATTAGCACTAATTAAATCGTGCATAGCTAGGTTATTACTAGTTAAGTCGAACCTAAGCTAGCACTTATTAATGAAAGGTAAATTATGCTAAGACTTCAAGGTCAAGCGTCATTAAGTTGAGACTAAACATTTCAGGACTAATTAGGCTAACACTGATTAAATCAAGTCTATTTCAGGTAGTATTCATCAAGCGATATCTAATTAAGATAATATGTCAAAGAACAGCGTAACTAGGCCTGTACTAATTAGGCCACGTATAATTAAGATATGACTAATTACCCGAGCATAATTATATCATGTGTAACGAAGACCAGCATATTAGACAATGTATCATCAGGTATAAGTTAATTAGACCGAGTCTAATTAGTGTAACACTAATTAGGTCCTGACTAATTAAGCTAAAACTAAGTCAAGTCTCAATAAGCTCAGATTATTACGTTACGCCAAATTAATCCAAACATTACAGACGTAATGATTTCATTCGAAACTAATTTACCTTAGTCAACGCTAATCTGATGTAATAATTAATTCACCCTGATCTAAGTCTAGCGTAATCCGCTCTATAATATGCCATAGTCCACCTTAATGCACCCTAGTCTGTCTTAATCCACCCTAATGCGCCTTAATGAGCTCTAATCCACTCAAGTACACCCTAATCAGACCTAGTCCTTTAATCTACCTTGTAGAAGAAATATTTTGGGTTCGACTCCAGCCATGTTATTGAGTACCAGCACTAGACGGTGGCGCATTGGAGAACCATAGGGAATAAACCCATCTACAATCACTGATGAATTAAAGTTTGGGATTACTTTGTGATGTATTACAGGCTGCAGGCATGCAGTTGTTGGCTTCTTGGAAAACTATATTTATGGTGACTTTTGCACCGCACCGTTCACGTCCACGCCGAGGTAGTTTACGGACGCCTTCCAACGGCATCTATGAGGCTTGCGCATTAACAAATACATTTTTACATATTTCCAGCAACTATTTTGCCTATATAGGTGCTCACAACGCAAGGAAAAGCGAGCGCACGGCACGCACGACACGCACGGCACGCACGCGCTTACGATTTTAAAAAAGGCCCGCTGCGAAGGGCCCGCACACATCCGAGGCGGGCGTGTCTGCCACCGGCCAATAGCAGCGACGCTCCTTGTAAATGCTCTATGACGAAATAGAGCAGATTCAAGGAGCGTGAGGAGAAGCAGCTTTTTGAGTTGAGGGCTCCTGAAGAAGTGGAAGCTTTGCGCTCCTCTTGTGAACGCTACGCTTCGCAGATGACTACAGCATTTGGCTGAGATGTTCGTTACAGCGTAGGCAAGCCGTAGAATATGTTTTTTCACCAAGCCCGGAGGGTGGTTCAGGACCCCTTTAAGGAACCCCAATTATCAGAATGAACCTCCAGTCCCCTACTACAACAGGCCTCATTATTGGATCGTGGTCCTAGGATGTAAAATCTCTAAACATACTTTAATTTTTAACTTGGTATCCTATATGCCAGCAATTCTGTTTCTCTCTACCTCAAACAGTACTGACACCAATGTAAGATGCTAAGATGACAATATCTAAAACAACATAGTCTTTGCCATTACGTGAGCCTAAGGACTGGAAGATTGGTAAGGTTGTTCCCGTATTTAAATATGGTGACAGGCACTCGCCTATAATTATTGATCCATTTCACTAACATGTATATCCTGCAAACTACTTGCTTCTCATATCTACGATCACGTCGAATCAAATAGTTTTATTTTCTCTAATCAGCATGACTTCAGAAAAGGCTACTCATGTGACACTCAGTTATTCGAATTCACGACTGACCTTCACTTTAGTATGAACACTAACGAGCAAACAAATAGCCTCTTCCTCGATTTTGCCAAGGCATTCGATAGTGTCCCTCATTGTCACCTAACTTCTAGCCTGCCCTTAGTATCGATTCATTAACCCTGAATTGGCTATGCAACTTTCTGTCTGCACGTCAGCAATTTACGGTGGTCAACATTTTATCTAATGTTTGTGACATCATGTCTGGTGTTCCCCAAGGCATTATGGTAGGTCCATTACTCTCTTTAATGTACATTAACGATTTACCCGCGAGCCTTTCATCCTCAGTCAGGTTGTTCACTGACGATTGTGTCATCTACCACAGTATTAAATGTTTTGATGATCATTCCACTCTACAAAATGACCTAGACTCGGCAGATGTCCCTTAACACCTCTAAATGCAAGTTAATCTCGTCCTCTCGAAAGCGTTCTAACTCAGCATATGACTATACAATTATTAACACCATTGTTTTGGCTACCCCATCGTACAAATATCTTGGCATTCACATTTCATCGGATTTATCCTGGAATACACATATAGCAGCTATTTCATTGAAAGCCTCTCAATCTCTTAGCTATCTCTGCAGAAACCTGTGCAACGCTCCTTCTAACATAAGCCCTTTATCTTGTCTTACTTATTTTCGCCAACAACTAGAGTATGCATCATCCACATGGTCACCACATCACGGTTACCCTGTCCGCATGTTAGAAGCCATCCAGAATAGGGCAGCGAGATTCATCTCTGACAACTACGACTGTCATTCAAGCATTACTCTAATAAAACAAGATCTTGCACTTCAGACACTGGAAGAACGCGTGCCAATTTCACACGTACATTTATAGTAATAAATTTCACTGTTTGCCGCTTCATCCTCCACTGCGCACATCTCAACGCATTTACAACACACATAGTTTCATGTGCATTCATGGTCACACACAGGCATTTTAACTCATCACCACTACCTAGAGTCATTGCACATTGGAACGGTCATCTAGATGACATTGTATCCATTCTAATCATGAAATTTTCTGTGATAACCTGATTTTGTTGCACTTTAGCATTGCATAACGTTGCTGCACCTTACTCTTTGTAATACATATTTGTTTTGTTTCTTTCATTTATGAGATTTTTCTTTCCTTTTTTTTTTGTTATCTGATTAGCTCTTATGCATTTTTAGTTGTTTCACTGATGCCCCCCCTTACTCAACACCCTTCAACGGGCCTGTAAAGAATTTTGAATAAATAAATAAATAAATAAATAAATAAATAAATAAATAAATAAATAAATAAATAAAAACAACAAAGTTTGTTTCGGTTTCATTACAATTGTTAGATAGGGCACAATAGAGCAAAAACTGACAAAGAAAATTTATAAGCCCAATAACTTCTGCAAACTTTACCAATTTACTCCATTGTTTAAATAATAATAACTGCAGGGGTTTTGCATTCCAAATTAACGATTTGATACAATTGCTTAAATGAGTAAACACCCTTAATTGCTAGGCATAGATTCAATAAACAATTAGTACTTTAACTTGAGCTTCAAATTACCAGCCCAATGAAATTCAGTAAAAATACAGCAAGAAAACAAGACTATGACAAGATATACCTGCAGAAGTTCCCTTAAACAAAGAATGTTGCTAAAACACAAAACAAGATGTGAAGACAGCTAATGTGCTTCAAAATATTGAGTCCAGTCTCCAAGTCATACATACCTTGAGGCCAATTTTGATGATGCCAGTCATGACAGATACACGAGAGAATTCCACTGTGGTGAAAATGTCTATCTTTTCCGAGAAAAGCTTCTGAATGTTGCTCAACAAGCTGTGATCAACACTTGAGGGCCACCGGGCACTCCAGTGGGCACGACCCGATGCACTGTATGGGTAGGTGCGACGACTTGAGTCACTGCTCCGTTCGTTGCGTGCACCTTCCTCGTACAGCTGGCCCACACGTACGTCCACAGCTGTCACATCTTCCACTACACGCTTCATCACAGCCCGCACATTACGAGGTTCAAGAGCATTCATCCAGTCCCTTGCCTCCACGCTCTTCCGCAGCATCTGCATAAACACCCATGCGAATATGAAACTGGCACCGCAACAAGTTCTGGCATGCTGGACCATGGTAAGTTTGGAAGTCAAAAATAAAAAATGAATTGTGAGCTTACAATGGGAAAGTTCAAATGCTATTGGTACCATACAAAAAAATTTATGCCTCAACGTACACAAAGTAACTCATTCACGTGTGTTCAAATAATGCACTGCACGTTCGAAACTAGGCAGTACAGTTGAACCTCGTAAGTACGTACTTGCTTAATGTATAACTGCAGTTTGCATGCAGTCACAAAGATTCCCCCTCCCAGCCTCCATTGAATCCCATGTATTGGCTGACCGCATAAGCCGTAGTAGCCAATTACGTGCCAGACGGTTAGTGCATACTATTTTTCATACTATTTTCTACTTGTTCTACATGCACAAGCAGAAAATGGGCAAAATTTCATGCACATCCCAACATTAGATTCTTGAACTGCAACACCTGGGCTTGCTAGCAATCATTCCAGTGATCACCGTAGGTTCAAACGTGGCTGCCATTACGTATTTCCTACTCGTTCAGCTGTTGACATTTGCAACGCACAAAAGCATAGCCTTCGAAAGTTACATTACAGTCAATCATGGCCGCTGTAAATTATTTTTTGCTCATACAGCTGCCGACTGCCGCACACTAAAGCATGTCTTTTGAGATGGCCTTCTGGTAACTCGCAGGAGCTGCAGTCCAATACAAGTTGGAAACGCTCAGAAATACGTTTTTCTTTGCTTGGTTCAGCGTGGCTCAGCCAGTGCATTAGCTGTTGCTGGTTGTGGTGTCATCGTTTTTGGTGCAGCGAGTAGTGTTCATTGTCCTGCGTTTGTTTTGTGCGTGTGGGTGCGATTAAATTTGCACGTAAAGACCAGACTATGCCAAAGTATCGCGCCCTGAATGTGCAAGAAAAACTGGACCTTACCCACTGTATTGACAACAAAACAAAGAAGCCTGAAATTGTCCGCAAAAAGGACTTGCCTCTAACAACTGTGCCAGGCATGTGGAATGCTCGCGAAAAGCTGAGGGTGGCATAGGTAATAACTTGAAGAGGTGCCATATAAGAGACTCAACTTTTCCCAAAGTGGAAAAGGCTCTGGTTCTTTGGGTGAAAAAGGCACGGAGCTTAGACTTGCCAATAAGTGGTTCACTTCTGGCCGAGAAACTGCAGACTTTCGAGGCCCAGCTTAACTGCAGTGATTTGCTTGCAGGAACGGCTGGCTGTCTCAATTAAAGCGTGTTACGGCATCATTAGATGCGGTGAGGCTGCTGCAGAAAACAAACGGGTTGCCAATGAGTGGCAGAACAACGATTGCAGGAAGTATTGGCTACCTACACTGCCAACAACATCTTTAATTTCAATAAATCGGCACTTTACTACTGCCTGCTTCCAAACAAGATGCCAGCATTTAAAGACGATAAATGCACAGGCAGAAAACATGCCGAGAATCGGATATTGGTAGCCTTCAGCGTTAACGTGAACGGCAGTGAAAAGTTACCACTCATGGTTATCGGAAGGTACGCCAATCTAGGATGCTTTAAAAGTGCCCACTTACCATCTGGCGCTGTTTACAAAAGCAACCGGAAGGCATGGATGACAGCTCAACTCTTAGAAGAGTATGTGCACCAGCTGCATCATCGTTTTACCACCCAACAAAGCAACGTACTTATTGTGCTCGACAATGCGTCGGTGCATGTCGTTTTAGACTACTTAGCAGACATCAAGCTGCTCTTCTTGCCTCCAAACATGACAGGACCCGCCCAGCCCTACGATCAGGGCATCATCCACTCTGTGAAGTGGTTGCACTGGAAGAATCTGCTGCGTGGAATTTTACATGCCACGGATAGCGGTAGGACCTACGCAATAGATGTTCTAAATGCCATACATCTGCTTGCACACTCTTGGATGCAGGTCCTGCCCGCGACTGCGCAGAAATACTTCTCACGAGCAAAATTCATTGTGCTTGCAAGCGGTGACAACGAAGTCGATGCGGCCACAGAAGACTGCGAGAGCCTGCTTGTGGAAGTACTGGAACAGCAAGGTGAAGCAGCGGAGCACATAAATTTTGACATGTTCCGAGACATCGACGGCGATGTTGTTACAGTAAAACCTCGTGCATATATTTTTGCAAAATAATGCGATGGTGAACACACTATCCGGGAAAACATATGATCCAAACACATAAAAAAGTTGGGCAGTTTCATCGGAAAAGCAAAGCAATAATAGTAATATCAAAATATCTTACTATTTTACAAAATTCAGGCATTAAAACGTCAAGAAACAGCAATAAACATCAGCCATGGGAATGCACCAGAAGGCACGGCAGAGTGACTCTGGCGCTCATGCATGTTGTTCAAGTAGTAGTAGTAGCGTAGTTTAAACGTAGAAGCAAGGAACAACATGCATGCGTGTTGTTCCTTGCTTCTGCGTTCAAACTACTCGGCATCTTCAGGCAGATATGTATCATGTAACTCCAGAGTGCGTTCAAATCATAATTTTCTCGGCTTTCCCAAACCAAGTGTGTGGTAATGAATACACGGGGTTCAAACGGTGTTGAGCGTGGACGTACAGGCCGCGGTGAACTCAGCCGCACGCACACGTTTATGCGATGTCGAATATATTTTTTCCACACAGGAAGGCGTGCATGTCGAGGGCATGGCCTCAAGTCAACAGGCCTCATGACCGAGCATATCACATACATCGCAATGGCCAAGCCAAGGTCACTGGCTGAGAGCATAGCATGCATGTTGACCATCAAAGCTAGCAGATTCTCAGGCACTCCAGAGCCTCCAGCTTTTCTTTTTTCTTTCAAATTTTTATTTTTACCTGCACTCACTCCTTTGATTCCACCACTGCAACGTTTGAACTGACAAACGAACATTAAATTTATTGAAGTGTTTCTGTGCCCAAGCAGTGAAACCTGTTTAAGTGGTGCTAGAGGACAGCAAGCGCCGAAAGGTCCTGTGCTTTCTCTCAATGACAAAGCTGGCCCAAAGAACACATGGTGCATATTTGCTAGCGCACAGATACACTTGCCACACGACTACACTTTGTGGGATTACATGACGCAAAACGTTGAGGACGTATTCAGTTTGACGCGATGTGATCACCCATGTGATATAATCACTGGCACTATAACAAATAACCGCATCTTCTCACTCACTCAAAACAGCAAATGATGCACTTTGCCTGGCTTTGCATTACGTATGCGTGTCAGCTCTTGAAACTGCTTATTTTTTCTTGTAATGACCGTCGACTTGCAGTTAAGTAGCTTACAATCAAAATTCAACAATGTTTTCGAAGCAATGCTGTGAGAATTTCTCTGGCAGTGTTTGGGCACTAGTTAGCTACCATGGCAGACATTTTTATCCGCATTTTTTGGGCGCGATCATCGAAGGCAAGGCGAGCGGAAACAGGAAATTCAAACATTCAGCTTTCAGATGCTATCAAGATGGCGGCGCTCAGTGGGGTAAGACACGAGACGACCTTCATAAACACCGCTGCACACAATGTGCAGTAAAATCGGTCTTACAGAAGGAAATAGCGGCGCATTTCAATTATTGGCCACTGAAAGTACGCAGTACATGTGCTTCCAGCAGCTACCACAAGCTTGCTGTTAAGACTGCCTTTATCGCGATAGCATTAGAGGCACAGTGGTGAATGCACAATGAGCGACGGCAAGCGCGGTGATTCACTAATACAGGAAGAGACAGAAACAAACTGCGCGAAATAAACAGGGACAAGGAAGACACACGCACAAGCGCAGACTAGCAACTGAAGATTTACTGAAGAAAAAACACATATATAAAGAACAGGATAAAATCACGTGGACCGATTAGAGATTGGCGGTTAAATAATCTATCTACAGTTCGTGCAACAGAACCTTCAGTTGCTAGTCTGCGCTTGTGCGTGTGTCTTCCTTGTCTCTGTTTATTTCGCGCAGTTTGTTTCTGTCATGTATTACCAACTCGCCCAGCATTCAATCCTTCTAAACAGGAAGAGAGCATGGCAGGATTTTCTTGTCACACAGTCGGATGAACACTGCAGGAAAGCGGCTGCAGTTGGCGGCTACCACTCTCAATCACATGCACTCTGTGGATTCTCGGTTGCACATACACTCTAGCAGCTACAAAACATATCATACGATCAGTTTGCTGATAAACTGAACGTTGGTGCCGAATAATCGTATTATCCGAAAACGTATTTAACCAGTAAAAAAGACACATAATGCTATTAGATAATTTGGTGCATGCGTGATCGAAGGCGTTGAAACCAGAAAATCGTATTAACCAGGAACGTATCAACAAGGTTCTACGGTACATCCCTGGAGCTCTCGGACAGTGACGTGTTAGCACCATCGCACCTTGCCCAGCTTCAATTGAAGGCGAAGATAACAACGTTGACATGGAAGGGGATGACGGCCATTCTTTATTGGAAGCAGTGCGTGCTTTGACAATCATGTGAGCCTTCGCATCCGTATGGATTTCCTTGTAGCCTTGTGCTACAAACAGGTGGATGCTGATTTTTCCTTTCATACAGCTGTCAACACTATGAAATTATGCAGATGTTCTGTAATAAAGGTGACTTACAATTCCAGTTAAACCAATGCATAGTGGCAACTGAAATTCACCGATGCCCATACTGGGTCCTGCTAAATTCATCGCACATGCGTGCATTATGTCGTGAAACAAAAAACGCAGCCACCATGAACTCAGAAGCAGCAATCCCATTTGTTGCCTTGTGTTCATGCGGTTCTTGACAAAAGCTTTCTTTGTTTTTGTGTCATGTCGCAGTTTCTGATGTCACGCATTCATCGTACTAACTAGGCTGGTAGCCCGCAGTTCAGTGAATGTAACACCAGCATCGCCCTTTGATCTAGGAAGCACCTGAATTTTTTACAGCAAGTCCCCATGGTAGAATGGACATGAAAGCTTTTCTTGTCACTTACTATCGCAGTGCATTGAGTGTGCATTTCTTTACTCTGGAAGCAGCATGGTGAAGCATAACATATAGCCACTGTGATGACTGCTTCAGCAGAGCATTATCCTGTCATCACCACCAAATGTCTGGTTCAAAATAAAACTTTTTGTAAATGTCACTGAAGCTAGATCTCTATTTTTTTGTACTGCTCCATTATTCAAACATTTTCGTGGCATTTCTGTGTGAAAATTAAATCCCCCAGCAGATATACTTTGCATAAAAGCCCCAATTTCGATTTAACGAAGTTTTGATATCGCAAAGCAAATTTCCAATTTCACCGGCTTCATTATATTGAGGTTTAACTGTAAAAAAAATGTTAAGCAAACACCAACTCGCCTAATAAAAAGTCCTTTTGAAGCACGTTGAAGGCCACCTGCTTATTCGACAGACAGAGAAATTGCACTGCACCGCTAGTGTTGCGTTTAAGTGCCAGTAATAAGGCCAGGCACAAGGAATACCATACTCACCTGGGAAATAAGTAGTCCTTGAACACGAACAAATTGGTCGAGGAGAGTCTACAAGAGCAAAAAAAAAATATATACATATATATACATGCATGTACATTTGGCCACAAAGTGGAACTGAATTACACTCACATCACAAACACAACCACTAAATTGAATTAAATTCCAGAGTTTTCCAGTGCCAAAAAAAAAAAATGCAGTTTTACAAAAAGGGCAAAGCAGTGAATGCAACAGCAAGAAATAGTAATGTTATAAGAAGTGAGGTTTACAGCTAACTCCTTTGGATACGATCTCACGTAACTCTACAAAACACTGGTGTAAGAGACTACTGATGCTCCAGGGACACTTTTCACCGTCTCTTCAAGTTGAGAGTGCAGCATGTAGAAGGGTTTACAAGCCGCTCGCTGATGGCTGCCGAGACAGCGCATGCCAGCGATGGCGACCATGTGAAGTCCACAGTTGCTGCTTGAGTGACACCCCCCCTCCCCTCGAATCTTTTCATGGTCGTTAAAGATGGGTGGGGTGTTTCCTCTCCACTTAAATGGCAAGTGTCTCGATCGGGGTGATGCTATCGCATGTGCCATCCGAGCAACAGAGATGGGCTGGGCTCGTCTGATCTCTGCTTCAGCCATGTTCTTTGACCCTCTCGCATGCTTTTACCCACAGGTAGAACATATGATGCGTGGGAGGTTATCAATTTGGACTTTATAAGGGACATGACGGCGATGGTAGCAGCGATGGAAAAAAACTTGTCAAGACTGTCCCTGTAATTGCTATCGCAATAAAAATGATGACATGATAATGATGTATGCCAAAATGCGACAATGGAACTTCAAGTATAACAACCGGTACGCGCAATTTCTCGAGGCAACCACACCATGTTGCTGCCAATCTGGCCCCTAAATGAGAGATCGGGCACGACGTAACTGCACGAGCCAATATTACATCGATACGACACAAATTTATGGCAGTGGAAACAAAAGTATGTGCCCTACCTAGCCATAAATTGTCACATTTCAATCAGTGAGCACTGTACATAAGAGTTTTGCACTTCACCCCCAACTAAATGTGGCTACTATAGCTGGGAATTGATTAAACTTGCATTCTTGAGCTCAGCAGCGCTAAGTTACCACAATGGATAAACACAATCAGCAAACTATTTTCGCTATTACCAGGAAGTACAAGCAAAAATATTTGTAATTTTAGATCAACCCTTATGTTTCAAGACTAAAGTATCCAGAGAACCAGTGAGATTGTATGATGTTGCACAGCTATACCTAGGCTAGATTTAAAGGCCATAAATCAGCAGCACTCAACTCGTACATAATGAAAGTTATGGTGACTGACCAAGTCAAAAAACACAGTTTGACATTTTGGAATCTACACAAGTTCCTTGTCCACAATGCAGCGGACAAGCACTGTTGTCCAGTTATATATGCAGTATACAACGTAATGAACGGCTGTACACGTGGGGCATGTTTCTGTCAGTCCTGTTAATGATATTTGGTGTCATCTGCATTAGCAGAGATTTGAGTAGCAGTCTCGTTGCCACGTTTCTTTCTTTGGTTATGACTTTAGCATTGTCCCATGCTTACAGGTGAGTGTCAAGGTAGGTCGGGGCTACTTTAAGGAAGTCATACTTATGGCATCCATAAGTACAAGAAAAGTTCGGTTGTAAGTATGAGGATGATTCTTGAAACGAATTAAGGGTCTCTTTAAGCTTACAGGCTACTTAACACAAGCATAAAGATAAGTTTGGTTTCTGAATGCAGTGGTAAGTTAACATTAGCATGCATCTTAACATTAATGTTAATACTGGGTGCACTGTGTGGCACAGTATAGTCTTTTAATTTAACGGAACAGCCTAATACACTAACGCAAACACATGCAGCACTATCTACACATAAAAACACAAAGAAATGACAAGCAAAATACAGACAACAGCATTCCTCTTTGTTTGGCAGCAGAAAAGGTTGACAAATCTTGGTTGACTTGCGGTCATACCCTTTGATACAAGTGAATCAAATAAAAAACGAGGTACAGGCAGTGACACTGTCTCGAGGCTGCTGCAGCAAACAGGGAGGGACTCTTTCATTAAGCCTGTTGAACCACTAATCCAGACTGTATCCTGAAAACAGAGCTATTTACTCATTGATACACAGCTGATGAAGCATCACTACTCACACCTAAAGCAAATACAAGCATTAGTAAGGAATGAAGGGGTTCAAATGTGCAAGGCAATAACAGTTCAATAGATATAAGTGAGCTCTAAGTGAGCCGCTCACTCCATAGATCTAAGTGAGGGGCTTTCATTTTGACCGGAACTGCCTTGTCAAACTGCCTTGTCAAAGATATGGATCCTCCTGCATGTGCTAGCACTGAACGCTACATTCTGAAAATAGCACACATACCTAAGGACTCTGACTAGCATTAGTATGGCGCAAGCGTCATGTGTTGCATGCAATGCTAGCGCTAACACCACTGCCAACGTTTAATCCTTGCGATTGCTGCTTTCCGCTTTGCTAAAACTCGCTACTCAGTCTCGACTTCAAAAAATGCATCGGCACTTTTATGGCTTTCTGCATCTGTGCTGACAGGCCATGTCCTAAAATACTGATCTAAGACGAAGGTACTATAGTGATCGAGATGGCTAAAGGCACCGTAAAATTGCCCTTTGGCAACCACAGGTACTGTGTATCATTGATGTCAGCCATGCCAATCAAAGATGATAATTAACAAGAATGCGAAACCCATGGACACAAAGCATCCATAAGCATGACTACTTAAAATAAGGGAATGATAGACAACAGGTGCAGCTACATAGGGTGCTTATAAGTGAGCTAAATTTTACAATGGCTGACTGCCCTCCCCCCCTTCCCGTTACTGCTTGAGGGACATTACAGTTACCCTGAAGCAACATAGGCAACATTTTCTTTTTAAAAAATGGCTGTAGTGTTCAACATCCACTAAACAAGTTCTTTACTTAAAAAGAAGGTTTAGTTGTCCAGGTGGCCAAAGCTTGATTTCATATATAATTACCTGGGCGACATCACTGGTTTCTTGTATCAACTGTGATGCTGGTGTCAAACTTTTGGCATCGGGAATGCCAAACTGCTCATCAGCCATTCCAAGCTGCAACAACAACAAAAAAGGTCTGTTGTGACAATGCGTGTTAAAAAAAGGGAGTTATCTGTCCTGCCATATTTATTTGAATATAAGGCGAGTTTTTTTTCCCAAAAACTGTAGCTCACCTCACATGCGAGGTAAACAGCTTTGATGATAGCTTCAGTGTGAGAAAAGGCACGTCATTGTTTGTTTTCTCTACATGAAAACAGCTACAATTCCAAATATTTAACTTTGTAACGCTAGGACATATTCCCTATATAGACCTAAGTGGGCCATCGCCCGAAAAAAAAAAGGCAGAAAGAGAAAAGAAATCTCATGTCAGCTGAAACCACAAAGCAACGGCCGAAAATTTCATGTACTCCGAGATTACCAATGACACTTGCGTGACGTCGATAAAAAAGTAAAAGACAAGCCAGAAGCACCAATAATTCCAATATGTTACAATGCACAAGCAGAGTTCTAATTGTTCTGATGCAATCACCATTTTGTGATGCACATATCACTCATGTTTACATACGGGCATGCATACAAGCTTTGCATGTCCTTTGTTCGGTGTGGCACTTAACTCCAATGGATTGCCCATGAGGACTTTTCAGACAAGCCACCATGGCAATATGACAAGTCGTTGTCACTATGGTGGAACATTCAAAAAAAAGGTGATAACTAGAGCTATGTGAATAGCAATATTTTAAGTGCGAAGCAAATATTTTTCGAATAATTTTCAAATATTTTAAATAATACCATGTGAAATTATTGAGAAATATGCTGCTAAACATGGGCAAAAATATTTATTGCATGACTAGTGCACGCCCACAGTGTCATTCCAAGGTCCCAAAGAATAGTCTGAGAACTGTGCAACAGACAGCTAACTTCACCGCAGTATGCAAGTGTTACTTTGCCGAAGTACACGGGTGTTAGCTTCGCCCAGGGACTCGGGAATGTTTTTGGAAGTGAGGAGGAAAGCACTGTCGTCTTTGTATGTCTTTTTTATTATTTATTTGTCCTCAATACTTGTTTATTTATATTACATATTATTGTATTAATAATAATAGCTTTAATGACATCAGTTAATAATGCTTTAATTCATTTTAGCCATATTAAATTTTACGTATTTGCATCCTCGCTTATATTATGGTTGGAAATTTCAAAAGTACTGAAAACCTGTGCAGACCACGCAACCCACATGGTTGTGTGGGTTGCGTGCTTTGGAAAGCAATGGACCACACAACCACCAGCTTGAAAATTCTTGTTAAAAATTTCATTTCAGCGTAAACGGTCAGAAAGCGGCGGGGGGGGGGGGGGGCCTGCTCCCTCTGGAAAAATGTTAGGGGGGGTGACCGCCCCCTCCCCCTGCCTCCCCTGGTTTCCAGAGTCCCTGACTTTGCCGCAGTACGCGAATGTTAGCTTCGCCGCAGTACAAGAGCATTAGTTTTGCCACAATGCACGCGTGTTATGCAGCAAAGCATACTACGTGAGGGAATAGGCCCTTGACACGAGACACAGAATATTTTCCCCCTTAATTATCGACTTTGAATGATTCTAATAGTAAATGTTCAGTGTGAATCAAATCGAATAGCAAACGCTATTCGAAAATTATTCAAAATTTCAGATATTCGCACACCTCTAGTGATAACTAAACCCAAAGCTATGGGCTACCATCAGCATGCCAAAAATACAGTGCCCTCGATGAGCATCGTCGGAGAAAACATAAGGTGGTCCTTTTTGCTGAGCTGCAATGTAAAAAGCTATAAGGGGACATGAAAGAGTGCATTTTCCTAGGTAGAGGCAATCCCAATCGTGAGTGGATTCATAAAAATAGGAAAATAAAAAAAACAAAAGGTGGAGCTGTGGTTTGGCTGTGGCCACCACAATGCCAAAGAAAAGGCCATGAGAGTTCACAGTGGATCGCAACCCCTTCAGATCACACTTCAGTGCCCAGCCTTAAAGGGAAGCTGAAGTGGTTTTAGATTTCTAAAGAATGATGTTTATCGGAAGTGCACACATGTGAAACCACAGTTACCAATTTTCTTAATGCGATAATGCAAGTAGCGGTGCAGTAATCGAGATCTAAAATTGCAGCGAAGCTCTGCCCACTGCAGCTTGCCAGGTGAGCCGCCGGAGGCGACGATGGCAAAGATGACGTTATTGTTGAGTTCGCAGACACCCGTGCCAGCGCTGCCTGTAGGTTTTGGGTATCCATCACACTGTATTCAGCCCAAAATGCTCCGCATCTAAATTTTGTTTCCGGCTTGTACTTTGAAGGACACATGGTGTATGGATTATTCTGCCTGAAACAAGCATTAGTCAATTCGCTCGCACTATTTGCGGCTGTATGAGCATTGGCAGCCGAGACGAAACTTCACACAGCAGCAGAATTTGAAGCATTCGGTGCATTACTGTACCAGATCCCAGATGCTTTGCAATTGGCTGCACCTGTAGAATGAACATACAGTAGCTTGTCACAAATACAATTTGTTCATTGTATCTGAACAGCAGCTTTGTGCTACGTAATGACATGAATGTTTGCAGAGTAAGGCAGGAGAATATGGGTCCAAAATATGCAATGCTTCTCTGAATTCACGGCTGCTCACCAGTACAATGTGTGCTACCTTAAACTAGGGCCATGTATAGTTTAAGAAGTTGGTGCTAAACTACATGTCACCTAGAAGCCTTGATGTTCTCCGTATGTATATATGTATATTGTTGCTTGAGCATGCCATGCCTTTAATTGCACTAATTATCAAGTGTTAATTACTGGAATGAAACAATGCCATACCGTTTGAGTTTTTTTATTATTTTGCTTTCATGATAAAAACGGCATGGCAATTTTGAACAGCATGTGCAAACGAAATAGCCATAAATGTATTGTTTGGAAATTGTCATTTACTAGTGTTAGTAACCATATTAACAATGTAGTGAATGCTACTCCAATCTAGTTAGTATTGTCAATGAACTTTTTCAAAGAGAGGGTGACCTACATCTTTGCTACCTTCATACACTAACAATTAAGGTAATGGTATTTGAGACTACTAGTAGATACTTAGTAATCTCTCAGTGAAAATATGCATACCTTTCTTTTCCTTTTTTTAAGGCTGTAGCATGTACAGTAGAACCTCGTTATAACAAACCTGGATATAACGAAGCAATCACAATTCCCCTTGAAATTCCTATACATGAAATTGATATTGGTTATAACAAACTAATGGTTATAACGAAGTAATTACACCTCCCCCTTCAACTTTGTTATAACGAGGTTTTGCTGTATTTCCAGGGCACTTCAGCTGCTGTGTTGATTATTCCTTTCAAACCATCAGCAGTGAAATGCAGAGTGTACGAAAGAAATCTCTTTTTCTCTCTCTGCTTTCAGCAGGCTATAGTATGGGACTTAATCCTGTGGCTGAACACATGCACAGTCCAGTATCCATCCCGGATTGTGACACTGTGTGTTTGGCCATTATGAATACATGCCAGTTAAGGACACATTATTCGAAGCGTCCAAACAAGCGAGAAGCACATAGGCTCCGCTGATATCCAGCACGCCGGTATAAGGTGGGAAGACTTTGAATCCTTGCCAGCAAAAAACACAAATGCGCCGCCACTGATGTGTCCTCTGAGAGCAAACGATAAGCACTCTGTGCTCAACGTGTTTGATCTCAACGTGCTCAACGTGTTGTGATCTAACACGAGCGTGTCAAACAGCACTTCTTTTTGTCATCACATTTATTGTGCATATATTTCATGCCATTAATATGTGCAATTAGATTTCACAACACCCCCAATGAAGCAAAAATGTGTAAGCGAAATGAGCAATGGTGCACTGAGACGTATTGAACGTCGCTGTCCCTCAATGAAGTGCACTCACATCACGCCTCCAGTATTGCAAGTCGTTCGGCGATGGGTTCTCACTTGAAAAACTCTTACGCTTGAAAGATTAAATAAGCGCTTTTCAAAAGAAAATGAAAAGCACCAGTGTGTCATTCTTGCATTCTTTTTTAGCTGCGCTTATTTGTACTGCAAAAATTTACTATTCGTTAGATATTTTCCAACTGTTGTTTACATGACAGCCCCTTAATCCCCCCCCTCCGCCAAGAAGAGAGCGAGTGAGAGAGAGGTCTCTTGCTGCGCCGCCGATCACACTGTTTGAATTCTGCTCGTGGACTGCCACTGCGGCGGTCGGTACCGACGATGACATCAGCGCGCGCTCCACCAATCATGAGGTCGCCGCATGCCGTGAAAGAGAAGCAGGGCATGCGCTTGACGTTTCTCGCTAATAAAAATTTCTTCGTCGAGCGGTGCTAAATTTCATGTTATTTTCATGCTCAGTGGATTTGGAAGTACAAAACAGTAAACAGTGCATTTAACTAAATTTTTTTGGAAACCGCTCCAGCTGCCCTTTAAGGCTGGGCACAGAAGTTCATGAAGAGAGCTGGGTTCTCCCTTAAAAGTTGGACTTGTATTATTCGAAAACTACCAGCTGACTATGAGGAAAAATTTTGTAATTCTCAATGCTAAATATTCTGATTGCAAAAAAAGTGCAGTTTCCGTCTCAGCCATGTCGACAATGCACAAAAAACCCCAATATCTTTTCTGTGCTGGTGGCTCACATCACACACATGCAAGGTGATCATCAAGTAAATATACATACCACAGGGTGTGAAGAAACGTGGATCATGGTCATGAGAGCATGAACCACTGATGGGTGCAACCTAGTGGTACATATAGTACTAAAACTAAAGAAACAAAGACGTTGCAAAATGAAGATTTCCCCTCGAGTGTACACATTCAACTGCTAAGAAAAAAGGCTGGATGAATGAGGCACTCATTTGCTGCATTAGGACTGTGTGGTGCCAGTGCACCGTGGCAGTACTGTAGTTTCACAAATTGATGCTCGCCCTGAATGCTTTTCAGCGACATCTAACCGAAGGGGTGAAGAAAAAGCCCCCCCAAGGAAGCTACAGATCTGGCTGTCACCCCTAAAGGCATGGCAAGTCAACTGGATTTACTGGATGCTTGTTTCAACAAGGCAATCAAGGATCACATGAGATGCCTCTATAATGAGTTTATGGCCCCTGATAATGCAGTGTTGACACCATAGGGCTGTTTGAAGTGGGCATCATTGCCTGTGTGGCTTGGCAGATAGCAGACACTTGGAACTACACCCAAAGCTGTGGTGACTTATTTAAGAAAAGGTGCAACTCATCGGATGACATCAAGGACACTGAAGTTTCGGAGCAGCAACAACAAATGGAACACTGACGATAGTTCATGATTGTTGTAAGTACCAATATATGGTTACACAATTGCCTTTTGCACCTTCCGAAGGTGGAAATTAAAATGAATTTTCTAGAGGGCTTTTGTCTTAGTGTCAATATACATTTTTTCTTGGGGAATTCAAGTACCCTCCCCTCCCCCTCCCTCCCTCCCTCTCCCACCTACGAAGGGTCAGACGAAAACTTGTAGTGAAACCACTCCCAAAAAACACGCTCTCAGGAAGACACGATGGAAGGCGATCTGCCAGGGCAAAGGACCTTCACGAAAAGTAAAAAAATGACAGTTCCGTCGCGTATGTAGACGCGGCCAAACAGGGTGATAGTTGCTACGTATTGAGCGTGGTACCTGGGGAAACGCGAATCATTAGCGCTGCCACCATCAAAGCACCAACAGCACTAGAGGCCGAGGAGATGGTGACAGCTCTGGCCATCAAAAAAAAAAAAAAAACATCACTCACACGATCCTAAGCGATTCTAAAAAAACTATAACAAATTTCACTAAGGGAAGCGTAAACATAAAAGCAGCAAAAATCCTCAAAAATCATCGAAAAGAAAGGCTTATAAATCTGGTGTGGGTCCCCACCCAATCGGGGAATCCTGGGAATGAGGAGGCGCATCACGTGGCCCGAGGTTTAACAAACCGGGACGTGCGCTGCTTGGACTCGGTTTCTCTTGGTGAGGTTGTGACCTCATACAGGGACTTGACAAATCTATATAAAGACTTCAGGTGTGTTTATCAATCACTGGACAACAATCTCACAAGAGCAAAGGCCACAATCCTTCACCGTATACAGACAGACTCCTACACCAGTCCACATAGGCTGGGCATTTTTATCAATGGAGAATACGATTCGCTTTGTAAAACTTGTAGTTCAGGTGAATCGGCTACAGAAGATCACATACTGTGGGGGTGCGTGAGTTCCCCTCCCCCCAAATCGCTCTCGCCAGCTCCCCCTAAAGCGACTTGGGAAGAGTTCATCAGAGCCTCCGAACTAGGGAAGCAGCTAGCTATCATTACCTCGGACGAAAGGGTCGCTTCCAGAGTGGAGCCACCCTGGGGCACAGGAGCAGAGATTCTTCACTTCCATAATAAGGTTGTTAGCACCACCACCTATATGCTAAGATATATGGCTCTTTCCACAAATGGCATGCTTACCAGCTGGCTTACAAGTGAGTTCTTCATCTCAACACTGAACCGAGACAGCAGTAGCAGCAAGCTTGGAGGAGTACCGCCACTCTTTTCTCCAGCAGTCTCACAGAACTCCTGCAATTGGTTTGCAGAGTAAAACCTGATGCAATGTTAACTGATCCTAAAAAGCTATGGTCTTGAATGGTATTAAGCAATATATAGGCATAACAATTTAAGCACACTTGTTTTCTTTATTACATAGTAATTAAAATTTTACTATTATTTTATTATTTTACTATTTACATGTCTATCAACTATGCTAGCCATCTTGTCCCTATAGTCTTATGTGAGATTCTTATGAAGAAGGTAGCATAGGCGCATGGTATTTCACAGCTTCCACGAGATTTCTTTATCAGCCACAAGAAGCTAGCCTGAAATTAGCAAGTTCCTAAAAATAAAAGTGGCTATGCCTTTGAAATGGCTACGACTGCCTAACTGAGTCCTTAAAAACATCTCAAGTTATAAAATGTGTTAACTAATTAAATCTCATTAAAGAAAATATTACTGGCAGCTACTCCAGAGTACTACAAACAATATTCTCAGGAAGTGGTGACAAAGTTGTCTTCACATGTTACCGTTCGCCTTTTTTCTTAAATCTTGGTGCTTGAGAATTGGCACACACTGTAAGTTTCTGTAACTGCAACAGAGTAATGTTTAAGTCTAATGAAAAAAGTAACATCATTAGAGTGCTGTTGCGTGCTAACAGCATTAGAATTAAAAAATCTGCTTAAAGTGCTAGTTACCTACTACTGCTTGTGTTTTTGCTCAATACCTCATTTTTTACAGCTTTTGTCCACTGCCTATTATTATTGTTCGTAGTTTATCTTGTTGTTAGTAAGCTATTAGTTTTATTTTACAGCGTAAGCTGTTATGAGATCACAACAACGGCGCCGTAGTTGTCCGCCGCCGCCGCCGCCGCCCGTGTCCGTAACCAATATCGCTCCTCCACGGCCGGGCTGAAGGAGTGACACGCGCGCACAAGTGCGCGCGTCGCGTTGCTTCAGCCCGGCCGTGGCTCCTCGTGAAGAACAGGACAGCTGCTGCCACCTCTTGGCGCTGCTCCGCATAGCCTTCGAAATGCGTTTTTACGAAGCGCTGCCTCGTGAAGCAGTTTTGTCTTATCGTTCCTTGCGTCACGCGACGGGCGACGTGCGCAGCCCCGGCAGCAACTTGACTTGGCTCTTCGATATACCTGATGGCGCCTCCTCGCAAGATGCGGGCGGCTGCTGAAGAAGTTAATCGCAGAGTTACGCGCGCGGCTGCAGCAGGGCAACGTCGTGCACAGCATACTGCTGTGCAGGGAGAAGCCCAAACCGCAGAGTTATGGCGCAGAGGATACCCACCACCTGTACTTGCACTAGTTTCCCCAAGCGTTTGCAATGGCCTCTACGAAGGTCGCTCCTTCAGCTTACGCTGTCACTGTCCTGCGATTCCGCGCAGGCCTGGCTCTTTTTGTTTGACCTCTACTATTTCTAGCCTTGTGAAATTATTTCTTTGTATTATTGTTTTATTTTCGTTTCGAGTTCAATTGCCCTCCCCCTCTGTAATGTACTATGTACCTTGAGGGTAAAATAAATAAATAAATAAATAAATAAATAGGTTACTCATACAAAAAGCATTTACAAGTAAGTTAGAAGTTGCTGCAAAAGTACTAAATGGTAATTGGTAATGCATTACTAGTAACTATTTATTGCCTAAGACAGATTTAACACTACATTTATAGGATTATGTAGGGAGCAGCTATTCAGTTCTCTGAGCACAGTATTTTGTATTATACCACTTTGGACAATATTCAATGTTAGGCAGCAAGCTGCAGGAGCTGAATGCAGAGAGAGTTTGATCACAGTGACCACAACATTTAATTGGACTTGTACTTCTACAGCATTGCACTGTAGAACTGGTTGCAGACACTTGCCTTAAACTGCTTACTAATTATTTCGCTCAAATTCATCTTTTGGGTAGCTCGATGATTTTGCAATTTTTTTCAACGTCTCCCATATTAGAAAAAATATAGTGGTGACTCTACTTTGCATAAAATTTTAAATATCAATGTACAGACATTTTGATATAGTATGCAATAAAGTACTAATTATATTAACTTTACAATACAGAGGCTTAAACACTGTATCTGTTTTTTTTGTTTTTTTTAAATCACCTAAGAGTGTGCCCACTTGCGTCAGAATATGTAAGAATACCTCTATAGATAATTTTCATGATTCTGCTAAAAAAAATATAAGCTACAAGTCTTTTGTGAAAGGCTAGAACAAGAGTGTTCTTGTCAAAATTCCAAGATATTATTGTTATAGTTTGTATCCTTATGGCTGAAACAAATAAAGGAATAGAAAACATCATTTTGCATACTTTTATGTTGTCATTTACACTATGAACGAAATCTACCTGCCCTCATTACTTTCTATATGCTCTATTCACATCAAATATAAGCTACCTTGCTTCCAACAAAATTACCGACAAATAAGACAATGAAAACACATGAAAAGAAAGAACACCTGCTTTTACTCACCAAAGCCATATTGTTGATTGCACGTATGAAAGCCACAACAATGCCTTCGTGCACTTCCATGCAAAACATATCTTGAAAATTGGGCCGTTTTGAAAATTCAACCTCAGTTTGAACAAAAGCCTGGAATTGAGTGTCACACAGCTCTGTTAAAGCAAAACTAATGTTTTCTTCCGTGTATGTCAATTACAGTTTTCAATTACTAGTTCCTAGGTCAGCCAAGTGGAGTCAGAGAACAACAGAGTGCATTTGGGTACAGGTGAATGACGCACAAAAATTTCAGTAAAGAGACATTTCTAAGTTCAGTCCACTTAGTATAATAACATTTAGTCAAAAAATATTTTATAGCATAATACTGCTGCATTAGAGGTGATTTTTATGCATATTTATATTCCAAATTAAACAACAGGCAATACCCATCAGGAATTAGCATTCACATCATAAATGGAAGACCCCGTACACAAGAACTTTTATAATTTGCAGCAGTAAGTTGTAAACACTTGTTTCCTTCGAATAACTATTTGCAATGTCTCTAAAAAAGCTACAACTATTGTGTGAACATTCTCAATTTATGCAACTGGACAAGTTACTATAGAAATTTAGATTTAATAACATATGCAATGGAACAAACTTTAATATGTCCATCAGCACTTCACAACATTACTACTTTTGCTGGTTTGTTTTCCTCACAAGAACTTAATGTCAGTAAAGCGTTTGTTTAATCACATGTACCCTTGCACACACTTTCGTTAAAGCTGATCTGAAATACCATCATATCAAGAACCATTGTTGTGGTGTCCTGCATTGCACACCAACAGAAAATGGCAACATAAATTGTTCCAGCTATATACAGTCATCACCATCATCATAAGCGTATTTAAGTCCACTGCAGGACGAAGGCCTCTACCAAGAGAGAGATGAAATTAAGAAGTTTGTGGGCATAATATGGAACCAACTTGTTGTATACAGTAAAAGCAAGTTAATTCAAACTTGGTTAATTTGAGCTGACACCCTGGTCTTGGCAGAGCCCTGCATATTTCAATAGGAGAGAACTGATAATTGGAACGCGTCGGTATCCACAATGCTTAATTCAAACTGGGAGCCCCTGGTTTAGTACACTGCTCCTCACAAAAGAAGCCAGCCCAGAGTAATTACAGTGTTGTAAAGCCAAACGAAACCATATTACCGATGCATATTTCTAATCACTTTTAATTTTGATTACGTGAACCCCGCCATGAAAATAAATGGGTTTTGGAACATAAATAGCATCACAAATTTAGACGTTAAGGCTCACTGCTCACATGAATGCACACCAGTGCTTGTTTCTGGCAATGAACACGAATGCTTGTTTCTGGCACTCACTGATCAATTAATTTTGTGCATTACTGTTCGAGCCCCATGTGTATCGGACATGTGGTGCAAGATGTGCACATAGCATGCTTGCAACTGTACCTGATACGCATACTGATATATATAAACAGTTGTTGTCAATAAATATGGTCTCGTTCTACTGGTCTGCAGCCATATCATTTCGTCAATACATGGTGTCAGAATTGCTGCACACCCATTGTAACGCATGTCAATGGAGATGGAGGGCAGAGCAATCGGGATGAATTTTGTGCGGCCGCTGGCATGCACTACACTTCGCAGGAGACATTGAAATGAGCTGGCCTCTGTTCAAGCAGAAGTTCGAGCTCTTCTTAACGGCGACAGAACCTTCAGGACAAACGCGACCAGAAACAATGAAGACTGCGCTGCTGCTTACAGCTGCAGGCGAAGAAGCCATTGAGGTATTCAACACATTGGTTTTTCCGGAAGGCTAAAGCAACACTGATATTACGCTACGGTAGTGAGGAAGTTTGACGAGTATTGCAAGAGCCAAAGCAATGAGACATACGAGTGCTACTTGTTCAGGAAGCAAGTGCAAGAGCTGGGCGAACCTTTCAAGCACCTTTGACTAGACCTGGAGATACAAGCCAGACTGTGTAACTTTGAAGACCTTCACGACTCTGTGACACAGAATCAGATTTTTTTTTGGACTACAGGATGAAAAGCTTCGAGAGAAGCTGCTGAGGAGCTCTAACCGCACGCTACAAAAAGCGGAATAGAGTTGCAAGGCAGCAGAAGTAATAGCAGTGCAGCAAGAAGTGTGGTTATCGGACCGTCAAGTTTAACCGATTCGCAACACATTGACCCCAGGAAAGCAACATTTAGAAGATGCGAGACCAGGAAACAGGAACCCCAAGAGGCAGCCAGACTACACATGCCCTAGATGTGCACGTTCACATGCACCAAGAGAGCATCCTGCGTTTGGGTGTACCTGCCAAAGCTGCTAGTGGAAGAACCACTTTGGTGTTTGTTGCAAAGTAGGGGGAGCCAAGTGAATGGGCCTACCGGTGGTGAAGAAGACTTTGAACTTCTGGATGCCACCTCAAGAAGCACGGTCAGCCGCCACGACTGGCTTGTTCATGCAATGGTTGTGAATGCCCCAGTAAATCTGAACGTGAATAGGGGTTCGCAAGCAAATAATTTGCCCCTGAGCTTTGTGAACAAGATGCAGCCGAAACCATCGTTAAAGCCCAGCTGTGCAGTGCTACATTCCTACGGCAGTAGTGAAATCAGACACTATGGCATCATAACCGCTGATGTGACACTCACAGGTCACAATGCAGTCATGAAGTTCGTTATACATAAAGGCCAAGAGATACTGGGGCTACAAGCATGTGAAGACCTTCAGCTGCTGTCACGTTCAGCCCACATCATGAATCGAGGCACAGCGAAAGGCGTGTTGAACGGTTTCAGGCACCTCTTCAGTGGCACGAGGTGTATCAAGCATCGGGTACTCTGGGAGGAAGGCTACCACTCTAGTGGTCCAGCCAGCACGGCAGTTTCCGTTATCCTTGTGAGAACCACTGCGTGAAGAACTGACGTGCATGGAACAAGGCGGTATCATTGCAAGGGTGACAGAGCCTACAGATTGGGTAAGTCCTCTCGTGATAGTGCATAAGAAGGATGGAAAGCTGCGAGTTTTCATGGATACGAGGAAGATTAATGAATGCATAAAAAATAAGCACTATCAAATGCTGATGCAGAAGGAGATTGGACCTGAACTAGCCGGCGCAAAAGTGCTTATGTGCCTAGATGCTAACGGTGGTTTTCATCAGATACCTTTGGACGAAGAAACCAAAAATTGGCACATTCCCCGTAACACCTTTCATCCATTTCCACTTCTTGAGGCTGCCACTCAGCATTTTGTCCAAAAAAAACTTTGAATGATGTGTTCGAGAATCTGCCAGGTGTGAAAATATACACTGATGATGTGATAATACGGGGCTCTTCAATGAAGAGCACAATGAGTGACTCAAACCTGCCTTAGGAGCAGCACAACAGGTTGGACTAGCTCTTTAAACGACTAAGTGTGCAGTTTGTGTCACGGAAATAGAATTCCTAGGTGACATAATCAGTCGTGAGGGCATCAGGGAAAGTCCTAATCAAGTATGAACGTACAGTGTATGACGCAAATGTCGGAACCAAAGGACAAGCAGGCAGTTCAAAGGATGCTGGCTGTCGCAAACTATTTCAGCAAGTTCTTGCCCTTGTTAGCCCAGAGAACTGTTTTGTAACGCAGCTTATTAAGACAGAACATGCATTCTGAATGGACGATAGACCACACAAAATGGCAGTTGTTATGCAACAGTATGTGCCGCCAGCCATTACTATCACTATTCTATCAAGAAAAGGAAACCAAAGTTTCATGTGATATGTCACAAAAATGGAATAGGTGGTGCCTTGCTACAGTGTGAAAATAACACATGGAAGCCTGTTGCTTACGCATCTAAATAGCTCAGCAACTCTCAACAAAAGTATTCACAAATCGAAAAAGAAGCCATGGCCATAGTACATGGATGCAAAAGATTCAGCCATTTCACATACGGCTGCAAGATTACTGTGGAGACAGACCACTGCCCACTGACAGTGATTTCTCAAAAAGTAATAGGACATATGCCACCAAGGCTGCAATGCCTTTTTCTGCGCCTGCACCAATACGGCATGAACATTGCGCTCATTCCAGGGAAACACCTCCCGCTGGCCAAAATGCTGTCCCAGCAGCTCTCAAAAGCAAAAACAATGTCGTTGATGACGATGCAGAGGTGCATGCCATGAGTGAGCCTTCATCCTGTGTTAGAAACAGGACTTTACAATGACTGGCCAGTGAGATAAGTAAGGACAAATACTTGGAAAGTGTACTAAACAGCTTGAGCAAAAGAAAGCCTGTTGAAGGCCACCTAAAACTTCTTAATGGCGAGCTCTCGCAGATGTAGGGTGTGCTGTTAACAGGGTGAGAGATTGTGATTGCTGCTAGCATGAAGCATGAAATACTGAAAAAAGTTCACCAAGGACATTTAGGCATCAAGAAATGCAGTTCAGGGCACAAGAGAAGCGTTTTCTCGCCTGGAATGAGCCGCTACATTGAAGATTTTGTACACAAGTGTGCTGTTTGCATGAAGTTTGCTTACAGCCAACCTCGAAACCAGTGCGGATGCGCCCGACGCCTGAACAAGCATGGTACCAAGCAGGTATAGACCTTTTCTACTATGGTGGCAGGACGTACCTATGTATTTATGATGCGCTGACGAACTTTCCTGAAGTCCAACTCTAGGGCATTAAGTGTCATTTTTGGAAGATACGGTATACCAATGGAGGTATGTTCTGACAATGGGCCACCTTTTTCGAGCAACTTATATGCCGATTTGTGAGAAAGTATGACTTTCAGCATATCACTTCTAGCCCTGGCTACCCATAATCAAATAGTCTTGCAGGAAAAGGGGTACAAGTAGTAAAGTGCATAATGAAGAGAATTGATGATGCAAAACAAGATTTCTGGCTCGCTTTGCTTGCTTACAGGACAACACCGCTGGAAGGCAGTGTGGCACCGATGGAGCTTCTTCAGAGCAGGAAAGTGTGAACGTGCTGGACCTTGGAAGTGATCCATGTTTATGCATTATCAAGAACTACCAAACAAATGATCAACGGCGTCCCCTACCAGCACTGAACTAAAGGGATGTGCTGCGCCTGAGGAAGCAATTGTGGGACAAAAAAGCGCAGGTGTCGAAGCATTGCTCACAACCTGGATGTCACAATGTTGCTACAGAAAAGGGGAGGGTTTTGCACTGCAACAGGAGAGATTTACAGTGAACAAAAGAAAGGTTTGTGTGCGATTTTTCAAATAACAGCGACAAAAACACCGAGGATGTGTCACTCGAGAGCAATGACAGACACAGGGACAGTCATAGTCAATTAAGGCACCGATAATGGATGCTTCATCACTCACAAGATCACAGAGGCTGCGTAGACCACTGAGTCAGTGAGGCTGTTCTTAGCCAGAGAACGTTTTGTTATTTAAACTAGGATGATAAAAACTTTAGCAATCATGTATGTTCATGTACTGATGCCAAATATGAACTCAGACTTTATGTGAACTAGGTCATTAATTTTTGAATTATTAATTAATGAGAACAGCATCTGATCACATGGTTATTATACTGGCTGCATGGATCTTCCTAAATTAAATTCTGTTAGTTTCTATGCATGCCAAGAAGTGCAAGGAAGTTTATTTTATCGTTCTAGCTTTTCCAGAACGAAAGTTACAAAGCTTCAATGTTCTCATTTGAATGGCTGAGTAATGACATGTTTATTATTTTGTCCTTTCCTAAGATTTATAGCTGCCTAAACTAACTCTCTGAGCATTCAACTTTTCAGCCCATGAAATATAATCAAAACTGAGTCTACCAAACTCAAGAAAAGCTTCTCGGAAAACTGTAAAGTCATAAAAAAATGGCCCTGAGACAATAGCAAAAAACAAACGTCTATCCAGCACTGATAGGACATAAAAAGATGTTACCGCTAGAATAATGACCTAGGATTCAAGAAAATTTGTTAGTTTATGCCTCACTAGTGGCAGGACTTGAATATAACATTTTCAAATCAAAAATTCTTTCCTGCAATTTTTGGCTCCAAAGAGCAATTTTGGACAAGTCCCTTAACACCACACTGACAGTAACTCTGCTCAGGCGATGTACTGTTTTTCTTCCTTCCTTCTCTTTTTTTCTTTTTTGTGTGTGCTTTGGAGGAAGAAAGATGTACCAGACGTGTGGCACAAGATGTGCGCATAGCATGCTTACAATTACGTATACATGATACGCATACCGATCTGTATATAAACAGTTGCCATCAATTAATCTGGTCTTGTACTACCAGTCTGCAGCCGTATGATGTCACCAATATACGTGAACATAATTTACAAAACCATGTGCCACAAGGGTGTAGTAGCACTTCATTTGTGATAATGAGCCCATAGGTGGCTTCTTGGGGTTTTGCCCGCGCAGTGTGACGCGATGTCCATTCATTTTAGCACCTGCCCGCTGATTCTAACTCCACTTAATTCAAATAATTTCATGGTTCTCTTCAAGTTGGGATTAATGAGTTTTTACCGTATTTATTTTCACCACCATACTTTCTTGGTTACGAAATAATAATCTCAGGTGTTAACATTATGTCATGGCTGTCCCAATTTCAATGTTATTTTGAGAAATGGAGTTGACATTGGACTCAGTTGAAGTTCACACATTCTTGTCATGTGAATAATTACATAAGCCTTCTTGGTACATACCCCTGTTTACTCAACTAATTACTTTATGGGCTGAAACTGAATGAACCTGTATAGTAAATGTCAAGAAGCTTCAGCTACAACCAAATGCCACCAAATTTCCTGTGTGAATAAATATTAATGAAGAGATGTCACAATGTGTGTTAAATGTTCTATAACATTCCAAGTACTAAGTATAAGCCAACACTATGATACAATATATACCAAGAAGTGCTTCTGTTCTACAACAAATAATCTTAGCTTTGTTCCTTAATAAATGCATTAAAGAAAACATTTAAACCGTACTTCACTTGTGAAGATAAAAGAGGAACAAACTGATTTTGAAAGTGACAACTATTAATCTGTACAGATTTTACTAGCACACCTACAGCTATTTCTCATTAAGAAGCTGCAACGAAGTGATACATCACTGTGCATACTTTCATCGCACCAGTTCTACCTATTCACAAGAGTTAGTTCTTTTGACATCATAAATGTGTGCTGTGCGATGTCAGTGCACGTTAAAGAACCCCAGGTGGTCGAAATTTCCGGAGCCCTCCACTACGGCGTCTCTCATAATCAGAACTGGTTTTGGGACGTAAAACCCCACAAAACAACAAACATCATAAATGGTTCAGCAGCACAAAAAACATGGACAAGAGTAATGCATAGGCACATGTCCGTGTGTACATTCTTGCACTCTCTTTGCACTGGCACTGCAAATGTGATTTTTTTAGTCCATATGTCACATTACATTTTTTGCCTATAAGCAAAGCAAAAAAAAAAAAATTGACAAAAGTGCTTTTTCAACAATAACCTACACCTGCTAAAGCAACATTACTGCTTTGCTCTGGTAACCAGTTTCCAATAAAATCAAGGCTATTTTTCAGTCGCAATTTCCATGAGCAAGCCCAACTAGTAGACATCACAGAGAGAAGTTTCATTCCACAGAAGGCTTGCTCGATGCCTTATGCTGTCCATGTGTTTTGTGCTCATCTTTAGTTTGACCTAGGAGCTTCAATTCAAGCCGACTCACTTTCAGACCCCTGAGTAATGAATGCACTTGGTCAAGGATCAGGTTATGCAAGCCAGTGTGCAAGTCAGCCAGGCTGAGACTGTCGTGCCCTACAGCTCTTGGAAGGGCCAGGTTGTGCCGCACGTCTGTCAACCGCTCTGCAAAAAACTGCCTCAGGGTGTGCAGTGAAAATGCACACTGGTCTCGTGCAGCTCGTTCCACAATATGAGTTGCCTGCTGGCTATAATCAGCAGAAGGCATCATTTTCGTCAATGCCTGCAGCTTCTGGCAGAACCGGTCCAGGGACTTCACCAGCACACTGTTGTCAACACGCCGACTCTGCATCACCACACTAAGCAATTAACAACAATGGCAATCACAGCTTCTAATTTCGCACCAATCGGTGAAAAAAAATTCTTACAGCACATTCAATGGCTGATAAAACGATGTGCAAGTTGTTCTACAACACAAATTTAATTTATAACATGTATGAACAAAATGCCCTTTTTTGTTTTTCTCTGTCGGAAAATTATAACGCATGTCAGAGGCATGGTGAATACAAAAGCACATTCTGTAGAATAAAACAGCACTACAGTAAAAACACACTTGCATATTGGATATATGAAACCAAAATGGAAATGGCAGGTCGTTTCACGCACACATGCAAGAAAAGTAAGCAACTCATCATCTTAAGTGTTGTCCTTTATCAGTGTCTATACATTTTTTTATTATTATTATTATTTCTTTTAAAACTATCTTGTGGAATACCTTGTTCATACTGAAATTGCAACAGAAGTTTGCACTCTGCTGCAATTTTTTTTTTTTCTTTTGCTTTCTTTCGTGCTGATGCAGCATGTTACTAGTTCCAATGACCTACTTGTTACGACGACCGGCGACAAGAAATGTACAAATCGACTTCAGTCTGCTATTAATAGCGCAACAGCAAACACATCACAAAGCAGCCAGTTATTAACAATACACTAGCAAGAAATTATCCTACTGAACTTTGTCATAAGACTTTTTTCAGTCACTGAAGTCACTGAGTTTTGTCGACTTCACAACACTACAGGCTAATCTCCCTGATATAATTTTTCTCTCTGCATTAACCCTTGGCAGCTGAATGAGATAAGTGGCCAAGTTTATTATGGTTGCTGGCATGGCCATAAATATGAGTGCATTAATGACAACCGAGGAGTCAGTGAAAAACATAGTCTAGTGGGGTGCCGAGTGCATCCCTCTTCAAGCCAACTTTGTCATGGCTATCACCATGTTAATGATGGCACTAGAACAAGCTCTTCCAGTACTCCTTATCTTTTGTTACTGCTACTATAACAAGTACACCACAACGTTCTGCATGCTTCTTTATTACAGCTTATGGTTAATTTTACTGCTCATAACAATCACCCATCTACTTTGCTCTTGCAGAGATCCTATGTACTTCAGTGTCAGCCATAAGCGCCTGCTTCCATTTCAAACTTGCACAGAAAGTAAAGGTTCTCTAAAATTCTTACCATGCAACCGTAGCACTTGAATATGATAAGAACAGGGTATGGTGCGCCTCTTGACCACCAATAACAAATTGTATGCAGAGCACTAACCATGCCAAGCTAACCATAAATATTTGTGAAAAACATTCGCAAGGTCCTGTCTAACTGCACCAGGCCAAAGAAGGGCATTCTGCCCCTTGGAAACAGCTAAGTACCATTTAATATTTCTACCTAACCCCCTCCTCCCTCTCAAACTGTGTGAGACACTGCTCTACAGCTGAGTGCTCAACACTCAGATAAGACTATTTATTAATAGAGCGAGCAGTCGTAGCCATAATGGCTTACAGGTTCATGTGGGGGGAGAGTCTTTACCAGCTCCAACTTCCAAGATCAGCTAAGGCAGGTCCCGAGGACCCAGGACATGACTCGTGCTCAAGGCACCCTGGATTGAGGGCACCTCTCCAAGGCTGCACTCAAATTGAACATGCTTATTCTCTCTCTGGTGATGAGGAAACCACTCCTGCAAAATTCTTTTGCTGTAATGAAGATGTTTCCTCTCTCTCTGTCTGGATGTCCCACACTTGGGTGTTAGATACAAACCACATCTGTGCATTAATAGATGGGATTTGCCTCACAGCTCCAAAGCTAATTTCACACTACAAAACACACAAATGCAGTCTTACACTCAATGTTCTTGCCTAATTACTCTAGCCCTTCGGTATAGAAGAAGCAGCTGTGGTATGGTGATTGTATGGCGCTGGTACGATGCTGTGGTATGCTTCCTTGATGGCCGATCCCATCAGGTAGAACTAATAAGGGCAAGGATATGAAACATATGCATGCACAAATAAATGGGGATAATGTATAACATGCTTCTCAATACCTACCTTTACCCTAAACTTGATGTGAAAAGTAGAGAAAAAATATAATGAGCATGTGCCTTATTTGCAAATATATTCAATCCACAATTCCAAGATGTGCTTACCTCTGCAGCGACTCTCTGTTCCATCACATCAAGCAACTGCAACATGATCTCATCCAAGAATGTTTTCAACTTCTGCACAACAGCAGTGTCTGTCTCACCACTGTAAATAAAGAAAACTACCGTAAACTACCATTTATCTTGAAGGACCTAAAAGCTCGCACCTTCTTCTACGTTGTCACTCGAGTAGTAGTGTTCAACAGAAGTTCAGTTTCCATTTATTTCAGCTCCTACCTGAAGAGACAAAGGCTAAATTTGTCTGATTGGGCATGTTCCTTTTTTTAGATTGCAGCAAGTGCATGAACATTTTTGCCTTCTTGCATGGCCATCAGAAAATGTAGAATTGCACAGTACAATACCACATGTGTCCTTACAAATTCGAGTTCACATAAACTAAAATATACTTATTAAAATCAGATGCTCTGTACACACCAAAGTAAAAGTGCAAAACAATACGACTACTGAAGAAGTTATATGGTCCCATTAAATTTCTTATGCATTACATGTCTGAATCAAAAGATAAGTATTAATAACAAATAAAGAAATAAATGTAGCAGCAAATAATAAAGCCATTTACCCCACTTAGGGAGTTAAAATAAAAACTTGAATTTTCACTGTGACCCATCGTTACATACACACACACATGTGCGATGTCAGCGCAAGTGACCCCAGGTGGTCAAAATTTCCGGAGCGCCCCACTATGGCATCTCTCATAATCTTATATAGTGGTTTTGGGATGCAAAAAATCAATCAATCAACAAGTGTGCATTCATGCATGCATACACACGCACAAACACACGTGTCTACAAACACACAGCACCGCCACGGTGATCTAGTAGCTATGGCACTTGGCTGCTGATTCAAAGGTTGCGGGATTGAATCCCGGCCGCAGCGGCTGCATTTCAAGGGAGGCAAAATGTTATGGCCCATGTACTGTGCAATGTCAGTACACGTTAGCCCCAGGTGGCTGAAACTTCTGGAGCCCTCCACTACAGTGTATCTCATAGTCATATTGTTACAAGATATATCCACACAACTAATAACATGCTACAGCAGACATGGAAGAGTGCGTCAATAACGTAATGAAGGAGACTATCTCAGCTGCACTCGTGTTGTTGGTTACGCCATCTTGGCTGCAGCTGCTTCACTTTCTGTATGTTGTAAATATACCTTTCCCTTTCTCTTGTCTACCACTATCCCCGTGACAATATCAACTACCCCGTGATAATATCATGGTTATAGGATGTAAAACCACAAAACTAAATCAACACACACAAACACATGTATGCATGCACACACTGTGTCAGTGCAGTAAATGCCACAGTAAATAGCAAGTGGCCAGTTTAGAACATATATGGACTAAACACCTTAGCTCATCTATTCAAGAGAAATGCGTCTCGCTGCTGGGGTCCACCACAAGCTTTAGCCTGCCCTGAACTGATCATGCTATTTATTTTCCCACATACTGGTGACTCTACCCCTTTGGAAATCCAGACCGGTACCAGTTGCCATGAAACAGGCACTGTTTTGGCGCAATGTCAGCAGAGACGCAAACATGTATAAGCCAGCTGTCCTCACCAACCTCTTCTCTGGCTTCTGCCTCTAAAACACCTCTCTGTTGTTGACAAGCCTTGCTGTTTACCGTTTACATTAAGATGTGGAGTGTTTATACTGCAACACGTGTACTCACCTGACTCCTGGAAAGGTACAGCAAGTATTGTCCTAGTCTCAAATCCCGGTAGTGTCAGAGCTGAACTAAGTTGGGATGTCGCCTTGTGCTGACTGATTACACTGTTCAACTCATCTCCTGATGTCAACATTCACATGTTTTTCTTTGGCATGGCATGTTGTGCAGCTGCAGTATGTTTCTAGCTGCAGTATGTTTCAATGCCTATTGATACTACCAAAGCACTAGCTGCCGGCGGGTGTTAACATGAAAATGTACTGCTAAGATCCATCGCTTCATTGCTACGAACCAAGAGTGCAGTGAAAGGGAGTCAATGTTAATTTACGAGTGATTTTGCTTGCTAAACATCTTTGCTTTAACCAGACATTAGTTAGATGCAAATTGTAAAGCGGCGTAGTGAAGATATAAGGCTCGTTTGTTCCCCCCTCCCCCCTTATCTTAAATTTGTCAGTAGCATGACAGGAAGAGATTTCAGCTCCTATCGTCAATACTGGGTGGCTGTGGGTTCAAATCCTAGCATGTGATACATTTTCAACGTCAAATGTGTGTTCATTTTTTTCAGACATTATATTCTGTGGCGGAAGTGTGTCACTGAGTTCTTGGTGGACCTCGGCATAAAACACTTTCACATTAAAAAACTAGGAGAGTAAGCCCCAACCCACACAAGGTCATTTTTCTGAAGGCGGAAAGTTAGTTGCTTCATTTCCTGTATTATGCCCATAAAAATTTGACTGCACATGGGACTCCCACATCTTGTATGCAAGTAGCATAAGTGAAAAAAAAAAGGACAGAAAGAGGAGAGGGGGGAGTGCAGTGCTCAGAAAATTTTGGGGTGGTGTTCTCACACTGAAACAGTGCCCCTCGCTACACCCCTGGTTGGCATGAAAGCTTACTATAAAATTTCTAGCAAGTGACGGGGGTATAGGTGAAGACAGAAGGACAATGTTGTTACATACCACAATTTAGAATCTAGTCCTCAAATAGCTCGCGCATGCTGTGCACTATAATTCCTTGTTCCCATTTCAACTGTCCATAGCATTAAAGTCAATACATATAAAAAGGATACTAAAGAGAAAAATAATTTTTTTGCATATTATTAAATTACCCTTTCATAATACCAACACCATCACTCTTGTTAGAATGTCTAGTAAGCAAGAAAATGCACAATAAGAAAATACAAGTGGCGATGCTGCCTTCACGTTTCCGCACCCACTTGCTGTGATGTCATAGATTTTGAAGGCACCTTTCATGGAGCACAAATTTATTTTCTGCTAAATATGAGTCCCGTCAAGTTGCAGGGCGACCAGACACTTAAGGGAGCAAGTTTAGTCAAATTTCATTGAGCCAATGCGGCCAAAACACAAGGAAAGTACTTTGAAATCAGTGATGTCCCGCTTACATTCAGGTGCCTAGGTTTCAGCGCGAAATTCAAAAGTGAAGTTTTAACCCTTGTTTTCTGTTATAATACTGAACCTATGGTGGCAAAATGAAGGACAATAGAGTTCTCAAATAATAATCTATTGGTCTCAAATGATTCACTGTTTCTCTTTCATCATCATCATCAGCCCATCTTATGTCCACTGCAGGACGAAGGCCTCTCCCAATCCTCGCCATCCTTGCCTGTCCTGCGCGAGCTGATTCCATTTGATGCCTGCGAATTTCTTGAGTTCGTCCCCCCATCTTACTCTCTGCCGCCCACGGCTGCGCTTATCCTCTCTTGGTATCCATTCCGTCGTTCTAACTGTCCATCTGTTATCTAGCCTTCTCATCACGTGGCCTGCCCATGTCCTTTTTTCTTCTTAATATCGTTCACTATGTCGGCGACCCCCGTTTGTTCTCTGACCCACTCGGCTGTCTTCCTATCCCTTAGTGTAACGCCAATCATTTTTCGTTCCATCGCCCGCTGCGCGGTTCTTAACTGCCTCTCTAGCTTCTTTGTAATTCTCCAGGTTTCTGATCCGTAAGTCAGTACTGGCAGGATGCAGTAGTTATATAGTTTCCGCTTGAGTGATAGTGGTAGGTTTCCGTTCATGAGTTGTGAATGTCTCCCATATGCGCGCCATCCCATGTTTATTGTACGGCGGATTTCTTTTATATGGGTGGGTTCTCCAGTAAGTAGCTGTCCTAGGTACAGATATTCTTCTACGACTTCTAATGTATGGGTTTCGACCTTGAATAGACGTTTTTTCGCCGTGCCACTTAGCATTATCTTTGTTTTCTGCATGTTCATCCTTAATCCTACCTTAGCGCTTTCTCGGCTTAAGTCTTAATCATCTTTTGCAATTCGTCGCCATCATTGCTAAAGAGTACTACGTCGTCTGCAAATCGCAGGTTACTCAGATATTCGCCGTTAATCCTGAGCCCTGTCTCTTCCCAGTCTAAACTTTCGAAGATTTCTTCCAAACATGCAGTAAATAGCATTGGAGAAATTGTATCTCCCTGTCTGACACCTTTCTGTATTGGGATTTTTCTGCTTTTCTTATGGAGGAGCAGGGTGGCTATGGAATCTTTATAGATGTTGGCTATTGTGTTTATGTAGCTATCATATATTCCTTGACGACGTAGTGCCTCCAGAACCACTGGTATCTCTACCGAGTCAAAAGCCTTTTCGTAATCTATGAAAGCCATATAGAGCCATTTAGTGTCCCTTTAAAGAGAAACACAGCTCCTTTCCAACATTTCTCAAAAACATCAGGGATGCATTATGTACTGGGTGAAGGTCGTTACTGAGAAGAGGACACTGTTTTCATGATCGGTGTGATAGGCTGGAATCTCGTTCGTTAATATTGTTACACAAGAATGCATCTTAGAAGGAACAATAACTAAACCTGCTATATATGGCACAGGGACCCTGGCAAGGACAACAATGCAGAGCATACCATTAAAGTTCACATAACTATAACCTCCTAATAGAAGGCACTTTTACATACTCTTCATAGTATTCCAGAGGCAACCGGTTGATGAATAAGTCAGAGTAGGATTCAATAATATTGCACAATGCCGTGATGATGCAGTTGCATGCCATATTTGTGAATTCCAGTATATGCTGAAAGAAAAAAAATGTGCCATTTTTAAAAGGTGTTAAACTAAACAAACTTGTTCAGGAATAACCCTGACAAAGAACTTCTGTTTTTCAAATGGAAATGCATCCCCATTCAATCATATTTTAAGTAAACTAAATAATTTTCAAAATTCTTTAGATATGGGAAAGTTACAACTATGTTTGCCAGAAACCGAAGGGTACTTAATGAATTTCAGATCAGTCAAAGGTGCAGTGAAGAATGCTGTGAAACACTTCTTAACTGGAGCAAGGTTTCCAAAACATTTCCAAAACATCAGATAGCTTCAATGCACTGATGACAGCAGTTATGTTTGGCATATGCAACCACTCCACAAGGGGTCCCCGACACATCCGGCATACCCACGTACCTACCTACACTCGGGAGATGTTCACGGATTCTAATTTCCTTTTCTAGGCAAACTATTCCACAAGTAGACATATAGGCGCTTGTCAAATAAGCGACACCTTTATGAGCTGCATACTTGACAAAAAGAAATAGAAAATTAACACATAAAAACATCAGAAGTCCAGGAAGATTTGCTGGAATATCCTCACATGATAAGCCAAGGGATAAAAGGAGAAGGAAAACCAATGGGCAGGGAAGTGAAATAAACAAGAGGGCTGAGAAAAGCAGTGTAAACAAAGGAAAGAAAGAAACCACCATCGAGCATATGTGTTGCTTACACTCTCTCACTGAAAAACTTTCCATTTCTGCACATGCACTTATACCTCTTTATACCTTTAAATTCTTTACACCAGTGGTTCTCAGACATGGGTATGCCGGATGTGTCGGGGACCCCTTGTGGAGTGGTGGAAGTGACAGCGGGACCCTTGCAGTTACAGAATGAGGGCGGAGGTGGGAAGGTGCAATGGCTACAGTATGCTAGACACACTAGTGCTCATGTGGTTTGCCTAGTTGCCACTGATGTACTGTGGCGTGTGACAGCTTGTGGCTATCTCCTGCTCTTAGTACACTTCACTGCGGTAGATTAATGTTATGCAATAATGTTGGCATCACCGCAGCACAATAATGCAGTGTGGTGAAGCAAAAAAAAAAAAAAGAAAACTTTATTTTGTGGTTGTGGGTTTCAGAGACCCCCATTTGAGAACCACTGCTTTACACAGTCAAAGCCATATAGCACATAGAGCATATATGTACAGAATTATTGTCTACATTCAAAGAGCTGTAAAGCTGCTCAGTGCTGTAAGTACAGCACTGAACTACACTTTATAAGGAATGCTCACCAACACTTTCAATAATGACACTCGGCCTTGGCAAGTGCACTAATCCAGACTGTACTAGAATCCCTTCTTGCATCATTGGAAACATTTGTGCCAAAAAAAATAACACTGCTTTTGCATATTCTGCCAAAGAGAACATTGAATCTGAAGGCAATTACCTATCATGAAGGATAAATAAGCAAGGTGTTTGTATTAAAATATAAATAAATGGCCCCATTTGTACAGTGACTATTTGTTTTAATATCCTTCACTGTAACACAAGTACGTAGCAGGGTGAATAATAGAAACATTAGCAGTAAGAACAGTCATGCAGTTAAGTACCTTAACTCTCAGATAATGAATTACCAATATATCAATTTTTTTCTGTGATCTCCTCCAGACAGTCAATTGTATCATTGTTTATCAAATTGGGAGAATGTCATGTCAACAAAACTGACGCCGATCAGTCATGAAGGCTCCTATGACAGCGTGAGCCAAATATTATCGCAATGCACACACCATGGAATTTGCAATTTGATTACAAATATGGCTGAGAAACACCTCCTCATCTTTCAAGAAGTGAAATCAATGGGGCACCAAGTACGCTGCTTGAGGCAGAAATAGCACTGGTTTATCTCATGAGAAAGAGAAAGAACTTTGATTGTGGCAACGTATATACAATGTTTAATTTGTTCGTTTTGAGTTCAACAAATAAAGGTTTATCTTTAAGACCACGAAAAGTCGGGCAGCTTAGTCGGTGCTGCCAACAATGTCATTTGTTGAATCAAGAGCAGGTGGTTTCAAGCTGTGTATGAAACCAAATGGCCAATTCCCTGGTGCATGCACCACAATAATATTTGGCCCACATGTCCACAGGAGCCTCAATGACTGATTGGCACTGTTTTCTGGCTATGCTCAAAAAGTGTTGCAGGGCCCTTTTATAAAGTTCAAAGAACAACGCTAAACTATGTCAAAGGTACAAGAGGACAAGGAATATTCTCATTCATTTGTCCCTTCTTCGCGATCTTTCATCTATTTCAAGGTATTTACCAACCACCCCACTTGTTGGGGTGGTTGGTAAATATCACCACTTGTTGAGGTCCTAAGCCAAACCTATGCTTCCTAAAATGGCTAAAACTTCAACGTCTCTTAGCATATAAAATATAATAAGTTTCAATCAAATAAGCTCAGCAGTTGCCTCAAAAAGGCATTTTCTAGTAAGGCGCACACTTGAAGAGGAAAATATCAGCTGGCTTGTAGCTAAAGCCACGCACTCAGTATGCTTCAGTTTTGCATGTGGCTAACATGATGAAAATTTTAGGAAAATTGCTGAGTTTAGAAAAATGATGTAAGCACTATTGCAGATTGTCAATGTCCATTTGAAAAAAAGGAAAAAAAAAAGCTGCAAGTGTCTCATTTTTGGAGTAACGAATGTCTCAAATTATATTGCTCAATATATAATAGTCAATAACAAGCTGAAAACTTTTCAGTGCAGGTAAAATTAAACAAATTCAACAATTATTGTTGTTATACAAAAGTACCACCGAAGCAATTGCTATTCTTTAGTGTGCATGCCATATGGTGCTATCTTAAATACACATACTCCGTTGGCCTGACGACATGCCACACAACGGCATAATCTAAGCAGCAAATAAGACAATAATAAATGGTAACCGCAAGGCATAACAGCATTACACATTTCTTGGACTAGGTGGACAGGGTAAGCACAGATTTGTTTCCAAATAGCGAAACTACTATCTCGTGCAGAGATTCGAACGAACATGAGCTCGTAGTGGTGCACTGTACAGTGACAGCCACACCACCGTCACCTTTTCATAACCCCGTTTCACATGATATACAACCACTTTCGGAAAAATTAGAATTGTATTTTTACTGAACACATAGGTTCCTAGTTAAACAACAATTAAAATAACTGCTTACCAAGCTGCATCATCACGTGCAAATAGCAAACGAGAAATGACACACACGCTACTTCTCGAGGCACATCAGCTGAACAGTGCTGATGCTGTTGGGTTATACCTCATGCGAACCTATTGGGCTCGCTCATGCTGGGTGGTGACTGGCACATGTCATGAAGCAAAGTCGAGCAACATAGAGTGTTATAGTACTGCTAATGCATCAAACGCAGACACTTTCTAACTGCTCATGTCACACATGTTCCTCCCTTTCTTTATTCTCATCTCTCGGCACTGTAGCTTGTCAAACTAATGATAAAGGGTGACATCCACAATGAATGTGGACAAGAATACCAAGCTATGTGCATCAGTGACAGCACCATGTTGTTGGTGAACAGCAATATATTGCCAAGCTTAAGAGAAAAAAATGGTACCCACGACTGGCACACTTGGAACTTCCAAGCATAACACTTTTATATACAAGAACATGAAACTGTATATGTTAGCGATCAAAGGTACGCACTTATCTTGATACTTTTCAAGAGACATTTCATTTTCACTAGTTTTCCCGAGACACAGCAGTTAGCAAACTGACACGTCTCACAGTCTTCAGCAATTGGCACACCCCTATACACAACTGGGAATCAAGAGCATGCAAGCCGGCACCACGCCACCTCATAAAGTAGTGCGCGTGTACCCAAGCCACTGGCAGCACTGGGCTAGTAGCGGCTGAAAAATGACTTTACTTGTAGGCTGCGCAGGTCTCACAGGCAAAGGCCAATCCTATCCGCCTCAGGACAGCCATGGCGCAAAACAGCTTAAAAACAGCTGTTTCGTGGAGAGTGTATCAGCATTTCTGTAGTGGCACAGTTTGGCACAACTGGTGCAGCACTTCCATCACTGCATGGCGGAAATGGTGAAAATGCTGCCACATTTTGGTTACTATACCTATGTTGACTAGTTAGTGCATATAATTTTTTTTTAATACTTGCACAATGCAAGATTAAACGTAGCCTTATGCTCAGCTGTCGTTGTTTTTTATCACAATTGGTCCCTGCTGCTGTGCTCACTGTCAATCTGCACAGGTGGTGAGGCCTGTCCAGCAGTGGTTTGACAATGCTCTTATCTCTCCACCCCATGGTGACGTGCACTTACGTAGCCCATGTGGTGAACACGTTGGGGGAGGAGAGAGGATGTTAGAGTACCCCAAACAAACTTTCAATCATCGCCAGAAAAATGAAGCAGAATGCTGCACCAGAACACGACACCCCGCTGGAGTTAAAGCTACTTAACAAACAAAAATGTCTTTTGTTTTTATTCATACAGTTTCACCATGACTCACCATAGGAAGATCAAGCACAGCATCCTTTCCATTTCGTTCTACTTTCCCTTGGGCAGAAGGGTCTACCAGCATCTGCACCTGACGTTTCAATTCGTTCAAGTCCCTGTCCAGTGGGTGCCGTGCACTGCAAATGTTGTTCTGTCAGAACCGACAATAACTCTCATGAAACCAATGTAAAAATTATGACAAAATACATACTTCAGCAAGTAGTCTGTGCACAGACTGTTCGTTGGCTCACGCAGCTGAAACAAAAGTTCCACAACACCAGACAATTCCCTGCTCGTAACCTGCAGAGGAACAACACGGTGAAATTTTTTCCCTCGGCTGTGCCACGGAATAAAGTCACCTCTGGCTGGTGAAACTTCTTTCGCAAACGCTCCCTGAGCACTTCTACAATAGCAGCGCAGTCATCGTGTATTCCAGAAAATGACGGCATGTGCTTGTAATGCTTCAGCACTTTCTGAGCTTTCGTGTAGTACCTGCAAAAAAAGAAAATTTGTGTCCCCCACATACATTAGCAAATCACTACCAAGGGCTTCCTGCAAGCATACGTTACTGCCTCCTCGTAGGATTCATTTTCAATACAGGCTTTCAATCGTGGTGGCAGTTCAAACAGCAGCTGAAGCTGAAATACATGAAAAGAAAAAATGACACACCCCACTCCAAAATTTGATGAAAGTAACGCTCATCAATCAACTACCTTCTTCAGAAGAGAATGGGTGCTCGAGAGCTTTATCATTTGTTCTCTTCTTCCTTGCAATGTTCCAGCAATGCTAGTGCTGAACTTTGAAATCGTTGCCATATTCGATGACAGGTGATCCATTTCCTCTTCCATCCTCCTAAAATCATTTTTCATCTAAAAAAAAAAAAAGAGGAGGCATTGCTAATTACGCAAGGCATTCCAGTTCGAAAACTAAACTAAGATCATTCAAAAAGTATGTTGTTACCTTGCGTATGGTGTCTGTTGCACTAATGAATTTGTTGTAGTTCTCATACACGAGTGTCTGCATTTCCCCATCAAGTGCCTGAATCTGCTTATAAATCTCTTGCTCCTTATCCATCAAATCAGTCAGCGTACACTCTTTCAGCAGCTACCGAAAGAAAGAAACCCGCGTACAGCTCATCAACGTCGAGAAACGCCGTGTATTTAACGTCTGAGTAAAATCAGCAGCCTATTCTAATGGTTTCACCTTGTTAAGGTACAAGTCAGGGTTGAAATCTGAACCGTTGATGTCGTATGGATTAAATCCCGCATCGGCAGATTCTGCCGAGCCCTGGTAAAACTGCTTTAACATTTTTCTCTGATTTTTCTTCCGCAGCATTTCTTTCTCGTCCCCTGGAAGATCGAGGACGTGCGGATTACGTAAAAGCAGCAGTCACACACAACAGATTAAAATCGCGCTACCAACGACACGCTTGTATTCGCCCTGCAAGGAAACTATCGTCTGCATTCCGTGTTCCCAGCCGAGAGTACATTTCATTCGTAAATAAACAAAATAACCAACCACATAATTGGTTACTTGCACATACTTCGACTAAGAACTCGAACGCTCGTCACAACCGTGACAAAAAGTCTGCAGGATCGTTTAAAACGAGGTGTACGCGTCCGCAAAACTTGCTCGAAGCCGTACCTGTCAATTCCTTCGCCATTGTTGTGATCACATGGTCACGGAATTGCGCACGCCACGCGCCACCGTTACGCATCTACCAATTTGAGTAACTTTTAGTAAATGTCTCAGAAATAAGTGTGCCGCGTACGTCAACCAAAATAACGGCGTTTTTGTTGCTGAAAAGGGCAACGAGAAAAGTACTCGACTGCTACGCGACGTCGTACTATGGCCTCCGCAATCTGCATGCAAACTATGGCCTCCGTGATCAACTACGGAAGCCTCTGCTTCCACAGCCGATCGTAGAGGCCACGGTTTTACTTTATAGATTGGGTTGTTGACACCCATAGAGTTTCATACTAAATAGTAAGAAACTCTATGGTCGACACTGTCGTCGCTGGCATAGACGAATGTGCTGCGTCTGAGACGCTTTCTGCCCGCGCAGCAGACGACGCATAGCTTGAACAGGGCGAACTCGCACACGAGCTCTTTCTACCGCAAGTAAACGCATATGTGCAGCCAGGAAAAAAAAAAAAAATTATATTCATGATTATGAAACGACGCCACAAAAGCACGACGAAGCACGGAAGATGAAAATAATAAAACGCGCATACAAACGTCATTTTATTTTCATTTTGGCATGAGCCCCTACCAACTAGAAGTCTAATTGATAATTAAAGCAAATACGGTATAACAAACGGAGATCGACGTCACTCGGTGCGTTTCATCGATGGTCTCATCCACTTACATCCCGCTGACGATCGAATTACATATTTTATGTATATAAATTTATAATTTATTATTTAAGTAACAGCCGGTGGTAATTTGCTGGCAATTTTCTTTGTAGGTCCAGGCGTCGCAAATCCAGGTGATCCAGAAGGAAATTTGGGTGAACACAAAGAACAGTAGCATGGGCTACACATTTACAAAGCCCAAATTGGTGGAAAATTATTTACAGAGGATAGTGTAGTGCACATTGCAGCACTAGATGCCCGAAAAACGGCACTTACCTGTAATTATATATATATATATATATATATATATATATATATATATATATATATATATATATATATATATATATATATATATATATATATATATATAAAACTGTCTCTGCAAAAATAGCTTCGGTTGCCGCAGTTTATAACTTAATTGTTTATAACTGAATTGACGATGCGCCTCTTGGAGAACGACTATTACGTCGCTTCGTATATATATATAGCTGCTATTCTCCAAAAATGGTTCAGGAAAGTGCCCCTATGTAGATACACATTAATTCCACATTAAGTGAGCCAGTGCTTTTTTGGAAGCGTAGGCGAAATTAAATTACAACCAAGGTGCAAAGATTTTAGTTGATAATAACCACACCATCATAACTCAAAAACAGAGGCGACACTTTTGGATAATTATTAAGCTATGAGAGTGATATGGTAGTGCTAGTTGATTGAGGAAATTATGAGCAAAAACCTTCTTGAGGTATGATGAACACTGATTGCTGGAGACAGTTTTACCAGTACTGTCAACAACAGCTCCCATCATTTTCACTACCATAGGCAATCTGGCATAATTTCTTTGGGTCAGTTGTGTGCATTGTCATTTTTGATGAAAATGCTTTACACAGAGAAATATCTTTTGCGGTTTCAGTGGAGCTACATATTCACCAAATACCTGTTCATGAAGTGAACATCATGCCTTATTAGCCTTCTTTCTTTTTTTTTTCTTGCTGGCTTAAGAAGTTGAAATGCACTAATCCAAAAGCAACTTTCAACTTTTTAAGCCAGCAAGCTAATAACGTACAATGTTCATTTCATAAATAGGTATGTAATGAAAATGTAACAGCACTGAAAATGCAAAAGACATTTCTCATTAATGGCCTTGGAAATGCTAGAATAATTTATCTGTTAGTTCGCAAACATTTGCAACATGTTCCAGTTATGGTGAACGACACTGCACATTACAACTTTCGGAGTGACACAGAAATTCACCAGGAAAAGAAGCAAGATTCATGCAAACAGCACTAAAGTCACCTTTTGATTACATTAACTGTTTCCATGACTTCACACTGACTGATTGTTACACTGAATGCAGACCCCCATTAAATGCCCACTTAGGCCAGGAAGGTATTCTTTGCTTGTAACAATGTTAAGGTGGGTTATTCTGCTTCTAGTGCCAACACAGAACATGGGCTTCAGAAATTATTATCCAATACAGAAGCGACATGTAGGATAGAAGTTTTATCGCCATTCCAAACAATATTGCGGATATTAGCACTTAGGACGAAGAGCACAAGCAGTGAGTAACAAGTAGTAGTGCTGATTATATTGTGAGGAACTAAAGCTTTGTGGACAAATCACTAGAATGACAACAAGCACACACTGATTACTTATCTGGTAATTATGCTGAATAAGAGCCTATACCGATATGACAGTACAGTCAAACTGGCTATATCAAAGTCGCATAAACCGAATTATCCTTTATATTGAACCATTTTCAAAAATGACAATGCTTTTATGTCAATTTATGGAAAAATGTATGACTATCTAAAAAAAGAAAAGAAAGCTAGAACACCCCATATATCAAATGGGCAGCGTGAGACACCCCACGAAGCTGGCCTTTCCTCACTGAAGAACACTTTCCTGCATGCATTTGAAGGAGCAAGCACTGTGATTGCATGGTGGACACAGCATAAAGTGTGTACAAAACTAATGCTTACCATCACGTGGTTGCTACCGATGGTTCCTTGTTGCTGTGCCCGTTGTGCACTGCCGTTGTGTCACATTTGTTTGGTTTGTCTGTGTGTGCAGTGCTCTGTTCTCCACCCACCCACCCCCTTTGTAGGTTATGCAATCACTGTGCTACAATATGCAAGGAAAATTTCGTCATAAATATTGGAGTGCAACCATTTTTGTTAGGATTATAGTGGTGCAGACTGCAAGACTGCGTATAGTGATTTTTGAATGTTTGTAAACAGGTATGATACAGGGCCTGGCTGGATCCAGTAAATGTTATCGCCCTCTGCCACATCACAAGGCTGGCCCAGAGATTCGAACGATGGTTTTTTCACATACAAGGTGGATGCTCCAACTCTACACCATTGCTAGAGTTAGAGAGACTGTCAGCCTGGCAATATTTAATGCTGCAACTTTTTAGTCTCGTGATGAGAGTCTGTTCGAGAAACTAGAGGGCATTAAATGCGAATGATGATGCTATATGCCTACCGTTAATTTTCCTACAAGTGTATATTTGTTTTCGCTTGTGAATTCACCGTGTCAATTTTACCTTTTCCCTGCTTTTCGCTTGTATTCTTATTTTTTTTTTTTTTTTTTTTGCATTGGACTGATTGAATGATTGATTGGTTGATTGCCTGATTGATGCAATGGGGCTCAGTGAGGTTACAAGGACAAAGCATTTGCAGTGCTAAAGAACTGGTGCGTCTTATGTTATCGTTGTTTAGTGAAGTTAACTAGCAGTGGGATTCCTGGTCAAGATTACAGGCCCTGTGTGCTACTGTTTTGAATCGTACGTGCAGCACCACTGCAGAGACTGGCAGCGGCTGCTGTAAAAGAATGCCCATTCCCTTCTCACGGTTGGGTGGGCCAGCCGAGCCTCCAGCAGCATGTGCATGCAGCACTGAAATTACCTTTCTATGTGCTTTTGAGTGCACGGTTTAAGAGAACGACCAGGAAACTGCCAAAGTTGTCCTTTTACTGACATCCCTGGAACAGGCACAAGGATAATCGGCAAAAATGTTGGTTTGCAGCCATTCATTACACGCAGTGAAGCTTGCCGTTCATTGGAAAGTATATTCCATTACAGCATCACAGTGCGATTCCATCTACTTGCTTGGAGGCAATGGCAGTGATAGCATTAGGTATGTCTATCATGCAGCTCTCTGCAAACTGCTTGACATGCAAAAATGCGCAGTTTGTTCAGACTCGGGAGTCTCGTGACCAGCTGTCATGAGATGAACTAAATGAAAAACCATTTTCAGATATTGAAGGATGATCTCGCACAGACTAAAGACCCTCATGGCCAATCAGGAATATTTTGCTTTGTGTCCATACAGTGTAGCTTGTGTCGATAGCTCATGGCAAGAATACAGAACGTGTCTTGCTCCAAGTCACACGAATCATTGATATTTTAAAAACTACATACTACTGTACTAGAAAAATAACTGCACGTTTGAAATTGGCATGTTAATATAAACAAAGCAAGTTTCATCAAAACGATCCAAGTTTTAAAGATCAGTCTGACCCATCTAACCCTCCAATGAAATGGCAACAACAGCAATGAGGACATACCCAACCATTCGAGCATATTAATGCAATGTCCTCACGCATAACTCTGCCAGTTTGCATGTTTACACTGTCTACATGATGAAGCTATTTGAAAAAGTATTTCTTGTATAGATGCTTAGCATGTTACATTTACAATGATGAGATTTTCTGCAGTTTGCAGCAACCAAAGCACACCCTAAACTTTCCTACGCTACTATTGAAACCAGGGATGCACTGAAATTACACCTGAAGAAACATTAGGGGCTTTGATACAATTTCAGGTACAACTTATGTGTTTTCTTTTTTTGTATGGCTCTTCAGGGCAACGTAAAAGAAAAGTATCTACAGCACATATAAGTTTTAAAACCATCTTTACCTTACTCTTGCACAATCAATACCTTTTCAGCTTGGCATAAAAACATGCTAAAAATGTGCATTCACAGTGAGATGTACCTACCCAGAACATTTAGCGTAAGCTTGCCATTAAAGGCGGCGCCAGAAAGGGGAGGGAAAGGTGGGCAGTCCAATCCTCCCCACTCAGGAATCCATGCCAGCTTCTACCCGCCACCCTCTTTGTCCAACTTTGTGCACCAAAATCCACCGAACCCAATAGCTAGTGCCTTTAGAGGTATGTCTGACCTTTCGAAACACCAGGAACTAGGTATTTGGTAGCTGGGCCCCTCCCCAGATTTAGCAGTACAGGGTTTACAAACTTTACCTAACTATTATGGCAATATGGACCTCTTCCCCCCTACACAAACCATATTTCGCATTGCTACAGTAGAATTCACTTCATTTGCCGCAAACTGCAAAATAGCTTTCTCATAGCTTTACACTACCTCAATAGAATAACTCTGCTAAGTTATCAAGAACATTTCTAAATTGAAGTGTTCAGGATGTTGCAAGACAAATGCGGCTAACGATTAAGGAATATAAAGGTTACTGCTTTTGGTGTGTGGTTCATATCTGTCAACTTTTGTTTACATGGCAGAGAACTTGTGTCATTGCATCTCGAAGTGCAGACTGGTAAATTTTTAGTTACCTCTTTAAAGTGTTCTACGCTACACGCTGTCACAGCACAGTCTCTCCATCTCTGATCTTGATAGCACTGACAGGTTCTGCCAATCTTGCAGAATACGTTGCGATATTACTGTTGCCAGATTCCTTATTTACTTGCAACAAGCAGGTGAAATTTCTTAAGAGCATGGGTCCTAAATAGCAGCATTCACAGAATACATAGTGACACTGCTCTGCCTCAACTTGCTACGGCTATACATAACAGACTGCAGTGCAACTTTTTTCGTGAGAGGATGGTTGTAAAAACATTTACAATCAATACTGTGAAATGAAGCGAAGAGTATATTTGGAATGCTTATGCAAGGAATTCACAATGTCATGCTACACTAAAGAATGTTTCTTGCAGAGTCTGCTTACACTTGTGGTACAGCAGGGCTATTTCACTTGACCTCCATAATCACACTTATGAATAAAACTGCACAACTACAGCACTGTTTCATGGCTAGAACAAGGACAAGCAAAGTTCAAGAACAACTGCATTTATTTTACTGAGGGCACACATAAGCACATATTCCATTCAGTGCCATGATACACACAAAAAAAAATTGTAGCCTGATTTTGCAACACCAGCACTTGCAAAAAACGCAATAGGGTGCAACCAAACATATCAGGATCTATGAGGCAAGAAAAAGAGCCTTCAATATAATGCATCCACTTGTCCATTGTAAAAATCAAGAGGTTCTAAAAATAACTTAAAATGCAAAAAAGAAAACAGAAAGAAAAGAGGAAAAGAAAATGACAACAGGCGTAAAGATGCAAATCATTGACAACAGATAACACCCAGCACTTCTGTTCACAGGCTCTCCAGCCTCCTAACATCATAAGTGGCTGCCACAAAGAGCACAACAGCATGCATGGGAGATGTTATACAACTCCCATGCCAGTAACACTCTCCTCAGTTGACAAAATTTGATGAGAGCGCTACAACAGCAAGTTAAAATTTTTACGATGTATTTACAGTGCAGGTGATGTATTTACAGTACAGATGTGGGGGAAAAAAAAAAGGCAGAATACTCCATATTACGTAAAAAAGAGACAATGATCACTGCCACAAAGGAGGCAGTGATGATCCTAGATGTGTAGATGTGCACAAAGGTCTCAGGTTACAGGCGTCACTTCTCCGCTTTGCTGCGGGCACTGGTACGCTCACTGCTACGTGGCCCAGCAGGTTCTGGTTCCCACGACGCACAGATTGCTGAAAAACACAAAGCAGGAATCACTCTAGATTTAAAAGTGTCCCTCTCTGAACATAGGCAGAAAATGTTGCTAATGCATCATAGAGGCTCTTGTTGACACGTCAGCCAAAATTAGAGGGTTTTAGCTTTTCCATAGACTTAAATATTTATTTTATGGATACCGGTCTATCAGACAAATTTCAGCAGAAGCAGGACTGCTGGCAACATCTAGCGGCAGTTTGCTTAACAATGCATTCAATTTTCTTATTAGTTGAATGAGTCTTCTTGCCAAAAGAAAATGATCAAAGTATTGAGTTAATATCTCCCAGCCATTGTTTTACACTAGCAGTCAAGCAAGACGTGCAAGGCCATAGTAATATTAGTTTTGCGGGTCTCTGGTCATGCTCCCCATCATCAGGTGGCGCTGCCAGCGCTGCTGATCATGTACGCTTTTCTGGTAAACCGCTATCCGTAAATGCAAAGGGGTCTACAAACTGATGATGATATTTGATGTTTTGTGGCGCAAGGGCCATTTTTGGCCAAAGAGCGCCAAGACAAGGGAAATTCAGCAAACGATGGTGAGTGCTATTACAATGGGTATATGCAAGATGGCTGTAAAGTGGCCTAAAAATACTGCGCACTCAAAGTGCGTAAAACATATAACCGTTTAAAACCATGAGAGTGACGTTAAGTGTCTGCAATGAGCCTAAAAACTGTACAATGAATAAGAATACTAAGAGGGTGAAGTGATGCTGGGCACTGCTGCCTCAGAAGCCCTTGCTTAGCAAGGGGCCACAGACGCATGCATTTAAGGCGTTCTCTCGTAGAAACATCCTCTTGCAGAGGATGTTCTACGTACGTCTTTCAGAAATAACTTTCAATGTGCCAGCATCTTTAAGGAAATTTAATAGCGTATGCTGGTGAAAAAGTGCATCAATTCCTAAAAGCATCGCAGGATGAAGGGGAATATGTTCCCGATATGCCCTTGAAAAGTGTCTTTTTCTCAGAGGCTCGAGATCTTGACATTGTATGAAGACATGAAGCACAGTCAGTGCCTCCCCGCACCTATCACAGGTCGGAGGTTCATCCCCTGTCAAAAGATAATTGTGTGTTCCGCAAGTGTGTCCTATTCTCAGTCTCGAGAATAGGACATCAATTCGTCTAGATTTTGTAGTGGGTGGCCAGTTTTCTATATTTCTCCTAATTAAATGAAGCTTGTTGTGGGTCTGGGCATCCCACAATCGTTGCCAGTACATATTAAGTCTTTTACGCACGTAAGGTCTCATGTCCATCACAGGGATAGCAATGTTTGATTTGGCTGTGTTTGTGATAGCAGATGTGGCAAGCTGGTCAGCCAGCTCATTCTCTTTTATATTACGGTGTCCTGGCACCCAGCATACAGTCACATGTTGGCCAGAAGTGTAAATAGAGCACAAGGGAGAATACAGATCAATAATGACTGGATTTCTGTGCTTGCAATATGAACTTAAGGTTTTCACAACACTCAATGAATCTGTGTATATGACAGCTTTATGTACTTCCGATTGTTTGATGTGTTTCAGAGCAGACAATAAGGCATATGCCTCAGCTGTAAAGGTGCTGGTGTTAGGGTGTAGAACATCAGATTCCGAAAACGATGGGCCGACAGCTGCATAAGACACGCAGGAGTCTACAAACTAACTACACTCTATTACTACAGTGCATATACCATGGATTGTGCAATTTGTTTTCAAAATACAGCTGGAAATGGCCTCCTCTTTCTAGTCAATCATTCTAGTTAGTGGGCGCCGACTACATAATAGGAGGGAGAAATACCATTGGCCGAATTATGGATGCAGTTACCATGGCCGCCTTCGGGCAGCACCATGTTCCTGTGGCACGCGTGCCATTATTGCAGAAGCATGAATGTGCTCAAAGAAAATGAGAGAGAGGAAATGCTCAAGGTCATGGCACACACCAGCGTGGCTTCTTGCTCCTTTTTCACCCCCTCCTGTGCAACTTCCAGCACGGTCATTGGGATGGAAGAAGAGTGAATGCACTCGCACAGTGCAACTCCCCTCAAACTTGATGCTGTAACCCCACTAGTACCTCAGGGATTCGAAAATATTTTTTACGGCAGACGATTCATGCGGCAACGAACTCCTTTGGTAATGTCATTCAAGGATTACTTGGGAAAGTGTTGCAGGGCCCCTTTAAAGGTGAATAGCGAGGTAACTAGGCCAAAACAGAAATTTCTAGGGTTTAATAGGAAAAAAGATTACACAAGCGTTAAATGCAGTACAATGGCTAGCGTAGACGAACACTCCAAGCCATTTAACTGGTGCCAAAGTTACACCCCTTGCAATTTGCGACGTTAGTGCTGTGCATACTCGGGCAGGAATAGCACTAAGGACACGGACAAGGAAATATGAAGGTGTGTAAAAAATGGCACATTGTGCTACTGCTGTTACGATAGACAAATGACTAACACATCATAAGGGTGTAAGGAGCATTACAAAGATTCAGAAAAAAGAAGCAGCACACGGTAACACATGCAATGGCACATGCAGGCAGTGAATGCACTTGGCCAAAGATGATGCCCTCACACCCTCTTTCACACTGATGCACTCTCTTTAAACATTGATATTCCACAGATTTTGGTTTCCATAATCACTTGCTTACGTTGCTTTGTGAACACTTTGCATTTGTCAGTCTATCAACTGCTTGTACTATTAGGATGCACGATCACATTAAACATAAGGTGCAACGCACGAGCTGTGGCCACAGCATCTCTCTCAAGAAAACAGTGGAGGTATTTGACATTCCAGAAATATGCATACCCCTGTGATCCCCTATCGGTGTTATCTTTGGACCACCTAGCAGCATGGTTCATAAAGGCGCATCACTGCCTTATGTACATGTACATGTTCCAATTTTTCATACTTTTTCCTTATGGCTAGGGCAACAGGTGCTCGACTAGAAAATGTGAGCGTAAGCAGGGGCAAAGTGGACATGTGCAGTAGGGCAACAGGAAAACCTTTGACATTTAGTTTTTTGGTGTGTCACTCTGAGCATGGCTCGCATACTGCAACTCTTTAGCGTGCAAGAATACATCGATGATACTTCATTGCTGTTGTCATATCATGACGGTGTAACATTGATGGCAACAGTGTTCACCCATTTTGCTGAATAACGGACTTAACATGGGAAATGCATTCAGCTTAAGACATGTCTGGCAGTTTCCACTGCAAAGTTTCATAGTGAGTAAGCTAGTGCAGTACTCCATCCACATGACTGATACTTTGATGTCTGACCATTTTACTTGCAGATCTATGCTATTGTGCAGCAACGTGGAAGATCATAGATGAAAAAATGATCACTATACAACATAAACTACTGTCCTGGGTGCCTTTACATCAAACTGTGTTTTCTGTGCAATTTTTCTCCCCAGCCTTGCTAAGGAGAAAGTTGCCAAAACGCAGGTTCTCAGCTTCACAGGGAGCAATCAATGGCAAAGATAAACTCCATGAAAGGATTTTTGAATGATGGAAAGAAAGCAACAAATATTCATTACATTGGGTTGTTTATAGAACCCTTCTGCTAAATCCGCATTATCAGCCTCTTTTAGGTCGACTACCAAATGAACTCCAACTTAAACTGTCCTGTGCAAACTGATTCAGTCTTATGCCAGCAAATTTCTTAATTTCATCCTGCCATATGACTCTTGGCTGCCCTTAGGCTGTACCTTCCATCCCTTGCTATCCATTCTGTCACTTCCGCTCCACCATCAGTTATCCGCCCTACACACACATGACCCACCCATGTCCATATTTTTTTTTCTCTTAATTGCAATGAGAATATCTGCTGCTACTGCATATCCTCTGATCCACTCTGCTACATTCCTAATCTTTAACTGTTTGTTTCTATCACATCTACATTTTGTTTCATCACATACTGCACGGTCCTTAATTTCTTCCAGAGTACCTTCATTACTCTCCCAAGTTTCTGACCTACTACTGCTGGCTACTCGCAATAGGTAACATTTGTACACACATGACTTTACGGCAAGTGCCAAGTTGCTAGTAATGATTTGGAAATGTCTGCTGTGTGCACTCCACTCATTCTTATAAAATGCAGAAATGCCAAGGTGGATTTTTTTCTTCGTGACACCATTCCCCAATTGCAGTTTTGCATTATCCGATATACTGGCCAAGAAAAATAAGAAAATTACAGAGGAACATTTACAGCCTATATACATAGTGTACACTGATATTGAACTACCTGAAGATATTAAAGGTTAATAATTTACTACTACAGTCGAACCTCGTTAATTTGAACTCCGAGGGGACAGGAAATCTGTTCGAATTAACCGAGTTCGAACTAGCGAGGGTCCCTTTGATTGGCGGTACTAGCGCACAATACCAACATTAGAAATATGTGCGCTATTGACTGTGACTCCCGCACTGCCGCCACCGGTCTCGTCTTGCAGCGTGCTTGCGGGCTAGCGGAGATGCCACTGCGCATGTGCGGCATTGCTCAGTGGCACGGCTGTAATGGCTTCCCTCTCCCAGTGGCCCGTAGCCGCTGAGATACCGTATTTACTCGTGTAATTTGTGCACTTTCTCTTGCGATTTTAGAACTCCGAAACGGGGTGTGCAAATTACACGGAGATTTCACGAACACATTCGAAAATAACGTGTAATATAATGTAACGCGCGCGGTATACGGTAACTCTTTTGGATACGATCTCACGTAACACAACAAAACACTGGTGTAAGAGAATACGGCTGCTCCAGGGACACTTTTCGCAGTCCCTTTGCGTTGAGAGCACAGCACTTAGAAGTGTTTACGAGTCCCCTGCTGATGGCTGCCGAGATAGCGTGCGCGCCAGCGCTATCTCGGCAGCCGAATGACCCTCCCCTCCCCCCCTCGCGTCTTTCACCCCAATCGGGATGGCAGGCGTCCCGATTGGGGTGATGTTATCGCCCTCTGAGCGACGGAGATGGGCTGGGCTCATTTCAACTATGCTTCAGCCATTTTCGTCGCCCCCACTCACGTGCTTTTGTTCTAGCGACCGTACTTTGGGCTCTGGGGGCTTGCGGAGAAAAGAATCGGAAAAAGGGGCATCACACTCGTAGCCCCTTTTGCGTATGACTGCGCTGGCCAGCGAGCTGGTTCGGGCGGGACGGGGAGCGCAAAATATGCGAGGAAACTTTTTTGTAAGCTGTCTGAATATCAGGGGTGCGCAAATTATGCTAGGGCACAAATTATGCGGGTAAATACGGTATCCCCTCTTTTCTCACGCGTGTTGCAGAAGCAGAAGGATGGCGCCGGGCGCCCTTGCAAGGCCACGAGGCATGATTTCTGCCAGCTGATGGCGCCTTCCAATGGCCGCACGCGAGCAGATGGGTACGGGTTTGCGACGCTACGGCGGATGACGCATCAATATTTGGCGATCTGCTTGGGATTTCACAAAAAATGTAGTCTTAGCGGACGGGCAATCTTGTTCGAATTAACCATGGCGCGCATTTTAGGCTCGAATTAAAGAGAGTTTTTCCCCATTCAAATACGTGTAACTTTGCCGGGACCAACGGGCCAATTCGAATGATCCGTTGGTTCGAATTATGCGACTTCGAATTAACAAGGTTCGACTGTATGTCAGACAAGATAAAAAAAAATAAGAGACCTTTTAGAAGCTGTAATAAGCCTCAACATACCCAGAGAGGTTAACCATGCAATGTAGTATGTGTAGGAGAAAGGGAAAAAAAGAAAAAAAAACCTATAGCGAACTTTGCCGAATCAGGGTTCCATTACTTCAGGTGTGTAATGATGTTGCCATGGCTACAGCCAGTATTTTTTGTGTTGCATATTCCAAGCACTTTCTTATTGTGCTACATGTTGCGACAAACATTCACAAATTTTGTTAGAAAACTGTTAAGATCTCAGTACTGGTGGTTGAAGGCTATTGCCACCACACTAAGGTACCCCAAGCTCTGTATTACGCTGCAGTGATTACCACAAAGCTGACATTTGTGATGAATATGGAAGCATAACCTGGCAATCCTGTTTAATAGTGTCGAGCAAATGCGTGAACTGTCACGTGCTTGTCGAAATCTGATGAGATAACATGTGAGGAAAGAGAAAAAAGTGCTGCAAAATAGTAGGGATGGTAAAATTGATGAACGATTAATCGATTAAATGCACACCGTTAATCGATTAATCATCATCGATTTCCCCTTTCAATTAATCAAATTAATCAATTACAACTCTTCGATTAATTGATCACGGCACCTCCTCCCCCCACACACACAGCAACCCCAACACCGCCCCTTGACGCATGATTGCGAGGCGCACGACGCCGAGACGCAGATGTCGAGTGCATATTTCTATGCAAGTAGGAGCCCGGAGCCGTAGGCGGCCATACCCCATTGAGATAGAAATGAACTTAACCCGATGTCCGTCACCTACACTGTTTCATTTAACCCTCAGATTTTACTTGCTTCTTGTGTAAGTGCCACATTGTAATATGCGCTGCTTATTTCTTGACTGGTTCAGTTCTTATTGCCGTTTTATTTTACTTCTTAGCGAATTAAAGATTATTTGTCACCAATGAAAGAAAGAAAGATAATGTATTGGAAAGTAGAGAGGGTGGCCTGATCTAGCACGCCCCGGCCTTCTACTCTACTTTGGGGACAACGCAACAGGGGAAAAAGATTGGTGAAGCATGATGACGGAGACAAGAATTAGTGATCCGTATATAGATAACAAGACATGATTGCTTGCGCGAAGGGGACAAGGACGACAGTAATCATATTTCGTATACTCTTGATACCAACTAGCCAAACACTCCGCCTTAACGCCTATATAACCCGTGATAACTGTAATGCTAGCTTCCCCGCAATGCAGTTAGCCCAACTTATTGCAGCTATTCACTTCTGCAAACAGTGTGCCATGACGCGGAAAATGTCGACTCAGCTCTCTTGACATAAACACTCATAATAGTCAAACCCCAGCACGTGTAACTGGGACCTCGCCTCCACTTGAAACGCGGCAGGGGCCGCCAATAGTTGGGCGAATATGCTGTGCAGGGAAACGCACTCGAGGATTATGGAAAAAGTCTAATAATCGCATAATGGAAAGAAACCACTTTAGCTGCATTCAAGTCTAATAGACGCTTTTCATAATCCGCAACTTTGTGCATTGGTATGCCGAACGTCTAGCATCCAGTCCATTAATTTCTATTGAAAAAATGACCTTGTAGCATTTGGTAATTCTGTATGGCCGCCTATTTTGGGTGAAATACAGCTTTCATCTATTGCGTGTGCTCCCCTGTCAGGCAGCCTAGAGGCTGCCGTCTACTGCTGTGGCACGAATAGAGTACAGTCGCGAAATACGAATCTCTGATACATTAGACAGCGCTCACAGTTCGAGCTGTACGTGCGATTGAAAAGGTGAGCATAGCACCGAGTTAAGTTGGCAACTAGGTGAAACCTGTGCGGTCTATACTGGCACAGCTGCCACTTATTCTAGCCTGGAGGAAAAACTCGTGTCACTCTATTTCCCGCAGGCACCTGCACTGATGGCCTGTTTGAGACCAGTATGTTGCTGTGCAATCTCGCATGAGTGACCTCAAGGAAGAGATCACGGCAGTTTGTGGTTATAGTATTATTGCGGCCTTCCACAAAATCTAACGGACAAACCGAGAAATGTTGCCGTCCCTACAAGAGCGAGCGTCTTTAACTTTCCTTTCCTCCTCGTCTCTTTTTTTTAACCTTTCTCGCGATTTACTCACCCTCTGCCACACCGCATGTTTCCGGTGCGACTTTCCCAACAGGGTGGTCGCCGAAAGCGTCTCCGATTTCGGATCGCTCTAGTAGGCAGATTTCGAGGAAATACAGGACCTGCTGCCGAATCGTCCGTAATCATGCCCACCCACACAACCCTTGACAACATCCAAAGACAACGGACCCCCTGTGTTCAGTGGCCGAAAGTGCGAATTTTCACGCAGCCGCTAATGCGTACATATGATCTCTAGCGTGTTGGATAAATACTTGTGTCGATATCAAACACAAGCAACACCTCTCAAACAACAAGGCATCATTTTTCAAGCACTTATAAAAATGTCGATTAATTGATTAAAACATCACAGCGAAAGCAATTAATCGATGAAAGGCTAAATCGACGAACGATTAACGATTAAAAAATTTAATCGACCATCCCTACAAAATAGTGGTCTACCTACTGTCGACTGTTGGCTTTCTGATTTGCTTTATCATAAAGTGGGTGTCATGTCAAGTGCTCTCGAAAAACAATAAATGTAAAGCCTATGTGCAGTCTGACCTAGTTATAATAAACAGCATGATTTTGCAGAATTGGCTCGATACATCAAGTATTTAAAAATAGCCAAACCCACTTAACGAATTCCAGCATCTAGTTCTTTACTTGCAATGTTGTGGTCAGTTAAGCAAAAACATGCTAAGGGAGAAAGGCCATGCTACTCACGGTAAATAATAACTCGAAAAGCTTTTTTACTGTACAAAAATGTACACCTATTCGCAGTAGGCACTGCTAGAGTACATGCAATAATAATTGCAGTGGGTTTTACATTCACCACAATATGATTATATGATGCACCGTAGTGGAGGACTCTATTAATTTTGAACACCTGAGTGCTTTAATCGGCACCAAAAACACACAGTACAAGGGTGTCTAGCATTTTTACCTGCATAAAAAATGCAACCACCAAAGCCGGGATTGAACCCCCACCTTTCGGTTTGGCAGCTGATAACCGTAACCAATGCACCACCACAGCTGCCTCGCACTGCCAGAGTCATTGCAGCAGCTGTAGTAAACCAGCTCGACTCTAAGGCTTGCTCGAGCCACGGAGAGAAGGCAGGGTGGGGCGGGTGCCCAGGATTGTACTAGGAGGCTACCAGGGATCAGTGGAGGAATGTGTCTGCAGCTGTTTGGCAACAGGCCACGCATGCTCAGAGTTCAATATATCATGTATTGTTATAAACAAAAGATACATTTTACATCTATATCGGTAGCAGAACCTCAATCGTTCAATATAGACTATATTTGGCTCTATCCAAATTCGTATGTTCAGGTTTGACTGCACCGTGTCAAAATTCATTTTTCAAAGCAGAACAGAGGTGTTACTGGTATACTTAAGCATCCAGCCTACAAATAAGTATGCCTCTAGCAAGTTTGGTTCCTGCTTCACACCTGTGCGATGCAACAATTTTCCTGCAGCTATTTAAGGGTCCCTGAAATGTTTCTTTGACATTGTGTCATTGATTAGACAACACAATTGTGAAATCATTCACACCATAAATGAAGCGAAGCACCCTGCATAAGGTAGCTACGAGCGTATTTCTGTCGCCTTCCTCCTTACCACTACTGTTCCTCCTCAACTCAAACAGCTGCGGAGTGCGCGCTAGCGACGACTGCGCCTCCCACGTAAGCCGCTGTGCAGAGCCCTCCGTAGTGACATAGCGCTGCGATGTCTTTACTGAGGTTGCCAGCCTCAGCAATAGTGCGCCGGCGACTCGTGTGTGCGCCGCCAGATGCCACGACGATACCGTTGGCTGCCCTTCAGTACTCATGACATCATGTGGGTTCTGCTTTGTAGCACCTATCGCATGTCCCGTGGGAAGGGGCAGTTGAGAACGCTTCGAGTCGAGTCGCTCTCTCATCGATCTCTCATGATGTGCGTATTTAAAACTTTGTAGTAAATTACATGCTTAACGCAGAGTGCAGATATTGTTACGCTAATGATCAGAAGGACAGGAGCTATTGGTGCAACGCATTTGTACAAAATCACCAAAACCATTTCAGAGTCCCTTTAATAAAAAAAAATAGCATTTTAGAGAAGGCATCATCATCATAATCTCGGCAGCAGCAGCAGTAGCCTGTCTGTGCCTGCTGCAGATCTAAGGCTGCTCCCATACTCCCCCATTCAACTCAGTTCTTTGCTAGCCATGCTATCCCCGCAAGCTCCTTTCTGCACATCCCCCTCAACCCCATGTTGTGCTAAACAGGCAAGCTTTCTGCAAAAAAAGTTTTTTTTTTTTTCCACCTTCTTGGCAAAGCTACGAATGATTTCTAGTGTACATGGTGATCCCCTAGATGTCGATGGAGCCAATGCACTACTCAGTTGTTCATACCATTTGTCCCAGCCGTGTGCAGCAAGTCGGACTGCAGCACACTGTACAGCCAATCACCACAAATTCGCACCAAGTGTCCCATGCTTCATGCACCGCTAGGCACCAGTAGGCACTGCACTGGCACCCCCCCCAGGTCCAAGAAACAATCGTTCACCAGAACACAGATGCTTGTACAGCAAGCAGCTTCTTATGGTGCACCTTGAGAGCAAGCTAGCGTTGTCTGGATTTTACCTCACTCACGTGTTTATAAATATATTCAATTGCAACAGTGCTACCAAATGCACTAAAACTTTGCCAGCATGTTTGTGAACACACATGGATCAATCCACACAATACAAATTACGATCAAACATTGGGCGTCGTGGCCCCTTTAAGCCGCCTGGTGACACGTTTTGCAGTTTCAAACGTGGTGAAAGAGTCCAGGCTTCCCGGCCTGCTCAAGGGAGCACCTCTGGAATGCATGTGCAACCCACCAGTGATAGTCACATGATCCCATGCACACAAAAAGCAAATGAAAGGTTCTGGACAGCGCTCGCCTAGAGCAGTGGGCAGACAGCTCCTTTACTCATCCCCCTATTCCTCACTACCATTAGGCTAGGGTCATCCAGGAGAGACTGGTTGTTGAAAGGAGATGGGGTTGGAGAAGAGGAGGGTCAGCATCTGTGGCGCGTACTCTCCATCCAAGACCCGACAAGTCAGTCCGCATGCGTGAACTGAAGGTTCATGCATTTAAATCAACCATGGAGGATTCAGAAACTATTCGTATAAGTCTAAACAGCGGCATATTCTAAACATAATTAGTCCATGACATTTTTAAAGTATGCACCGCTGCAAAAGTTTAATCAACTATGACCATTTCATTGAGATTCTACCGTACTTCTTTCAACAGTGTATGAATGTAGGGATGGATCACTGGATTTTAGATGTTAAAGAAAAAAAGAACACAAGTATTCCTTCTGTAGGCGTAAAGGTACACGAGACATGTTCTTTCAGCAAAGTTAACACCAGCTACAATTCAACGACTTTTGAAATATCAAACACATATGAAGTCAGACCTTCATTTAAGAAACTAAAAAACATGAGTTAAGAAAGACATTCTTACCTGAACCATGCTTTTCAACATACTGCAATGCCTTTAATAACCGAAGTGTCTCATCCACTGATCTGTACAAGTTCACATCATTGATTGTAACCTGACGAATCATGCCCTTGGTGTCAATAATAAAAGATGCCCTGCAAAAACATCACATAATTATGAAAATGTAATTCTTCTTAAGTGGTCAAAGCTATCAACGCAGTAGCCCAACAATAAGCAACATTCAGTATGTATGAAAAAAATGAAAAATACCTTCATCATCACTTGAAATAAACAAGCTCTTCGGTACACTCACAGAGTAGTGAAATTTATAAGGGCAGGCGAGGCACATTTGAAGGTGAAACACTGCCTTCCTAGACTGCCAGACATTAAGATGCTCACAGGTAGGTTCTGAATTTCTTTCAGGGCAGTTATCGGCAACGCCCTGCCACGTAGGTTGGACATCCATTTCACACTCTGCAGTCCAGCATCCAGTTTCCATTATCACAGGACCTCCTTTATTCAAGGAGTTGTTGGAGATCACCCTCGTGGCTACATTTAAGTGGGGTAGTATTAATGGCCAAGAAAGTTGTCTTTCCACAACAGAAACTCAAACACTTTACCTTGTGAACATGCAATAGACTTACCTCAATGCAGTTCCGGTATCCTCAAGCAGTACATTGTAGTCCTTTGAGATCTTCTTTGTGAAGTCTGACATCAAGGGGACATTGACCTTGCCAAGCCCTCCAAGCTGAAAAATACCAAGCAACTATTCTGATAAACAACCGCTGTTCTACATCAAAATGTCTTCCCGCACTCACTTCCCCACCTTAGCAAAGTCAGGGATATGCAGAATGAAGCCAAGTTGGCTCAAACCCCATGATTCCACCTTCGTTTTTTTCCAAAGGATCCCAACAAGGACCAAAAATTGCCCAGGTACTGATGCCCCATTTTGTGCCGTTTCTTTCTTCCTCCTGTACCTGGGGAAATTACGCAGAGAAGTTACCAGCTAAAGATGATGCACTGATGCTCATTACTGCAGTTTCATGCCTAATAACAGTTTGTCACCTTCCTAGTGTTAAAGTTTAGAAGATATTTTTCTAGCAGCAGTTTTGGAAAAGGTGGCTTCACTGTGATTGCACCTACGATCCTTAACCTCAACTCACAAAATACAGTTACGTCCACCCCTTCCCCTCGATTACATCATCTCAAGGCAAGCGGAGGCAGTTGTCAACTGTTTAATCAGTACAATTCAAATAAATGTTTTGAGCCATACATAATGATCGCTCCACAGAGAAATTTCAGACAAAACATATTTTGCTTCGGATGAGACAGTTGTTCGATGCGTAATGGTGTCAGTGATAACAACAAGCCCTTGTGATTGTCAATGTGTAAAGATCCTTCAGTGAAAATTTGTTACACTGCTAAACAGTGTTGGCAACCACCCTAAATGTATGGAACAGACCCAGCTTTTGAACAGCCATGCAGGGTCCCTAATTGGCCTGCAACGAATATCCAGATTTTTACTTCTGCTGAATTGCTCACAATAAATACATATTTTTATAATGCGCAATGTCTTGGCTGCAGATTCTCCTTTGTCTTCTACTACACAATCATGAAAATAAGTGCAATTTTATATCTGTGGCAGTTCTAGTACTACAGTTGCCTGGCAGTCATGTTATCCAGGCAACTACTGTGTTCACCTTGGTGTAAATGGCAATGTCGTAGGACTAAAAGATGTGTGTTTGTTACACATACAGATGCTTGTTTGTTCAGTATGTTGCACATACTGAATAAGCCGCAACACTCCCATCTCTTGTCGCAATTTGTTCCACGAGAGATGTGCACAATTGTAGGACTAACAGGATCAAGACAGCCAGGCATTCAGCGCAATACACACACATAGTTGCCTGCAGCTGTCTCGCAGTGTCTTGCAACAGTTACAGTGAACTTTTCATAAAAATAGTACCGATACCACACATTGCTTTTAAAGCAACGCAAGTATCTGCCTGGAGGATACAGAGGTAGAAGAGACCAACAAAAATTTATACTGGTGTCACATGGGCATTTCGAAGGCCTTTGAACCGACCGTCCATCGACTCAAAGGTCAAGTTTGAGCATCTACACGGGCGGTTTCGATGGCCGTCGAGTCGATAGTACATCAAGTCAATGGAGCACCCTACAACTCCTTTGAGACTTCGAAGGCCATCGAGCTTCGGAAGCGGAAACGGCGCGGACTCCGGGACTTGGCGCACCGGCAGCTCCCGTGCGCATTAGTTTCTGAGGCCACGGTCATATTTATGTTGTTGTATCAATAAGTAGGATCGTACACCGGTGAAAAATATTGGAAACGTGCCAAGAGGCCAACGGTCTCACTTTATTGCATTAGTTCTGGAACAAATACGCCAATACGCCGTCACTGCCATAAAAAAACAAATGCCGTGCAGCTGGTGGGAAACACCGCGTGTCGCGCCATCTGGTGTCCACGAAATAAACCAATTTTTGAGGCTCACGTTAGGCACTTAGGCTTAGCACTGTCAAAATCGGCACGTTTTATGAATAATGACTGCAAAACATCGCACATACTTTGTCCCTTCTGTTACATAAGATTAAGGGAAGACTCAACTCAATTTAATGTTTGTTGCTTGCCGTCGGTGCAAATAGCAAGCAACTATTGCGAATTAGAATTGAAGCGGGTGCTTTGGTTGTCGCCATGTTGCAAAATCACTCGGCGACTCAACGGCCGTTCAATACTGCCGTGTAGCAGCGCCAGAACTTATTCTGAGTCGATAGAGTAGTGAGCTTTTCGAAGGTCATCCACTTGAAGGCCTTCCAATGTGCCCTTGTGACACAGGTATTAGAGTACACTGCTACAGTTATGAAGCTCATATTTGTTCAGCCCCTACATTGCAATGGCTGACAGATAAGCGCACATAAGAATGTGTACATATCCTACTACGTATAGCTAGGAACATACACTTACTGGTAACTTTATAATGTGCATATGTATATGGCAATGTCTCCCTGGAAAACCAGAGACATGGCCATTTACATATACCCATTAGAAAGTCACCACTCAACTACCTCTGCAGCACTAACGCATAAGCTTATCCTAGGGCTCCTACAAATGTTACCAGAGCTACATGTAGCACTCTACATGTAATCGATCAAACTAATGTAATAATAATTTCTGGGGTTTTACGTGCCAAAACCTTGATATGACTTATGAGGCATACCATAGTGTGGGGCTTTAGAAATTTTGACCACCTGGGGTTCCCTAATGTGCACTGACATCACATGGTACAAGACCTCGAGAATATTCACCCTAATCGAAAATGCTACTGCTACAGCCGCAATCAAACCTGCATCCTCTCGGCCAGCTGCCCAAACATCATAGCCACTATATCGCAACAGCAGACTATCAAACTACTGTGGTGGTGCATCTGGTGCCCAATATGTTAGTTCGTTAAGGTGAAGAACAGGATTTGCCCTCATCAAAACATTATCCGTGTCAGCAGTAACTACACTCCAATCAGGAGAGTTTCCCTAACATGAAGTGAGCAAGTGCAGTAACTTGCTCACTTTTTTCCCCACTCACAGTTGGAATTTGGAACAACTTAGATAGTTCACTTCATGCATTAACGTATGAAGAGTTTTTTGAGCAACTCCTTAACACTCTCCCCTTTTAATCTTGTTTTGTGTAATCTTCGGGTTTGCTCTCTTTCTTTGTTTGCACTAACATTTCTACCTAAACCCGATGAATGACTTCGTTGAACAGCTATGTAGGCATATCACATTTTAATCAATCTGTACATCCTTAGCATTTGTTGTTTATATGTACACACTCCTGCTACGTCTCGAAATCGAGACAGCAGTATGTGTAAATGAAATAAGTAAATAAATCCCCTCCTGAAACTCACAGGGACCATAAAAAAGAATGCAAAAGGCAACCACAGGACGTAATATTACAACAGTAAGTCACGCATGCTGCATTCATTTAAAAGATACCCAAGCCTGTTTCAGACCTCTTAAAAAAAAGTGGTGACAATTTAACCATTCTGTACTTAGGTATAGTAACAATCTTTGGCTATGATGCCAATTTAGCCCTTTTGTACCAAGATATAACAACTTTTGAACCGACCTTTCCACTAAGTATTATGTTACCTCATTGCAAGTAGCTCAATTACCCAATTTTAGAGACTATGGCTAGCAGCTAGCACCTTAAAAGGATATCTAATCCCTCTAAGATGAATTAGCAGTTTTCTGTAATCTCCTTTCGAAAGCACAAGCATCTCCTCATTCCAGCCTTTTAAGTAATGTCCTTTCTCTTCAGCCTTATTATATTCATCCTGCTACTATCTTGAACACAATGTTAAAGTTATGGAGGAGTGTATTGAAATTTTATGTGCAGCAACAGTAAGAGCAATAACAATAACATAAAAATGATATCATACAAAATAACATCTTAACATTCGATACTACTGGAAGGAAAAACCTATCTCAGGAAAAGAATAACCAGAAATTAAGAGAACAGAAAAATGCTGTTCCACCATTCTTTCTGGCTCACTGGCTTCTGGCTCATGCTAAAGTTATGTTCAAACTGTGGTTGTAATGTACACAAAACGCACATCCACCGTACAGGCTGTAATGCACATAAAAAATGCTATTACAGTAAAGAGTGGTGGTCGTTCACACTGTGAATTGCATATGTTACTTTTACTAGGACAAGCAAACCGAAACGTGCCATTATGACTGAGCTGCTTGCCACTTAAGTCCTTTTACCACCTGGCAAATGTAACACGTGAGTGTTACAGTATATGGACGATCAAAGAGACCCCCGGCGGAGGGAACAATCAGGACCAAGGTCTTATCTCAAGGTTTGCAATGCATCTCTGCCAGGAAAACTTACTTGAATGAACCAGTGCAAGAAAAGCACACAATAACGAAAAGCTAATGCATGCTATTAACCAGGGTGTCGAACCGAAAAAAAAAAAAAAACAGGTTCAGGTTCGGGTTCAGCACACGCCATTTCACTTCGGTTCAGTTCCGGTTCGAGGAAATAAAGTTTGGAACCGGTTTGCAAACCGGTTCACAACACTGAACCAGTTCACGAACCGGTTAGGCGCTGTAAACTTCATATTTTACTATGACAGCGCTGTTTATGCTATACCTTTAAACACTCCAAGCAGCACTGCTCAAGTGGAAGCGTTCGGAAGTTCACCACGACGAATTTACACACACACACACACAAAAAAAAAAACCATGTCCCATGTTACACTGGAGTTGTACACCATGAAAAATTCCGGGCACCATCGTATAACACTAGGAATTTAAACCCATCGGACAATGGAAAAGACAACTCAAGCATTTGTAGCCTTAGGACCTAGCCCTACAGAACATAAATTTTCTAATTGTCCATTTAATTCCATCTTCTATGCTGCACCACACACATGGCACGTACGAAAGTTTTTTTAGATGGTAGAAGATCCCAATAGCACATTGAAAACAACTAGTGATGCTTTCACATACAACAGCGAAACTTAAACAAGTTAGAGCAGGCACACCGAGAAACTCGGCCATGTTATCAGCACTGCATTGCATGGCAAGCCTTTGCGGACCTCCGACACATCCATCCTTGAGCTCTCTGTTGCATGGTTTTCTTTTTTCAGCTGCTACTTATAAAGCAGTCGAGTAAGAGTGGAAATTTATATGACTGTTCAAAGGGCTAAATTTTTGAGCTGTGTCAGGAAAAGGTATTGGAGAAAAACAACAGTTCAATATCGAGTAAAGCGAAATCAAATAAAACATTTCGTAGAGTGTTTCGCGCTGCAATACAGCGCCAAACTGCGTTAACTTTCACAGGTGATTCCGAAGAGAAAGAATAAACAGTTTTGGTTTGCTGAAGGAAAGGACGCTGTTTTTTGTAGCCCTTGTAGGCACTGTGGCACAGAGCGGGGGGAAAGCGAATGAAAGGCATGCCTAGGGGCTCCGGAAGTTCTTACCACCTAAGTACAGTAGAATCTCGATGACACGATTACGGTCGACGCGAATTTCGCGATGATACGAATTGTAATGTTGTTTTGGACGGACGATGTTGTATAAAGTGCGCAGTCATTCGGTGTTATACAAACAGTTTCCCCACCCATTGCTGATGATACGAACGTGCAAATGACCTCTTCAAGCGAGAGGCTGACATAAAGTGGGAAAGTGGCCACCACGGCTGCCGGCAGTTTTTTTACACCCCGCTTGCCTTCCCCTCTTTGCCCCAGCAGCGCAAAGAAGTGGCGAAATCTCTCCTCCTCGTGAGCAGCAAACCTGTCCACAGCCACGCTGTACCCCGCCGACAAGAGAAAATCCCTCCGGCACGCTGGCTCGGGAAACGAGCGCGGAAGAAGGAGAGTGGCGACAAGGTATGCGGGGCCTCCTATTCAATATTTCTTGTTTCCAGGCCGGGTCACGTGCCTGACAAGTTTGGTACGTCAGCCCTTTCCTGGCAGCTCATTGACGTATTGCAGCGTTTCTTATTTTTGTTTTTTTACTGCTACACCGCGTGTTTTCACGTGGTGCAGGCAGTGCAGGCTAAAGACGCCCGCTTTGCTGCTGCAACTGCTGTGTGCGTTAAGTTTGAGAGTTGCTGCAGACACTGGAAGACCGGAGCGTTCGTTGACATGTCTCGGAAGCGGAAGGCCCCTTTTTTTAAGGAGAAAATTGAAATTCTGAGGAAGGTCGACGAAAACCCCAAGAAAAAACGCACTGACTTGGCGAAAGAGTTAGGCATAGCGTCATCGACGCTCTGTACCATTGTTAGGCAGAGAGACGTCATCTTGAGGAACGCCCAGCAATTTGACGCCAATGTCAAGCTAAAGGATGAAAACTTGCGGATTAGCCTGCTTGACGCGTTATATTTCTTGGCCATGTCCTGGGATAATGTGACCCAGGACACGATCACAAACAGTTTTTGCAAGTGTGGATTTCTTGCGGAATTGGATACGGTTCTGACGGAAGAAAACCAGGAGCCTGACGCCGATTTGCACATTGAGGGTCGGGAGAACCTCGAAACTCAAGCTTTGGCGCGAGACTTCATCACCGCGGACGACAACGTCGCGACCTGTGGGCTGCGATCCATCGAAGAATTGGTCGACGAGGCAAAGGATACCGAGTCCGACAGTGATGGTGAAGATGCCGGTGAGTGTGATCTCCTACCGTCAATGTCGGAAAACCTTGACGCCCTCGATGTCCTGCGTTGCACCGTAAATGCCGGCAGCATGAGTGAAGAAACCGCAGCACAGTTTTATTCCTTTCAGGCGGCTTTCTTGAGGAACAGCAAAGTTAAAGAAGTTCAAAAGAACATCATTGACTTTTTCAGCAAGAAGTAGTTGACCCCAATAATGTTCTTGTTCATCTTCATGATCAGCTTTAACTTGTTTTGGTTCATACGAATTCAGGATGATATGAATATTTTACGTGCTCCCTACGAATTCGTATCATCGAGATTCTACAGTATAGTGAACTATAATAGTACACTGCAACATGGGGTTATTAGCCTGCAATGGCATTGCAGATCGCATGACCATTAGCATTTTGCCGCCGTCGAAATGGGATCGCACGGCAGAGTTTGCACTCGCGTCTTTTGGGTCTGCACGAAGGGATTATTAAGTCCTGAGGACTTCGATGAATAATAACCAGGCTTCGAAGTGCGGCGGAAGACAATACGCCTGAAGAGCGCGGAGCAGCGACACGCCACGATCCAGTTTATTTCAAACAGAAAAAACCCAGAACACCGCGTGCCACACGCTCGCGATCCTACTTCGTCTTCTTTCGTGCCCGCTATTTCTTTTCTCTTATTAACACTCCCGGCCCACGAAATGCCATGGGCGCATATCTAGGAAACGCAGATGTTATACAGGCCGCTTGTCTACTTCGCCGTTTCCTAACCTTAGGCGACACGCGCACAGCTCCGTCGCTTCCCGTAAGGTTCTCTAGCAAACGTGCGAGTATTCAACATAACCTTGACGTCGAATCTTTGCGCACACCAAGTATACTGCCCGATCACTTTCATCACACGCAGTTTCCCTTTCGTCACCCACAAGCGCACTCCGAGTTCTGTGATAGTCGTTGCAATCCCTGCATGGAAAAGCCTTCGGTGCAGGTGCGTCTCGATGAGTTCATTTGCGACGTGATGACCGGGAAGCCGAACCGGGTGGTTGATGCCTTTCTCGTCCCCAACGTTTTGCGGTCTGGTCTCAATGCGCAGGAAACCATCCGCCTCCGCCAGAAAGGGATGCACATCCCGAATCTTAGAGGCCTTGTGAATATCGCGTCCTGCCTGGAGGGCTGCTAATTTCGGGCCAAATCGTTGCTTTTGGATAAACGAAATCCAATATCTTTCAGCACTGGCAAGCTCCTCTGCCGTGAGGTGCCCCTCAGGGGATGGCAGGCCGCAGGATGCTACGTCAAACCTCAAAATCCATGCGTCGACCCGAAGTCGATATTGGTAAAAGCACAGGAACATCTTAAACATTTTGTTGTGAGGGTTTGGACCTTTTACCAAGTGGTCATTTAGAGAAGTCATTCCAGCACCATCGGAGGACCCGTCGAAGGCAACTCTGGTCGTCCATGACGATTCTCTGATCACTTCTCGATGGGGCATGTAATACCTTGTGGTATTCACATCTTCGATTACGGTAACTGGTTCTGCATGACGATTCTCAGGATACTGTCCGACTGCTGCACCACAGCTGCGCAGGACATGCTAGTCTCGAGATACTGAATGAACGAGGCAGCAAAGCTGCTTGATCGCTACGGCGCGGTTATCGTGCATGTCGTGCGGCAGGTTTTTCCACGGAAGATGAACTTCGTATCGTTTGTTGCAGAACTCAGTGGTTTCTTTGAAAGCTTTTAAAACTTGCTTGTCATGAAAGGATGGCTCCACAGCATCTGTGGTCCCTAAGCTTTCGAGTTGCCAAAACTTTCTGATGTCGAAGCATGCACCTTCGTCATTAAAGCAGCAATTGGTTTGGAGTACACAAACATTCGTGTTTGTATGCGGATGAACGGCTTCATCGTTGTTTAAGGGTCCTTGGATCGCCAACCCAGTGCCGTTTCAGTGGAAAGAAGACCTTTGTGTTTGTCATCTGGCGTGACATCCTTTCCAAGAATTTTCCACAACTGGTCTGACCCAATTAATAAGCTAATGCCTTCTTGTTTAATGTGGGGGAAACAAAGAGCGTCAGCCTACCTGCGGTCACGATTCTGCAAGTCTTTGATAAATTCGTGGTCACTGGGTGCTTCAACGAGGTCTTCACAAATGTGTCCGATTTCTATTGCCTGAATGGCATGGTGAACACCATCAAACTGACTCTGCAAGGCGACTTCAACCAGTCGGCGATGAGTAGTCTGACCTGAATCCTTGCTTCCAAACACATTGACGGTAATGTCAATCTCGCCTAACACTTTCAGGCTCATTTTTCTCGAAACGTCTTCCTTTATGAAAGTGCGCTGGCTACCGTTATCCAAGATGCTTCTTATATAACACGAACTCTTGGCACCATTTATCCATCCTCTGAAAGTTTGAAGAAGTATGGTGTTGATATTACTTCTCTTATCTCCCTGTGACACAGCATGCATGAAGTGCTGCTCGTTATTTGCAGCGGTGGCGTAGGGACGTTAGTGCCTTTCGCGTGTGCTCCGTTACACATCGAAGTAGCGTGTCTTCTTTGACAATGCGAGCAGCTCACCTTACACCGACAGTCGATTGCTCGGTGGCCCTTTGTCGTACACCTGAAGCAGCAGCCAGCCGCCGACAATAATTGCTTTTTCTCCGCGTCATGGATCGGCGCATCACAATTCTGCATTGGATGTGCCTGCTGGCAGAGGACACATCCCTCCACCCTCGTCCTGGCGCTGTTAGTGAGGACTGCAGCTGATGTTGTTTCGTGTTGCCCATGGCTGCTGGACGGATGCTGTTCACTGTCGTACAGCACGCGTTGATGGTAGGTAGCCAGCTCTCTGCATTCCACCTCTATGCGCAGGTAATCTAGAAGTTGCTGAAGTTCTTCCGATCTTGGCTGATCATTAGCACTTGACGCCGCAAGTCACCGCCGTCGGTAGTATTCCACCATTCCACCAGTGGTGGTAGTATTCCACCAGGCCCGTTTACTCGGGCGTTCCACAAGGCTCTGTTTTGGGACCGCTTTTATTTCTAATTTATATTAATGACTTACCTTCCTGTGTTTCATCTAATATTCATCTTTTCGCTGACGACTGCGTAATATTTAGAGAAATAACTTCTAACAATGACGCAACCATTCTTCAATCTGACCTTAACGCTATCAGTGCATGGTGTAACACATGGCAGATGGAACTAAATATAACTACAGTTAAACCTGGATATAATGAAATTGACAAATTCCCGGAAAACTTCGTTATAAAGAGGATTTCGTTATATGCAGGTTCAATACGAAAATTCGAAAAAGAAACGCTTAAGTTAGCAAAAAGGTAACAGACTGCAGAGCTCACCCAAAACATTTATTTTGGGCGAGAAAACATTGACAACTGAGACCACTTATGTGACAGCTTACAATGAAGGACCGGCTATAATGTGGTTTTTTCTGATCTCCGTTTGCCCTCCCATGGAACTTAATGTATATGCATAGCGCTTATTGTGCAAACCCCCCCCCCCCGCCTCAATTACCGTATTTACTCGCGTAATTTGTGCACTTTTTTTCACGATTTTAGAGCTCCGAAAAGGGGGTGCGCAAATTACGCGGATATTTCGCAAACACGTTCGAAATAACGTATAATATAATGCAACGTGCGCGGTAACTCCTTTGGATACGATCTAACGTAACACTGCAAAACGTACGGCTGTTCCACGGAAGGCGCAGCACGTAGAAGTGTCTACGAGCCGCTGATGGCTGCCAAGATAGCGCTATCTCGGCAACCGACAGCCGAGCGACACTAGCCCCCCCCCCCCCGCCACGCGTCTTTTCATGCTTGTTAAAAGACGGGCGGGGCCTTTCCTCTCCGCATCGACGGCAGGTGTCCCGATCGGGGTGATGTTATCACATCGGCCCTCGGAGCGACGGAGATAGGCTGGGCTCGTTTGATATCTGCTTCAGCGGTTTTCTTCGCCCCCACTCGCATGCTTTTATTCTAGCGACCGTACTTTGGGCTTCGGGGGCTTCCGGAGAAAAGAATCGGAAAAAGGGGCATCGCACTCGCAGCCCCTTTTGCGAATGACTGCGCTTGCCTGCGCAGCGAGGGGCGCGGCCGCGCGGCTGTTGGTCCGTGCGTACGCGCCGGCGAGCTGGGAACGGGTAGTGCAAAGTATGCGAGTTTTTTTTTTTTTTTTATTTTGTGCTAAGCTGGCTAAATATGAGGGGTGCGCAAATTATGTGGGTAAATACGGTATATGCGGCTGCCAGGATATCCCGCAGACAATCGAGGTAGCCAGCAGGCTTCACAAAGGAAGTGCACAGTTCGAAAAGAGCGTAGCAAATCGCCGTGAAGGAGGAAGGAGCGAGGAACGAATGAGCGGAGGGAGGAAAAAAAAAAAGGAAAGGCCGCGGAAGCAGCCCGTCGCGCGCGCGCCCAGTGAGGATAGGATTTCCAAGGCAACGGAGAATGCTGCTACGGCCGTTTGTCAGCTGCGAACGCTCAGCACGGAACGCGCGCCCGTGACCTCCAATTTACCGCTGTTTGCCTCCCAAATTGAACTTTTTTTTTTTAATCATTTCACACGCGCTGCCCTTGAATCACCCCGTGAGCGCGATTTCTTCCGCACCCGATCCCTGTGCTGTCAAGGGCAAGCTTCCCGTGACGAGCGCCGCCCGCGACACGCGAGCTAACAAGCGCTGTCACCGAGCGTCAGGTTAGCGAAGTGAAGCGCAGAGACTTGCGCAATAACCAAAAAGGTGGCGCAGCCGGCACGTTAAAAAAAAAAAAAAAAACTCGTTTTTTCTTTTTCTCTCTTAGGCCGGCGCGGCTCGGCGACATCAACTGGAAAAGGAGCGTGCCGGCTTGGCGCGCTGCGCCAGCTGCATCAAGCGGCTGCATCAGGTTTGAAGTGAGGGGGAAAGGACACACCCGCGGCGGCAAGATCGCCGAGTCGAGGGATGCGGGCCGGCCTCGCGCACGCTCGCACGCACACGGGTGCTCGCTCTCGCTTCGCAGTCGCCGTGCCTTCAAGTGCGCCAAGCGCGACGCCGCTGCTTCGCATTCCGTCGCGGCGGAGAAGGTGCTTCCGGTTGTTGCTCGCGCAAAAGTGACAAAATTTGGGCAAATAATCTAGGTTGTCCGCGGAGAAAATTCGTTATTTCGAGGGGGTCTCCCGCTGGCACTTCATTACATAGAGGTCTCAAATACATGTGCTTCTATGGAGTAACGACGGGGAATAGAAAAACTTCGTTATATCCAGGAATTCGTTATATGGAGGTTCGTTATAAGCAGGTTTAACTGTAAATGCAAGGCAATGCACGTTACCAGGCGTACTAACCCTCCACCAGCCTATCATATCGCTAACACCCCTCTAGATTGTGTTTCATCTTACAAATATCTTGGTGTCCACATTTCATCTGACCTTACCTGGAACATGCACATTGCATACCTTACAAGCAAAGCTAACAAATCACTCGGCTATCTCCGACGAAACTTTTCACGTGCACCACAGTCCCTCAAACTAATTCTCTACAAAACACTTATCCGGCCTAAACTAGAATATGCAGCCTCTGTATGGGACCCCAGTCAGCATAAATTAATTGATTTAGTAGAAAAAATTCAAAACAACTCCACACGTTTCATTTCATCTAACTATAACAGGACCGCTAGCATCAGTTTAATGAAAACTAATCTAGAATTACCACCTCTAGCCTTACGACGTAAAATCGCGCGCCTCTCTCTCTTTCATAGGATATATCACCACCCCCTTTTACGACACCAACTCCTTTTTGGCAACTCCTTTCACCAACAAAAAGTCGGCATTCCATCTTGTAGGTCCTCCTCTTTCCTTCACTCATTTGTGCCACACACAAGTGACGAGTGGAATCACCTTCCTCCAGATGTTGTCACCATCAAGGATACTAACCAATTTAAAGAAGCTATACGTGATAACTTTCGCTAAATTTCTTTTTTTTTTAAACTATAGGCACCGCCATTTATACTTATATCAAGTGTCTATCTTCGTTGATACACCGAATTTCGACTTTCGTTTATAATTAATGTATCATGTATTTTGTTTTCTTCTTTGTGCCGCTATAATTTGTATAACTACTTGTAATCTTTTGAAATGTACTTATGAACTGTTCTGAGTTTTTTTTTTTTTTTTTTTTTTGCATTGTGACCTGTTTCTGAACTACTTCCAATTTTCTGTATTTTTGCCCCACCCCCTCTGTAATGCCATTGGCCCTGAGGGTATTCTAAATAAATAAATAAATAAATTATGTCCTGTGGAATGAACTTCATCAGCACCTCACACAGCATCGCGGCGTAGTTCGACTCTGAGACCCCGAGACCTTTGAGGCCTCTGATGTTTACTTGGACGAAGTCGTAGAGGCTCCTAAGTGCACTAACGTTCACCGACGTAGTGACAGGCCATAATGTGCGAAGATTTTCCAGGTATTTTTGTTCAATGATGCGCACGTCTCCAAACCGCTCCTTCAAGATGGAAATGGCATCGTCGTAACTGCTGTCTATCGTCAGTATGCCTGCAATCTACCAGCAATCTACCTGCAATCTACCAGAGATCGGAGGTGGTGGAACCAATCAACGTTGTTAAGCCGTGGGTTCTCGTGCACCGAATGGCGAAAGAGGTCCCAAAATGGAAGCCATTTCGTGGGGGAACCGTCGAACCTCGTTAAATCGATCTTAGGAAGCCTTGCTCCGCACATGACGGAAGGTTCGCTCGAAGTCGCTGGATGCGAGGAAGATGAATCACTTGGGCCATCACCATTTTGTGTCGAAGTCGTCGTAGTCTGCGTAGTCAGCTGTTGGATGTGGTGCTGCAGAAGACCAACGCATCTTGCGGCCCGGTCTTCGTATTAAAGCACAGAGTCAATGTCCAAAGCCATCTCGTCATCAGTCATCTCTGCGTGTAGAGCTTCATTGGCCTTTGCGAGCTCATCTATGCTTTTCTCGATGCGCTGAAGAACGATGCGAAGACCCACCAGATCGTTGGCTTCTTGGACGATCTTCGTGCTGTGTCGCCGTCGAGCAGCTCTCACGTTTCACAGGCATTCCATGGTCCTCCACGAATGCCAGGTCAGGTTTCGGCACCTAAAGGTCCCTGGTTCATTCCCTGGTTTCAGCACCAGTGTAAAGTCCGAGGACTTCGATGAATAATAACCAGGCTTCGAAGTGCGGCGGAAGACAATACGCCTGAAGAGCGTCGAGCAGCGAGACGCCACGATCCGTTTATTCCAAACAGAAAAAACCCAGAACACCGCGTGCCATGCGCTGGCGATCCTACTTCGTCTTCTTTCGTGCCCGCTATTTCTTTTCTCTTATTAACAGGGATAATCATAAGATGAAAATGAGTCAAATAAGTAAACTGATATAGGCCAACACAGGGAAAGGCAGGGACCAATCACAGCAAGGAGGCGGTAACGGCGGATCGTGGCACCTTAACTATATTTGAACCATTTTGTTGCGAACCGATAACAGATTTTTTATTCGGTTCAAGTTCGGTTTGGGTTCAAGCACGCCCCGAGAATATCGGTTTGGGTTCGGGTTCAGTTCTGGTCAAAATTCCAGTTCGGGTACGGTTTTCGGTTCGGGTTCAGTTCGACACCCTGCTATTAACACTAAAAAGTTCCACACTTTAATGTACCCACCAGGAGGTTCTGCAGCCAATGAGAATACGCATTTATTTTTTCACCAGCAACATTTAGCTCTCGAAGCACACCATGTCGCAGGTAAGCTGTTACTATAAACGCCATGTAGCTGCACTAAGCTTTGTTTTTAGAGAGCAAAGCTCATTAAGCCAGCAAAAGGCACCAGATTGTTTATAAATATCATCATCATGAAATAAGTGCACATGTACTTCTCCTGTAAAATGCCCCACGTGCAATATTTGCGCGAGCATTTCCTTCTCTTGCGTTCGTGCCTTCAGCCAACTAGTACATCAAGGCGGAGGTGTTTCATTGGACTTTTCTTTTCTTGCAGTCATGCCATCTGCTCAATACAGTAGAACCCCGCTGTTACGTTCCCGGCTGCTGCGTTTTCCTGGCTGTTACGTTGTTTTGGGCCAGTCCCGGCATAGCTCCCATAGGATTCAATGCATTAGGGACCCCGCTGTTACGTCGCACTGTGGGAACATTCCCGTATGTTACATTGCGAATCGATACCCCAAGCGGCCACTGCCGACGGTAATATTGAATTTTCACGTAGCTTGACTTAGCTTGACTGTATTAGCTGCCCTACGGGCGACGCCCATTACGTTTCCGGCTTCCACCAGCAAAATTATAGCACAGCTGTGCAAACTGTTTGTGACAGAATCGCGTACAGTGATTACGTTTCCATCGATGATGCCGTTGTCACCTCCAAGGTTATCTCTGTCGACAAAATCATAGCAGAGTGTGCCGATGCGTGCACTGAAAGCGCTAGCACTGAAATAAAATTGTGTGCCCATCACTACTTCTCTCATTTTTCCATTTTTCCCGTTTCTCGGATCTTACGTTTCCCGGCTCTTACGTTTATTTTCTACTGTCCCGTGAAAAACGTATCAGCGGGGTTCTACTGTACTACATAAAAGTGGAGGCACTTCATCAGACGCTATAGCAAAATAGCAGTGCCACAGCTCTGCCTAGCTTCGCCGAGCTGCGAGCACGGTGCCTGGTGTGCAGTCTCTCGCCGCAGCTGCACATGCATAAGTGATGTCACCACGTCGATCCTCGTAATAAAAGCTCCATGTCACTTACATGGCAACAGAATGCCTTGCTTCTCCGCACCGAGCACACCATCATAAAGATGAGGCAACTGATGAAGTACATCACTTACGAAGAAGAGGAAGCACAGCGTGAAAGCAGCCGCGTCGCTATTAGTGTGTGTGAGACAACTTAAGACCAACCCCAAGTATCACACCTGTGAAGCGGTGGCAAAACGTCGGCGATGCATAGACCTGGAGTTAGGAGCCCGTGAAAATGAGCAAAACCATTTGTATATGCAGAGGCGTCGCCAGAACAATCCAGGCCTGCAGGTCACACCACCGCACAACTATGAAGGGTATTACTGGTAATGAAAACGTAACACTGCAGCAAGTGTTCTTTGCGGTTGCTTGTGATGCCGAGCAAAAGCTTCGCGAAAACTTAGCCGAACTGAGATAAAGTTAGGGTGGGACCATCAGACTCGTTGTTTGCACAGTCTTAGCACCTCAGAGTGAAGCTGCCCCCAATTTTTTTACACAAGCGCGCAAATGACCTGAGGTTCAAAGAGGACTGCCAGTGTTCCATGCTTTCAGTTGTACGACTACTCACTGTGAATTACCCATAAATAATGCAACTATGAGATTAATGCCGCACAGCTGCCGTTGCAGTATCACTGTCCTTTGAAGACACAAGAACATCAAGGGAACTGACATTGGCTCAGTGTAGGTGGGTGCCGGCGGCGCGTTTTTTTAGGCTATCTGGTTCTCCCGCATGCTAGCAAGTGATTGGATTACAGTTCCACATTCAAGCTTCCTTTTTGCTGTAAATGTTTAGATATGACAAATTCCAGCAACAATAAACTTCTAAAATTATTTTTGTTTAATTTTCTTCCCTGCAGCATCCTTACACAAGGCAACATATATGAAATGGGTGACGGCATAAACATCGACCAGTCCCCATGAAAGTATGCTAGGGACTGTAGTGAAAGCGCACAGCGAGGTCACTCACTAACTGCATGCATTTCATAACACGTGAGGCCTCCTGCATGCACTGTACAGGTGGGCTCTGTTGACAATAGCGGCATTTTGTAGTGATGCCTTTTCAAACGACATTTTTTTTTCCGCACGTCATCCACAGTTCACATCAATATGATCAGCTTTCCGTGCAAAGTAGGTGTTAATTGATATTAGACTTAAGTGTTTGACATAAACAGTGGCCATCTGTGCTAACACAACGCTGGTGGTAATGCAAGCAATGTATGATCACCACAAATGACAAGACCCAAATGATAAAACGTTGCATGAAGTTTGCATTTTCGCAATGATTGTTGAGTAGCAACTACTGAGGCTTGCCCAGAGCCTCAATGTTAGAGTTAGGTCCTTCCTCTCTTGGTGTGAGTATAGAGATGCACCTTACCACAGTAGCTTTTCGGCTAACGAGTGGCATATCTAAAGTGAAAGGCGCACTTGTTTGAGCTCCCATTGCAGAGACCCAACTGCAGATCAATAAAGGCTCAATGAAGGTACAACAATTAACTTAGATCTAAGTGATTGGTAAGGCACTTGCAGCGGGCAAAATAAATCTGTGAAGTACCTCACTGCAGCACTTATCCTGTATGGCTGTGGTTTTGGCACCTAAAAACCCAAGATTCAAAATTTAAACTGCAGATCCAATGACTGCCAATCAAACGGTCAGAATCGACTACTAATAGATCACTGTCCATGTTTGCTGCTCCATTGTCCATGTTCGCTGTCCACCAGGGGTGCTATCCTGGACATTTTCAAATTCCGTCATATTTTCAAATTCTGCTGTCTTGGCAGCTCAATAGACCCTTTTCATAAACTGTAAAGCTAGCTTCCCTGCAATGCAGCTTGCCCTACTAATTGCCGCATTGGCAATCCGGCAAACAGCGTGTGCAAGCGCAATTTGCTTGCGATAGGGCATGTAAAATGTCGACGCACCTCTTCTGATACAAACATTCTCATAAAACGGGCCGCAGTATGTGCAACTTGAATTTTGACAGCATTTAAATAAAGACAGCTGTCGCCATTTGTAAGGCAAATGTGCCATGCAGAGAAGCGCACTTAGGAATTATGAAAAGGGTCTATTGGCCCAGAGTGCAGCTGCAGGTGCCCAGATTGGCTAAAAAATGCCGTCATTACAGAATTTGACAAGATTGCAGAATTTGTGACAGTGTCCAAGATAGTGCCCCAGGTCAGGCCAGAGGACCGTGGTCCTCTGTCCACTTTAAAATTTTACTGAGCTCATCTGCAGAAAAAGTGACAATCTGTGCCTTCAACCAAATAGCATACAATTCTTTTTCTCTTGATACTTCCTGCTCAAGTAAACCTAAAGAAGAAAACGCACTAACAGCCAGCAAGCGCGCACGAAGAGAGCCACGAAACGCATATGTGGAAGCCGCCACTTAGGACACACTGTATATCTGAAAAAAGCCAACTTGGTTTTCAAGGTGGTTTGCATTTGGAAGTCAAATGTCAAGGCATTCATCAAATGATAATGTGTAAAGAAAATCGCATTTCTTTTTTCAGGCACTTCTGAACCCACTATGCACGCTTTCAAAAAGCACCGACTGCTTAACTGGCTATACTCTTTGCACTTCCTGTAAAGGTCCTGTGCATTTTGCTGATTCTACTTTTCCAAAAATGGCTGCACTCGTTACTCAGCCACGGAAAAGTTTTTCAGATCCACCTTTTTTGCAGCCTGATTTCACAGAGATGAGAACAAAAATCTGATTCGACAGTTTACCAGCAATAATAGAAAACTTTTACAACTTGGAAGGTGACAAAGACATGCCAGGCACATGGATACACAATTTTACACATTATTACACAATTATTGTTGGTACAGCTAACTTAGCTACCAGGCGTAGCTCTGAATATAAGTTTAGACTTTATATAATGTAGGATTAGCGCGCGTGAACAAATTTCGAAGGGTGACTGCAAAGTCCTAAGTTTTGTAGTTAAACCTCAATGTAACGAAATAGGTAAAATTAACTATTTACTTCAATACATCAAAACTTCGTTAAATTGAAATTTGTGCATTTGCGCAAAGTATAGTCACCGAAGGATTCTTTCTTACACGGAAATGCCTTAAGATATTCGAATAATAGAGCAGTACAAAAAAAAAAAAATCTAACTTCACTGACGAGCTTATGTTGAACTGGAGATTTGGTGACCATGTAATGGTAATGCGCCATTGGAGCCCCACCATAACTAGAGACTGGATTTCAGGCAAATGCCTATTTTGTTCCTTGCACGCCCACTGCTGCGCTTTCAGTACTGGGGATGTCCGATCTGGAGAAAATTTGAAGCAGCAGAAATCTTATTCAAGGGCACTTTGGAGCAGCCAGTTTGGTATATTGGGGCACTTTGGAGCGGGTAATTTTGCTTTTGGGAGCAGCTTGGAGCATCTAATTTTACATTCTGGTGTACTTCAAACATTCATTTTGTATTTAAACACAATAATAATTAACACACAGCTGCTGTGAATACTACATAAACATTCCCCTCCACTGTATATCTCAGAGAAAAAGCTCACAGGAGGACTCAATATTTCACGCAGTAATGTAGAAATAAAAGCAGTAGTCATCAAATAGCCCCTTCGGCCATTTTTTCAACATAACCAAACACCATAAAATACTGGATCAATAAACTTATCCTTATGAATCAACACTTCAAATATATCTCGCACTGCTTCAGACCGTTATGCATACGTACTTGGTTGACCTGGCAACAGAACAGCCACATTCCTTTTACTTTTTCTCACTTTTTTTGCTGTAGTGTAAGTGGTGGACATATAACTTTAGGTAGCCACCTCGTGGTGACCATTGGATGCTGTCACGCTATTTTTCTAGTGTTATTATAGTCATTATGCAATTTTGCCAGTGTCAGTACGGTAATTAAACAGGGCTATCAGCAACTGGTGCGCTATCGACAGCAACAGAATTGCGGCTGCCGCAGCCACGAGGCAGACTTTTTTTCAGTGCAGTATTAAAAGCAGGAAACATTCCTGAACCTAGAACTCAGCACTAATAAGTTAAAAATTTCTAACCTCCTAGGGCGTACTTATTCTAGGGGACCTCTTAAGTGTCAATCCCCTTAAAGGGACTGTCTACTGTCCTCCATCGCTCTCCCGTGTTTTGGCTCAGCAGAAAGCGTACCTTTCGAAAAGTGTCCCAGTGTACAGTGATTTCTCCATAAACTGGGTTGATATTAAAAAAGATTTTTTTCATCTACTAAGTCGCTCCTTTCATACGTGCGCAGACGCAGGCAACAATGGTTACTGCGCACGATGCGTCGTCTCCACGGCAACCGCAGTATGCAGTTACCGCAGGTACGCAGTTACCATACACGCCTCAAAGCATGCTGGCATCCATGCGTGAGCTTCGTGAGGCCAGCCCCTGAATTTTTTTTTTTCCTGCTTTCTGTTTTTACAGGCGGCAATCATGGACCAGGAAAGTGGCAACGGAAACGCGAAACCAAGTTTTTCTGCGATCACAAGATAAAGTTTTTAAAACTGCGCGAGAATCTTAAAAATCTAAAAAGCTATGAACCAACTAGCCCACCAGAACGTTCTACTGAAGCACAAGATAAAGGTGCTCGGTGGTGGGAAAGATAAGAAATGGCAACACGAATGGTATTTTTGCACGAGCTTGAGTTCCACATTTACTGTCTGCGGTGAAAAATGCTGATGTTAGGGACATCTACTGCTTTGTCAACGAAACCATACTAATTTTGCGTAGATTCGACATTTCAGGCGCCGAAATGAACGTCTTTACAAAATTGTTTTAGCGTTTTACAGTCTCATTTCCCCGCCCCCCCCCCCAACTCTCCCCGCAACTGCCGCTATGAATGACGAAAAGTACAGCACAATTTTGTGCTTCTCACAAGGGACTTATCTGCGAGTGGCAGCTGTCAGAATGTTAGACACATCGGATTTCAGAGAGTTTCAGTGTCCAAAAATTCACATATACCTGTACACAATGCCTCGCTGGGGCATGTGCAGCAGTGCCTCTAGAGACTGTTTGGCATAATTTCTGTCGATTTTATCAGGATGGCGAAGCAAATTGCATTTTGCGCAGAAGTGGGACCACTGTACTTTGATGTACGAGCATGAATAAGAGTCTAAGAGGGGCTTTTATAGTGTTTTATAGCGCCTACAAATGCATATTTTGGCATTTGTGCCTATAAATGCCCATAAATGCCTATTTTTACAGATTGGCGCCTATATTAACACTATTTAGCCTCAAGTTTTGTTTTCACGTCATGTCTGAGACTTACTCATGCTACTGGGCGACATTGACTACTTGGAACTCTATGAGGTTCAACTATAGCCCCTCTAGCCCATTAACATTGCCGGACACTGTTGTTACTGATGTCACTCCAACTACAGAAGAGGAAGCAGTTGCCACTGTTTGTGGCTGTCTTTTCTGCATTTCAATGAAGATCTGTTTCACTTATTACATCACATTTCGATTTCCTTGCATTCGTAGCATAATTTAAGCTCTAGTGTTTAAGCTTTCACTAAGTGGTTGCCTTAACGGAAAACCGATAACTCAAACTCTGATACAGTTGAACCCTGCTACAACGAATGCCGCTTCAACAAAATTTCCGGTACAACAAAAAATTCTTGATTGCCTGTCAGCAGTCCATAGGAGCCAATGCATAAATATGCTTGCCATAACAAACACCTTTTTTTTTTAGCCGTTTCGCTTCAACAACATTTGACGACGCAATTCCAGGCAGCGAGATGTTATCCCATGTGCCGTTCATTCAACGGAGATGGCCGGGTCGGTTCATCATAGGCAATGTTATCGAGTTGGACTTTGTACAGAACAACAGTGACTGCAAAAGCCCGCTAACAGTGCCCATATAATTGCTATCGCAATAACCCCCCACCCCCTGGTCGACAATTTTTTTTATGGTCCAAGCACCTCCCCCGCGTCCCGGTTGAGTACCATATTTACTTGCATCTATCACGCACACTTTTTCCAATGAAACGGGTCCTAAAATTGTATGCGCATTAGATTCAAGTGCGAACGAATGACACCATTAACATATCACCATCGGCATCAAAATGGCCGCCTCCTACGCGCTTCGGGCGCTGTCGAACGGTCACCAGCGAAAAAGAGCCAGGCCTGCGCGGAACTGCTGGACAGTGGCAGTGTAAGCTGGAGAGGCGACCTTCTTAGGGGCCATTTTAAACGCTTGAGGAAACTAGTGCAAGTAGAGGTGGTAGGTATCCCCTGCGCCATAACTCTAATAATTTGCCAAGTAGGGAAGTGCCCACTACGTCATAACTACTGTGGTATTGTAATGTGCAAATCTGTATTAGTGCATATCTTAGAGAATTTCTCTCTCGGCCCGGCGTCGACGGCGAGCTGCGGTTTGGGCTTCTCTCTGCACAGCTGTCTGTTGTGCCCGAAGTTGCCTTGCTGCAGCCGCGTGCATAGCTCTGTGATTCGCTTCTTCAGCAGCGGTCCGCACCTTACGAGGAGGCGCCATCAGGTATATCGAAGAGCCAAGTCATGTTGCTGTCAAGGCTGCACTGTGGCCTGCTGCGTGACGCATGGCACGATACGACACGATAAAGGGCAGCGCTTCATAATAAAGACGACGGAAAAGTTGAAGAAGACTGTTTCATAATGATGATGTTGATGATGCCTCTGTAATAGGTTCAGAGCTACAAAGCATGCAGCCCTGTGTTCTTTCAAATGATTCCTCGAACTTGTTATGCAATCCACTTTCCACGACGTGTAGTGGCGTATTATTATTCTGCCACGTAACATTACATTTGTTAATGCGATTCCTCGGCAGACGTTATACCTGTTTAGGTCTTTTAGCAAAGGTTTTTAAAGCAGAGGCGTAGCTCAGTGGTAGAATGCTCGACTGCCATGCAGAGGGTGTGGGTTCGAATCCACACAGAGGACGTGGGTTTGAATCCTCCTCGGTCCTGGTTATTTTTTCTAAAATTTGCGTGATAGCGGTTACGGGCGGCGGCGGCGGACAACTACAGCACCAAAAACAGCCCTTGTTGTGATCTCATAACAGCTTATGCTGCAAAATACGAACTAGCGGCGTGGTGGTCTTTGGCACGCATAGTTTCTGTAGTTTCTATGTCGCCGATGGTCCCACACGTAACAACGCCACGACACCCATAATGCGTAGTCTGGTGGTACTCGCTGCACCAGCTTGGCCATCTTGTGGCCCACCGAAGTCGCTATGTCACCGATGCAGTCTCCGAGACGCCCACCCGCACCAGCTTTCAGTAGCACTTGCGGGTGGCCATAACGGGAGACGTTTCTTATCCACACGCAAAACGGCTCATCATCGCATTTCTCCTTCATATCTGTGCTGAGCCTCTTAGCCATGTGCGCTGCATGACCTCTGCAATTGCATCACAGCAATCTCGGAGACCACACCTCGATCATGCTTAGGCTTAGCTGCGCCGGCATGCGCGGCATGCATGGCAGCATGCGGTAGTGGGCATGAGGGAACAGTGATAGCACGGAGGAATGCAGCACTGCGAGTAAATGATGTTATTGTCGCTCGCATGCGGCTACGCCCGGCAACATGAGGCAGTTTTATCGTGGTGCAGGAGTTATGAATCAGCACGCCGAACGTCTTCAAGACACCACGGACCAAGTGAAGCGCGAAAGCCATGGCGCGGCCGTTCGAGGGACTACAGGGGTTCGAAAGTGGTGGTGCGTTTATTATGCAAGTGCATTTGCAATGCCAGTACAGCGTTTGTTTTTAGGAACGGGTGCATGTTACAATCAAGGGTGTGGTAGAATAAAGTTTCCGTTTCCATTTCTCCAAACTTGGCAGATACGATTTCAGTACTCGTGGTTTCTAAATCCTTCCAACTACCACAGTAATGCCACATGCAGGATTGAGTGATAAAAGTGCCTTTGTTCTGCCAGCTCAGACCAGTTATATTTTTCAATTTCATAACGAAATTTTTGCTTTAATGAAATTTTTACCACGCACCGTCAATTTCGTTGCAGTGAGAGTTGACTGTATCTCAAATTACCGAATAAGGCGAAGTTTTTCACTGGCAATGTGCCAACCACACTGGTTTTTCACCGCTTATCTCAGAACGCCACTGTGTCGAACTCTGGATATCTCGAAACTTGCAGAAATGCTGAAAAACAGACAGTACCGAGACATCTTTTTTTTGTACTTTTTTTCACAGCTGTGGTGTCGACAAAAAGTGAAATTAGCGCTGGTATTTTGTAGCGACGTCTTTTGTAACGGAGATTCGTAGCAATGCGCCAGCATTTTGCCCACATTATCAACAGGATCAGCCAGCCATGAACAGTGGATGATAAAGCTAGCAAAGAATAAAGCATAACGCATTGCTACAATAAATTGGCCTAGGCTTGCAATTTTGTTTCAATGCCTTTTGCTTGATTTTACTTCACCCTCACCTGCAGTTGTCGACCGGATGATCCCATTGATAATGCCAGGAGGAGCACCGCCACGGTTGCCGGCGCACGCAAAGCGTGCGAAAAAGTGGCATCGGAAAATGAACCATGGCTGTGCTGAAAGCCCGCCACGGTGATTTCCCATCAACATAGCAACGAAGTTTGATGCGTCCCAGCCTGCCAGAGGAGAGCATGCTGCAACTTGTAAACATGCCAGCCACGCGGCCCTGTGCTTGGAGGCAGCTGTGGTGCGTGGCTGCGCTGACGGTGATGAGCGCCTTCCCATGGAGTTTACGCGCAACAAGCAGCTTGGAGCTCTCTCGAGATACAAATCTTGAGGCCATTGTTCAGCTCAACAGAAGCCGGAAAAATGTCATGGATGTCAAGTTTTAAGTAGCGCACGAGCCATTCCAGAAAATTTAATATGGCGGCGTCCAGTCACTCACTCGTGTTCGTGATGTGTCGGCAGCCCGGCAGCGGCTGCTGCATCGCCCATTTGATAAGCAATGGCTTATCTAGAGCAACTAATTTTTGCACTTTTCAGTGGTCTGAGCGGTGTGCTGTGGAGGTTATCCTGGCTCGAAAAACTCCGGGCAAGTGGCCATGTTCGTGAGATTTTGAGCATTTACACAGTTTTAAACGTTTTGTTGACAAGCATCTGCATTTGCGCTTATATGTGCGAAGTTCACCGTTGCCTATATACAACGGACGTGTCAGTTGCTGGGTCGCACATAATGTCGCAAAAATTATCTAAAAATACCGCTCCTGGTACACTGAGCTTTTGTGAGGAAGTCTTTGGTCACTGGCGCCATATTGGAAAGGCATCATGTTGGCTTTATGCGACGGTTATGCTTATATTTTCGTGTAGTCGGCCACCTCGAAACTCCGCTTACCTTGAAATTTTTTTTCCAGTCTTTACGACTTCAAGGGTATTGCTGTATTGAATTCCCGCTTATAATTACCGTATTTACCCACATAATTTGCGCACCCCTGATATTTAATTTAGCCAGCTTAAAAAAAGAGCTTCCTCGCATATTTTGCGCTCTCCGTCCCGCCCGAGCCAGCTCACCGGCGGGCACGCACGGACAGAATTTGGACAGCCGCACGGCCGCACCCTTCGCTGTGCAGGCGAGCGCAGTCATACGCAAAAGGGGCTGCGAGTGCGATGTCCCTTTTTGCAATTCTTTTCTCTGGAAGCTACCGGAGCCCAAAGTCCAGTCGCTAGAATGAAAGCACGCGAGTGGAGCCGACGAAAATGGCTGAAGCAGAAATCAAACGAGCCCAGCTTATCTCCGTCGCTCGGAGGGCGATAACATCACCCCGATCGGGACGCTTGCCGTCGAAGCGGAGAGGAAACGCCCCATCCGTCTTTAACGAGCATGAAAACGCGAAGCGGGGGGGAGGCATCGCTGGGCTGCCGAGATAGCGCTGGCGCGCACTATCTCGGCAGCCATCAGCGAGCGGCTCGTAAACACTTCTACGTGCAGCGCTCTCAACGTGAAGAGACTGCGAAAGGTGTCCCTGGAGCAGCCGTATTCTTTTACACCAGCGTTTTGTAGTGTTACGTGAGATCGTATCCAAAAGATTTACCATATACCGCGCGCGTTACATTATATTACACGTTATTTCGAACGTGTTCGCGAAATCAGCGCGTAATTCACGCACCCCCTTTTTGGAGCTCTAAAATCGTGAAAAGAAGTGTGCAAATTACGCGAGTAAATGTGGTATCTTTTTTCACAGTTTTGTTGATTTCATTATGATGAGGGATTACAGTAATTTGTAATGAGTGCATTAATAGAAGACGTTCAACCTGCTACAGCCTTGTGAAATGCAGTTTCAGTATTTATCATAAAAGAGTAGCAAAAGTTATTCCTTATGAAAGGGGGTGAGACACGCTGGCAACGAGAATAGAAGAGCACAATGTTACTTTTTGTTTTGTAAACACACACATTCAATGTTCAATTCAATATTCAAAGGCAGCTTTCTGCCATATTCACATTTGATTCATATTTGAAAATGTCAATATTTGCACATACCTACTACCCATGCATCTGGGCATATAATGGTTATTTTCAGTTTCTCCCTGTGGGCAATTCTGATTTGGCAAGTTTGTAACAATCCGTAGTTCGCATTGCGCATGGCATGCATGAACGTCAAATTTGGTGTTTTTGGTATCACCATGTCTCATGTGACGAGCTTGCGTAGCCACAGAAGCTGTCTTTCACACAGCTGGCTATCGTGTATCTTGCAAGAGATTTTGGTCGCTCAGAAAACGGATGTTACTGACGAAGCTTGTATTATGCAAGCAACCCCGGCCAGCAAGCAAAAAGGCTCTAGGTGTCACACAGCTCACTTTCCGAGTTCTTAACTTGAAAAAAGCTGTTCCAGACATTCTGAGGAATATGATACATGCCAAGCAAAACCAATCGCAGCTAATAGGCACTTTCGGTGCAAATGAAAGTTTCTTTCGGCAAGTCTCCAATGAGCTGCAAGGACCCGAGCGTTTCTTTTGTTTTAGGTGCTCATGCTTACTGGCCACACAGCTACCAACTTCATAATGTTATTTTTTATTTTATTTACACATACCTTACAGGCCTCAACAGAGGCATTGTGTAAGGGGGGGGGCAAAATACAGAAGTGAAAGAAACAAAAAAACAAATTATACAATAGGCAAATTAATTAGTTTCACATCCGAAACGCACATCCGAATGTGAGTGTTCTGTAACAAAGGCAACTTAGAAGACATCTGTTGAACCAATTAATAGCGGTTGCCGACATTCGTGGGGCTGTACTTGGTCTTGCTAAATTCTTCGGACATATGTGTGCAATGTAGAAAAACAGAAAATGCAGCCAACTCAACTGAGGTTTTTGACGTTGCACATTCATCGGACTAACATGACAGCTAGTAGTTCAGTGAACATAATACTGGCATTGCTCTTTCGATCTGAGACACACCCGAGGATTGCATAACAAGCCATGATAGCAGAATGGGTGAAATAGCTATGCTTATTGCTTCTCACCTCAATAAGTTGTATGCACGTTTATTTCAGCCTTCTGTGTGACGTACAGCATCAGTGACGAAGGCTTCAATGGCACATTATCAGATTGCAATCATCAGATTACCAATTCCCGAAGATCTTTCTAAGCATTTTTCATAGAAATTTCTTTTGCATGGCTGTATTATTCAAACATCCTTGCAGTATTTTCATGTAAAAATGCACTTCCATGACTATACTTTGCATAAAGGGCCAAATTTTAATATAATGAAATTTAAATGTAATGAAGTAAATTTCTGATTTTAGCTACTGCACTATATCGACGATTAACTGCACCAATTTTGTGTACATTTCGGTGCAGTTAACATATTGAAATACTCGTGATCTATTTGAAAAATATTTGAGCTAACAAATAATAGCTGCTTGATTAGAAGATCAAACCAAAGTGGACACTATTTGATTTGATATTAATTCAAATTTCCAAATATTTGCACCCCAAGAAAATAAGCAAATAAACAAAGGACACAAAGATATAATGTAGAAATAGAAGGGATACACGACATAAGTATTCGTAAAGTGTGTATGAATGTGTTGACAATGTGTCACCCAGATTCTACTTGCTTTGGTAACGATAAATGATGCTGGTCAACTTCTGAGAATTTTTTCTGTAGCCTTATGGTCAGTAAGAAAACTATAGTAATGCTTTCTGCTTTCTTTCTGGAACAGCTCACTCTATAACCTATGGGATCACATTTGGTGAAAATGACTGATACCCAAATGGTTAACTTGAACATGCTCTACTTTTCAACAAAGAACAGTGACATCAATGCTGCAAAGGCCATCCTAATGGAGCACATTATTTTAATGTTCTTATAAGCCAGGGTCATGCCTTAAGCAGAGGATTACAGAGACTTAGAACTTTTCAGCCACCCATCATACCAGCATTCAAGCCATCTACACAAACAACCTATCTCAGCGTAGACACCAAGTTTACCTTTCTAGGGGTGTTAGTCCAGGCGAGGTGCGTGCAGTAGGAGTCTGTGGATATTGCCAAGATTTCTGTGTTCAAGCTCCGAAATTCCGCTGCACGTTCACTGTATTCAACAAGCTCACTGGGGCAAGCCAGAGGGCTGCAAAGAAATAAAACGTCACATCTCACTTAACCAGGAACATGGAGCACACTATGTATTACTTCTAAATCTTCAGGTTTCACCCAGAGACAACAGAAAAAAGCAGCTGTAACATTACACTCCAACAGCTAAAAATAAGGGCATCACCAACTTATTGGGCCAAGTTCATTTTCCTTGACTCGTGACCCTTTGCAGATAGACAAGCTCACCTTTGCCCAGCTATGCTGGGTCCTCACGGTTTGCACACACCTTGGAGGCTGAAATTCCAAGAGTTTTCAAGGGCATTTTCAATCCCCTGCCAAAGGTTTCACGCTTTCACAATATCACCGATGGCTTTATTGCAGTAGAAATACAAAAATCAGATAGAAAATGTCCAGACATGATTACTTTAAGGTCATTTTTGGTCGAACATGTATAAAACTCAACTTCAATGCAGGCAAGGGTAGCCAATCAAGGAAAAAGAACTTCGGCCACCAAGTTGGTGACGTGCTCATTTTCAGCTATTGGAATATAATGTCCTCATATCACCAGCTAAGTATTCAGTTCTCCTATCTCGCATATTTTAGTCTATAGCAAACTGTTTGACGACACTATTTTTCTGAGTAGTGACTTACTGAAGCAGTAAAAACTGCAACGACTGCTTTAAGTTCTTTTTTAAATTCTTACTGATTCTGACGATATCATCCTTCAATACTTCTTGACTGCCTAGAGTTGTCAAGCTTTCCCCCATTTTAAGCTTTCTTTATGGATTGATATGGCCAATATGGAGCACCAACCTGCAAATCCCCACTATGCACAGCCAACATCTCCTAAATACAAAAATATAGCAATAAAAACATTACATTCAAGCCAACCACTGAGCATCAGCAGCATGGTCAGGAGCTTTAGCTAGAACTTTATGTTTTTGATATGTTGTTCTCTCTTCCTTCTTTTTCTGCCCAGGAACAGCATGTAGCTGCAGATTATGCAGGTTGATATCAAGTGAACATTCACTTCATCTACTCCTTTCCTGACAGGGATAGATGAGATGAAAAAAAAAATAAAGCAGCATTCGTGCTAGAGGCAGAATTGAGTAGTCCAACATTTAAACTGAGGTAAATAATCTCCAGAGCAACAAGCAGGAAAACTTAAGCAATGAAAACAATGTTGAGACAGGGTAGGCAAGTCATCACTGCGTGCAAATATGTGCGTGAGGCTCTATTCCCAGTCTGGCTTCAAGTTCTGCATGCATCATAAAAAAAGTAAAGCATGTACACTCAGGCCAGTATATTATTTATACTATGCAACCTCTACCACATTAAAGCCTGCCTTTTATACAAAGCAAGCCATATAGTCAATATTAGACAACATTTGAAAACAAATTCATGGGTTTTCAAAATAGAAAACAATTACAGGACTTCAAGGGACCCTTAAAATGTATACTATTTAATTTTAAGGGTTTCGAAAACCTACGTGAAATTAAACAAGTGTGCTTTTGTGGTGGTTCAATTGTGATTGCGGAATGGTTTTGTACAGCACATGTCATTCATTGGTATATGTATGCTACATAAATATTTAAGGGATTAAGACACCAAATTTTGAGGGTATAAGAAGCCTATAGTAGGCTTCTTCGGTTTGCAAGGGCACTCGCCACAAAGTTTTGGGCACAGCAAAAATTTAAAACATATTTTACCTCGCTTCCAAAGAGAGGCTAAATGCTCGCTCTCGTAATTGAGACTCATCGCAAGCACGGCTGACACCGTGTTGGAACAGTGTGTTGGAAGCATAGTGAAAGCTTTAGTGACACTGCAGTGGCCTGCAATGAGCCACCGCACTGACAGAGGGAGCCGTGAGGGTGTTTTGTATTTTCTTTGCGGGTGTCTGGCGAACAGGAGGAGGCCACAATGCCTCGAGGGGGCCCCACACTCGCTATTGTGTGTTGGCACTGGTGCAGCACATGTGTGCGAGAGCACATGATGCAGCAGTGTGTGCGTGCCCAGACAGTGACGTCGCTGTTCAACCTGGCGCCCAAAAACCAAAACCGAAAATCGTTCATATAAATAATGCAATAATAAAGTATTTACCCAGAATACGGTGTTCAAGTGTGTGTCATGCTTCCTGCAAATAAGAAACTAAAACAAGGAAAGCACAAGGCACAAATTTGGTGTCCCAACCCCTTAAAGGGCCCCTAAACCACCCAGAGGTCAAAATTTAGTTGTGGTGTTGCTCTTGTGCCAGTGTTCGCAACGAACACGTAGCCGCAAGAATTTTTCTAAACGGTGAAGAAATGGCGGAGTTACACGCGTTTGATTATTAAAATGCGGCGCTTGCTTGTTTCACTCTCTCCTGCGCCGCGCTGGCCGCTTGCCGGTGCCACCTCCTCGCCGAGTGCTCCTCCGAATGTCACGTGGCATACATCGCTGATGACACACAGTCCACTTCCCATTGACGTGCCTCCGACGGGCTCCCGCGTTCGCGTAAGTGTTTGGTTGGTGCTGTGCCAATGCTCTGTGCTAGCGCTATCCGTTGTGTTCTGACAGTTGCTGCAGTTTCTAGTCTGCTGTACCCGACTTGCACTTGCGTAGCGTAGTGCAGTTACGAATTCACAAGCGTGCACACGCGAACACCACGCGAAAGACACACACAACGAGGACAAACAAACAGGCTGGGAGCGTGTGCATTTGCTAGCAGACTAACCGGAAGTCGAAGTTCTCCTTCGACCAATCAGCGGAGCTCGGACTCTTCTGAGGTCACCAAAAACCACAATGTCGTCGCGGCTAACTTTGACACGCCGGAAATGGCCGGCGAGGCGCACGGGAATGTTTTTCGGGTTTGTAGCGCAGCCGCGGCGCGTAGCGCTGCCGCATTTGACATCGTTCATCGTGGCGCCATTCTCAATCTGATGCGCATGTTAACTTGAAATGTTCAAAAAACTGTCGGGGGTGGTTTAGGGGCCCTTTAAAAGGAATATTGACAAACATTTTGCATCCTGTTCTTTCGGCTGTAAAAAGATGCAAATAAACCATTCATCATGTGTCGAAACATCCTTTGCTTCAGTATGCAAATGTTATTTAGACATTTTTATGGTTGCCAATTCCAGTTTTGCTTTCAATGCGTGCCAAGAAAGGGGTTTGGTTGTTTGTTTGTTTTTATAAACACAGCTAGCCACACTACTCCCCAAAATTTAGTGAATGCACCACGCTTGGCGATGTGTGCAAGTGCTTCACTATCTGGCTAACAGAAGGTACGGAGGCAACAAAAGAATGCAGGAATGCAAGGTCCCTAACACTTACTCCACCCCCAACAACAAAACTCTCTAGCACAGTAGCAAGGCAGAGGCAGTAGCGGCGACCAACACAAACGGGTCGCGGATGGTCATTGCCTGTTACCACAAGAACTTGCTAGATGTCGATTTCATGAGGTCCTCCACCAGCGACTCAAGTAGCGCTTCACATACTATAAAATTGATTTTAGATGTGTTCTAGGCTACACAGTAGAACATCAATGATACAAATTCGTCAGGGCCATGCAAAATATGCGTATCATCTCGAACTCGTATGATCGAAAATAACTGAAATCAGGATGAGAAGTGAACAGGAACAATCGGTCACCAATACAGTTCGACTTCCGTATGATAAAGCCAAGGGGCTCAATCGTTTGCACTTTTTTGATATCGATGTCTCAGGCAAGCCTTGTCTGAAAAGTGCATAACTGATATGCTATTTCATTGTACAAGTCATACAAGCTAGCAGGACTTAGTGGTGAGGGGATGAGATCGCGAAAAACGCAAGAAAATCTTTTTTTAACACATGTTTCGGCATCTGCAATGCCTAGCTACGTATAGTGCAGTCCACTTATAACAATGTCGAAGTGCCACGGAAATAATACTGTTATAATCGGTTATTGTTATAACCGGGCTATGCCAAAAAATGAACAAAGAAAACATGACAAACATAGCATTTAATTTATAGGGACAACTGGCTTGCGCTTTTCGCTTTTCGGGAGAAAGAAAACCATAATCAGTCAACTTTGACTGCTTAGCTACAAGCTTGCCGACATCCTGCTGTAGGGAGTCCAGGTGCTGCACGTGGCCGAGTGGAAGGTTCTTTACGAAGACGAAATGCCGCAGGGAGTCAATCATCCTTGAGACTTCCTGATGTTACATAACCTGCACCTGCATGGGCTCCGGTTCGTTGTCGTCATCACCACTGCTCTCTTCTTGGGTGCCGGTTACCACTGCGACAATTGCCTTGTCAGTTAGCTCCTCATTTGTTGCGACAGTATGGTCTGCGTGTAAGAACTCCCAAAGTTCCGACGCGTCACCATCACCACCATTTGCAGCACGTCACACTTCCATCATTTCTGTTTCAGCAGGAACGTGGCAACTTTCCACGTCACTGGCATCCCCAGCGAAGCCCGCTTTGCGGAAGTAGTGCATGATTGTTGTAGAGGTTACTTCTGCCCATGCTCTAAAAATGAACTGCACTGCCATGAGGAAGGAAATTTTGAAGCCCGGCGTGGGTTGGCTTTCCCGCACAGCAATGTCCAGGTTCAGCGCCAGCCTGCTCAACACACGTCGGCGATACAGTGCCTTAAAGCATGCAATTAAACCTGCGTCCATAGGCTGCACGCCTGCAGTTGTGTTAGGCAGGAGAAAAATAATTTCTACATGCAACAGCTTCTGGACTGTTTGGTGTGCAGTGCAGTTGTCTAGTATCAATGCCACCTTTCTGCTTTCGCACTGCATCCTTTGATCAAATTCAGCCAGCCACTCGCAGAAAAGTTCTTGCGTCATCCACGCTTTGTTGTTATGGCGGTAGTGAACAGGGATCCTCGCAGCACCATGGAAACAACGGGGATTCTTTGATTTCCCAATGACAAAGGCAGGGCACTTGCCGCTGCCGTCCATGTTCGTACAAAGGAAAACCGCCACGCGCAGTTTGCTCTGCTTGCCACCTTTGTACGGATCACCTCTGAGTGCGTGCGTCTTCGGTGGAAGCATTTGAAAAAACAGTCCGTTCTCATCACTGCTGTGCATGTCCTGGTCTGTTAAGCTTCACGAATGCAGGGCAGTGTTTCATTTAGCCACTTCTGCCTGCCTTTGACATCAAGTGACCCTGCCTCGCCCACGACTGCCTTGTATACAATTCCATGCCGTTCCTTAAACCGCTCAATCCATCCTCCACCTGGCTGGAAATTGGTGTCATGAAGGAGGAATGCGAAGTTCTTCGCCTACTCCGCCAATATCGGGCCACTTATAGGCATATTCATGGTACGAGTGCTCAGGAACCACTGATTAAGTGCCTCTTCTAAGTCTTTGTAAGCCCCACGTCTAATCCTTTTCCAGCCGTCGTCCATAGCTTGAGCAGTGTTGGCATGGCCTTCCCTTTCGTCAAGCTTGGCTGCGCTGCGGATGATGGCAGATACTGTGGGTTGCAATAGACCATACTTGCGCACCAAGTTGCACACTCTCTCGTCAGAGTTGTGTTCTCTCTTGACTCCCAACAATATTGCCGTTCGTTGTCTCTTCTGTGGCAGTTCTGTCATGCTTCCTTCAGGAGGGTTCTCCATCGCTGTTCTTGGTGGGGAATCCGATGCACTTGCAGCACGAGCAGAATCGACGAAACAGCACACTGGTTATCCTTGCTGCATGTCGTGACTGGCAGTATGCCTGCCTCTGGTCACGCGATGCTAGAGATCTGACCAAGTTAGCGAAGAATAGCGGAGGAAGGGGAGGCCGGCAGCACACATGCTCAGTAAGCATTCTCCAGTGACTCCGACGCTTTTTCTACTGGTGGCACACCCTCAGAACGGACTGCCCCACCACCTCGGCATAGATGAGAAGGGACAGGGGTACGGCAGTCCGCGGCCGCTTAGATCAGCGTGTGCGGCGGCTGTGGACTACCTAACCTCCTCCCCTCTTCCTCCGTGTAGGGAAAATCTGCCTGTCCTCCTAGCTGTTGTTGTGGGAGGCAAGCTTGGCCTCTACTTTACACTCTCTTCTTTCTCTCCCTTTTCCCTGCGAGTGTTTCGGTTAGGCGTCCTTAGTGTGTACCAAGGGTCTGTTTGATTCACTTGCACCAGTTGAACCGGTTCATGAAGTGCTGAACCTTGTCATTCGTTTCAGCGGTGTAGCCTAGCAACCTCTACGCCCAGGTGTTCGTTTCAAGAAGTGCGCAAAGGCGCGGCACCAGTTCAGGAATTTTCGGAACTGGCTCTGTCGGTGGTACAGGGTTGGTGCAAGCTTTGTTCACAATCGCCTCGACACTCGCGAGCAGACGAGGCGGCTGGCCCTGCACAACATCTGCACCTTGGCATTCGTTTCTCTGTGGCGCTGGTGTTGTGCTGCAGCTGCACCACCAAACTGGTGCTGCGAAAGTGCATAACTTTTTGTGCATCGCCGTGAACCGGTTCAGAGAGGTGCACGTGAACTGAACAGACCCCAAATTTCGTTTCAAAAGAATCTCCTCTCTCCGGCATTGGGGCTCACATTCTTTTCACTTTCGCTCTATTGCTGCACATGTCTTTAAATTCGCACGCAGCATGCGCTTTCGCGGCGTAAATCGAGTGAAACCCATGGCCTGTCTAACAAAGTTGGCAATGTATACACACCAGCATACTATGAGGCACCTAAAGCAACTATGCACTGCTGCTATGCTGCTGCTGCTAAGCCTTTTAAAACAAGAAAACGCTGTAAATCCCAATTCTTTTGTCACTCAGCACTTGAGTGTTCAATGAAATTGATGTTCGAATGCTGACACAAGCACAGAAACAAATGGTCATTGCAAGGATCAGACGAGCCGGTGATCAGATAGCTGCAGACTGAACAAGTTGACAATTCTTCGTGTAATCACCGCTTGCTGTGCCAGTAATAAAGCGACAGTGAGACAAATGCCTGCCCTTTGTCCTCAAACCATGTGCTCTTGCGTAATTTTACTTTGGAAACCAGAAGTGCACTGACACATGCCCTTACAGCCACAAGCATCGTGAACCCACATCGCACATACTGGCAAGCGCAGCCAACCGATTATGGCCACGGGACTCAGTGCAAGCATGCAGAGAAATAAGTACTTGGCACCACTTCCTCCTCGCCTTACTTTTCGCGACTGCTGGCTCGGCAAAGCAACGCCACCTAAAAAATTTTTCCAGGCAGTGTTGGGCAGAACTGGAGGTTGAAGTGGGCAGCAGTGGAAAGGAGGATCAGGTTGCAGCAGCCGCATACAGTGCTTCCTCTGAGAGACTGCACTGGCCCGCTTGCTTGCGGCTCTGGTTCCCACATTCGTTTGAACCATGATGCGTTTGAAACCATTTGTATAAGCCCAAATCATGGTGTATTCAATATAATATAAGCCGTCCGAGACTTCTCTAAAATTTGTATCACAGCGATATTCATACCATCGAGATTCTACTGCAATTGCTGTCCATATTTCGCATATGATGTAAGTATGTCCACAAAAAGCTATCTTTCTAATTGCTGCACCTTCAAAACTTTGTCAGTACCCCTTAAATAATGTCAGTTGTCATTGTCCAATACAACCTGACAAAAAAAAAAAAATATGTGACGACGGTCAATACCCCACTGCATGGAAATTCATAGCTTCTCCAAGAGTTGGGTCACAGCATGACTATCATGATGTTTCAGTATATTACACAGCCACAGCACGGCAACTGATGTTTAACTTGAATGCAAACATTCAAGAATTTCTTTTTAATCTGGCTACATGCAGAAGTACTGTAACTTGAAATACCTGCACGAACCAACTTTTATGTCCTTTGTGAAGTACGCATGTTTTACTCACAAGTCCTGAGGGTAGAAGAACAGCAGCAGGAACTTCCCTTCATAGTCACTCAGTTGGACTTCCCGGATCTGGCTGTCCACCACAGCTATCCCTTTGAAATCAGGTGCACGACACTGCACTTGGGGTAAGATACCCAGAGGTGGAAGGTGACATCGAATATCTGGTACTGAAGCAACTGCAAAAAGAAACAAGTACAGGAAAGTGACAGCGCTAACATGGACGAAGTAAAAAATTTTGCAGACGTTACACACTTGTAAGACAAGGAGGCGAAAGCTGAGCTGCAAATCAATAACACATTAAGTTGAGACCTCAGCAAAACATAAGGGAGCCACTACGAGGAAGTGCACTTGCGGCACCGAGGGAATGCTAATAGACCCGTGCATGGACGTTTCATGTAACACGCTTAAGTGCACCACTAAGGATGAATGGCAACACAATGTTCAGTGTCCTGAAACATGGAGATCTATGGCTTTCGCCATAAAGAAAAAAAAAAGAAGAAAGCAATCTTGTACCTTCTGCCAGTTTCAGTATCATCATCATCAAGCTTATGTCCATTGCAGGACGAAGGCCTCTCCCAACCACTTCCATTCTGACCTGTCCTGTGCAAGCTAATGTCATTTTATGCCGGCAAATTTTTTTATTTAATCCCCTTACATCTCACTTTTCATCGTCCACAGGCCACGTTTACCCTCTCTTCGTGTCTATTCTATTAACCTAATTGACCACTGGTTATCTGTCTTCATTATGCAGCCTGCCTAGGCCCATTTTTTTTTTTCTTTTTAATGTCAACTAAGATATTGGCTACCGTTGCCTACTTCTGATCCCCTCCACTGTCTTCACATCTCTGTAATTTTACGCCTACCATTTTTCGTTGGATTGCCCAATGCATGGTCCTTAGCTTCTTTTCTTTGTTAATCTCAAAGTGTCCGCCCCATAAGTTAGTACAGGCAAAATTCACTGATCCTATTCTTCCCACTTTACAGATAATGGTAGGCTGCCAATCATGAATTGGGATAGCCTACCGTATTCACTGATATGACAATACCTGCCATAAGGGGTAACAAAGTTTGGCAGAACAGACCGTTGTGCTAATCTTAAAAACAGCACAATCAACACAAGGAGAAAGGAAGACAACTGGGACAGGAACTGACTCACAACACTCACCTGATTGTCGGTGCCCGTCCCATTTGTCTTCCCTCGTCCTTGTGCCAATGGACCTTTTTCACGGAAGGCTTCTGCGCATGCGCACCGGAAGTGAACTCGGGGCGCCACTAGCGGCGAGCGCCCGAAATATTTTTGGTGGCTCATGGCCGGTTTGGAGGGGCGCAAGCTTCCCTTCGAAGGAAAGCACGCGCACCGCTTCATCCAGTCCGGCCGTGGGCGGAGGGCGTGCGGAAGGGGGAAAACTGCTGTCAAAGGGTACGGATCGCAAAATATCGAATTTGGTGGGGCTTGCGAGCCGTCAGCGACTTCAATAATTCGCGATTAGTTCCGTTTGACAGCCGTTTTCACCCTTCCGCACGCCCTCCGCATGCGTGCTGAACGGAGTGCGGTCTGAGCGAGAACAGGCCCGTACAGCGTGCGTGTTCGTGTTGACAGTTTCCGCGTCGCACCTTTGCGATTCTTGTTTTCGCCGTGCTTTATTTTTTCTGTTTTTCGATACTACAGCGATGTGCTGCCGTTGGCTGCAGCAATGCCAGCGGAAGAGTTTCAAACGTGCGATTTTTTTTCGTATTCTCCGTGTCCGCTATGGGGCTAGTATTTCTCAGTGGTGCTGGCCGTCTTGCGCAGCGGTTCCACACCACCTCAAGTGCATATGTGGCAATGTCGTTCCTGAAGTTCGACGCCTCAAATTTAAGTACCTCATCATGCATAACAAGGTTAAATTGGAATCAGCCACCTACATTTCTTTCAACACTACCATGAAACCCGTCATAAACACCACCTTACACTCCAGGAATACCTTTGCGCCAACAATACATTTAATTTTTCATTCTTCCCGCGGGCTGTTCGGAGTGGAACACGCTAGCTGAGATGGCGGTCGCGCAGCCCAGTGTCGACTAATTTGTTGAACTTGCTGGCGAGACCGTGCTATCAGCAACACGTTAGAAACGTTATCTGTATTGTGTCTATTATCGTCCTTTTTTCTGTATATTCGATATTTGTGGTATAAAATGGTGGAAATTGTTATCAACTTGATCATTTATGTGCTTACCCTTCGCCTTCTTTATTTTTGCATTGTTTAATAGCATATGTCAAGTATGATTATTATTTCTAATCACTATTTTCACATTAATCGCATTAATCACATTTTTATTTAGTTTTAATTGCATAATTTTGCACCATAATGCCTGTAGATCTTTCTGACCCACAGCTGTAAAAATTCCTGATGGGATTTACAGTACTACTAAATAAAAAAATAAATATGGATGATCCAGGCGTTTTGAAATGTGGAGGAAGCTCTCGCTTAGCTTCGGCCTGCACCATTTTGTTTATCATGTTTCTTAAAGGTGGTGTCTGCCAAGGTCTTCGTCACCCAAGGGGTTTTGACCTGAAAATAACCAAATGCATACGCTTCTATGCACGTTACGGACACATTTCATGCATATTACTATAGTTTATCAGAAGCTGTGACTGCGCCGCCGCTTTGTAAACACCGCGTTGTTTGGAAGCCCGTTTTCTATATCGGCTTTCAGTGTAAGAACCGCGGGCAGCACATCATCTGACACGTTTCTCAAGAGCGTACTTAACCAGCAACGCAATCGCAGTATGCTTATACGACAGCACTTGTTGCACCTTCACGGAGCGCTGCGACTTGCTTATAGTGTCCAGCCTTCGCAGAGCACAAACGTATGCTGCGCAGCACAACGAGGTTGGTCCCTGCAGGTTGTCGTCGCACGAGACATTCGATCCGGCGAATGTATTTTTCTTCTTTGAAAAGCCAGTCTTTATGTAGCTGCCGGTGCAACCCGTCGAAATAGCTCTCGATCACACACACTGGCCGTCACCGGTAGCACGAGCTCCAAATCGCGGCTCCACGCACCGCCAGAGTCATGAAGACTCTTCCAAGTCTTCAATATGTAGAAAACATAACAGAAGGCTTCGCAGAAGTGAACAGGCGGATAGAAAGGTTACGGGAGCGGATACAAGGCACAATGCCAAGCAGCACTAGCTGTCGCTTGTCACGCCGTGGATGACCTCGCTGCCGTCGCGCGTCGACAGAAGAGCCACCGTTTCTACTTCTCGCTCTTGCCGCTAGAGGCGCTCTCCCAACGTGAAAAAGGTCCATTGCGCCGTTTTTTTTTTAAGATACGGGGTAACAGCCACATGTGTTTGCACTTCGCACGGAAAAACACTAAGAACTACCGCATCAGTCGGCTTAGCACGTTCACTTGCGACATCCTTGGCAAAACCAAGACTCACCAGGTGGTGGTGATGATCTCCTTTTCCGTGGCACAACTGCGGTCACGGCCCGTGACAGCTCTTCCTCCTGCACCTGGAACGAATGGTTAGACTGGACTGGCGCGTTAGCTAGCAGATATCACACGGCGTTATGTGTGGAGTAAGAGCCAAGCACTACACTGAAAGCCCACCTGATCAGCCGACTGCATGTCTGTCACTATTTCCGGCAGCGCTTGCGCTTCGGCTTGGTTGGCAAAGCCCAGCAAAGCCTTTACGTCCTCCACCGCCTTGACCGTATCACGGTGGTGCTTGGTGCGCGCGTGCTTCTCCAGCTCGCTTTTGCCCGCCCTCAGATCGGCGTTGCACAGCTTGCACCTGGCACGGTACGGATCGTTCGGGACGCTAACGAGCCAATTTTTGAAGCGCTCGTCCTGTAGCCAAGAGTCTCTAAACTTCTGCTTGTACCACTTGATGCCCTGGTTTGTGTTTGAGCTTCCAGTAGACTTGCGTTTGACAGCCCCCGTCTCGGCGGTCACCTCAGCAACATCGTTGCTGTGCAGCGGTGAAAGCGCAGTCACTTGTTCCTCCATGGGCTCTGCAAAGAAGTGGCCACGACCCATCAGCTCAGTCGAAATAAAAACAAATATGACGGCAAAGAAGATTAAAAACAAGTTCATCCGCCACAGTAGCGACGTGCGATCAACACGAGTCCGACGCGTGGGCTCGAAGGCTGTCGACGCTCCAACACTGGCAGCGGAGAACGAACGGTGCACCGCCCCCGAGACGCCATATTTAGTGCAACGCTACTAACAGTTTCGCAGGAGCTGGCCGACGTTTGGAACAGAAGGTTAGCGTGCAGCCACAACACGATGAACGAAACACATGTATTGGAACACGCTTTGTGACAACATACACATGCTCGAAGCTAAATTCGCCAGCAATTCCCTACAAAGCTCCTGTAAAGCAACTTTTTCCCTAGCGCCTCGCAAACGGGAGTGAAAGCCACAAACGGTCGCAACTTGGCAACCTGGAGGACAGGAAATTTCGACTTACACGATTACTGGCCGTATTTAGCGCTCTCCGTGTCATCACAAGGCAAACATAAGATTCCCGTCCATGCAAAAAAAATATAATAAACGATTATAACAAGCTAGCGATTTCATAGCTCCCTAGGGCACAAAACACCCGGAAAGATCGTAACAAGCAAAACAAAATGGCGGTACACGCGCTCTCTATGGCTCCAATGTGGCTAGACCAGGTTTCAGCTTTGCGAACATCGAACGGATCAAACTGCGACAGCGCCGCCATGAAACGACTTCCGCAACCGAAACAACCTACTGCATATCGTCAACGAAAATTTCAAACGCAACCTGCTTGATCTGATACCAAAAATTTACGAGTACTGCCACAGGTATGGGACAGCCAACAAACGAATAAGGGCCACAGAACGTAACATCGACGGAACACTGCCACTGCATACGTAAGTCGGCTCTGTAGCAGCTGCAGGTCCAGCTGTTGACTGCAACAATCCACTGCTTACTGTTTTGTGAAACGATATATTTATGTATAATCTTTTTTTGAAACGCTAAGTAAAAGTTTTTTGCGACAAGGCCGCAATTTGTTAACAAGGTAGCCGTGGCTATTCACCGCTGACGGTTCAGATTTCGAAGATCTGCCGGCGCTACAGTATCTTAACAAAGATCATACACATCACGGACAAAACACACACACATACACACACATCACGTGCTAAAAAGGCACTTCGGTAACTGCAGTAGCGCCATGAACAGTCATCTAAAAGTTAGGCTAGTGACTACCACGAAGTGCACCAACAGGAGTCTTGTATCTAGAAATCCCTCGGCGCGCGTGTCGCGACAGTTCGTTCATCAATTTTGCCGTGTTTTAATGCGCGACCGAAAGACACAAAAATAATGATACACAGAGCACAATTAGCAATCCCAATTACCACTATACATAAATCGTCAGGCTGGTGGCTTAATGGCTGTTTAAACCGTAATCATCAGGTCAATGGCTAGAAGACACTGTTCAGGACAGCGATTTCTCTACACGCCCTTTTTCTTAAGGCACTCCCTTAATGTGCAAAAATTTTAAATGTTCAATATATCTACCGCTTCGCATTTCCATTTGGCATTTAGACACGTCCCTCAATATCTATTCCTGGTTCAGTGCACAAAGCACCAAACGTACCTTTGAGAGGTCCGCGTTTCTTAACACCCCATTTAATTTTACCAGTTCTTACCCTCTTTCCTGACCAAATGAACTCTGCGATAATGGCAGCGCGAAATCATCCGAGCCGACGTTAGTGGGAAAATAATATTTTTAAGATGCAACCTGCCACTGAAAAATGACAGCCTCAATTTGCTAACATTCAAGCAGGAATTATACGCGCTCATTTTTGTAGGTTTACAAAAATGGAAACCGCACATAACCAGTGCGTTTCCGTGATAGATAAATAATTAGCGTTTCCCGCTGACACACCAGATACTACGACACACACGTTCTCTATGCGACTACAACCGATAAAATGTCAATGATACCTACTAAGTAAGTCGCCCTTGCAAGGCAACCCAGCACATTACATTCATGACGAAAATTCTGCGTCGCAGTGCGACCAATATTAGCTGTATTAAAAAGGGAAAGCGTTTCGCAGCATACTGATTTCATCGCTCGCTAATCACGGTTAATCCATACCGACGCGCCCAACCACATGAGCTACGATGCCCCCGACTCCGTGACAATGCCTATATGAAGGCATATTTGAAAGCCGCTTACTGCAGGCTTCTCATACAACGACATAAGTGTAACGGTGATTCAGTAAAATGAGAGAAAAGGGAAAAAAGTGGCCGCGAAATGTGCGTTTAGCACTTCGCAGTTGTTAGTCGGTATGCCAATTTGCAACGAAACGTTGCTACAAATCAATGCTCCTGAAATAAACAGAAGTTCTGTCCTTATAAAACAACCAACACGAGAGCAGCAAAGAAATGGATAAAACAGGGGCGAGCAAAAAAGGAAGTCACGCGAAAATTTTTACTCGCTCGCCTACCTCACCTGTTTCACTTCTCAAGATAAGAACGCGATTCAGGCAACTGAAACCAATAAACAGGGGATTTTCACTCAATAATTAAACGAACACAAAGGACGAAGATATGCAGTAATAAAACATTGCAAGGACGATCTACGTCACACGTGACGCTGAAAAATACTGCACGAAAGACGAAAGAAGTTTCAACATTCAGCTTAGCGTGACAACAAAGTCAACAGTGACAGCGGTCTCATCGCAGGCTTACTATGCTCTGTGACCGACAACGTTCACTATGAACGGTACTTCGTTCAGTGTGAGCGTTTAAAACGGTGCACAGCCATCCGAAAATCACAAACGAACACTGCAAACACACTAAAAAAATAACACGAACGCAAGCACACCATGAGCCTTAGCGCGCTACCACGTTGCGGCCTCAACGGAACATTTCCCACGAAGGGACAAAAAACCGAGGTCGGCAAGACACGCCCGATACCGTCACCATCTGTCAAGTTACACGAATAAGCGCTGATGAATTATTGCCTAGAAATGTTTAAACATACCGCGTCATAAAATTAAAACGCGATGATTTGGTTACAGCAACGGAATTCACCGATTTTGACCTAGCACAATCTCTTCGGCGCGAACAAAGCGACGGACGAAGAATGTTAGGGAAACGGTTGTTCCCCAGGCGGCCATTCAAAATGGCGATGTAGGGGACATTGCGTAGTAACTTTGCCAGTGCATCGTGCCACTCGTTTCTGGCTCATGACCACTGCAATAGCTGCAAAAATAATGCGAGCTGTTTTGCGGTTAACTTTATAATAAAAATGACATCACGCGCTCAATCAAGCGCAAGCCATTTTCAGGCACGGAAGAACAGTCACGAAAATCCCTGTTCCTGATCATTCTGGCCTCGTTGTCTCAAGCATTCGCTTTAGGGAAATTTAAGAATGGCACAATATATTCTCTGTCAGTCATTTGCAAGCAAGGCTGCGTGTTTAGATGTGCTTGCGAATATTTGAACAGGCGTAAATTTGCTGAATTTGCGCTACGACTGACGCCTGCACAGCCACTGGAGGCCCGCGGCACCCAGGAAACCGCCATTTCTGCGTATAGCGCTTCAGGACGAGCGGCGTCTGGCAGAGTGCGCTAGGGCTATGCTTGTGCAACAGAGCTTTGTTGATGCGTTGTGAATGGTGTTCGTTTCTCTACACCAGGCCGCATTTGATGCTTCTATTCAGAGCTACATTGTCAATCGGTGTAGCTATGGTGTGCTTCAAGTGCGACCTGTGCATCACGAAAAGCGCGTTATTGACCTGCCATTTCAAAATCTGTATACAGATATAATCGAGTCATGTCTAGGCCTCCCCGCGGGCGTGTTGCATACCCAAGCGCATTTTAACTTCACTGCAGTTGTTAGTTACCTAGTTGTAGTACACTCGTTGGACCAGATACTGCATGAATTGTCACTGTGCACTTGGAGCCTCGGCTCGAAGTGTTAAGATGACCATGCAGAACCTGCCCTTGTTTTAGTGTGTTATCCCTTCCTTTCCGATGTGTTATATAAGCGGGAAATGTTTTTATCAGCAAGCTTGTTGTAAACATGTGGCATGATTTGAGAGTTTACTGCATTCATAAAGCAGCAAAGCGAGTCTACCGCGTTGACTGCTTTGTGAGTGTAAAGCCCGACTCTTTAAGAAGAATATGAAATTAACTGCAGCTCGCAAGTGTTACAGAGACATGCCAACGAAAGGTAAGGCGCGCTCTTTTACCTTGCTTTCTGGAAAATCAACGATCGGTTTTGTGACTTCATATTCAAAAGCACTCGGGCGACAGAAGGTGATACTGATCGGTTTGAATTCTTTATGTGAGTGGACTTTTTTTTTTTTTTTTCATCGGGTTTCACTTGCTGTTATCCGAAAAGTGGCGTCATGCTTCCTCGGTGATTAGTAGTGCCAAAGCAAAGCCTTCTGTGCGCTCCACCTCCGATCTTTATATGAGAATTTTTTTTCTAAATACAGTTCGGAAGAATTTACGTAAACGTATCAATAGCATCTGGCCTACCTCACGTCCGTTCACATCTGTGGTGTGCCACCTACAGCGAATTATTTTTTGCATGTTTTTGAGCAACTACCAATCCCGTGCGGGAAAAAAAATATTGTGTAAACGGTAGCTTAAATGCGAGATGCTTAACAAGGGCAACTGCAAGCTCTTCTATCGAGTTGCGACCACTGCCTTGGATGACAAAAAAAGAATACACGAGAGATTCTTAAAAACCTTTTCAGAACGTCGCTTTTGGAAACGAATTTACCACTGGGATGTTCTGCAAAGCGTCAGATACTTGGTTAATAGTACCGAGGAGAGTATGTGGCGAAATCGCGCGGTTATAATTGCGAAATAAGCATAAAACCAGATACAAGAAATTTGTATTCCAACGCAACTGGAAGGTGCATAAAGAAAAAGCATGCGAGCAATATATGCTAAGGAATGGGAAACGCAGCCGAGGGTTAGATGACGACGAAATTAAGAAATTTGAGGCATATATGCAGGAGTTGGAGATGACTGGGTGATGCCGTCCTGCAGTGGACGTAGACTGACAGTAAAGAAATCTACAGTACATGGAAATGTACTCACAAAAAAAAAAAAAAAAACTTCGGTAAACCTTTGATTCGCGGGCGGAACATTAAGGCAATGCGTGTTGCCAGGGGACAGCGTTATCGGTGCCTGAGAACTAAAACCACTAAAGCGTTGACTTGCGTGAGGCATGCAAAATCTCGATGCACTGGACCGAAGTTTTGGCTTCGGTGGTCACGTCTGCGGGGAATCTAGGTACCGCTTGAAAGGTTAGGGCTCACTGGGCCTCGGCACCGTGTTTCAGTCTAACGTCGGGTGGGAACAGGAACAGCAATAACGGCTGGTATTGGGCATCAAGGGGGAAGCCTCCAAAGCCACATGTTGGGGACATTTTGGCGCACGTACGGCTGACACTCTGAACTCACCACTGTCTGGATGATTTAGCTTCCAAGTCTACGTCGGGCTCTGCTGAAGAGGTTCCTATCTCACGTGCCGCACATTTACGATCAAGGCACAAAAGCGACACCTTGGGCAGGGTCGGCTCAAGCATAGGGGAAAGGGCGCAGTAGAAGGGGGCGTTAGGTATGTAGACACGTCACAGGCTGAAAGCGTCTGCGCAGCCACAGCCGAACATGAAATTTTGAATTTTAGGTGCCTATCAATAATAAATTGATACGAAATAACGATTTACCTCGAAGGAAGTAGGTATAGATTTAAATGTTAGCTTGAGTGCGTCAGATGTTAGAGACTGTTAATCTGGACCTCCGGTAAAAGGCGGGATTGTGTCTTCCTGGCTGCATTCAGTGGAATCGAAGCGCGAAATGAGCCTGTATGCAATGCACCATTCCTCCGTCCTGTCATTTACGAATATCCTTGTGCTTATTTTCATCGATAGAACAGATAACTGAACAGTGTCAGAAAACAAAATGAAGTTTCACTGTGCTTTTGTGATGAGCACCTCTTCGTAATGACAAGTTGTCGCCGTTCGATATATTGTAGATGAAGCATGGTTTCCCAAGATTCTTTTTTTTTTTTTACTTTCATCATGCAAGTTTACGCGCCACTGCTCCAGCTTTGCCTCTATAAGGCAGTGACACAAGATTTCACATTAAAAGAATATCATAGGCTAGCTTATATTCGCTGTCATCATACGTGAACGTATAAGCATAGATACGGGTCCCGTTTTTTGTTTTAAGCACAGCTGTGATGTATACGCTGTGTTGTCACGCGTATGTTTTTTTTTTTCGCAGTGTGTTTTACGAGTACATGTACGAATTTCTGGTTTTTATTGGTCTGTATAAACCGTCATTATGTCGCTGAAGCCGTCAGGACTTGCAAAGCTTTTCTATAGCGGCGTGTTTGCCTGGAATGTACTTTCTGACTGTACTATTCCGGATTTCCAGGTATTCACCGGAGCGTTATAATGTGTGGGAATAGCTTATCAATTATAGCAGAAATGTGGACTGCGTCAAATAATCGGCAAGGAAAGGCGACGTCGTGAACAGAGTCTCTGCCAAGCTACCGTTAGCTTATATATCTGAAATGTCTGGGGTTGTAAGTATCGTGGGTTGTGGCACTAAACTATAGGGTTGGACATATAAGCCGACTAATGAAATGAGAAAGATCCTGGACATGGCTGAAGAGAACATGATTTGTCGCAAATAATGGCATGACTTGTAGACTCATCCGTACCGTACTTCCACAAAAACTGGGGATTTCCCCAGAAATTGAAAGGCGGTGTGTCTAAACCTCTAGGGGAGGGTGTTGAGGTGAAGCGGCAGATATTTTGTATTTACGCATTTTTACAAGTGAAGCGGGTGCCTTAAGAAAAACATCGGGGTGTGTAGGGAAATATAGAAACGAACACTGCCTAAGAGAGACGGTAACGGGTACGTGAGACAGCAGGAACAGGCAGGTATGTTGCTAAACGTACCAGCAGAAGAGAGAGACGAGCGAAGAGCATGCGCATGTGGCATACTAACTTTTAACTAAACGACGTGGCGCAACGTTACAAAATATAAGAGAGCGGAAGAGCGAAAGAAACAGACAGAGCGCCACACTTGGCGCCAGACTTTGCGGTCTTTCTGTCTCTCTGCTCTTCCGCTCTCTTATAATCTGTAACGTTGCGCCACGTCGTTTAGTTAAGCTATGCACCAACAAGCTCAACACGAACTGTTCACAGGCTAAGCCTCAATAGATCGCAGTGTGGTGGCTGCTCTACTATATACTTACGACACCACGACAGTTACTGAATTAGTCTTCAGACGATTTGACATTGCAGCGATTCAGGCTTAAACTGTTTACTTCTGTCTCTATGTGTGCGTGTGCATACGCGCGCGTGTGTATTTGTGTGTGTGTGTGACAAATTTGCATTGCACTAGCGTGCCAGTCTTTGCATCGTATTTTTCACGTTGTGATGACGGCAGAGGTGGAAGCAGTCCTGAGCCTTTTGGATTTGATTGATTGATCTCTGGGGTTTTTCATCCCAAAACCAGCTATGATTGTGAGAGACGCCGTAGTGGAAGTCTCCGCGGCCGGGATGCGATCCCGCGACCCTTGGATCAGCAGCCGAATACCATAGCCACTAGACCACCGTGGCGGGGCCTGAGCCTTTTGGAGCAGCTCAGGGAGCAGGAGTAATACTGTTTTGGAGCAGCTTTGGAGGAATAAAAGAGGAGTTTTGGAGCAGGTCCGGTGCATCAAAAGGAAAGTTTTGGGGCACTGCGGGTCGGTTTTGGAGCAGACTTGTAGGTTCAAACATCACTGTTAATTGCAATTTATTTCTTGTAAACACAGAGAACGAAAATTCAAAGAACTTTTAATCAAACACGATAATAAACCAACTACACTCACAGCAAATAAAAAAAATCGTTTCCATCATTAAGACACCACGGCTTCCAGAGCAAAAGAAACTCGGAGAAAATTGCTGATAAATAACACTTCAGACTAAATAAAAATAAATGTATACGTGTTATTAAAACATCACAGCTGACCTGGGCAACAGCACGGAGAAGACTAGGTAAGCGAAATGCTACGCCGCACTTTGCTGCCTTTACGCACATAACGGTACCACCACTGCTTATCAAACTTCTTACCCGCACATGAACAGCAAGCTTACCGGAGGGAACGGCGGGAGAGTGCAGAAAAAAAAAAAAAAACAGATCATTGCTATACGGCTACTTTGCATCTGCCGAGCTTACTAAAAGTTGCAGAAAGCTGCTACAGCGGCAAAATCGAGTATTTGGGGAGTTATTCTGCTACCCAATAATCGTTATCTGGCTTGCTGGTATTTCCTTAACTCGGTGCCTGCCACTATACCACGAGGATACTGTGTCAACCTGACACACGCCGCTCGGGGCGTTCCCTACAAGGAAATACCGGGCACGCGGCGATGACGCGCAAGGAAAGCAGGCGAGATAGATGGCGACTACACTCCTAGCCACATCAGGCGTAATTGGGGTGTATTTTTAAACCACAAAAACAATTGTCATTCATCCCGCAAGCTTTCCTTGCGTTACCGCCGCGCGCCGGGTGCTTACCGGTCACACGGACAGCGCGCGGCTATCAGCACGACGTAGTATTCTTGATAGGGAAGTGTCCACCGCCGAGTTTTCAGGAAAGGAGATGCTAGACGGTACTGTGGCACAAAAATACTCCCCAAGTACGCCTGCTGCGGCTAGAGACCCCAAATACTCGATTTTGTCTTACACTCTAAAAGGCATAGTCGATTTATTTCTTTCCGACAACAATTCTGCTTGCTTCCTTTCGTGAAAACTGGAAGCTCGACCCTTTCCCATCAAGGATTGTAAGCCGCGCTATTAATAAAAAGGAGCACCGAAGGTCACTGGTGAGAGCTGGTGGTGAGAGCTCACTGGTGGTCACTGGTGAGGGGGGTAGGCAAACATGAAATCATGCGCGCCAGGCCGAAACTCCAAAGTGGGATAGTGTGATAAGCCGATAACGGTGTTAGAGTATGTACTTTTTTAGAGCATCCAGACTGGAATGTAGGAATGTATCTTTGTTTTTTTCAATGAGTGGAAAGCAGGGCGGTGGAGAACAAGGTGTTCGATGTTTGCTATGCGCGTCTATCATAACCATATCGTGGTTTTGGGACGTAAAGCCCCATAAATCAACCAACAAATGTTTGCTACGCAAAAACAGTGGCAAAAGGTGCGCACGAAGCAGGCAGATGCGTCGGTGCCCTCCTTCCGGCCAGCAAGTCTGTCATTTATGGTATACGTCCGGGGCACAGTGGCTGTGTTTTGTCAGTGCTTTGTTTATAAATACTTCTTGGGATTGGCTGAGGGCGGGATCCTTGAAGATGAAAGCAGGCGTGACGTATCTGAGCCTTTCTCGCTTAAGAAATCTCAAGAAGCATCGCAGTCATATGGCATGTAAAAGTGAGAATTCGGCGTCACATACGCGCATGGATGGTGGACGAGATCGGGAGTCTCGTGTATATAGGAAAGGTTGGAGATGATGAAGTAGAACTTCGGCACATGAGGGAGCAAGACTGTGCGCCACTTCGTTACCTCCCACGTGTCCCGGAATCCAGGCGATCCTAAAGCGTCAATGCCGTTCTTCTGTTTGCACTGGACAATCTGATTTATGCGTTGAGCCGTGGTTCCTTCGGCATTGGGATTCTTGATTTCCTTCAACGCTTCGAATAACTATAGATTGTGGATGGCGCCGTGTTGTCTTGCTCTCACCGGTCGCCTCCGCCCCTCCAAGACATCCGCGCCACTAGCAAACGGGGCCGCTGTGGCCAGACAGCGACTTTCGCACAGGCACAATCACTGCAGCTACGACGCGATATACTCACTGATGCAGGTCTCGAAGGAGAGCCGGGAGAGCGCCTGGCCTGGCGTGGGTACGTTTCTTGAAAACTAGGCACTCGATGCCATCCCGTAAGAACGATAAGCAGGATGATAACCGCGCGTGGTCGTGACCCGGCGCGCGGCGATATAACGCAAGGAAAGCACGCGAAATAGATACGACTGCTGTTGTGGGACAAAGATGTACCCAAATACACCATCCATAGATAAGTGTGTTGTCATTTTGGGGTGCACTTTGCAAGTACACCTCAAGTACATCTCCTGTGAAGTGTACAAGAAACGTTAGGCGTGGTTTTGGCAAAAAAATAACGCTTCTCCATTGCTTAACTTTGCAATGCTTTGTTAAGCCGTCACAGCTCCGCTGGTCATTGGTGTTTGAGATAGCAGAGCCAGGCCTTATGTTTGACATGAAGGCGGAAAATTGCAATAACAGCTGATGAGGACGCATGAATTATGTTGCAGCGAGCAGTGCGGTTAAGCTGCATTTCGGGACGAAATTGCCCAACGTTTTCGCAACCACTGGTGCGGGTTATATGCACAAAAATACGGTGCGACTACTTCTGTCGCTGGTGCACACAGACTCCCCAAAGAGAAAGGTGTTCGCTTGAGCGCGCCATGTCACGGATGCAGCCGAACGAATGCGTCTCTCTCGCTCCCTGTGCAAAGACAATGTCATCGAGCATCTTGTTGTTGCCTCACATTTGGCGACACACGGAGGCACCGCCGTGGAGCAGCTTCGGTGCAGCAATCCTTTTTGGAGCAAACAAAGCGGATTGGCGCATGCACTTCCACCCCTGTGACGGTCATCTCAAGAGCCAATTGCGTTAGGAAAAGACTGAACTCTTTATTGGGCCAACGTACACCAAGCACTTAGCAGTACAACAATACTGGCGAGCATAGTCGTCGTTCGCGCACATGTGATTATGCAATCGAGGCCCCAGAATGTGCATCACCATTAGCGTCGTATACACGCAATCAGAAGACTATTTCACTATAGAATCAGTGAAAAATCTTGGGACCTGTGACATCTCGTGAAAAAGCTGTGACAAATGGCACTTCTTCTTATAAATGACCTTGTTATAAAGGCAAGATTAGCTGAAAGAAATCACCCGCACGACGCGCTCAACAAGCATACTATGGCGCGCGTGTAAACTACATAGGAAACCAGAACTAGAAAAAAAAAAAAAAAAAGACCCTAAAGCACAGACCAACCAGCCGCTAGCATTCATAACAAGCCCCGCCACGGTGGTCTGGTGGCTATGGTACTCGGCTGCTGATCAGAGGGTCGCGGGATCGAATCTCGCCCACGGCGGCTGCATTTCGATCGGAGGCTAAATGTTGAGGCCCGTGTGCTGTGCGATGTCAAAATTTCCGGAGCCCTGCTCTACGGCGTCTCTCATAATCATAGGTGGTTTTGAGACGTAAAACCCCAGAAATCAGTCAATCATTCATAACAAAATACTGCAATGCGCTTCCGAGCATAAATAATATTCCCGTAAGTACTATACAATACTAACAAGCAACGATCGTCTTAGAAAAGCGTTTCCCGAAATACCAAGAGTCACCTACCGCCTTAATAGAAACCTTAAGGACCTGTTAGTACGTGCGAAAGTAAACACTCAGCGTACCGCCCACGTAATAACTTAATTGCTCCCGTCCCAGATGTAAGACTTGCAAGCATATTCAGAATGATATCAAAGCACGGGAAGTGACTTATGTCCGTGATATAAAATCAAGTTTCACTTGCACCAGTTCAAACCTCATTTGCATGTTGCAATCTTCACTCTGTCACAAATAATACATTGGCGAAACTGGTCAACCAATTAATGTTAGATTAAACGGGGGGCACAAGCGACAAGTGCAGCGCCTGTACTTAGCATATGTGTTCTTTTCTTAGTCCTGCTTTCTAGAGCTGCGCACACAGTACATTTCCATCATATGTAATAAACTGCCCACGAGCGGTCTGGCAGCTTTCATTCTTTCCATTTATATTAGTCACGCGAACTCCTCTCACCCAACTCGCCCCCCCCCCCCCTCTTTTTTTTTTTTTTTTTGTTGGCACGTGGTGCCGCTCCTCTCCTCCTCTCCTTTTGTGGACACGGGACAGCGTGCAAAGCGTTCAGAAACGAGCACTCGAGAAGGCAGTTGCCGTCCTGACAAGACAAGTCCACTTGTCGAAACGTTGGCTCCAGTGACATTCCCTGTTCTCCATCGTTTTTAGCGATCTGTTCATCTTGTTATTTTATGTATTATGCTGACCACGCTTGGACTTGGGATCTGCAGTATTTAATTAATTAACTAACTAATTAATCATTACCAGATTAGTACAACGGCATCGTTGCTCTTGTTAACTTCAGGGGATGTAGAAGAAAATCCGGGTCCCAAGACTGATGAATTGTTGCAACAAATATTAGATAATCAGAAAGAATGCGATGACAGGGTAAACATCATTAAAAATGAAACTGCCGAACTTAATAAAAAGACAAAAGGGATTAACAGCCATCTCATTGTCATGCAGGATATGCAAAAGAAAATCGAAAGGCTAGAAAAATATAATCCAACAACAAGCTGAACGACTAGTGGATTATGAAAACAGAAGCCGAAGAAATAATCTACTCGTTTTTGGTGTTCCAGAGGCCAGAAATGACGCCGAGGCAGATTTGCGAGATGCCGTTGTAGATAGCATTTGCAAGGACAAGTCAGGCGTAGAAGTCCGTTCGGTAGAAAGAATTCATCGAGTCGGTAAACAAAGACAAGGTAAGGTAAGACCCGTAATTATAAATTTCACGGATTACTGCGGAAAAGAGAAGGTCATGCGTATCTGCAAAGAACTAAAGGGTACTTCTTTCAGTGTCAGTAACGACTACTCTTAAGAGACAGTTGAACTGAGGAAGAAATTATGGTAAAGTTCAGCGCCAGGTCGAGCTAAGGGGGCGAGGGTCTCGCTGGTACACTATAAGCTAAAGGTAAATCGTCGCACGGATATATGTCCGGAACGATTAGAAAAATGAAGTGTTTTTAGAAATACCGCAGTGAAAAAAGAAAAATGACAGACGCAACGACGCCAGCAGCGAGTGCACATGACCGACATAAATATTTTGAATCGGACCAGTTCTGCTTGCCTGGTAGTTTAACAAATCAGCCTCATTCACAGCTACGAAGTCTTGTGCAAAATGCTCGCTGCATCGTTAATAAATTTACTGAACTAGAATATATTTTAATGGTGCATAGTGCCCATGTAGTATTACGAACAGTAACATGGTTGAGTGAAGAAATGCGCAGTTATTGCATTGTTCCTCCAGGGCAAAAGCTTTTCAGATGGGACAGAGATTCACGAGGTGGCGGAGCCGCTATCATTGTTCAAAGTTCCATCCCAGCTTGCACGATTGAATGCTACTGCCGCAGTAGACACCTGATATTAAAGGGACACTACGGATCGAGCAAAACAATTTGTTGCGTACTACTAAATTACCCTCTCACAGTACCAACAGCAGCACCCTCGCCGCAAGATAACGCTGTATCTGGAGGCCGCCAATCCGTATACTCGAATGGTACACAAGACATTCCCGCGATTTATGTTTTTAAAATTTTAAAAATGTGTTGCAACTAAAAAAAAAACACCCCGTATGTCTCACGTTATGCTTGTATTATAGTTATTATATTTTCACAGCGAAGCTGTTTAGCAAAAAATCATTTCTTCTCCGGCGAACCAAAAATATGTCATCATCACTTGTTCAGGCCACCAAGAGTGCCCGTACACTTTCTTTCTTTCTTTCTTTCTTTCTTTCTTTCTTTCTTTCTTTCTTTCTTTGTTCCTTGATAGTTGGCTCTTGCCCACTACGGGGGATTGGCCATGAAGCCGGCGGTTAATATAAAGAGGAAAGAATTTGAGCTAAAACAAAGGAAGAGTGAGGAATCGGCAACGTAAGCAAGAATGAAATGTTAGAGAATGATAGACTATTTATAATACAAATGAACCATAATAAAATAATTTGAAGTTTAATCAACTAGTGGGAGCAATTTCTAGGTACCAAGTTTTGGTTGGAATGATGATTAGCAATGAATTCTTCTTGTGTCACGAAGAAAATTGCACATCTATTGTACACTTCTATGTAATGGCAAATGTGCGGCGTTCGCACGCGCGCTTCATCTCTTGCACACATGACCTCAGCCCACTACTACACCGGCAAAAACTGCGGCTCGGGGCAGCAATCAGAAGAAAATCAAGTCAAAAGCAGTGTGCGTCGATCTCTCCGGTGTAATGCATCTCGCAAAGCTATGCGTTGGTGCATAGCTTCGCAAAACAAACACATACAAAAGGGCGTGTCTGCCACCGCGCCGCGTCTGCCACTGTTCTGTCGTTCGACGCGAAGGCCTTTACGGTGAGCTTAGTGCGAAACTTTGAGGAGCGTTCGGTGGGCCTCGCAATGCATTGCGAAGCGTTTCCCGAAGCCTCGAAACACGACGAAATGCAGGTGTGCCGGAGACAATCCCGGACCAGCCAAGTGCCCATCAGTTTCGCTGCTTCAATAGCCTTGCCCACTAGTGGAAGCTTCACAATTTTCTTCCACTAGTGTCATAACTATCTCCGTTACTGATTTGTATTAATATTGTGTTTCCTATGATTTAATATGGTTTCTCTGTTTGGAATTCTGCTGAGCGCTCTCGAACCGATCTCACTGAATGAGTAGAGAATGGTGATGATGGTGATGATGATGATGATGATGAGCCTCTTTTATGGCGCTCAACCACTGAGGGGGATATTTATATTCCGACTACTTCTACGCCACTGAGGTATAAATAACGGAAACGAAAAAGTAGGTTAAGAACTTTGAGATACGCCCCAGAGTTCTATTCTACGATCAATCTCTCGACGCACCAGCCAAGGGAAAGCTGTCTCCCCCCCACCCCTGTCATTTTCTCTTCCTTTCTTTTTTTTTTTTTCACTCGCCAACACGCGCCTGCAATCAAACATTATCCTTCACGTCGTCCATGCCCACTGTAAAGCCGTTCAGTCACATTTTCTATAAACAACTAACCCTCTATGTTCCCCTACCCGTCACGCAAGAACCCCGTTCACAGGTTCCTTGAGGCATTTCATATAAATAAATAAATAAATAAATAAATAAATAAATAAATAAATAAATAAATAATCTGAAAAGAATGATCTTGTTGGTTTGTACAGCGCAATGAAAATGATGTACTGAAGGATGCGCTACTGACAAAAGAAACACTTCGTAAGGCACTATATATAAGCCAAAAGAGGCATCAGCATTCTGCACTTTTTCATGTTTGCTCTTCAAGTGCAGCAACAGCCGGGCTGTTGCCGCTATATATTCCGTTTGCTAAGAATCCCGACGACCACATCATTGCGCGCGTTTCGCGATACTTGGTCGCTCGCAAAAAATACAGGTGACCTGAAACTCATTGCCTGTAGCGGAATGCACCCGAAATTTCAACCACCTCGGGTTCTTTAACGTTCAGTGACATCGCACAGAACACACGGGCCTCGATATTTGCCTCCATCGAAATGCAGCCGCCGCCGTGGCGGCGATTCGATCCCGCGACCTTCGGATCTGCAGCCGAGTGCCATAGCGACTGTATCACCACGGCGTTTACATAAGAGCTGACGTTGTTCGCTTACGTGGTACAGTGCTCCTTAGCAGCTAAATCGATTGCGAGTAAACGAGCTTAGGTTTCGTAAGCATGTGATGTAGCGAATGAAAATATGGTGCATATATTAGTTGGTGACGACGGCATGATTGCCCAAAGCACTGCAGCGGATCCTCCATAAATCACAGGCATGAATGGTTTTGGTTGGTTGTTTGTTTGCTTTGTCAATGAATATAGGGGGTCGTACTTTCGTTATTATTATTATTATTATTATTATTATTATTATTATTATTATTATTATTATTATTATTATTATTATTATTGTCTTTCTGTCTTCCCAAAACTTCGTCTTACCTTTTCGTGCTACCAAAAGAAGTTATGTATCACCTACTCATATCTTTGTCCACTTTTCTCCTTGCAAAGGAATATCAATGGTAAAAAATATAACACTGCCCTCGCAGCGGCGTTTTTTACAGCCATGTGGTTCCTTACGAACGGTAAAGTCGCATGTGAAACGTGACTCATAGGCTGGTGGGTTGCTTTTGAAAAAGGAAGCTTGCACGGTAGAAGACGTAGACGAAGAAAACCGCCTCGAGAAGCATCGATGCAACGAGCTTCGGATCCCACCGGAGCAGTGACACGTATGGCGTCGATCAGAAAGATTCCACTGGTCATCACCGGCGGTGAAGGCGGTCAGACGTCTTCCCTGACCGTCTTCAGCAACGATTCATGCTCGGCGACCGCCAGTGGCGTCTACAACGTCACCGCCACCAATGCCAACGGCAACCACATAGAGCTGGCCTCGTGGGACGCAGAGCGGCAGGAGGACTATGGCCGGTTGAAGCCACTGTCCCACTCGGACGTGGTCTTGATGTGCTTCAGCATCGACTCTCCCGATTCTTTGGTGGAGAGTCCGAAGTCGAGGATGCAGGAGATGTTCCACCGCTGCCGCAGCCTGTTCATCATCCTCGCGGGGAACAAGACCCGCCCCGGCTTCCCGCTTACGGTGCCGCACCCGGCCACGACGAAGAAGGACGACGTGGCGCCTGAGGAATGACGCACCGTGGCGAAGGATGCTGATGCCTCCGGCGCAACTGGGATGCCCTGCCAGGTGCCGGGACGGAGTGAGCGACGTGCACGACGCCATAAAGGCGGCCACCTTACACAGGTTTAGAGGCCGCTGAAGATTGACTTTATCTTGCGATATATAATAAACCCCTCCGAGGCCTTCTGTGACAAGCTTCACGGGAGGCTACAGGAGATGCCTTCGATTCACTGTCTTCGTCATTTTAGTTGATGCGCGCGCTGCCCACAACTCTCGGTTCTTCTATTCTGCGCCTCCAGCAAACTTTAGGAATGTTTATTCGCTGCCTTGAGAGGTGGTGGACAGCGCTATAAAGTCAACGAACTACAGGTGGCAGCCCAATGGCCGGGTTGTCGTCGTCCATTCTGACCGGTCCGGCCGCGTTTTTAGGCAAGTCATCGAAAAACCCCGTGTTTATTTGCATTTAGGTGAAGGTTGAACAAAGGCTTTTACATTTAATCATTTAGATTAAATGTAAAACATTTTACTTTATTTGCTTTTAATCATTTAGAGGCTTAGAGCGCCTATAAAGAGCGGTTCAGGAAATCGTCGTGGTTTTGTCGCATTAGGCGAAGTGCCAGAATTAATTGTTGGTGTGAATATAGTCTATTTTTGCGCAGCCATATATGTACTTTATTGGCAAACCACCTATCGGTATTAACACAACCCAATACTTTTTATAGTTCCAGCTTATGTTGGTTTGGATTGATATGTCACTATTTAATGCATAGTACTCGTTTATGCGTCGATACACTCAGATACAACTCGTATGCAGTGAAGCCCGTTCCACGGCCTCAAACCCTTGCAACGCCCTCGAAATAAAGCCGCAAAAATATTGCAGCCATCGCAGACATTACTGCAAAAATCCATAAATTTATGTTTTTATTTGTTTGTCTTAGTGGTGTAGAAAAAGAAGTCGTCTAATAAAGAATGCACTCTCGTGGATAGAATACGATGTGGTGCGACTGGCCATACCACGTACTAGTCAGTCTCCCGCTTTCTGAAAAAAGTGGAACATGGAAAGCCTAATTGTTTATTTAAAAGAACGCACGACGTTGACTGTCTGTGCTTCTGTGATTGGCTGGCGGAGTAACACCTGCCAGAGCGGTCCATCGGTAATTGTGCCCAACTGCTGTTTGTTTCTGTTGTATCCTGCTGAAACTTGCAAAACACTAACCCAGCCTAAATTAGAATATTCTTTCTCTGTCAGGAATCCTTCTCAACACTCTCTAACCGACCTCCTTGAATGAAAAGAGAGGGGCGCTGTTATTTGATTCAGTTTATTTGATTTATTTATTAGAAATACGCGTGATACATTGCATATGATATGTAGAGATACAGAAGGAGGTAGCAAAGTCGCGAGACTGTGAGGGAGACCCCGTATAAATGGTAAACAGCGCTATGGTAAACAGTGGGAGGCATTTTTTTTTTCCCTCGTCAACACACACCTGCATTCAAACATTGTCCTTCACGTCATCCATTCCCATTGACAAGCCGTTCAGTTAGATTTTCTGAAAACTACTAACCTACTTAGTTTCCCCTACCCGTCACGTAAAACACTGAGTACAAGTTCCTTGAGGTATTTCAAATGATAAATAAATAAATAAATAAATAAATAAATAAATAAATAAATATTATCGTTAGCTTTGCTCTCTCTGTAGTCTGGCAACCTTGGTATCGCATACCGTAATATTTTTAGCGCTTTTTTTTTTCCAATGTGAAAAATTACCGCCTTGACCATTCTCACTCAGTATCGATCATATTGTTTTTGTCCGATCTTTTACTTACTCGACCGTTTGTAAGAAAACTAAATTCAGTTGTAAGAACAGCGCATGTCCTTTTGTTTCGTGTCGTATTCCTTTTGTCACAACTTCGTTCTCCTCTCGTTGTCAGGCAACTGAGAGCCACTGTGAATGCATTCGAGGTCAGTGTTAATAGACTGAATTGATTGATTTATTTGTGGGGTTTTACGTTCCAAAAGCAGCTATGATTACGAGAGACGCCTTAGTGGAGAGCTCCGGAAATTTTTACCATCTGGGGTTACTTATTGCTTACTTATGAACTCAAATAAGATAACCAATGGGTAAAAAACGTCGCAATTAACAAAGATGAACCCACGTAACAGCGTTTTTTCTTTATGAGTGGCTACTTTGGAACGTTAAACCAAAGCGCTCATTGCGGGCCATGTGCTTTGGAATTCCTTTAAGAAAGGATTTTTGAGAAAGAAGACGCGCAGAAAAAGACCGCCCTGGAAGACAGTGCAATACTCTACATAGTTTTTCCTAGCTTCCTTTCTCCGTTTTACTTTTCTCTAATTTATTAATAATTGATTATTCTTTTTTATTCGTCATGTTACTGATTTGTATTAATATTGTGCTTTCTGTGATATAATATGCTTTCTCTGTTTGGAATTCTGCTGAGCGCTCTCGAACCGATCTCACTGAATGAGTAGAGAATGGTGTCGTCAAATTCCTGTATTCCGACTACTTCTGCACCACTTGCGTATAACTAACGCAAAAGAAAAAGCAGATCTCGCAAGCCTTCAGAACTTTGAGAAACACCCAAAGTTCTATTCTGCGATCAATCTCTCGACGCATCAGCCATGGGAAACTGTCTCCGCCCGCCCTCCGCGTTCAACACTCCCGCCCCCCCCCCCCCCTTTTTTTTTTTTCGCTCGCCAACAACACGCGCTTGCAGTCATTGTCCTTAACGTCATCCATGCCCATTGAAAAGTCGTTCAGTCACATTTTCTAAAAACAACTAACCTTTTTATCTTCCCCTACCCGTCACGCAAAAACCCTGTCCACAGGTTCCTTGAGGTATTTCAAATAAATAAATAAATAAATAAATAAATAAATAAATAAATAATCTGAAAAGAATGATTTTGTTGGCTTGTCCAGCGCAATGAAAATGATGTACTGAAGGATGCGCTACTGACAAAAGAAACACTTCGTAAGGCACTATATATAAGCCAAAAGAGGCTTCAGCATTCTGCACTTTTTCATGTTTGCTCTTCAAATGCAGCAACAGCCGGGCTGTTGCCGCTATATATTCCGTTTGCTAAGAATCCCGACGACCACATATCATTGCGCGCGTTTCGCGATACTTGGTCGCTCGCAAAAAATACAGGTGACCTGAAACATTAGTGAGTTTTAGTATATCGGAAAGCAGCAAACGCAAACATTTAGCGTAAGGTTAACGTTACCGTGGGACACACCGCACATGCGCAGAACGTTAACGTATACGATACCCTTACGTGCCTACGCTATTTTCGGAAGATGTTTTAGCAGTGCTGGTTACCGTATACGGTAATGCCGTACCGTCGTGGTCCGCACGCAGAAAATTGAGCTTGTGAGAACTTTACCAGCAAGTTTTATCATCCGATGACGTTACGGTACTCCCCTAGCAACTAGTGCAGGTGTTTCCAACAAAAATAGCGACGCGCCGACCACGACCGTACGGCATTACCGTACTTACCGTACGGCATTACCGTACGGTAACCAGCACTGCTAAAACTCTCTATCGTTCAACGCTAACGCTCGCAAAGGGACCCGTACGGCTGGCAAGATGGCGGCGTCAGTCAAAGTGAGACCACTCGCTTCAGATCTGTCGTGACATCGGCCTGCATTGTTAAGCTCATTCATTACCCGCTCATGTTGTTGTTTGCCTTAGGTTTGGCTAATTAAGCTTCGCCAGCCGTGTATTGGTGACAATGTGTCGCCGTTTTCAAGATACGCACTCAGTAAGCGGCACACAAGGCTTAAAATGTGAGTGCACTCGCTTTCACGGCCTTCGAGACCAACGTTACTAGAACAAACTCAGTTTCGCAGCTCCGTATCTCCGCCAGCGGAGGAGGGTGGTCCAAACGGCGGTCGCGTGAACTTGCGGCGCTGCAGTCGCGTCTTCCGCTACTCTCAGCGCGTCGTCTGCTACGACGGAGCCCAGCGGCGGTCCACCGCGCATTTCGCACGGCGGCTTTCTAGTAGTGCTATTGCGAAAGTTAAACATTTATCGTCCGTCCAGTCGACGTTCCCACCTCCCATTTGTGCACTACTTAAGTGGGTATGCATAAGGTCGTCTGTATGCATCGACCCGCATGCATTGCTCATTGGATTGCACGGGTGTTGAATTTTTATGCCTGGTCTCTGAAATGGCACCATTAACGCCAAACTGCTTCCACCTGAACTTGTTATTCCCGGCACCGTCGCTTACCGCGGCAATAACGGCCGCACCGTACTCGTGCAGCTGCAAAACGGCTTCGAGCACAAGCTCGGCCAACACACGGCCAGGTGCGGCAACCTTTGTGACAAAACTTGCTATAGACTGTACTCATCCTTCAAACATGGCACGAATATAACCACCAACGCATGGTCGGCTAGCTGGCAGCTGTGCCCTCCTTCGCGATCCCACCGTAATCAACAAAGCCGTCTATTTTGTAGGTAGGCTTGTTGAACTCGTAAGAATGCCTAAGCTTCATTTCATCGACAAGAAGCGTCCCCAAGCTGCTTGCTCATTTGACATTGTATGTATTCCAGACAGACGGCTTCAAATCCATATTTATATTAAATGGCCTCCAGTATTTGTGCCAGCCGGTTTGTGGTTGGCAGTGGTAGCATATTCAGGTCTATCAGCAGCCTTTAGGCCCGTGGGCTGGCGATTCGTACAAGCATGCAGTTAAGCAACCATTCTGCATTGTACGCATTCCACACGGTGCTTTTGCTTTGATTTTGCGAAATGTATTTACAACCGCCACCTTTTCAAGCGGTGGGAGGCTGTCCAGCTGCTTGTTCAGGCACTCTCCTCCGAGGTCGTTTCTATCACTCCTTTCAGTTCCATGATTTGTTTCTCCTGCTTCTCGCGAGCTGCTGTGGCCCTAAGAAACGTTCTTCTGAGATTCTTCATCTTAAAATTCTTAACGGTTGCCTTCGCTGGTGTCTGCAGTAGCTCCTTTCTACGGTGTCTTAAACAATTCGGACAGATCTGGCGTAACGTGAAAACCAAGCAGATTTGTGTGCGTACTCTGTCGCTATGCGTCAACTTCGCAGAGTAGATGTTCCATTCCCGCAGCACAGCTTAGACTGTACGAAAGCTGTTCGCTTTATGTAGCTGTTCACTGTGCAGTTCAGCTGCTCATCAACTACAACTGCTTTTTGCACAACCCGTTCACAAGCCGGCGAGTGTAAAATATTCCGCACCTACTGTTCGTTACCTCGTCGTAAAAACACTCAAAAAGCCATTGCTTTGAACGTAGCGCAACAGTTGACAAGTGATCGAATGTGAATGTGATGCGAGGGCAATTCAGTGTCCGAAGTGTTGGTAATCGCTTGTCGTTCGTCTTACTGTTCTACTTCTGACGGCTCCTCCGTCGACGAGCTGGGCACAGGGCTTTCGCGGGACGCCATGCGTTTTTTCTGGTATTTGCGCCTTGACCCTGAACATTTTGGCTTATATATATATATATGGGGTGGAAGTGCTGCGAACAAGCGTACCAAGCGCTAGCTCCCATTTTCTCCGAGGGATCAAAACTTATTGCCCAGCAAAACCGTGAAAGTAGCGCTCTATAATATTGCCGTGCTCAAAAAGAAGGTCACAGAGTTTGCATTTCGGAGTGGGCTTTCAACTTTGCGATGTTAAGCTTGCTCCCACCTCCTGAATTCCGTAGGGCCTTTTGGTGGTCCGAAGGGGCGTGATCCGGGGTCATCGTTGCGGTGTCTGCAACGATGCACCCCGATCTTGCACCCCGGCGCAAAGCAAGTCGGCATAATGCGCGTAAATGATCCCGTGGCTCCTCGCTAGGCGTCGTACACGACGCATGTGTCTTCATCCAAGGCACTTCGCATTGGCAAAAAAAAAAAAAAAACAGTTCCAAACATTACGAGTGAACAAAGCGTACCAGTTCAGTGGCGCACCGACGGGGGAGGGGGGGTTCGGGGTTGTAACCCCCCCTAAAGCCGGCCTAACCCCCTACCCCCTTATTACTGCTCCTATGTCTTAGAAGAATGTGGCGCTAATTTCTGTGCAAAACGCCGAAAAAAATAAAATAATAAAAATAATCATCGTCATTGATGTTACTATTATTTGGCATTTTATTTACTTTTTTTTCACACGCAACAACTGTGTAATCGCGTGCCTGTCCCTTTGTGAAAAATCGAACCCCTGGCAGAGATCCTGGGTGCGCTACTGTGCCAGTTGCTGCAACGCACGTGCACGCCGACTGCGCCGTTACAACAAGCGCCGGTGGCGAGAGCCAACGGCAAGCGCAAGACGTGACTACAGCGCCACTAGTTCTCGCGACCGCCACGCGGACCGCGTCTCCGGCGGAGCTTTTAAACTGAGTTTATTCTAGTAACGTTGTTCGAGACTGCGCGTGCCGGCGCTGGAAATCTCAGAGGCCATGTCGCTTTGCTCACATTTGCGGCAGTCTCGTCGAGATGGCGGCACTGCCACCGAGGCTTTTTATCTTTTTGTACATCGGCTGTGTCAAGCTACAACCAATTAAATAAAGCCGAGACGACTAGTGTAGTGCATTACTGTATGTATAATGCTTGAAATGACAGTATTGTTTAGCGAAGTATTCCTTCAGTCACAAAGGCGACTTGGATAAGCCAGCCTTCGCAGGCACATGCACAGATGCGCACACCCTGGGCACTGGAGAAATGTTGCAAAAGCTCCGGGGCACTGATAACAAGTGGAAAATCCGCCTTCTCAAAGAGGAAATGTCCGCGAAATTTCTCGTATACGGCATAGCCTCGACGACATGGACTGCCTGCGTTGCTGCTCTGGTTTCCAAAGTATAAATTAAGCGCTCCTATGTCATCGCAACTTCGAAATGACAGGCAGTACGGGTCAGAAAGGAGACTCGATGGCGGCATTTTGAAACGAAGCGATGTTTTTCGGGCCTGCCGACACAGCACTAACAACGCACTTACACGATACTGGCTCAATGATTTTGTGGCGCACCTAGGGATTTAATAAGAGTTGTTTTAAGGTGTGGTTGTCGTCGTACATGCCTTTGCGTTAGCGTTAACGTTTCGCTCTCTTCCGCTATACTAAAAGTCTAGTTTGTGCCTTTAAGTGCACCCAGCTTTACCGTAACGTTAACCTTAACGCTAAATCTTTGCGTTTGCTGCTTTCCGATATACTAAAACTCACTATTAGGTAATTATTACTGGGGTTACGCTTCAAAAGCACGATTTGATTATGAGAGACACTGTAGTGGAATGCACCCGAAACTTCAACCACCTCGGGTTCTTTAACGTTCAGTGACATCGCACAGAACACACGGGCCTCGATATTTGCCTCCATCGAAATGCAGCCGCCGCCGTGGCGGCGATTCGATCCCGCGACCTTCGGATCTGCAGCAGAGTGCCATAGCGACTCTATCACCATGGCGTTTACACAACAGCTGACATTGTTCGCTTACGTGGTACAGTGCTCTTTAGCAGCTAAATCGATTGCGAGTAAACGAGCTTAGGTTTCGTAAGCATGTGATGTAGCGAATGAAAATATGGTGCATATATCAGTTGGTGACGACGGCATGATTGCCCAAAGCACTGCAGCGGATCCTCCATAAATCACAGGCATGAATGGTTTTGGTTGGTTGTTTGTTTGCTTTGTCAATGAATATAGGGGGTCGTACTTTCGTTATTATTATTATTATTATTGTCTTTCTGTCTTCCCAAAACTTCGTCTTACCTTTTCGTGCTACCAAAAGAAGTTATGTACCACCTACTCATATCTTTTGTCCACTTTTCTCCTTGCAAAGGAACATGAATGGTAAAAAATGAAACACAACCCTCGCAGCGGCGTTTTTTACAGCCATGTGGTTCCTTACGGACGGTAAAGTCGCATGTGAAACGTGGCTCATAGGCTGGTGGGTTGCTTTTGAAAAAGGAAGCTTGCACGGTAGAAGACGTAGACGAAGAAAACCGCCTCGAGAAGCATCGATGCAACGCGCTTCGGATCCTACCGGAGCAGTGACACGCATGGCGTCGATCAGAAAGATCCCACTGGTCATCACCGGCGGTGAAGGCGGTAAGACGTCTCCTCTGACCGTCTTCAGCAACGATTCATGCTCGGCGACCGCCAGTGGCGTCTACAACGTCACCGCCACCAATGCCGACGGCAACCACCTAGAGCTGGCCTCGTGGGACGCAGAGCAGCAGGAGGACTATGGCCTGTTGAAGCCACTGTCCCACTCAAGACGTCGTCTTGATGTGCTTCAGCATCGACTCTCCCTATTCTTTGGTGGAGAGTCCGAAGTCGCGGATGCAGGAGATGTTCCACCGCTGCCGCAGCCTGTTCATCATCCTCGCGGGGAACAAGACACGCCCCGGCTTCCCGCTTACGGTGCCGCACCCGGCCACGACGAAGAAGGACGACGTGGCGCCTGAGGAATGACGCACCGTGGCGAAGGATGCTGATGCCTCCGGCGCAACTGGGATGCCCTGCCAGGTGCCGGGACGGAGTGAGCGACGTGCACGACGCCATAAAGGCGGCCACCTTACACAGGTTTAGAGGCCGCTGAAGATTGACTTTATCTTGCGATATATAATAAACCCCTCCGAGGCCTTCTGTGACAAGCTTCACGGGAGGCTACAGGAGATGCCTTCGATTCACTGTCTTCGTCACTTTAGTTGATGCGCGCGCTGCCCACAACTCTCGCTTCTTCTATTCTGCGCCTCCGGCAAACTTTAGGAATGTTTATTCGCTGCCTCGAGAGCTGGTGGAGAGCACTATAAAGTCAACGAACTACAGGTGGCCGCCCAATGGCCGGGTTGTCGTTGTCCATTCTGACCACTCCGGCCGCGTTTTTAGGCAAGTCATCGAAAAACCCCGTGTTCATTTTCATTTAGGTGAAGGTTGAACAAAGGCTTTTACATATAATCATTTAGATTAAATGTAAAACATTTTACATTACATTTACTTTTAATCATTTAGAGGCTTAGAGCGCATCTAAAGCGCGGTTCAGGAAATCGTCGTGGTTTTGTCGCATTAGGCGAAGTGCCAGAATAAATTATTGGTGTGTAAATAGTCTATTTTTCCGCAGCCATATATATAAATACTGGCAAACCATCTATCGGTGTTAACACAACCCAATACTTTTTATAGTTCCAGCTTATTTTGTTTTGGATTGATATGTCACTATTTCCTGCATACTACTCGTTTATGCGTCGATACACTCGGATACAAATCGTATGCAGTGAAGCCCGTTCCACGGCCTCAAACCCTTGCAACGCCCTCGAAATAAAGCTGCAAAAATATTGCAGCCATCGCAGACATTACTGCAAAAATCCATAAATTTGTGTTTTTATTTGTGTGTCTTAGTGGTGTAGAAAAAGAAGTCGTCTAATAAAGAATGCACTCTCGTGGATAGAATACGATGTGGTGCGACTGGCCATACCACGTACTAGTCAGTCTCCCGCTTTTTGAAAAAAAGTGGAACATGGAAAACCTAATTGTTTATTTAAGAGAACGCACGACGTCGACTGTGTGTGCTTCTGTGATTGGCTGGCGGAGTAACACCCGCCAGAGCGGTCCATCGGTAATTGTGCCCAACTGCTGTTTGTTTCTGTTGTATCCTGCTGAAACTTGCAAAACACTAACCCAGCCTAAATTAGAATATTCTTTCTCTGTCAGGAATCCTTCTCAATGCTCTCTAACCGATCTCCTTGAATGAAAAGAGAGGGGCGCTGTTATTTGATTCGGTTTATTTGATTTATTTATTAGACATACGCGTGATACATTGCATATGATAGGTAGAGATACAGAAGGAGGTAGCAAAGTCGCGAGACGGTGAGTGAGACCCCCTATAAATGATAAACAGCGCTATGGTAAACAGTGGGAGACATAAGAAAAAAGAATGTTATACAAAATGCGCAGATAAGCATGAAAATTCAGCATATGTTATACAAAATGTACAGAAAAGCACGAAAGAACTAACATGTACAGCAAAATACAACCGTTACTATGAATAACATAAAGCGTTCATATATATATTCGTATATTCTGACAATTTGTACATCACTTGCGTGACTAACGCAAAAGAAAAAAGCAGGTCTAGCAAGTCTTAGGATCGTTCACATACGGCCCAGGGCTGCCCCCCCCCCCCCCTTTTTTTTCCCCCTCGTCAACACACACCTGCATTCAAACATTGTCCTTCACGTCATCTATTCCCATTGACAAGCCGTTCAGTTAGATTTTCTGAAAACTACTAACCTACTTATTTTCCCCTACCCGTCACGTAAAACACTGAGTACAGGTTCCTTGAGGTACTTCAAATGATAAACAAACAAACAAATAATTAAATAAATAAATAAATAAATAAATAAATATTATCGTTAGCTTTGCTCTCTCTGTAGTCTGGCAACCTTGGTATCGCATACCGTAATATTTTTAGCGCTTTTTTTTTTCCAATGTGAAAAATTACCGCCTTGACCATTCTCACTCAGTATCGATCATATTGTTTTTGTCCGATCTTTTACTTACTCGACCGTTTGTAAGAAAACTAATTTCAGTTGTAAAAACAGCGCATGTCCTTTTATTTCGTGTCGTATTCCTTTTGTCACAACTTCGTTCTCCTCTCGTTGTCAGGCAACTGAGAGCCACTGTGAGTGCATTCGAGGTCAGTGTTAATAGACTGAATTGATTGATTGATTTGTGGGGTTTTACGTCCCAAAAGCGGCTATGATTATGAGACGCCTTAGTGGAGAGCTCCGGAAATTTTTACCATCTGGGGTTACTTATTGCTTACTTATGAACTCAAATACGATAACCAATGGGTAAAAAACGTCGCAATTAACAAAGATGAACCCACGTAACAGCGTTTTTTTCTTTATGAGTGGCTACTTTAGAACGTTAAACTAAAGCGCTCATTGCGGGCCATGTGCTTTGGAATTCTTTTAAGAAAGGATTTCTGGGAAAGAAGACGCGCAGAAAAAGACCGCCCTGGAAGACAGTGCAATACACTACATAGTTTTTCCTTGCTTTTTTTTTCTCCGTTTTCCTTTTCTGTAATTTATTAATAATTGATTATTCTTTTTTATTCGTCATGTTACTGATTTGTATTAATATTGTGCTTTCTGTGATATAATATGCTTTCTCTGTTTGGAATTCTGCTGAGCGCTCTCGAACCGATCTCACTGAATGAGTAGAGAATGGTGTCGTCAGATTCCTGTATTCTGACTACTTCTGCACAACTTGCGTATAACTAACGCAAAAGAAAAAGCAGATCTCGCAAGCCTTCAGAACTTTGAGAAACACCCAAAGTTCTATTCTGCGATCAATCTCTCGACGCATCGGCCATGGGAAACTGTCTCCGCCCGCCATCCCCGTTCAACACTCACTCCCCCCCCCCCCCCCGCTTTTTTTTTTTCCGCTCGCCAACAACACGCGCTTGCAGTCATTGTCCTTAACGTCATCCATGCCCATTGAAAAGTCGTTCAGTCACATTTTCTAAAAACAACTAACCTTCTTATCTTCCCCTACCCGTCACGCAAAAACCCTGTCCACAGGTTCCTTGAGGTATTTCAAATAAATAAATAAATAAATAAATAAATAAATAAATAAATAAATAAATAATCTGAAAAGAATGATCTTGTTGGCTTGTACAGCGCAATGAAAATGATGTACTGAACGATGCGCTACTGACAAACGAAACACTTCGTAAGGCACTATATATAAGCCAAAAGAGGCTTCAGCATTCTGCACTTTTTCATGTTTGCTCTTCAAGAGCAGCAACCGCCGGGCTGTTGCCGCTATATATTCCGTTTGCTAAGAATCCCGACGACCACATCATTGCGCGCGTTTCGCGATACTTGGTCGCTCGCAAAAAATGCAGGCGACCTGAAACTCATTGACTGTGACGCGTTTACATTAGGTAATTATTTCTGGGGTTAGGTTTCAAAAGCACGATTTGATTATGAGAGACACTGTAGTGGAATGCACCCGAAATTTCAGCCACCTCGGGTTCTTTAACGTTCAGTGACGCCGCACAGAACACACGGGCCTCGATATTTGTCTCCATCGAAATGCAGCCGCCGTGGCGGCGATTCGATCCCGCGACCTTCGGATCTGCAGCCGAGTGCCATAGCGACTGTATCACCACGGCGTTTACATAAGAGCTGACATTGTTCGCTTACGTGATAGTGCTCTTTAGCAGCTAAATCGATTGCGAGTAAACGAGCTTAGGTTTCGTATGTGTGATGTAGCGAATGAAAATATGGTGCATATATTAGTTGGTGACGACGGCATGATTGCCCAAAGCACTGCAGCGGATCCTCCATAAATCACAGGCATGAATGGTTTTGGTTGTTTGTTTGTTTGCTTTGGCAATGACAATAGGGGGTCGTACTTTCGTTATTATTATTATTATTATTATTATTATTATTATTAATCTTTCTGTCTTCCCCAAACTTCGTCTTACCTTTTCGTGCTACCAAAAGAAGTTATGTATCACCTACTCATATCTTTTGTCCACTTTTCTCCTTGCAAAGGAATATCAATGGTAAAAAATATAACACTGCCCTCGCAGCGGCGTTTTTTACAGCCATGTAGTTCCTTAGGGACGGTAACCTCGCATGTTAAACGTGACTCATAGGCTGGTGGGTTGCTTTTGAATAAGGAAGCTTGCACGGTAGAAGACGTAGACGAAGAAAACCGCCTCGAGAAGCATCGATGCAACGCGCTTCGGATCCCACCGGAGCAGTGACACGTATGGCGTCGATCAGAAAGATTCCACTGGCCATCACCGGCGGTGAAGGCGGTCAGACGTCTCCCCTGACCGTATTCAGCAACGATTCATGCTCGGCGACCGCCAGTGGCGTCTACAACGTCACCGCCACCAATGCCGACGGCAACCACATAGAGCTGGCCTCGTGGGACGCAGAGCGGCAGGAGGACTATGGCCGGTTGGAGCCACTGTCCCACTCGGACGTGGTCTTGATGTGCTTCAGCATCGACCCTCCCGATTCTTTGGTGGAGAGTCCGAAGTCGCGGATGCAGGAGATGTTCCACCGCTGCCGCAGCCTGTTCATCATCCTCGTGGGGAACAAGACCCGCCCCGGCTTCCCGCTAACGGTGCCGCACCCGGCCACGACGAAGAAGGACGACGTGGCGCCCGAGGAATGACGCACCGTGGCGAACGATGCTGATGCCTCCGGCGCAACTGGGATGCCCTGCCAGGTGCCGGGACGGAGTGAGCGAGGTGCACGACGCCACAAAGCCGGCCACCTTACACAGGTTTAGAGGCCGATGAAGATTGACTTTATCTTGCGATATATAATAAACGCCTCCGAGCCTTCTGTGACACGCTTCACGGGAGGCTACAGGAGATGCCTTCGATTCACTGTCTTCGTCATTTTAGTTGATGCGCGCACTGCCCACAACTCTCGGTTCTTCTATTCTGCGCCTCCAGCAAACTTTAGGAATGTTTATTCGCTGCCTTGAGAGGTGGTGGACAGCGCTATAAAGTCAACGAACTACAGGTGGCAGCCCAATGGCCGGGTTGTCGTCCATTCTGACTGGTCCGGCCGCGTTTTTAGGCAAGTCATCGAAAAACCCCGTGTTTATTTGCATTTAGGTGAAGGTTGAAAAAAGGCTCTTACATTTAATCATTTAGATTAAATGTAAAACATTTTACATTACATTTACGTTTAATCATTTAGAGGCTTAGAGCGCATCTAAAGCGCGGTTCAGGAAATCGTCGTGGTTTTGTCGCATTAGGCGAAGTGCCAGAATTAATTGTTGGCGTGAATATAGTCTATTTTTGCGCAGCCATATATGTAATTTATTGGCAAACCACCTATCGGTATTAACACAACGCAATACTTTTTATAGTTCCAGCTTATGTTGGTTTGGATTGATATGTCACTATTTAATGCATACTGCTCGTTTATGCGTCGATACACTCGGATACAACTCGTATGCAGTGAAGCCCGTTCCACGGCCTCAAACCCTTGCAACGCCCTCGAAATAAAGCCACAAAAATATTGCAGCCATCGCAGACATTACTGCAAAAATCCATAAATTTATGTTTTATTTGTTTGTCTTAGTGGTGTAGAAAAAGAAGTCGTCTAATAAAGAATGCACTCTCGTGGATAGAATACGATGTGGTGCGACTGGCCATACCACGTACTAGTCAGTCTCCCGCTTTTTGAAAAAAGTGGGACATGGAAAACCTAATTGTTTATTTAAAAGAACGCATGACGTCGGCTGTGTGTGCTTCTGTGATTGGCTGGCGGAGTAACACCCCCAGAGCGGTCCATCGGTAATTGTGCCCAACTGCTGTTTGTTTCTGTTGTATCCTGCTGAAACTTGCAAAACACTAACCCAGCCTAAATTAGAATATTCTTTCTCTGTCAGGAATCCTTCTCAACGCTCTCTAACCGATCTCCTTGAATGAAAAGAGAGGGGCGCTGTTATTTGATTCGGTTTATTTGATTTATTTATTAGACATACGCGTGATACATTGCATATGATATGTAGAGATACAGAAGGAGGTAGCAAAGTCGCGAGACGCTGAGTGAGACCCCCTATAAGTGATAAACAGCGCTATGGTAAACAGTGGGAGACATAAGAAAAAAAAAATTTTGTACAAAATGCGCAGATAAGCATGAAAATTCAACATATGTTATACAAAATGTACAGAAAAGCACGAAAGAACTAACATGTACATCAAAATACAACCGTTACTATGAATAACATAAAGCATTCATATATATTCATATATTCTGACAATTTCTACATCACTTGCGTGACTAACGCAAAAGAAAAAAAGCAGGTCTAGCAAGTCTTCGGATCTTTCACATACGCCCTAAGGCTGCACCTCCCCCCCCCCCCCCCCTTTTTTTTTTTTCCCTGGTCAATACACAGCTGCATTCAAACATTGTCCTTCACGTCATCCATTCCCATTGACAAGCCGTTCAGTTAGATTTTCTGAAAACTACTAACCTACTTAGTTTCCCCTACCCGTCACGTAAAACACTGAGTACAGGTTCCTTGGGGTATTTCAAATGATAAATAAATAAATAAATAATAAATAATAATAAATAAATAAATAAATAAATATTATCGTTAGCTTTCCTCTCTCTGTAGTCTGGCAACCTTGGTATCGCATACCGTAATATTTTTAGCGCTTTTTTTTTTTCCAATGTGAAAAATTACCGCCTTGACCATTCTCACTCAGTATCGATCATATTGTTTTTGTCCGATCTTTTACTTACTCGACCGTTTGTAAGAAAACTAATTTCAGTTGTAAAACAGCGCATGTCCTTTTGTTTCGTGTCGTATTCCTTTTGTCACAACTTCGTTCTCCTCTCGTTGTCAGGCAACTGAGAGCCACTGTGAATGCATTCGAGGTCAGTGTTAATAGACTGAATTGATTGATTGATTTGTGGGGTTTTACGTCCCAAAAGCGGCTATGATTATGAGAGACGCCTTAGTGGAGAGCTCCGGAAATTTTACCATCTGGGGTTACTTATTGCTTACTTATGAACTCAAATACGATAACCAATGGGTAAAAAACGTCGCAATTAACAAAGATGAACCCACGTAACAGCGTTTTTTCTTTATGAGTCGCTACTTTGGAACGTTAAACTAAAGCGCTCATTGCGGGCCATGTGCTTTGGAATTCTTTTAAGAAAGGATTTCTGAGAAAGAAGACGCGCAGAAAAAGACCGCCCTGGAAGACAGTGCAATACTCTACATAGTTTTTCCTTGCTTTTTTTTCTCCGTTTTCCTTTTCTGCTAATTTATTAATAATTGATTATTCTTTTTTATTCGTCATGTTACTGATTTGTATTAATATTGTGCTTTCTGTGATATAATATGCTTTCTCTGTTTGGAATTCTGCTGAGCGCTCTCGAACCGATCTCACTGAATGAGTAGAGAATGGTGTCGTCAAATTCCTGTATTCCGACTACTTCTGCACCACTTGCGTATAACTAATGCAAAAGAAAAAGCAGATCTCGCAAGCCTTCAGAACTTTGAGAAACACCCAAAGTTCTATTCTGCGATCAATCTCTCGACGCATCAGCCATGGGAAACTGTCTCCGCCCGCCATCCCCGTTCAACACTCACTCCCCCCCCCCCCCCCCCCCCCCCTTTTTTTTTTTCCTTCGCCAACAACACGCGCTTGCAGTCATTGTCCTTAACGTCATCCATGCCCATTGAAAAGTCGTTCAGTCACATTTTCTAAAACAACTAACCTTTTTATCTTCCCCTACCCGTCACGCAAAAACCCTGTCCACAGGTTCCTTGAGGTATTTCAAATAAATAAATAAATAAATAAATAAATAAATAAATAAATAAATAAATAATCTGAAAAGAATGATCTTGTTGGCTTGTACAGCGCAATGAAAATGATGTACTGAACGATGCGCTACTGACAAACGAAACACTTCGTAAGGCACTATATATAAGCCAAAAGAGGCTTCAGCATTCTGCACTTTTTCATGTTTGCTCTTCAAGAGCAGCAACCGCCGGGCTGTTGCCGCTATATATTCCGTTTGCTAAGAATCCCGACGACCACATCATTGCGCGCGTTTCGCGATACTTGGTCGCTCGCAAAAAATATAGGTGACCTGAAACTCATTGCCTGTGACGCGTTTACATTAGGTAATTATTACTGGGGTCACGCTTCAAAAGCACGATTTGATTATGAGAGACACTGTAGTGGAATGCACCCGAAATTTCAACCACCTCGGGTTCTTTAACGTTCAGTGACATCGCACAGAACACACGGACCTCGATATTTGCCTCCATCGAAATGCAGCCGCCGCCGTGGCGGCGATTCGATCCCGCGACCTTCGGATCTGCAGCAGAGTGCCATAGCCACTGTATCACCATGGCGTTTACACAAGAGCTGACATTGTTCGCTTACGTGGTACAGTGCTCTTTAGCAGCTAAATCGATTGCGAGTAAACGAGCTGAGGTTTCGTAAGCATGTGATGTAGCGAATGAAAATATGGTGCATATATTAGTTGGTGACGACGGCATGATTGCCCAAAGCACTGCAGCGGATCCTCCATAAATCACAGGCATGAATGGTTTTGGTTGGTTGTTTGTTTGCTTTGTCAATGAATATAGGGGGTCGTACTTTCGTTATTATTATTATTATTATTATTATTATTATTATTATTGGTTATTATTATTATTATTATTATTATTATTATTGTCTTTCTGTCTTCCCAAAACTTCGTCTTACCTTTTCGTGCTACCAAAAGAAGTTATGTATCACCTACTCATATCTTTTGTCCACTTTTCTCCTTGCAAAGGAATATCAATGGTAAAAAATATAACACTGCCCTCGCAGCGGCGTTTTTTACAGCCATGTGGTTCCTTACGGACGGTAAAGTCGCATGTGAAACGTGACTCATAGGCTGGTGGGTTGCTTTTGAAAAAGGAAGCTTGCACGGTAGAAGACGTAGACGAAGAAAACCGCCTCGAGAAGCATCGATGCAACGCGCTTCGGATCCCACCGGAGCAGTGACACGTATGGCGTCGATCAGAAAGATTCCACTGGTCATCACCGGCGGTGAAGGCGGTCAGACGTCTCCCCTGACCGTATTCAGCAACGATTCATGCTCGGCGACCGCCAGTGGCGTCTACAACGTCACCGCCACCAATGCCGACGGCAACCACATAGAGCTGGCCTCGTGGGACGCAGAGCGGCAGGAGGACTATGGCCGGTTGGAGCCACTGTCCCACTCGGACGTGGTCTTGATGTGCTTCAGCATCGACCCTCCCGATTCTTTGGTGGAGAGTCCGAAGTCGCGGATGCAGGAGATGTTCCACCGCTGCCGCAGCCTGTTCATCATCCTCGTGGGGAACAAGACCCGCCCCGGCTTCCCGCTTACGGTGCCGCACCCGGCCACGACGAAGAAGGACGACGTGGCGCCTGAGGAATGACGCACCGTGGCGAATGATGCTGATGCCTCCGGCGCAACTGGGATGCCCTGCCAGGTGCCGGGACGGAGTGAGCGAGGTGCACGACGCCATAAAGCCGGCCACCTTACACAGGTTTAGAGGCCGATGAAGATTGACTTTATCTTGCGATATATAATAAACCCCTCCGAGGCCTTCTGTGACAAGCTTCACGGGAGGCTACAGGAGATGCCTTCGATTCACTGTCTTCGTCACTTTAGTTGATGAGCGCGCTGCCCACAACTCTCGGTTCTTCCATTCTGCGCCTCCGGCAAACTTTAGGAATGTTTATTCGCTGCCTTGAGAGGTGGTGGAGAGCACTATAACTTCAACGAACTACAGGTGGCAGCCCAATGGCCGGGTTGTCGTCGTCCATTGTGACCGGTCCGGCCGCGTTTTTAGGAAAGTCATCGAAAAACCCCGTGTTTATTTGCATTTAGGTGAAGGTTGAAAAAAGGCTCTTACATTTAATCATTTAGATTAAATGTAAAACATTTTACATTACATTTACGTTTAATCATTTAGAGGCTTAGAGCGCATCTAAAGCGCGGTTCAGGAAATCGTCGTGGTTTTGTCGCATTAGGCGAAGTGCCAGAATTAATTGTTGGTGTGAATATAGTCTATTTTTGCGCAGCCATATATGTAATTTATTGGCAAACCACCTATCGGTATTAACACAACCCAATACTTTTTATAGTTCCGGCTTATGTTGGTTTGGATTGATATGTCACTATTTTTTTTCCCTCGTCAACACACACCTGCATTCAAACATTGTCCTTCACGTCATCCATTCCCATTGACAAGCCGTTCAGTTAGATTTTCTGAAAACTACTAACCTACTTAGCTTCCCCTACCCGTCACGTAAAACTCTTAGTACAGGTTCCTTGAGGTATTTCAAATGATAAATAAATAAATAAATATATAAATAAATAAATAAATATTATCGTTAGCTTTGCTCTCTCTGTAGTCTGGCAACCTTGGTATCGCATACCGTAATATTTTTAGCGCTTTTTTTTTTCCAATGTGAAAAATTACCGCCTTGACCATTCTCACTCAGTATCGATCATATTGTTTTTGTCCGATCTTTTACTTACTCGACCGTTTGTAAGAAAACTAATTTCAGTTGTAAAAACAGCGCATGTCCTTTTATTTCGTGTCGTATTCCTTTTGTCACAACTTCGTTCTCCTCTCGTTGTCAGGCAACTGAGAGCCACTGTGAATGCATTCGAGGTCAGTGTTAATAGACTGAATTGATTGATTGATTTGTGGGGTTTTACGTCCCAAAAGCGGCTATGATTATGAGAGACGCCTTAGTGGAGAGCTCCGGAAATTTTTACCATGTGGGGTTACTTATTGCTTACTTATGAACTCAAATACGATAACCAATGGGTAAAAAACGTCGCAATTAACAAAGATGAACCCACGTAACAGCGTTTTTTCTTTATGAGTCGCTACTTTGGAACGTTAAACTAAAGCGCTCATTGCGGGCCATGTGCTTTGGAATTCTTTTAAGAAAGGATTTCTGAGAAAGAAAACGCGCAGAAAAGGACCGCCCTGGAAGACAGTGCAATACTCTACATAGTTTTTCCTTGCTTTTTTTTCTCCGTTTTCCTTTTCTCTAATTTATTAATAATTGATTATTCTTTTGTATTCGTCATGTTACTGATTTGCATTAATATTGTGCTTTCTGTGATATAATGTGCTTTCTCTGTTTGGAATTCTGCTGAGCGCTCTCGAACCGATCTCACTGAATGAGTAGAGAATGGTGTCGTCAGATTCCTGTATTCCGACTACTTCTACACCACTTGCTTATAACTAATGCAAAAGAAAAAGCAGATCTCGCAAGCCTTCAGAACATTGAGAAACACCCAAAGTTCTATTCTGCGATCAATCTCTCGACGCATCAGCCATGGGAAACTGTCTCGGCCCGCCATCCCCGTTCAACACTCACTCCCCCCCCCCCCCCCGCTTTTTTTTTTTCCGTCGCCAACAACACGCGCTTGCAGTCATTGTCCTTAACGTCATCCTTGCCCATTGAAAAGTCGTTCAGTCACATTTTCTAAAAACAACTAACCTTCTTATCTTCCCCTACCCGTCACGCAAAAACCCTGTCCACAGGTTCCTTGAGGTATTTCAAATAAATAAATAAATAAATAAATAAATAAATAAATAAATAAATAAATAATCTGAAAAGAATGATCTTGTTGGCTTGTACAGCGCAATGAAAATGATGTACTGAACGATGCGCTACTGACAAACGAAACACTTCGTAAGGCACTATATATAAGCCAAAAGAGGCTTCAGCATTCTGCACTTTTTCATGTTTGCTCTTCAAGAGCAGCAACCGCCGGGCTGTTGCCGCTATATATTCCGTTTGCTAAGAATCCCGACGACCACATCATTGCGCGCGTTTCGCGATACTTGGTCGCTCGCAAAAAATGCAGGCGACCTGAAACTCATTGACTGTGACGCGTTTACATTAGGTAATTATTTCTGGGGTTAGGTTTCAAAAGCACGATTTGATTATGAGAGACACTGTAGTGGAATGCACCCGAAATTTCAGCCACCTCGGGTTCTTTAACGTTCAGTGACGCCGCACACAACACACGGGCCTCGATATTTGTCTCCATCGAAATGCAGCCGCCGTGGCGGCGATTCGATCCCGCGACCTTCCGATCTGCAGCCGAGTGCCATAGCGACTGTATCACCACGGCGTTTACATAAGAGCTGACATTGTTCGCTTACGTGATAGTGCTCTTTAGCAGCAGCTAAATTGATTGCGAGTAAACGAGCTTAGGTTTCGTATGTGTGATGTAGCGAATGAAAATATGGTGCATATATTAGTTGGTGACGACGGCATGATTGCCCAAAGCACTGCAGCGGAGCGTCCATAAATCACAGGCATGAATGGTTTTGGTTGTTTGTTTGTTTGTTTGCTTTGGCAATGACTATAGGGGGTCGTACTTTCGTTGTTATTATTATTATTATTATTATTAATCTTTCTGTCTTCCCCAAACTTCGTCTTACCTTTTCGTGCTACCAAAAGAAGTTATGTATCACCTACTCATATCTTTTGTCCACTTTTCTCCTTGCAAAGGAATATCAATGGTAAAAAATATAACACTGCCCTCGCAGCGGCGTTTTTTACAGCCATGTAGTTCTTTAGGGACGGTAACCTCGCATGTTAAACGTGACTCATAGGCTGCTGGGTTGCTTTTGAATAAGGAAGCTTGCACGGTAGAAGACGTAGACGAAGAAAACCGCCTCGAGAAGCATCGATGCAACGCGCTTCGGATCCCACCGGAGCAGTGACACGTATGGCGTCGATCAGAAAGATTCCACTGGCCATCACCGGCGGTGAAGGCGGTCAGACGTCTCCCCTGACCGTATTCAGCAACGATTCATGCTCGGCGACCGCCAGTGGCGTCTACAACGTCACCGCCACCAATGCCGACGGCAACCACATAGAGCTGGCCTCGTGGGACGCAGAGCGGCAGGAGGACTATGGCCGGTTGGAGCCACTGTCCCACTCGGACGTGGTCTTGATGTGCTTCAGCATCGACCCTCCCGATTCTTTGGTGGAGAGTCCGAAGTCGCGGATGCAGGAGATGTTCCACTGCTGCCGCAGCCTGTTCATCATCCTCGTGGGGAACAAGACCCGCCCCGGCTTCCCGCTTACGGTGCCGCACCCGGCCACGACGAAGAAGGACGACGTGGCGCCCGAGGAATGACGCACCGTGGCGAAGGATGCTGATGCCTCCGGCGCAACTGGCATGCCCTGCCAGGTGCCGGGACGGAGTGAGCGAGGTGCACGACGCCATAAAGCCGGCCACCTTACACAGGTTTAGAGGCCGATGAAGATTGACTTTATCTTGCGATATATAATAAACGCCTCCGAGCCTTCTGTGACACGCTTCACGGGAGGCTACAGGAGATGCCTTCGATTCACTGTCTTCGTCATTTTAGTTGATGCGCGCACTGCCCACAACTCTCGGTTCTTCTATTCTGCGCCTCCAGCAAACTTTAGGAATGTTTATTCGCTGCCTTGAGAGGTGGTGGACAGCGCTATAAAGTCAACGAACTACAGGTGGCAGCCCAATGGCCGGGTTGTCGTCCATTCTGACTGGTCCGGCCGCGTTTTTAGGCAAGTCATCGAAAAACCCCGTGTTTATTTGCATTTAGGTGAAGGTTGAAAAAAGGCTCTTACATTTAATCATTTAGATTAAATGTAAAACATTTTACATTACATTTACGTTTAATCATTTAGAGGCTTAGAGCGCATCTTAAGCGCGGTTCAGGAAATCGTCGTGGTTTTGTCGCATTAGGCGAAGTGCCAGAATTAATTGTTGGCGTGAATATAGTCTATTTTTGCGCAGCCATATATGTAATTTATTGGCAAACCACCTATCGGTATTAACACAACGCAATACTTTTTATAGTTCCAGCTTATGTTGGTTTGGATTGATATGTCACTATTTAATGCATACTGCTCGTTTATGCGTCGATACACTCGGATACAACTCGTATGCAGTGAAGCCCGTTCCACGGCCTCAAACCCTTGCAACGCCCTCGAAATAAAGCCACAAAAATATTGCAGCCATCGCAGACATTACTGCAAAAATCCATAAATTTATGTTTTTATTTGTTTGTCTTAGTGGTGTAGAAAAAGAAGTCGTCTAATAAAGAATGCACTCTCGTGGATAGAATACGATGTGGTGCGACTGGCCATACCACGTACTAGTCAGTCTCCCGCTTTTTGAAAAAAGTGGGACATGGAAAACCTAATTGTTTATTTAAAAGAACGCATGACGTCGGCTGTGTGTGCTTCTGTGATTGGCTGGCGGAGTAACACCCGCCAGAGCGGTCCATCGGTAATTGTGCCCAACTGCTGTTTGTTTCTGTTGTATCCTGCTGAAACTTGCAAAACACTAACCCAGCCTAAATTAGAATATTCTTTCTCTGTCAGGAATCCTTCTCAACGCTCTCTAACCGATCTCCTTGAATGAAAAGAGAGGGGCGCTGTTATTTGATTCGGTTTATTTGATTTATTTATTAGACATACGCGTGATACATTGCATATGATATGTAGAGATACAGAAGGAGGTAGCAAAGTCGCGAGACGGCTGAGTGAGACCCCCTATAAGTGATAAACAGCGCTATGGTAAACAGTGGGAGACATAAGAAAAAAAAAATGTTAGTACAAAATGCGCAGATAAGCATGAAAATTCAACATATGTTATACAAAATGTACAGAAAAGCACGAAAGAACTAACATGTACATCAAAATACAACCGTTACTATGAATAACATAAAGCATTCATATATATTCATATATTCTGACAATTTCTACATCACTTGCGTGACTAACGCAAAAGAAAAAAAGCAGGTCTAGCAAGTCTTCGGATCTTTCACATACGCCCTAAGGCTGCACCTCCCCCCCCCCCCCCCCCCTTTTTTTTTTCCCTGGTCAACACACACCTGCATTCAAACATTGTCCTTCACGTCATCCATTCCCATTGACAAGCCGTTCAGTTAGATTTTCTGAAAACTACTAACCTACTTAGTTTCCCCTACCCGTCACGTAAAACACTGAGTACAGGTTCCTTGGGGTATTTCAAATGATAAATAAATAAATAAATAAATAAATAAATAAATAAATATTATCGTTAGCTTTCCTCTCTCTGTAGTCTGGCAACCTTGGTATCGCATACCGTAATATTTTTAGCGCTTTTCTTTTTTTCCAATGTGAAAAATTACCGCCTTGACCACTCTCACTCAGTATCGATCATATTGTTTTTGTCCGATCTTTTACTTACTCGACCGTTTGTAAGAAAACTAATTTCAGTTGTAAGAACAGCGCATGTCCTTTGTTTCGTGTCGTATTCCTTTTGTCACAACTTCGTTCTCCTCTCGTTGTCAGGCAACTGAGAGCCACTGTGAATGCATTCGAGGTCAGTGTTAATAGACTGAATTGATTGATTGATCTGTGGGGTTTTACGTCCCAAAGCGGCTATGATTATGAGAGACGCCTTAGTGGAGAGCTCCGGAAATTTTTACCATGTGGGTTACTTATTGCTTACTTATGAACTCAAATACGATAACCAATGGGTAAAAAAACGTCGCAATTAACAAAGATGAACCCACGTAACAGCGTTTTTTCTTTATGAGTCGCTACTTTGGAACGTTAAACTAAAGCGCTCATTGCGGGCCATGTGCTTTGGAATTCTTTTAAGAAAGGATTTTGAGAGAAGAAGACGCGCAGAAAAGACCGCCCTGGAAGACAGTGCAATACTCTACATAGTTTTCCTTGCTTTTTTTTCTCCGTTTTCCTTTTCTGTAATTTATTAATAATTGATTATTCTTTTTTATTCGTCATGTTACTGATTTGTATTAGTATTGTGCTTTCTGTGATATAATGTGCTTTCTCTGTTTGGAATTCTGCTGAGCGCTCTCGAACCGATCTCACTGAATGAGTAGAGAATGGTGTCGTCAGATTCCTGTATTCCGACTACTTCTACACCACTTGCTTATAACTAATGCAAAAGAAAAAAAGCAGGTCTAGCAAGTCTTCGGATCTTTCACATACGCCCTAAGGCTGCACCTCCCCCCCCCCCCCCCCCTTTTTTTTTTTTTTCCCTGGTCAATACACAGCTGCATTCAAACATTGTCCTTCACGTCATCCATTCCCATTGACAAGCCGTTCAGTTAGATTTTCTGAAAACTACTAACCTACTTAGTTTCCCCTACCCGTCACGTAAAACACTGAGTACAGGTTCCTTGGGGTATTTCAAATGATAAATAAATAAATAAATAAATAAATAAATAAATAAATAAATAAATAAATAAATAAATATTATCGTTAGCTTTCCTCTCTCTGTAGTCTGGCAACCTTGGTATCGCATACCGTAATATTTTTAGCGCTTTTTTTTTTTCCAATGTGAAAAATTACCGCCTTGACCATTCTCACTCAGTATCGATCATATTGTTTTTGTCCGATCTTTTACTTACTCGACCGTTTGTAAGAAAACTAATTTCAGTTGTAAAAACAGCGCATGTCCTTTTGTTTCGTGTCGTATTCCTTTTGTCACAACTTCGTTCTCCTCTCGTTGTCAGGCAACTGAGAGCCACTGTGAATGCATTCGAGGTCAGTGTTAATAGACTGAATTGATTGATTGATTTGTGGGGTTTTACGTCCCAAAAGCGGCTATGATTATGAGAGACGCCTTAGTGGAGAGCTCCGGAAATTTTTACCATCTGGGGTTACTTATTGCTTACTTATGAACTCAAATACGATAACCAATGGGTAAAAAACGTCGCAATTAACAAAGATGAACCCACGTAACAGCGTTTTTTCTTTATGAGTCGCTACTTTGGAACGTTAAACTAAAGCGCTCATTGCGGGCCATGTGCTTTGGAATTCTTTTAAGAAAGGATTTCTGAGAAAGAAGACGCGCAGAAAAAGACCGCCCTGGAAGACAGTGCAATACTCTACATAGTTTTTCCTTGCTTTTTTTTCTCCGTTTTCCTTTTCTGTAATTTATTAATAATTGATTATTCTTTTTTATTCGTCATGTTACTGATTTGTATTAATATTGTGCTTTCTGTGATATAATATGCTTTCTCTGTTTGGAATTCTGCTGAGCGCTCTCGAACCGATCTCACTGAATGAGTAGAGAATGGTGTCGTCAAATTCCTGTATTCCGACTACTTCTGCACCACTTGCGTATAACTAATGCAAAAGAAAAAGCAGATCTCGCAAGCCTTCAGAACTTTGAGAAACACCCAAAGTTCTATTCTGCGATCAATCTCTCGACGCATCAGCCATGGGAAACTGTCTCCGCCCGCCATCCCCGTTCAACACTCACTCCCCCCCCCCCCCCCCCCCCCCTTTTTTTTTTCCTTCCGCCAACAACACGCGCTTGCAGTCATTGTCCTTAACGTCATCCATGCCCATTGAAAAGTCGTTCAGTCACATTTTCTAAAAACAACTAACCTTTTTATCTTCCCCTACCCGTCACGCAAAAACCCTGTCCACAGGTTCCTTGAGGTATTTCAAATAAATAAATAAATAAATAAATAAATAAATAAATAAATAAATAAATAATCTGAAAAGAATGATCTTGTTGGCTTGTACAGCGCAATGAAAATGATGTACTGAAGGATGCGCTACTGACAAACGAAACACTTCGTAAGGCACTATATATAAGCCAAAAGAGGCTTCAGCATTCTGCACTTTTTCATGTTTGCTCTTCAAGAGCAGCAACCGCCGGGCTGTTGCCGCTATATATTCCGTTTGCTAAGAATCCCGACGACCACATCATTGCGCGCGTTTCGCGATACTTGGTCCGTCGCAAAAAATGCAGGTGACATGAAACTCATTGCCTGTGACGCGTTTACATTAGGTAATTATTTCTGGGGTTACGTTTCAAAAGCACCGTTCAGTGACATCGCACAGAACACATGGGTCTCCATATTTGCCTCCATCGAAATGCAGCCGCCGTGGCGGCGATTCGATCCCGCGACCTTCGGATCTGCAGCCGAGTGCCACAGCGACTGTATCACCATGGCGTTTACATAAAAGCTGACGTTGTTCGCTTACGTGGTACAGTGCTCTTTAGCAGCTAAATCGATTGCGAGTAAATGAGCTTAGGTTTCGTGAGTATATGTGATGTAGCGAATGAAAATCTAGTGCACGTAATAGTTGGTGACGACGGCATATTGCCCGAGCACTGCAGCGGATCCTCCATAAATCACAGGCAGGAATGGTTTTGGTTGTTTGTTTGTTTGCTTTGTCATTTAATATAGGAGGTCGCACTTTCGTTATTATTATTATTATTATTATTATTATATTATTATTATTATTATTATTATTATTGTCTTTCTGTCTTCCCAAAACTTCGTCTTACCTTTTCGTGCTCAAAAGAAGTTATGTATCACCTACTCATATCTTTTGTCCACTTTTCTCCTTGCATGAATGGTAAAAAATATAGCACTGCCCTCGCAGCGGCGTTTTTTACAGCCATGTAGTTCCTTAGGGACGGTAACCTCGCATGTTAAACGTGACTCATAGGCTGGTGGGTTGCTTTTGAATAAGGAAGCTTGCACGGTAGAAGACGTAGACGAAGAAAACCGCCTCGAGAATGTAAGGCTACTCGCGCTGTTGGGATGATACGCAGACTTGGCCAGCACCCCTCTGGGTTACGCAGAGACACTCTTCTTATGATATACCGTATGTATGTTCGTCCGATTTTAGAATTTGGTTGCATTTTATACTCTGGTGGTCCGGCATACAAGATTAATCCTTTGGTTCTTTTAGAGCGAGAGGCTCTTCGGAGTTGTCTCAAGGTACCAAAATTTATTGCAAATCATGTTCTGTACCAAGAAGCCCGGATCCCCACGTTAGCTTGCAGATTCCGTATCCTCACTGTCAAAACATATTTGCAAATTTATGCGTCTGCACAGAGGCGGTCACACTTCGTATTCTGCACTGAAGCGTTAACATTTTTTCATGAGCCTTGGTCTCGCATATACAGACCTCAAGTTTTGTTTGTGCAGAATCAACTAGAGGCTTTAGATGTTAACATTTGCGATATCGTCTCAACGGATAAACCATTGGCCAATGCTAAAATTGAATTGGATAATATATTCCCTTCTAATGCCAAACTCCTACCTTCCAGATATTTAATAGGCTTATTAGAAGATCATTTATGTCAGTTGGGAATTGATGATATAATTGCGACGGATGCATCCATGCGTGAGGAGAAAGCGGGAGTGGGCATTTTTTCAGAGACTTCCTCCTGGTCATATACCTTGCGCCTCCCGGATTATACTCCTATATTTGAAGCAGAGCTCTTAGCCATTCTTTTAGCCATTCGCAAACTTCCTGTACAAAATTCGGCAGTTGTTATAGTGACTGATTCGCTTTCGGTATGCACATCCCTCGCTTCAGCTTCTCCTTCCAAGTCTTCTGTTGTAAACACATTCATATCATTAATTCCTCCCCACGTGCGTGAAGTGCGATTGGTGTGGGTGCCGGGCCATCGTGGCATATTTATAAACGAGATGGCTGATGTTCTCGCGCGGTGGTCCCTAGGTGGGCCGGTAATGTCCGTGGTGCCTACTACTGCCTTCGTTACTTTGTCGAGATTCCGAAAATACTCTTTAATTCAAGATTCTTTAAAAATGAAGTTACCAATTGAAGAATATGGACATCTTTCTTTTGTTTGGGATAATAAGTGGTGTCCCTCTCGTAAACTGGAAGTGGCAATAACAAAATTTCGCTGTCGTATCCCTCCATTGAACTTTTATTTACACAGGTCTGGTCTGGTGCCATCTCCGCTATGCTGTTATTGTCGAGAGCCTGAAAACATTGATCACTTCTTAATTACCTGTCAGCGCTATAGTAGTCAGAGGAAAAGGCATTTCGAAATTTTATTCAGGAATTTAAACATTCCCCTAAATTCTCAGAACATTCTTTCCTTTGGAGCGTCCTCACTAGGTTATAGCAACAGGAACGTCTGCTTAGCCATGTGCAATTTCCTTCGTGGCACAAAAAGAATTCATTGCTAATCATCATTCAATCCAAATCTTCGTACCTCAAAATTGCTTCCACTAGTTGATTAAACCTCAAATTATTTTATTATAGTTCATTTCTATTATAAATAGCCTATCTTTTTCTAACATTTCCTTCTTACTTACTTTACCGATTCTTTATTCTTCCTTTGTTTTAGCTAAATTTTTTTTCCCTCTTTATATTAACCGCCGGCTTCATGGCCAATCCCCCGTAGTGGGCAAGAGCCAAACTTCAAGGAAAAAAGAAAGAAAGAAAGAAAGCATCGATGCAACGCGCTTCGGATCCCACCGGAGCAGTGACACGTATGGCGTCGATCAGAAAGATTCCACTGGTCATCACCGGCGGTGAAGGCGGTAAGACGTCTCCCCTGACCGTCTTCAGCAACGATTTATGCTCGGCGACCGCCAGTGGCGTCTACAACGTCACCGCCACCAACGCCGACGGCAACCACATAGAGCTGGCCTCGTGGGACGCAGAGCGGCAGGAGGACTATGGCCGGTTGAAGCCAATGTCCCACTCGGACGTGGTCTTGATGTGCTTCAGCATCGACTCTCCCGATTCTTTGGTGGAGAGTCCGAAGTCGCTGACCCAGGAGTTGTTCCACCGCTGCCGCAGCCTGTTCATCATCCTAGTGGGGAACAAAAACTGCCCCAGCTTCTCGCTTACGGTGCCACACACGGCCACGACGAAGAAGGACGACGTGGCGCCTGAGGAATGACGCAGCGTGGCGAAGGATGCTGATGCCTCCGGCGCAACTGCGATGCCCTGCCAGGTGCCGGGACGGAGTGAGCGAGGTGCACGACGCCATAAAGGCGGCCTCCTTACACAGCTTTAGAGGCCGCTGAAGATTGATTTTATCTTGCGATATATAATAAACCCCTCCGAGGCCTTCTGTGACAAGCTTCACGGGAGGCTACAGGAGATGCCTTCGATTTACTGTCTTCGTCACTTTAGCTGATGCGCGCGCTGTCCACAACTATCGGTTCTTCTATTCTGCGACTCCAGCAAACTTTAGGAATGTTTATTTGCTGCCTTGAGAGGTGATCGAGAGCACCATAAAGTCAACGAACTACAGGTGGCAGCCCAATGGCCGGGTTTTCGTTGTTCATTCTGACTGGTCCGGCCGCGTTTTTAGGAAAGTGATCGAAAAACCCCGAGTTTATTTGCATTTCAGTGAAAGTTGAACAGAGGCTTTTACATTTAATTATTTAGATTAGATGTAAAACATTTTACATTACATTTACTTTTAATCATTTAGAGGCTTAGAGCGCCTCTAAAGCGCGGTTCAGGAAATCGTCGTGCATTTGTCGCATGAGGCGCAGTGCCAGAATGAATTATTGGTTTGAAAATCGTCTATTTTTGCGAAGTCATACATTTATTGGCAAACCACCTATCGGTATTAACACAACCCAATACTTTTTATAGTTCCAGCTTATGTTGGTTTAAATTGGATTGATATGCCACTATTTACTGCATACTACTCGTTTATGCGTCGATACACTCGGATACAAATCGTATGCAGTGAAGCCCGTTCCACGGCCTCATACCCTTGCAACGCCTTCGAAATAAAGCTGCAACACTATTGCAGCCATCGCACACATTACTGCAAAAATCCATAAATTTATGTTTTTGTTTGTTTGTCTTAGTGGTGTACAAAAAGAAGTCGTCTAATAAAGATCGTCCTCGGCGATGGCGGGCTTGCGATTGCCGTTGTGCCATCCGTCTTGGAGAACTACGTCGCCGTCATCGAGGTCAAGGTGGAGGTGGCCTTGCGGGACACAACCGGGGCAGGAGGACTGTGGCCGGCGGAAGCCTATGTCGTACCCGGACGTAATCCTCATGTGCTTGAGCATCGACTCTCCCGACTCATTGGAGAACGGCCCGGTGTCGTGGAGGCCAGGGGAGCACCACTTCTGCCCCAGCGTGCCCATCGTCATCAATGTAGCGGAGAAGAACTGCCCAATCTACCTGCTTTCGGTGCCAGATCCGGCCATGACGAAGCATGCAGGAACACGTGGCGATGCCCCTTAGCGAAGGGCATCGATGCCTTCGTCTAACTCGGAATTCCCTGCCGTTACCCTGTACGCTGTGTACAAGATGTTTGATATAGTGTAGAGACGGCCGCAGTATACATGTCCAGAGGCCGTGGAAGATTAAATTTATTTGGCGATATATAAAATAAACCTCTTCCAGTCCCCGGTGAGAAGCCAGATGGGAGCTGGAGAAGCTTCTCTCGATCCAGTGTCTTAGTCATTTTAGTGGATGTATGCAAGGACAGCTCCCGGCTCGCGAACCGAGCTCCTTCAGCAAATTTCAAGAAGCTTTATTTACTACCGTGAGAGATGCTCAGTACCACTGTATACGGTACTCCAGCTTTCCACTAGATGTCCCTGTGACACACGAGGCATTATAAATGTTACACCAGTCTCACTGGAAATTAAAAACGGACAATTCAAAGCAAGAGAGATAAGAGCTATTGCGCTATGATATCACTCGGTATAAAAATGCCTTTAATTCAATTCGGGCAGGTATAATAACAAAATTATTAGAAAGGTTCAGATATCCAGTGAGCTAGTTTTAATAACAGCAAAAGCGTTAGGAAATAGAAAAAAAATGTATATGTACAAGATAATATCATAAAGACTAATATGGCATTTCCTCTAGTGTCGCCATTCAGTCCGTTGCTCTGAATTTCGATGATCGCAAGATTACCAAATATTAAACTTCCAGAGGGTACGTGAAGGTTAGCATTTGCAGATGATATTTTAATTGGGTTTTAAGAAAAATCAAGGAGAGAAATTCAGCAAATGACAAATAAAAATAACATGACATAGCCAGATGGGCAAAGCAAATTAGATTAAAATTCAATGCATACATTGCAATAAGCAAGCGATAAGATAATAGTACCCCACAGGTAAAATTAAGTGGAAAAAGATTTAAGAATTGTTGAAGAAGTCAAGCTACTGACGCAAAGCTTTTTTTTTTCGTACTTGCATTATATCAAAAAATAAAGTTGCATATCTAATACACCAACTTAGCAAATACACAGGAAATAGAAAAGTTATTCAGCAAAGCAACCACAGAAGACTTATATAAAGGATGATAGTTTGTGCTTGTCCGTGTGGTGCAGCAAGAAGGATCTCCTCTTCACACTTAGAAATATGCCCCACATCCTGCCCTTAACCGCAGCAGTAAGTAAACATAACTCTCTGTGTATTAAGTTGTTAAATGTGAATGGAGTATCCCCTGTCACTAGACCGCACAAGCACTCCTTCACACCCACCAAAAGCAAGCACACCTGGTTTAAAAAAAGAAATCCAACAAAATGAAAAGCAACAGCACAATTTCAAAAAATTACTGAATTCTATTCTTTTGTTTAAATGTAGGTCAGTCATTGTTACCGTTTACAGACCATTAGCCATGTTCATATCAGAAATATATTACTATATTGAAATTTTATCCTGCTCGAACGTGCTATAGCAGGTAAAGGACAAAGATAAGTACAGTGGCAGACCTGGCCATGATTATTGAACCGAGTGTCAGCATTTTTTGTATTTTGTTAAAATCTACTTCATATTAACAAAGGCTCGACACTGGCCGGCTAACGGCCGTTGCCACAGAGAGCAATATGATCTCTATCTCTCCTATCATCTTTAACTATACACCTCTACCAAACCAATTCCCCTAACCTAATTCCTTCGACCTTTCCTTCACATCTGTCCCCCCTTTTAGCTCTTTCTCGCTCTTTTTCAGAATACCCATTCAGCACTTCGCCATTATTTATTTACTTATTTTTTAACCTGGCTTTCCTTTTCCATTTTCCACCAGCGATACATTAGAGGTGCCGGTCGAGGCATCTCTCCATTATATATGCCTTTCTCAGTTTCTCTCTCCAAACACTGACAATGAAGCGCTATAGATATGACGTAAATACCTACCGTGCGTTGATCGTCTTCATGGTGCCTGCCGCTGCCATGATCTCCTGGTTCTTGCGGTGAAGCCCGTAACAGAAGAAAATTGGCGCTTTTTCTTGCAGCCCGCTAGGCATACAGCACGGCGCAGCACCAGGAAAAGTAGCTGCCGTGACGAAACCGATGGCGCGGTCCAGGTGGCTTGAGAGCGGCGGAGTGCGGTATATTGCAGTAGGGAGCAAAAGGTGATTAAAACAAACCCGACATCGACTGCGCTTTGGCAGAGCGACAAAGCGCTATAGTTTTGCATACACTCCTCTGCGAAAATTTTCAAATTAGGAGCCTAATTTACAAAGGAACGTTGTTGTGCGTTAGAGCAGTTTGTCGTTTTCCGTCGAACGTCTTCGATTATATTACGGCCAATATGACTTTACTATATAGTATACCTGTGGCGAATATAAATCTTGCCTCGATGAAAGCCATGGGCTCGATTACCCGCGCATGCGACGAGGAAGGCAAATGTTAGCACAATTTGATCAGGTAAGCCCATGGTGGCACCGTTGTGAGCCTTTAGATGCAATTCTTTTCTTTACACATATTAAACTGATTGATTGATTGATTGATTGATTGACTGTATATCTGGGGTTTTACATCCCAAAACCACGATATGATTATGGCAGACGCCGTGTTGTAGGGCTCCGGAAATTTCGACCACCTGGCGACATCGCACATACACAGGGCTCAACATTCCGCCAATTAGCTCGCCTTTCCTTGCTGATATCGAATCAACTTTACAGTATTTCTGAAAGCAAGGAGAAAGCTGAAATATAGCCTTCAACTACATAGACCCCGCGGCAGTATTTCTGCAGACGAAATTCACAGCTGAGGAATACATATTTACTCGGATAAAAAAAAAAATTGGCTCTGTGTGCAGCCGAATGCGGTAGTCACTTCAGTCAATTCAAAATATCTGCAGCTCCATCACCGACGGCAAGTGGAGAACTCGCAGCCCTCTGTGCTGGTCAGTCGCAGCTCTTGACCGTGCCGGCCACGACCAAGTATCATCGTCATCTTGACCTGAATGGAGAACGAGAACCACCGCGTTCAGCACAGTGTGGTCGACGACCTTTGCCAATTGGTGGACGACCGCGAGCCCGTGGTCATCGGACGAGCCATGAACTGATATGTGGGTTGGTCGGTAGCCGCGGAAATTTTATCACGGAGGCGACCAGGATTTATGTTTTGTGCGTATACTTATTTCTCTACGTAGGTTCAAGCAACCTATAGGTGCATGTGCAGATTATAGGGGGTCCCTCGCGGCTGGGGCCACTAAGACAGCTGCTCGGACACACCTATGTTTTGAAAATTCTCTTCATGCTTCTCACTGACGTTAATTCGATTGACAAACTTTAAACCGGCCTACAATACAACCTGTAAATCTGATATCTCGCCTGTACGTACCAAGATCCTATAGGTTTTCTTTTTCCTGTCCCTACTTCCTGCTCCTAGGGCCTTTCTGTCGCCGATTCCCTTCCAACATGGAGGCTGAATTCGCTGTATTTTATTGAAGACCGCTCTCTCTATCTCCACAGTTTCGCCTCAGTTGTATATGGTTGACTCGGGGTTAGAATTCCAACGCCGTTTAATTTGCAAACGACTTGCCACAGACATGCGCTTCACGCAATCGAAATGGGTGCAGCACCGATAGGAGCCACACAAGAGCATGGACGCATTTTAATTCTCTGGTTTTCGCGAGGCGCAGTCCCCAAAAATACACACACCGGCGCGTTTCCCCCCTCTTTTTCTTTGTCTGGTGTGTCGCAGTCACAGTGTAGAATCTGGGGAGAGGCCTGTGCCCTTAAGTGTCATGCAGTGGGCGCAGACAGGATGATGATGATGATGTGTTACAGTGTTGAAAGACAGCCCCCCCCCCTTGCCTTTATTATTATTATTATTATTATTATTATTATTATTATTATTATTATTATTATTATTATTATTATGCTACCCTGGATCCGCCCCTGAGTAGGTGCAGGCTGTGGCTTGTAACAGACGAACAGCCAACGTTTGATGTAGAACCAATAAAAGTGGTTCATACAATCTCACGGCGTTTATTCGCCACACTGCCACCGAAGGCGGTATGATGAAACGTTCGCAAGTAAGCCGTGTATGCACATTCCCAATCCCTGCCAAACGTCGAACCGCGTCAAAGGTACTAACGTGCAAAATTACAAATCGTCAATACTCATACATGCTCATAGGTGAGTCATGGAACAAGCACCGATATGCAGTAAGCGATACTACAGGGCCGCATTCCGAGATGATTGCCAAAGGCGAGCGTCTCCAGGTCGCCTTACATGGCGTAGAATCTCGCGTATATCCAAGGGCGAGGCGACTACTTGCGCGCCTTTACACCCAACCAGCCAACCAGCGCGCACCAAAGGCGGCTCTCTCTCTCTCCCTCTCTCTGTGTTGCAGAATTCTTATTTTTTACAAATTCTTTTTCCGTATAACAACATCCCTCCGGACGTCAATCGGGCGTTCCGAGAAAGAAACATAATATCGCTAGGTGCTGGAATCACGAAATAAGGCGTTCGCAGTACGAATTAAAGGAGTGAAGAGAGCTGCGAAGGCTACGTTAACTGCATGCAACCACGGCGCCGTAGTGCGTCATATAATTTCTCAGCAGATTTACCTAAATAAAGACACGATATAGCAGTATTATCCAATGTTGTTAATGACGTAAGCAGCTCATTACGGAGAAGCACTGCGATGAATCACTGCATCACGACGGGACAGAAAGCAAGGTATGTGTGTGGGCACCGAAAAAAAAAAAGGGGGGGGGGGGCAGAAGACGCAAGCATACCTTGATAACACCTCCCCTTATATTCGCCCAGGAGACTAGCACAGTGCCGCCCAGCCAGGTCACACGTGTCATGCATATTGGTATGCATTTTTTTCTTTGGCTTCTGAACTATGCATGTTCTTTCTTATTTTTCTTTTACACGTATATGGTGCTGTACCACAAGGTTTGAAAAGGTGTGTTATTCCGAAGACGACCTAGCACACAACGCCTGCGTGTGCTGAGACACAATGCCGTTTTAAACGTAAGCAACGGTCGAGGGGAGGCCGGTTAATTACGAATATAAATATAACAGGCCGTTTTATCACACTTATTTCTTCAAACGTAACGTATTTGTTTATCTATTTATCACACTACCCACAGCGCACGCAGGAGAGGGGAAGAGAACACAAAGTATCAATGCATATAACATATGTGGCAACAAATCGAGTATAAATGAAAAAATAAATTCACAGTGACCTATTGTTCTGGGTTCGGAGGTTACAAAGAAATTCACGTCTATAAGCGTAATGATGCCCTTTAGAACGCATACTGCAAAACGGAATTTACAGGACGGGACCAACCATCGGTTCAGCCGACAGGATGAGCACAACATATAGTATGTGCCCATCGCCGCAGAATAACGCAGCACACGGACAGGTCACAGACGAGCTGCAATAGCGGATCGGTGTAGACGCAGTATACGTGAAGGGCCGGCGGACTGAATCGACGATCATTCCCGAGGTGTGACTCGATCGAGCCTAAAGATAGAACGTTTCCCCGTCCCGCACATCACAACTCATCTAGTTCAATGTGCTGTTGTAACTAGTTCAGTTAAACTTCGCGCGTTTCTGAGAATTCTGCGATCCAAACGCATACTGAGCACCGTGATTAACCGGCAACCATGTGCTGGTCAATCACAAAGCGCGAAACGGTCAATGGCGAGCCGGTTCCGACGAACGAACGGCGTCACACGAGCTCGGATCCCACAGGGCTGACCTTCCTGCAGTCCCACAGCACTGCCAGGGTTGAGTAAGACAAAGTGAAGAGGCAATTTCTCTCCATTTCGCGCCTGAGGAAGGCTTCCCTTCCATTCGCGCGCGGACTCGTTTCGGCAGCTGCAGCAGGTCCGCCAACGACGGACAGCGTCCTGGCCAGTGACGGTGCGAGCTGGAAATCGGGGCTTGTCGCGTCCAATTGAGGCCGTATTCAGGCCCTGATTGGCGACAACGAGCCACGCCGCGGCCAAGATTGCGCGCCGGATGACACGGCCAGACGACATGACGCGCATGTGCCCGCGTCGCCCTCCGGAAATCCCCGCCGCCGACGTGCACGGTCGCTGCTAGTATATCGTGGCTGGTGATCACGATCGTTTTGTTTTTGTTTGTTTATTTGTTTCCGCTGCCGCACTAGGCGGTTGTGCAGCACCGGGCAAGTCCAGGGGACTCCTTTGTCTCCTCAAAGTTCTCTCTATGTAAGCATCGCGGTGAAAAATCTGGAACACTGTGTACAGCGGCGTCAAGTTCCAAAAGCATAAGCCATACGTACACTGTCTCGGTGCGTGACCAGAATGAAACACCACACACAGTCACCACTGTGAAAGGAAAAATTAGCATGCAACCGTTTGCAGCACAAAGCTGCAAGGAAATCCATAAGGACTTCTCAGAAATGAAAGCATTTGACGAAAAATTCGTCCAGGTACGGGGCCCGAACCCGGAACCAGCGCTCACCCTGCCAATTCAGCTAACCATGAGGCTAACAAATGACAGCAGGTGGACGAACTGATTGGTAACTATAGCGAACTAGAACATGGTCACTATATAGTCGCTAAATATGAACACAGTGTTGCCTTACTACCTGTTTCTCGCAATCCCGAGTAGAACGAGTCATCGAAACAGGGAAAGCAGTGGAGGTTTCATGGTCATATGCGTAGCATTAAGCTATACAATGGCGCTGTACAGTATACGGGTGTATATATATGTGCCGAACAACAAGAGGAGAAGCTCAGGGGAATTTGGAGGCTTGAATCGATGAACAGATCGCCAAAACGATTGAGAACAGGGAATGTAGCAGGAGCCAACGTTTCGACAAGTGAACTTGTCTTCGTCAGGAAGAAAAGTCCACTTGTCGAAGCGTTGGCTCCTGTGATATTACCTGTTCTACATCGTTTTTATGCCGAACAACAAGAAATACTGGGCATGCCTTCCGTCCCCCACTGCCAGTAATCGCCACCATACAACGGCCGTTGCTTGTCCCTCTTTCTAAAGTGGCATGCTAACTCCGTCATAACGGCGACCAACCTAGGGTGCTCATTATTGATTATAAAGCTGAGCTGCCTTTACAGAGCTGAAGCTGAACGTATGCATGTATGATTAACGGAAAGAATACTAACACTATCCTTTCCATCAATAGTAGGACACCTGTAATGATAATCGCGCCAAGCTCTCTCTGACGAACAACTGCTCCGTAAAATGCAGGTTAATAGCTACCAGGCAACATGAACGACAGTGGTTGTTATGCGGTGCTTCTCTTGTGAGCCGATACCCTTTAGAAGGAACAAATCGAAACATTCTGATCCAAATGTGAGGAGAATAAATATCAGACTTCTATTCACCATTGCCTTTTTTATAGAATGCAAAGAAGGGTTACTGTTCATAACCCGACGGCGTATTAGCAAGCCTGGAACACCCATGTATGTGTAAGCCATGCGTGTAAACCCAAACATGGGTTTACACGCACGCAGCCGTGTAACGCGTGGCCCATGAAGCAAACGATCTGGCCTTGTGTCTGTCACACTGTCCACTGCAAGGTACGCGACACGCCTTGAGAACATACGGGACAAGTTCAGCCATCCAACAATGTCTATTTTTTCCAATTTCATGCGTTACGTGCACCTTTATAGAGGCGCGACTTTCGGAGTGTTAGACAAGCATTCTCCTCACCACCCCTTCCTCTTCTCTCTTTTTTTTTTCCTTTTCAGTTAGACGTCATACCTGGACGGTGCGCAGTAAGTGATGGCCTTTAATGAAAGCGCAGTAAGTGATGGCCTTTAATGAAAGCGACTTTATTATATATATTTTTCTTAACTTGGATGTGTATATCGCGACTATAACACTATAAACTTGATTTGTACACTGCATGGTGTTGCCGGTGTGAATAAACTCGCACCAATCCGAAAGTATAACACCTTTCTCTCTTTTTCCAGATCAGAAATAACTGGCCAGCGATCGCGACGCCCGCACGACGCACCGCTCTTCTGAATTCTTCAGTTGGCATTATAAATAAGATAGCATGCATTGTTCTCGTGCTTTGTTTGCAGTACCGATCTTTTTCCCCGCAGACAACGTGCTCTAGCAAGTACCTGTTGAAACAGAAGGAAGAAAAATCGGTGGATATTTCATAGCATTATTTGTCCACACAGCAGTAGTCAGCACAGATAAAAAATATCGGATGTGCTAAACGTCGCGCCAACGAACAAGCGTTCTAGATTCACATTTCCCGTAATGTGAAAGCTTTTATCTTCGAGGCAGAAACACAAGGACAGTTTACGAAGTACTTCCAGTGACGACATGAGAGTGGCCAATTGGGGAGGGGGGGGGGGGGGGGGTATGCTAGTCTCTACGTCCTTCGCGGCGGTCCGACATAAGGCTGCGCATAACATCGTCGTGCATGACCATGCAATGAAAGCATGAACTGGGACGTTCCCGACGATGCACTGGCCGAAAATTTGCAAAGTAGAAATTTGTTGTTCTAGAAAATAATCTCACAAACAATGACGATGGATGTTAGTCGTTAGCCTCGGTGACTTATCACGAACCAGCGAGAAATGTACACGATGATAACGCGGTCGTGTAAGTATATTAATCATATATACATAACTTCGAGTGCAAAAGGCAACGCCTTAGCATTTTCAGGAGGCACTTGTTAAGAATTTCAGTAGCTCGAAAAAAAAAAAAGATAACTATACGACGTTCGCAAGTGCGGGTTATATTCTCCTAATGGTGCGATAGTTTGACATATGCATAACCATCTCAACGGGCTCGAGTGGCATGCAGTTTTCGCGTCTTCCCGTCCGGATAAGCTTGCAGTAAACTGATCTCTGTCTTCTTTTTTTTTCTTTTGTCCTTTCTTTCATTTTTTTTCTAAGCTTGATACCTGATCGACTACAAGTGCGAAATGAAGCCCGTGCACCGCTATTTCCGCGACGCGACAGCACATCCACCGGCGAATACCACGTCTAAGATTTCACCGCCGGCGCTCCTGCAGTCTATGTAAGCGAATCTCGAGGCTATATAACGGTTAGAAACGGGGAAGCACGTCCACACCGAAGGCAGCCAACCGGTTGCTGGGCGTATAAGTTGGCGCTTCTCGACGACTGACATACGGCCGGCGCGAAAGTCTGCTTCGCTTGACGAGGCCTATACATCACGGACGGGGAGGCCACCTTGGTTCACTGGCACTGCAACTAGCACGAGTAGCTTGAGGGTGTGTAAACACTGACGGGACCATGCTGGCGAGCGGCGGCTGAAGATCGCGCTGGTGAGACACCCGTGTCCACGCGCGGCGAGGGAGGCGCGCCCCTCTTCTTGCGACACTATGGTGTGCCACAGGCATCCTCATTACACAGCTCCCCTCCCAGCCCCTGTTGACGGGGAAGCGCCCATCGAGAGCTATGACGTGCTGGCTCAATTGAGCGCCGTCCGACCAATGGGGGCCCTGATTGAATCGGCCCTCGTAGAGAGCTCAATTGGGTAATGAGAGTATAAGAGGCGCCGGCAGCACTCGGCGCCCGCTCTGGCGCGCAAACCCAGGAGGACGCGGCCTCTTTGTTCCGCGCAGCCGGGCGGATACGGCACCGCGCGTTTGTGCTCCTCCTGCCTTTGTCCGCCGCCATCGCGGATGGTGCCACGGTAAGTGGGCGGACGGAATGGCGGCGATGCAGCCGCACCGGTCACCCCGAAGGAGTGCACAGTTCCTGTGTTCGGCCAACGGAAACGATCCGATCATTTTTCGTACGGGAGCACTGCGCTGTGTGCAACGGTTCCCAGCTGTGGCGGCGCCCATCAGTGCCTTCTGGGAGCGGTCGACCAAATGCTTCGGCTGCAGTCGCTTGGTTTGACCACAGGTATGAACACCTACCGAGGAACTTATTTTCCTTCTCGTGGTGTCGAGTGATCGTGACGATAACGTGACAATGCAATGCCCGGTCAACGACTCACGTGCGAGCTGTTCTGGGACCGTTAGGATGCCATTCGCAGAGCACGAAAGGTTGGAGACAGAGAGCAAAGATAAAAGGTCGCAGACAAAGATAAAGGGCCCAGTTTCCACCTTCATTTCACCTCTAATTCTCTTTTAACATTTAATGCGCTATAAGCGCCATTGCCAATGAGCCAACTTGTCCAAACTTCCATACTTGTGCGCGATATATCTGCAGAGGGACGCTCAAGTCTCGAGATGAAATTTCGAGCCTTGTGCTTCCGTGGCTCTGTAGTATTTCCACTCATTTGGGGCAGTCGTCAAAACGCAGCTAAATATGCAGTCTTCACTTTTGCAGCGTTAAGAACTTCGGCTATAAGTATATACATTCAAGATCGCCCTTTAAGTTACACGAGGCCTTAATCAGCCATTGTATATCGCACTAAGCATGTCTGCGAAACGTCATAAAATATATCGCCGCCGCGCTCTCGTGCACATATACTGGACGGGGGCTATCACGCTCGCAATGACGTCAGAGCGCGTCTTTCGAGTTCTGGCTTACGATACGGATATGACGGATACAAAAAAGAAAAAGACAGTAGTGTGTGCTTTTGTGCTGAAGTAAACAAACTTATTTAGGCGTCAGGTTAACCCAGCCATGTGTTAATGACGGCGAACGACGCATAGTCGCCTCATAATCACTTGAAATAATTAGAGCCGCCTTCTCGCTCGTGTTATCAACGACACGGGTTAACACAGCCTATAGCACCGTACTTTACTTATTTACCAATTTCCTACGTCGCACGTTAGGCCACAGAAGTCCTTTATTTAACACAAATAATTAAATCACCAGTATGTTCGGCTCGCCGTTCCTTTTCTTAAAAGGAAAAGAAACAAGCATAATAAAGCTTTTTGTATCTGTGTGCCTTTCGAAGTATTGATAGTTTTGCCTTGTTGTTGTAACATTAAAAAAAAGTAAGAAAAGAGCGCTTTTGTTCTCGAGCATCAGTACGGGGTCAAGGATTGACAAAAGCTCAATAAACCAGCTCCACGGTAATTACTGATCAGAAAAACAAAGGGATATCAATGAGAAAAATCATGGCAGTTTTGTGTTAGGAAATTACCTCTTCATAATAGAAAGCCACCACTCTTGCCGTTAGAATAGGTAATGAGAAAGTACGTCATGACGAAGAGCGGCTGACGGCGCCATCTTGGATGACGCCATCTCGGATCTTGGACGACGCCATCCGTGACGTCATAGATGTTGACGCAGTGGTAGTTGACATATAGGTGCGAGTGATTGCATTCTACAAGAAGCAATGATTAAAATTTGAATATTCCAACACATCTGCTCGGCCACAACGGTTCAATAATGAAAAACAAAAAGTATTTAACATCTAATGAATAACGGACGTATCGGCGCTGGTGTACTGGCGCGGAATTCAAAAAGTGAGTTTCTTGGACTTTTCTCCTTTCGCGAAATTCAGCTTTATTGAAAGAACACATTAAGCATTCAAAACTCCTTTAGTATTTATTTTTAGTGTTGAAAGTGTCTACCACAATTGCGCATTGCGGAATAGAAGGCTTGGAACTATACATAAGAGCTATTCAATCCGCATCCCGAAAGAAGCCACTAGCGTTTCTTCGTTACCGAGTTTCTTTTATGGATATGACAGTATATATGGCAAGGACGTGTACAAACATATCAACAGCTATAGGGCACCGCAGATCAGCAGAAGCACGTCTGGCTTCTGGTGCAGCGACATTCTTGGTGGCAGCTTAGATCTTTTTTTGTTGTTGTTTTGTTTTGCTCATTAAGCCTATCAAGCAAAATTATATTTTTATTGTAAAAAACTGGTCTTTAATATTTTGGATGCGCATGATCATGGTAATTCAAGAATGTGAAAGATATTGTGCGCTCACTTTTTAAATAAAAAGTTATTAGTCTCCGAATTATTTCATTAATTTACTGTTATTCAATAATGTTTACTAATTTACTACTTCAAGCATTATTTTGGGAGGGATAGCATATTACCCAGTAGTCAGCATCGAAATGTTCGATATAAAAATAAGACGAATGCCTTTCCTTTGCGGGTCGCGTGTTCGAGCCCCGGCGCACGAGATATCCGACTGAAGTGTTGTCTCGAAGTGTCCTTCGCGGACGTAGACAATGCCTGTCCTATCTTTTAGGTAAGGTCTTCTGCAAACCATCCGTTCATGAACACCGGGTAGAAAGCATACAACTATAGCCCTTTGGGACAAGTAAAACATACGACCATATCTCATTGTCCCACCTACTGACCAACCTCGCACTTTGTTTAGATCATCCCACCAAAGCCGGGCTGTATCCTACGTTGAGCCAGATTTCACTATACATGCACATCATACAGCCTGACCGGGCGCAAGCCTTATAGCTTCACGATGGGTAAAGCAGACGCACTTAACGGCGGATATAACAACAAGCATCGCTGATCTGGGTGACACTTGATAGTACCGTCGCATAGCACCCTTCTTTATTAAGACACCCTCAAACGGTTTTTCTTTTGATTATGTAAGTTATTAGGCTACAACATAATGAAGTCATTCGCACAATAATATAATTAAATCATCTAGTATGAAGGTAGCTACGGGCGATTAATTGATTGATTTGTGGGCTTTAACGTCCCAAAACCAGTTCTGATTATGAGACGCCGTAGTGGAGGTCTCCGGAAATTTCGACCACCTGGGGCTCTTTAACGTGCACTGACATCGCACAGCACACGGGCTTCAACATTTCGCCTCCATCGAAATGCAGCCGCCGCGGCCGGGATTCGATCCCGCGACCCTCGGATCTGCAGCCGAGTACCATAGCCAAATTGACCCAGCGATCAGCGACCGGCTGCTAGACGAGCAGGCGAAAAGCGGACGGGTAGCATAGAACTACAGCGGTCGATCAACAATACTCGTGGTTGTGTTTTCATAGCCCGCTTTTTGCATTATTTACTGTAGCTCTGTGCCGCCACAACGCTACAAACATTTCCTTATTGAGAGCCGAATGCACTTGTATCATTTGCCAGACTGCTTCAGAAAAGTGACGTTCTGTGCACCGACGCAACTGCGGTGTTAAAGAGCGGGATATCTGGGCAGCATATATGCGGGTCAGCGAAGTAAACATTACGTCCGTAATAATAATAATAATAATAATAATAATAATAATAATAATAATAATAATAATAATAATAATAATCCTAAGCACGATCGACGCGATAGGTTACCCTCACACACAAAAAGAAAACTAAAAAGAAAAGAGCCGTGAAATGTTTAATTGGAAAAATATATTCTATGGGAACAAGCAAAAGTAGGGAAGGGGTATCTTCAAGTGGAGAGCAAAATCGTCGAATTTGCGGGATGGAACCAATATTTATGAGGGATGCAGAGTACTTAAACTTCGTAAGAGTTTGAAGGAGAAAGCCTACAGCTGGACCTTCTGCTGATATGCTGCTCTCGTCGGGCTGTTGCCACAGCTTCATCCATAGCCGGTTGCCCCCGTCGGCGGTGACGACGATACTAGTACACTATATGACAAGCGGCATTTCGACCTGGTCTTCCGTCGTGGCGCATTCTTTCCTGCACTTCCCCGTGTGTCGTCGGTCATAGCGATGTGCCGCACGTGCTGCCCTTTCCAGAGCGTCCTACGGGCGCCGCCGCAGACATATCCCTCATTTTCCCTAGCGCCGCCACCACACTTACCCTCAACACCCTTACACTGCGTGGCTGCTGACATTTCCCTATTCCTCCACAGCTAATAGCACCCAATGGCGAACAGCGACGCCACGCCGTTCAGCTCCGGTGCTATCCTGTGAGCTCGCGGCGGCGCGAGCCTCCTGCTTTTTTTTTTTTTGACCTCACAAAGCGACCTTGAAGAATAGAGATCTTTCGCCTCGAAAACGCTGAACGATGACTCATTAAAAGAAAATACAAACTACGGTGCGGTGGTAAAGTAGCATCTTCTGCGCTTAATTTGAGAAGATAACAATCCGCTCAAATTACTGGATACACAGAAATATTCGATTTCTTGTTAAAGCACGACGTGTGGGATTACATAATTTGTTTAAGAAGGATTGCGCAGTGTTAATAACACTTAGACTTGGACTATTTAATTGAAACGCATAATTTAGGTGGCAGCGCAAATAATACAATACTACAACAGAAAAGGAGCACGAAACCAGGCGCTGAGCGAAATAAAGAATACATTTATTTCGCTCTATCTACTACATAGCGATAGATAAGCCGGTGGTCAATATACATATAAATGACATAACACGCGTAGGTAACTGCAGGAATTAAGTAAATAAACGTTAAAAAAAGAAAGTAATGCATCGGCAAGCAAAGCAAAAGGCAATAAAACGTAATACACGTGCGACCATGATTAAACACACAATGCCTATTAGGGTTGAACAAATATGACTACAAGGTACGTGAGAAAACTAATAATCCTACAGGAAAAAAGAATGATAAAACAATACAGGGACAGGTACATGAACTCGGCGTCCTTCCAAGTGCGGGAAACGCAGAGAAAAAAATGGCCCAAATTAGGTTATTTAAGAAAAAGACGATTACTCGGTGCGGAGATAAGGAACGGGGAAACTAACAATTCCGCGAACGTGGTGGACAAAACATGGCATAAAAAAAAACAAAAAAAAAACATGAGACGAAACAAACGAGCCATATACGAAGATATGTATATATAACATATCTGGTCAGGCAGCGAAGCCAGATCAGATTTGTGCATGAGAATGAAAAGTTGGAGGGCAATTTTTCACAGCAAAGACGCTTAGTGAACGTGTAGTAGTAGTAGTAGTAGTAGTAGTAGTAGTAGTAGTAGTAGTAGTAGTAGTAGTAGTCCGCAAGATATTCGTTGGTTCATTGGCTAAGCCGGCAGGTCACGTGATCTTGCTTTGACTGACCATGTGTCAGCTCGCGTTTTTGAACTCTAGCAGCGGATTCACCTCGCACAATATGAATGCCTTCACTTTCATGCCGAAGAAAGAAGGAAAAGAAGAAACAAAAAAGGAAAAAAAAAATGTCGGCGCTGGGGTTCGAATAGGGCCCACACGCTCCGAAGCCAAGTGTCTTTACCCTTCGTCTGCTGGGCCACTAATTACAATAATTGCTAGAACTTTACGCTCCAAAACCATGATATGATAATGAGTCACGCCCGTAGTGGAGGGTTTCGGAGTAATTTTAAACAGCTGGGATACTTTAACGTGCACCTAAATCTAAATACACGGGAGCTTAGCAATCCAACACCTAACCTCACAGCTACCACGGCGGGCTACACACCCACACTTGCGACATATGCGAGCATATCTGAACCATATGAATGGCTTGGGGTTTCTACCAAAGAAAGGATGAAAATATGTAAGGAAAGAAGTGAAGCTTGCAGTATAGTGGCGCAAGGCTAGCGAACCTGTTGGGCATTTGGCTGGCACGGGTATGTATCCGGCACACGCCTCGCAAGGCACTGCGAGGCCCAGCGAACGCTTCTCAAAGTATCGCACCGAGCTGCCCCGCTACGGTGGCTATGGCACTCGGCTGCATTTCGATGCTCAGGCCTGAGGCCCGTAATGCTGAGGCCTGAGCATGCTGAGGTCTGAAATGCTGAGGCCCGTAACTGTGCGATGTCAGTGCAGGTTAAAGAACCCCAGGTGGTCAAACTTTCCGGAGCCCTCCACTACGGTGTCTCTCATAATCATAGCGTGGTTTTTGGACGTAAAATCCCAGAAATCATCATCGCACCGAGCTGAGAGTAAAGACGTCCGCGTCGAGCCACGGACGGTGGCAGACGTGCCCTTTTGTTATACTACACTGTGCGTTTGTGCATAGTTTCGCGCCGTGACAGGGCGCACGCTCTCGTGGTGCAAAGCTATATACAAACGCATAGATGATGATGATGATGCTTCACATTTGGCATCTACCCACTTGGGGTATTAGCCAAGACTCAGGCGGATTTGAGGTTAATTTACTAAGTTATGCTTAGCTTTGCGAGACTTCTCTTTTTTTTTTTTCTTCTTCTTCTAGTGCTTGAACACGTGCTCCCGCCAGCCGCAGTTTTGCCAGTGTAGTAGTGGGCTGAAGTCATTTGCGCAAGAGAAGGAGCGCGCGTGCAAACGCCGCACAATGGGCATTGCATAAAAGCCACGCCCACTATTGGGTGCTTGAAAGAATGATGATGATAACTTTGTGATACACGCACACATTATGGAGCCCGAAATGATTCACACTTAATAAAGGACGAAAGAAAAGTAAGTTTGTTGCGGTGCTGGGGTTCGAACCAGTGCTTTCGCCCACCGAAGCTGAGTGCCTTTACTACGCTACGCACCCACACTTGCGAGGCGCCGGATTCGTGTTTCTTTTGGTGTTGCTTCTGCTAACACAGTGTTTCTTCACTACGGGCACCGACTTCCAGAGGGCGTGTGTGACCCTATAGTTGGTTCTTGGAAAGGGACACATCAGCTTTGCTGTCCAAGGGACTTCAGTGTATGGAATTGGCGCTACTTTTTGATGCGCACGACACGTGCACAGCGTATAAAAACCATTAAACACGTTCTGGTAGAACGACGCGTTAGCATATCGAGAAGTATGCCTTGGATTTGCGGGAGCGACAACGGCAAGTGACGAGCGTCACGGGACGCTAGCAGAAAAAAAAAAAAATGGAATGAAAAGTTTTCAATTCTGTGTCATAACACCGACATAATTATCAGGCACGCTTTGTGGGGCCTCTAATGATAGGTCATGACATCAATAACTTCACATCGTTGCCGTTTACGTCACCACTGACGACGATAAATTCACGTGAGGCGTTTGCCCGCATTCCTCGGCCAGGGATATGCGAGTATGCCCCAAACGTGATTATACGTGACACTGAAACAGACATTTGACGTTACAGAACCCCAGGTGGTCGAAATTTCCGGAGCCCTTCTCTACGGTGTCAATTATATCGTGGTTTAGGGAAGTGAAACTCAGAAATCAATCAAATAGTGAAGCAGTAAGGCATCCAGTGGTCGTGCTTGAGATAAAGAAAGAATCCTATCGACCCACTCGCTCTCTCTCTCTTCCCGTCTCGTTTTCCTCTTATAACGCGCACACACACACGCGGTGAGGTCTTGGTGTATAGTGGACCTCCGCATGTACAGCATCCTGTCAGCATGCTGACTCCTCTAAAAATGCTAATGATATTCGACCACAAAGACCAGTGAGCAAAAGTGCAGCCGCCAATGTGAAGTTACATATATATTCATAGGCGAGGAAGAAAATCGGCCGCCCCGCCACGGTGGTCTAGTGGTTATGGCACTCGGCTGCTGATCCGAAGGTCGTGGGATCGAATCCCGGCCGAGGGGCTGCATTTCGACGCCAGGCGAAATGTTGAGGCCCATGTGCTGTGCGATGTCAGTGCACGTTAAAGAACCCCAGGTGGTCGAAATTTCCGGAGACCTCCACTACGGCGTCTCTCATAATCAGAAATGATTTTGGGACGTTAACCCCACAAATCAATCAAGAAAATCGGCCACTTTTACCGCATAATTCCTGGACTGCATACATTTAGCTAAGGGGAGTACCGGTAGAAACCAATTAGTCTGCTTCACTTACGCTGTCCCACTAAAAAATTTTATGTTCTTTAAAGGACCACCCTCACCAGGTCTGGCCATCTTGATCTGACAGGCTCAGTGCACACATTGCACGCTGAGAGGTGCGTGCTAAGAATTACATTGCTGCGCGTAGTGGAAAGAGCTGAAATTGAATCTAAACGTCGTTTGCCCATCTCCTTGCGGGCTTCGCGATCAATGATGGGGAAGGGGGGGGGGGGCAATGACGTATTATCAGCAAGAGCGGCTACGTACGTGTACTACGTGCTGAGAGATCGCTCATAGTGACACTTCCAGAAACACGCTGGCTCTTCCTCGTTATGTTGCTTCTGTGCGCACAATCGCTGCGTATCTTAACGCAATAGCGTTAAAGAGCTCGTTTCGCAGAAATTCCGGTATCGGCGTCGTTGGTTGTGAGAGAGAAATCAGCGTTCTCCGTGAGCAAAAATTCGAGGTAAATGCAAATGAAGAAATAAGAAGAAGAAAAAAAACCTTCGGCGAACGGGCAATCGAACCTGGGACCCACTGCTCCTCAGCGCGAAGCGCTACGCGCTCGGCCACCCCGCGTATGTAGAGCGCGATGAGAATGGGACCAAGCATCGATATCGCGTTCAACTTTCAAGACTCCGCAATTTTTGGTTGGGAATTCGCAGTAGCACATCGTTATAATTTGAACTACTTTCGTTCTCGAATGTACTCGTGGTTGGCAGAGTGATCAGAGAGAAACGCGTGCGCAACTGCTGAGATACGAGCATCCATGGTCGTGCAAAACAAGACGCTCCGAGTGCCGTACTGCTCACGTGGCGCCCAGAGGAGCGCGACAAGGACACAGGCCAAGGTGAGAGAAGCGAAGCAAAGCGAGAAACGAGTGGCGGCTGCGCTGTCGATCATCAAACCGTTGCGTGCACGATCAAACGCTACTACGGCGTCATTCTGAAAATATCTTGCGGCTTCGTGTTCCTCGTAAAGTGGCGCACACTTAGCGCTATATAAACGATTTTCGGCTTTTGGATGGGTGTGTAGAGAACGACGTTGCTGAGCTTTGAAGTGCGCCAGCTGTTTTTATACAAGTGCTGCGCTGACAAGACCTTCTTTCCTTCAACAGATGCGGCAGGCCAGGTGAAGGCGGTACCACAAGAGGGTCGGCAGCCGACGGACGTGTGACACTCCGGGCTAAGTACTAGCGCCGTAGGAGTGGGATTTCGGGCTACTCCTGCAGCCTTGGTGCTTACCCCGGGGGCGTCACGGGCCAGCACTACCGTCGCAACGGCAATCTCTCTTTCAGGTTGGCAACAGAGATCGTCTCCTCTAATAAAGTTGATCAAACCTAACCTTTGTGCTTGTCTAACACAACTGACAACGCGTGTCCGGAGATAGACGCAGATGGGCATTCAGAAATGCTTCAAAAATTCGTCGCCAAAATTCGAGGGTTTGCAAGAACTTTCATAGCGACAGATTCGCAAGCTCCTTGCCGTGCCCTCTAGCAGGGGTTTGTTGCTGCACACACTCATAATATACTGTTTCTGTAATAAAGAACACTGGGGAAGTTGGTACATATTCATTTTAGACGTTGCGCGAGAAGACGCCACACTATTACATGTCATCTTCGTCTGGTGTTTTCTCGCACAACGTCGATGATGAATACTGTTTCTGACTCACCGACAGATTTATGTATGGTGCGCGTTGTCTGGGCTCCTGGACACGCCTCTCTCCATGGGAACGAACGCATTCACGCGGTTGCCCGTGGTCTGACCGGCCGGGCACCATCGGAAGAGCTGTCCAATGCATACGACGCACCGACAGAGCCGTCATACGTATCCTCTCCTTCACTTAGCAGGGAAGATGGCGTCGCTTAATTGGAGGCAACTGCTGACTAATTGTTTTCCTTGCTTTCACATGCTTCATCTATTTCATCCTACTCTATACCCCCCCTACTGTGGATCCAAACCTACACTCTATCATTCCAAGTGGGAATGCTCCAGTACACGGGGCGTTCCTCCCTTCTCAGGCCGGTAGGAACAGCAACAGCTGGTCCAGCGGGCTCGCATTGTAGCGCAAGGCAATGGAGCCCTGGAATGAGCGTCCCACCCCATGAGAAGATTGGCCTTTTATTTTTTTTAATAAAAGTTTACTCTCCCTCTCTCTCAACGCGCTCTCAAAAAGTTTTTGAATACTCAGGGCAGCATCTTAAGTTGAATTTTTACCTTCACAATGTTTCTAAAGCACTAAGGACGATCTCAATGCACTAGATATGCTAAATTTAGAGTTTCATTGCACTAGAAGTGCAAAAAGTTAGATTAGAAATATCCAGTCTTGACCATTATAAGTTCCCAAGATGACCAAAATTTCACATCAATGCAGCCGTGGGGCATTTTTTGTTCTTGGCTAGGTATTGTCCTTCACTCCTGTCTTTTTTTCACAAGAGCAATCAAGATTCTGTCTTGAGTTCTATCATGTATTAAATTGAATACGGATTGAAGTCACGACAATATGAGCAGCTGCTCAACGAATGTTTGCTAGCTTTTTAATGTCACTGTATTTGTAGCAATAACAACACTGCACGAGAACCAATCACTGAACATAAGCAGCCCTGCCGTCCACTTTCCAAATCATTATATCTTTTTACTTTTGGTATCTGGCTCGCACGTGCATAGTATTTTTTTTTTTTAACTGTGGCTGCGCGAGGAGAGTAGGAATTCGTGAACCGTGGTAAATACACAAGGTACGACAGCATGAAGGAATGGAAAAAGCCAGGAGAGGGCGTCACGTGACGATCTTGAAGCCTGGTCACAAAAATTTTAAGCAGATAATCATGGGAAATGGGCCCCGGTCACGTAGAAGGCTAGCGGTAGAATAATGCACGGTCAAGCGTCTACCATGTCGAAAACACCTCCAGCAGTCCGGCAACTATGAAGGACTTAATCATACAGACGTCAGAAGTAGTTGGCTTGCCGAGGCTAGCGGAATCACGTGATGCCGCCTCGTTGCACACGCGAAGCCTATCATCAATAGTTAGTTGCGTGCAGCGCATCATTTAGGCTCAAGCCGCCACTACCACAGCGCTTGTTTGGCCGTGCGCGCTTCCAGTGTACTATCGTGAGCAATATGAAAGGGAACAGAGGAACGCAGGGCAAACAGACTGAAACCCAGATACCGGTGATACGTGGCGGCAGCCGTCGGAAACATAGTGGGGAGGGGAACGCTCATTTGTGTGCACAAAGTGCAGGACTTGGCACTGCACCATGCGTTTGTGCGAAGAAAAAAAAAAGAATGAAAGAAAAACGAATCGCTGCATGTAACTGCGACAATTACCGCGTCTTATCGAATATCGGACGATACCGTGTTATCGGTGAAATGGCGTACGTTGCTGCTTTGTAGAAACGCCAGCGTGGTGGGAGTGCAAACACTTAGTGGAAGAGCGCCCCCTTTCCACAGCGCCATCCGCGTATCACTCCGAGTCGATTTCTATGCTGTTTTCTGCGCATTCCTGTATTCCCTTTCATATTGCTCACGATAGTCATTCGTACGCGCTCGGTATATTGTTGGGCAAACGCGAATACGAGTAATACCTCTGCGCGACGTACTTAGCGCATAAACTCAAAAAAGCGGCAGTGAACGGTGGCGCGGTGCGTTTGGTTTGTCGGCAACAAAATGCATGCAGTACGCCATCAAATGGCCGCTGTCACGTCGCTCTGCATTTCCGATGCTTGTCCACTTACGCATCGTGCAATTCGAATTCACTGGCTGATCGGTCTCCCCCGCAAAGGCACATCTACCGTGGCCCTCTAGCTGTGACAACTACGACTTTAGGCGCTATGGAGTTTGGATCAGGGATTTGTCGCAGCTGCCTTCTAATACCCCTGACAGACGGGCGAAAGTAAAGTCCTTTGTAGTGAACCCCTTTTTCTACTCTAAAGGACCCTCTGCAGAAAGTAGTTGCGCCGATGACACACGACAGCGCGTGTACTTCTTTAGGTGGTTCCTAAGAAGAACGCTTCAAAAATGGCGCTCCTTGTTAAGGCAGCAAGATAGTGAACATTTTTAAAAAGTTAAGCATTTAATTACCTTTAGCGATTGTGGATCGTAAAAATAACGTTTTTATTGCTGATGGTTCGTTTCACGCCGCGACGAAAAAGATAATGACTGCCGGAATCCCGCATGGCGGCGATGTGAGCGTTCGAGAGTTCGGTAAAAATAAATCTTTGCGGCCCGACAAATCTCATTACACGGCTAAAAGCTAAAGCTTATACGCAAGGCAAGAAAATACTTGCGGGGTGTTGTAATTTTGTGAAAAGTTCTCTCCCGTTTACGGGCCGTGTACGCAGTCGGCGAGAGTACGCCTTTACGCTCGAAAAGTAGATCGCCGATCTACCTTTCTGCGAAGGAACTTTGCTGGGAAGGGGATACTCCTTTGTCGTGTGTCACTGGGCATGAACGCCTTTCCGGTAGATGTCCCCTTACCTAAAGTACACTCACTGACACGAGAGCGGGTCAGAAAACGCACTCTCTCCCACGACCGTAGCCCCTTCCAAATTGCTGATATGCTTCACCGGGCAGCATTCTTTCATTGTGGCGAAGCTGGCTTTTGGGAACAGCTACGGAACAAATCGGCTGCCGTGCTGGTTCAAGGCTGCGAGATAATCAAGGCAGCCGCTGAGGTGGCTTCAATTAATGCGGCTTGGGACCCGCAATCATGCCAAGAGGTACGAAAAAGCGGAGGCGTCAGCGTTTGGAATTTGTGACGTCCTCGTGCAACTTCACGGGCCAAGTGCCGGCCGTTGACTGTTTCATTACCATAGACAGGAAGTTAAGTACCCTATATTAGTCAGCATTTGTCAAGAAATTCAAGGCTTTTCAAGGGCACAAAATGAAAATTCAAGCGCTTTCAAGCGCTCCGGAAACGCACTTTTCAAATCCAAGGGTTGTCAAGGACTTCACAGACTTGTTCGCGCCCTGCATGCTCTCTGAAGCAGGACGACCAGCGAAGACACGCCACAGAGGTGACAACAGAATTTTAGTGAGAGGTGCAGACATAATAGTGAGTTTTAGTTTATCGGAAAGCAGCAAACGTAAAGATTTAGCGTTAAGGTTAACGTTACGGTAAAGCTGGGTGCACTTAGCGGCACAAACTAGTCTTTTAGTATAGCGGAAGAGAGCGAAACGCCAAAGCTAACGCAAAGGCATGTACGGTGACAACTACACCTTAAAACAACTCTTATTAAATCCCTAAGTGCGCCACAAAATCATTGAGCCAGTATCGTGTAAGTGTGTTGTTAGTGCTGTGTCGGCAGACCCGAAAAACATCGCTTCGTTTCAAAATGCCGCCATCGAGTCTCCTTTCTGACCCATACTGCATGTCATTTCGAAGTTGCGATGACATAGGAGCGCTTAATTTATACTTTGGAAACCAGAGAAGCTACGCAGGCAGTCCATGTCGTCGAGGCTATGCCGTATACGAGAAATTTCGCCGACATTTCCGCTTTGAGAAGGCGGATTTTCCACTTGTCATCAGTGCCCCGGAGCTTCTGCAACATTTCTCCAGTGCCCAGGGGGTGCGCATCTGTGCATGTGCCTGCGAAGGCTGGCTTATCCATTCACCTTTGTGACTGAAGGAATACTTACGCCAAACAATACTGTCATTTCAAGCATTATACATACAGTAATGCACCACACTACTCGTCTCGGCTTTATTTAATTGGTTGTAGCTTGAAATAGCCGATGTATATAAAAAAAAAAGCCCCGGTGGCAGTGCCGCCATCTCGAGGAGACTACCGTAAACGTGAGCAAAGCGACATGGCCTCTGAGATTTCGAGCGCCGGCACGCGCAGTCTCGAAGGCCGTGAATGCGAGTGCACTCACATTTTAAAGGAGTACTGACACGAATTTTTGACATTCTCGTATTGTTGCTGTAAATGAAAGCACTGACGTGGAGAACCCCAAAAAGACTACCACGGTGCCTCGCAAGGCAATGAATATATTTTTAATGCGGCTTCCTTAAAAGCCCACTTTCGGTTTCGATTTCGACGGGGCGGTTTCCTAGTGACGTGTCAACATAGTCGGACGTACGTCTGAGTCATGTAGGGGCAACAGTTCGTGATAGCGTCGCTGCAACTCTGTCGTCTATGGTCAATTACGCGCGGGGCAGGCAAACAACGACAATTTCACGGTCGTCCAGTGACTCTCACAGCGATTTCGGCGATTTTTTAGGGTCTGTGCTCATACGTCATCATAGTGTCCATTGCGCTGCGGCTGACTTGCAGTGCTGGGAGACGAAAACTTTAAAACCAAACTAAAATATTTTGTACGTGTTTCCTGGCTTCCGTGTGCGAAGGGCGTTAACAATACATGACTAGAAAACGAAAAATGTATATTTTGCGCCGCCGCAAAATCGTGTCAGTACTCCTTTAAGCCTTGTGTGCCGCTTACTGAGAGTGTATCTTGAAAACGGCGACACATTGTCACCAATAGACGGCTGGCGAAGCTTAATTAGCCAAACCTAAGGCAAATAAGAACATGAGCAGGTAATGAATGAGCCTAACAATGCAGGCTGATGTCCCGACAGATCTGAAGCGAGTGGTCTCACTTCGACTGACGCCGCCATCTTGCCAGCCGTACGGGTCTCTTTGCGAGTGTTAGCGTTGAACGATATCATCCGAAAATAGCGTAGGCACGTAAGGGTAACGTTCTACGCATGCGCGGTGTGTTCCACGGTAACGTTAACCTTACGCTAAATCTTTGCGTTTGCTGCTTTCCGATATACTAAAACTCACTAATGTATTGGTCTTGAGAGGCAGCGGCGGTCATCGCTACGAAAACCACATGCACGCAACACTCGTCCAGTACAAACTGAGCGAACTCATTCTCGTCTCTTCCTCTTTTTCTTATTATTGTTATGATGGGCCGAATGCTCTAAGGTTTCTGCAGCTCACACGGTTTTGCTCTACGTTCCGGATTGGCCCACAGTTCTTCCACGCAGACAACATAAAGTCCTGCACCCTAGCCATACAGCTTCGCTGTAAAGCTTTCAAATGGCACGGAATATACGAGAATTGATTGATTTCTGGGTTTTTATGTCCCAAAACCAGCTGTGATTATGAGAGACGCCGTAGTGGAAGTCTCTGGAAATTTCGACCACCTGGGGTTCTTTAACGTACACTGACATTGCACAGCACACGGGCCTCAACATTTCGCCTCCATCGAAACGCAGCCGCCGCGGACGGGATTCGATCCCGCGAACTTTGGATCAGCAGCCGAGTACCATAGCCACTAGACCACCGTGGCTGGGCGAAACAGACATGAAAGGTCAAGACAAAGACCCTTCGAGCTGCAATGTGCATATCTGCGCATGCGCGAGAAATAGTCTGAGTCGTTCCTCTACTCATTTTCGGACCGAGTGCGCGTGCTCAAAATAGGATAAACTTGAAGTCTTGTGCTGCAAGTTTATCATTGTCAGGAGGATTGGGCCCTTGTGCTACTTTTCTACCTCCGTCGGCAAACCTCAGTTTTCTCTTTTAATACTGGACCTATGGTGGCGAAATCAACAATACAGTTCGTAAATAATAATGAATCGGCCTAAACTGATTCATTGTTTCTCTTTAGTTTCCCTTTAACTTGCTTAATGATCTTTGTACAATGGGCTAGCCCATTGTACAAGGGGGAACGACGGGTCTGCCTGCCATCCGCTGCACTTCAAAGTGTGACGCAGGGATATTCGTTCCCAAGATAGGAGCTATATAACTTGCAGCTGGAACTGCATCTTCTGCAATTCAAGTTGCAGCCCGAGACGCCAGATTGCCACTTATATTGGTTCTGGCATTTTGGAGCTTTGCTCAAAAGTTGCATCTACGTTTTCACCTGTGCGACCTTCCTCTGTCCATGTATATGAAGCGCTCACCATACCTGTCCCCGCTCACCACTCCAGCACTTGGGATACAGCCACACTAACGAAATTTAAGACATCCCGCTCATTAGTGTTGCTGTGAATGCTTGCTGCTGTGGTGTTCATGTGCGCTGTGTGTTTGCAGATGCCTAAAGCATTTGCCGTACTTTCGTCTAATCTACTTGCTCGGTGGCTGGATGAACCGCTCGGAGCAGATGCTCTGTTGAGCTGTGCCAGTAATGCTGGAGGGCGGGGACAGCATCATGTGATACGCAGCTCGGTGGGGTGAAGTAGCAGAGGACGTGTCACGTTGAGGAAGTAGTCGGAATAACTGTACTTGCAAGCAAACAACGAAGTTATATTAGCAGCAAAGGTCTACAGTAGGCCCTCACTCTTCTATGTCTGCAGGGATTTATCCAGAATCTCTCTTTTTTTTTTTTTTTTGGTGGTGGAGTGGGGGAATAGATACCAAGTCATTGGTTATCTGGAGAATTTTTGGGAGGGTGTGAGGAGTCTTGCCGTTCTGCCTACTGTGTGGCTACAGCCTAGACTGACTGGAAGTCTCCGTATACCTGCCGCTATTTTAAAGGCACAAGTGCAACGAAAAGAAAGTCTTTGGAATACAAACGTTTGAAAAGACGTCTTTGAGATACAAACGTTTGTGTATCACCCTGTAAGTTCGCACAGAGTCGAAACGGGCTGACAACTGTGAAGTGACTAAAGAAGAGAAGGAAGAATTATGAAATTCTAGGAAAGTCCTGGCAATCATGTTACCGCGACGGTGAGAATGAGGCAAACCGTGGCACCGTGGTTTTCCCAAAACCGCAAGCACATTGGTGGTGTGTTGCAGCCCGATAATATAAAGTTGTCATGTAGCCGTCTGCGGTGCAAAGCTACAAGGAAATCCACACGGATTTCTCAAAGAAAAGCTTCCTAGTTGCCGCAACAGACAGACATACAGACAGACAGATATAATGGCTCAAGTTCACGATGAAGTGCTTCACATTTAATTGATGGGTTGTTACTCTGCTATACTAGTGGTTCCTGCTAAAGTGAAACTGAAAAGCTCAACAGTGACAATATGAGGCCTTGAAGTGTCTAAGGTAGCATATAACAACAGTATGGGTGTGAACTCCAGAATTTATGCATGTTAAATGGCAAGACATGCAGTAACAGGTTGTTCCAGTACTTGGAAACATGACAAATCGAGGTTAAGTGACAATATTTAGGTCAGCATATAACAACAGTATGGGTGTACACTCCAGGATTTACGAGTGTTAAATGGCAAGACATGCAGTTACAGGTTGTTCCAGTACTTGGAAACATGACAAGTCCAGGTTAAGTGACAATATTTAGGTTAGAAACAGACATACTTTGTCCCAAGCTTTGTAAGCTTGGGACTGTATGTCTGTTTTCAGTATGACTGTTTCAGTACGACTTCAAAGAACAGCGCTGTGAAACCACTTTCGGATACAGTAAGTAAAAATTTAGCCTTAGAAATAACTATACGAACGATAATTATATTAGTCTTGACTTTAGCCACACCAGCTTTGAGTGTAGCCCATTTGGGCTGCCAGACTGATGATGGGCAAACAACAAAGCCACAGCAAGCGAACACTGGAAGCAAGCATATAATAACAGCCTGAGCATCATCATGGCTGTTTTTATTCTTCTTTGTGCCAATTAATATAGCTGATGCACATATGGCTGCTTAAAAGAAGTACTGCAAGTTCTCATCCACACTCAAATTAGGTGGTGCATGCTCACACCACAACAGCATCCTTTCACAAACTTTTTGTAATATGCCGTCATTTGTCAATTTCAGTCACACCCCAGAACATGGTAATAGTAGTTCACTGGATTACAGTTATATGGCCATGAGTGGTGTGGCATGACAGAATTTTGCAGCCACCCCATTACAGGTTGTGCAGGTCGATAGGGAGTATGCAATGTTGTCAAGCAGGACTAGTATGCAATGTGTTTTCCACCGAAACATTACCGTTGACTGAACCAAAAAAAGTTGCTTGGCAATGGCCTTTTGTTGATTTCATAGGGTTGCACACTCACAATAGTCTGCACCTGCTCATCTATCTGGACAGTGTCTAACATTTAGCAGTGCTTCCTTACCATAGCCGACATGTAACTGTCAAAGGCCATATGCTCTTTTTTGACTTTGCAAATGAGGGACCTAGTCATATTAACTTATTAAGGAAGGCAGTCGTTTACAAGTTGCTGTGGCTGGCAGGCCAAGGTTGCATGTGTTTTAAAAGTCCTCTCCAACACTTAACAATCTAAACATCATACTAAGGTAAAAGTATCTCAACATATCCATGTTTCATAATCTAAGACATTGTCTCAGAAGGTGGCACAATATCCACAGAAAAGAAAACACTGTCATAAGAAACAAATGGTTAGGTGGGTAAATTGCACACCGTCTCCAACACAAATTGCTAGAGTGAAATCTGGCACAAGCACTTACGGCAAAACGGTATTTTCTCCAGCATGATAACGATGGTCAATAAATGAACTTATCTAAACTTTCTGCACCTGGCAGAAGATTTTATGCGACTTAGCACACTGATCACTTTCAACAAAATCTTGAGTCACGAATATCACAATTCACAGTTCGATATAAATGTGCAGAGATTATTATTATGCATTCAGGAATATAAGACTGCTCCGAAATTTGGGACAGTGAACGCAGATAAAGCAAAGTAAACTTAAAGCATGAAAATCAAACAAATTCCCATGGTCACTGAGCAATCACAGCGCACGAGTTCCCTCCACTGTTACCTGTACAAAACGCTGAATTCAACATACTCACAAGAATAAAGGTCTGACATTAAATATTACCTAATTCACGTTCATAAAAGCATTCATATTGACAACATACATTTCCTCTGTTCATATGCTATGCCGCAACAGTCACTTCTTGCTTCCTGGTGCTTTACGAAGGCGTTTGCTTTTTGGTTTGGCTGTACCAGAACGTGGTGCTGAACAGCTGCCTGTGGATGCCACGCTTGCGTTGTCCTCATCCTGAGACAGACATCACATGCGCTCCGGTAACTTTTCTCAATACCAGACATATGCCACAGCAGCACCACTGTACATTGCCACTGCTCCGACCAGTTTCTGATGCGTTTCTAGCTAGTAAACAACCAAAGCATCCAGTAAAAATTGAAAGACCACTCAAGCTCAATGGTGAACACTGATCAAATTGTTAGATCAATGCACCCATGGCTTAATCAAAACATTCGTAGCCACACATGTTTAAGTGCAATGTTAATTATATACTGTCCACATACAGTTCATCAATATCGAACAATAGAGAGGGCAGTTTTCACCTGTTTGACTACAATAAAGAATCTTTTCTTTTTGCTTCGTGCCACCCTTAATTCTGCACTAAAGAAAATCAATAAAAACAATTACAATAACTGCTTTTACACGTATGCATGAAAAGCTCAATTTAAAAACACTAGACAAGCAGGAATTCCGTGTTTATGACTTAAAAACAACTCCTTTGTCAGGACATTTTGTTTACTGAAGAAGGCTACTGAAAGTATAAGCAAGCAAAGCAGCTCAAGTTTACAAATAGTATGCCAATGAACCTGTGTTGCTGCTATGAACAGTGTTTGAATGACACAATTAGCAAAAATGACTCAGTAGATGGAGTATACTACTACCTCACTACAGAGACCTCAAATCGCAGCCCACAAAGGAAGTGAATGAGCAGTTGGCAGCTGTATGAGGCTGTAGGGTTGGCTTGACTCTTTGAAGTTGATTGCCAACTGCTTTGTTCTTTCACCTTTCATTGCACTAACAGTGCACAATTCGATAGGTCACAAAGCACATTGAAGAGAGCACTCCAGAATCGCTAAGCTCACTCAAATTACCTATTATGGTAAGTTTGTTTTTAGTGAGCAGTAAATTCAAGTTTTTTTTCTTTTTTTTCAAGGAAAAGCCTGCACACCAACTACATTATCAAAGTGACAACCCTACGAACCTCTTCTTTTATTATGGGTGTGGCCAGGTCAAGATTTCCTTTCTTTGTTCTTGTTTTGAAGAGGGAAGGAGGCAGTTACTACTCCCTCCACTCTTTTCTTTTTTATAATATGTTTTCGGGTGTTAGGAATTGACAGGATACACTTGAGACTGTTTTGGTGGGAAAGTCACACTGGATGCTGCCGTGCTAGAGGTATCATCTTCCATTTTCTCAGAATAAAAAAGAGGGGTTCGCACAAATGCTCGAAGAAGAGAAAACACTGCTACAATGATATAAGCTATACAGTGCAACATAACTTTATTCTAAGTTGTATACTCAGTGACTAATGGAATATAAATAACAAAAATGTGACTCACTGCACTGCCATTGGCTTCTGCAGACTCTTCCAATCGTGCCTGAACCGTTGCTGAATTAATGCGGAAGTCTCGAGCAGTACTCATCTTCACAAACTCCATAAGGTTGACCTGCAATTTAAGGCAGCACATGCAGGTTGACTCAAGCATGTGCCTGAAATGGGCTTAAGCCAACTGACCTTTGACTTCTTCACTAACTGGATGAGCAGTTTCTCATGCTGTTCAATAGCATAGATCAGAGATGGAATGGTACTCAGTTCCCTTGCAACTGCAGCCTTAATGCAGGAGTAAAAGAGGAATAATGTAAATACAAAAGCACTACTCGAGAGTGTACACATCCATTCAAACCAAAACATTAGTTATGACATCCCACCTTCTGCACTTCATCTCTTCGTGGTTTCTTCTTCGATGGCTCCCTTTCGGATTCTGCGTTCTGTAAAGGGACATTTGGGGCAAGGGCAAAGTGTACTTGAGAAACAGTTCAAATAGACGGATTCCTGTATACCATAAAAAGCAGATAATTAAAGATAAAACATGCATGCACGCACATATGTGCACACACACACACACACACACACACACACACACACACACACACACACACACACACAAAGGCTAAATTATGATGAAACAGGCATTAGCCACATTCATTAATAATATTGTCACTCATAATTCATCTGCTGCTCTGACTTAAAACCCAAAATATTATCATATAACAAAGCCAGGAACACCCATGCTACACTTGGGTTTTCAAGCATAGTTGCCATTCAATACAGCTAAAGCTATGACCACCAGTGCTGAAGTGCTGAAGTGGTGAAGTGCTGAAGTGGCGGAACACTGAAATTTTTCGTGAGGTCAGTAGTTAGATAAATGCATTTAATAACAGCTCATACACACAACGTTGATGTTTTCCAGTTTTACTGATAAACTATAAAACAACTATCAGAGATAAATTCCATTCAATTAAATTATTGATGAACAACACTGGCCTGTTAGATTCAATTAAACTACCCATGAATAAGAGTGGCCTTTTGGACACTATAAGCCCCTTTCAATGAACACATTATGATACATACTCACATTATGACAACAATGCGACTATATATGACAGCAATTCTTGTTACATGTGTTGTTTTTCTGTTCCTATGACTGCACTGGTAAGGTGTCTAAATAAATGAAGGTTGTGAAACTAATGGAACAACTCAAGACAACTGAGGATTGTGATTGCCTGAGCTCGTTGGTTGCACATAGCGAAGAGGGTTCCAGCAAACTACTTCGACATGGATTGAAAGACTGACCACACCAGCGGTGTGTCATCAGTCTTTCTGTCCGTGTCAAAGCAGCTGGCTGGAACCCTTTTCGCAACTCAAGACTGGTACACATAAAAAGGCCCCAGCAAAGGTTTCATTGCTTCATTTCTTGCTTGAGTCAGAGCACTTGTTTTGTACGAAAAGGTTGCTCTAAGATGCGTAGCACAAAACATAACTAAGCAAAAAAAGGATTTTCTTTAAATGTAGAATGACTGTCATGCTAAAGTTTTCAATTCCACATGCCTCCACCAAACTAGTGGTACACAGAAACATGTTTTAAGAGGAGATTTCTTTTTTTTTATTGATTTTCTACTTTTCTTGGATAGGTTTAGTGTTTTTTTATGTTATAATGCTGTTAGGGACCTTTTAATACCCCTGACACACGGGCATGCAAAAGTACTTTAGGTAAGGGGACATCCGGTAAGGGGACATGCCCAGCGACACACGACAAAGGAGTATCTCCTTCCCGGCAAAGTTCCTTTGCAGAAAAGTAGATCGGCGATCTACTTTTCGAGCGTAAAGGCGTACTCTCGCCAACAGCGTACACGACCTGTAAACGGGAGAGAACTTCTGACAAAATTATAACTCCCCGCAACTATTTTCTTGCCTTGCGTATAAGCTTAAGCTTTTAGCCATGTAATGAGATTTGTCGGGCCGCAAAGATTTATTTTTACCGCACTCTCGAACGCTCACATCGCCGCCATGCGGGATTCTAGCAGTCATTATCTTTTTCGTCGCGGCGTGAAACGAACCATCAACATTATTAGCCATCAGCAATAAAAACGATATTTTTACGATCCACAAATCGCTAAAGGTAATTAAATGCGGAACTTTTTAAAAATGTTCACTATCTTGCTGCTTTAACAAGGAGCGCCATTTTTTGCAGCGTTCGTCGTAGGAACCACCTAAAAAGTTCACACACTGCCGTGTGTCATCGGCGCAACTACTTTCTGCAGAGGGTCCTTTAGAGTAGAAAAAGGGGTTCACTACAAAGGACTTTACTTTCGCCCGTCTGTCAGGGGTATAACAAATTTGTTGGGTCGCTAAAGGTGTAAATACACGAAACAAATTTGTTGAGTCTCTAAAAGTGTAAATAGTACATGTACCAAAGAAAAGAACAAATAAACTTCAAACTAAACAGGGCTCCTGTATGTAAGTGTTATTTTCAGCAAGCCAAAGAATCGAAGATAAGCAGTCTCATCATAGCACGCAATACAAACTACTTCAAGTAGATCCAGACATCCAGAATACCCCACTAAAGGAGCCTCACTTTTTAAGACCTATTACAAATGAAAGTAATGTTGCTGCACGCACTACACTTGTTGCTAAAGTTTCAAAAGTGCAGGACAGTATATTGGAGGCTTGATTCTGGTTTCCCTTATACAGAATGAGTAGTGCCGAGGATGCCCTCAGCCGGAAGGGCATTGGTGGCAAGCAACTGTGCCCACCTCATCTGCTATCACTCCAATGAAGCCTCTCCTATACCTTTGGTTGGTTAAGGGATTGTGTAAAAGAAACATGAAGGTGCACCAAGTGTGCCCCAAATTGATGTATGTGAAGTGCTCAAGTCACTGTAAATTAACTAGTCTTAAAAACACAGCTAAACAAAACTGCTACAAACCAAAATTTTCAATAGACCTTTATGGACACGGTACTCACTTGGAGAAAAGTGATCATTGTGTAGACATTTGGTGTGAGCTGTGTGGCTGCGAGCTTTATAAGCTTTTCATATTTGCTGCAGAAGCTACCGAACTTGGAGCTGTAGAGTGACAGATACTGCAAGAGGAATGAAAGAAAAGTTACAGAGATATCAGCAGCAACTAACTAAAACAATTCAAGCAAGCAGGGCTATACACAAGTAGATACAGACCATGACACATCTTTATCTTTACGCTTTGTACGCAACCTGAAAATTCAGTGCCCATTTCTTGCATAACCTAAAAAAGTATTCATTATCATGAAATAAGTATTTACTTCAAAGGCAGAAAATGTTTGAACTGCAATGAAGCATTTAGGAATTGAATTAGCAGATTTTAGAAAAAGTACAGCAAAATTTTTGGTGAGAATGTGATGAATTCATGCTCTGTTGATCCAGCTAATTTTCCTACCCAACCTAAAAGGCTGTAGTACCAAATTATATTCACTACACTTAATACATAGCAACATGCACTGCGTGTTCATGCAAGGTGTGTTCATGCTTAGTATGGTGTCAAAAAATTTCAGGAGCAGGAAGCCTGAAAGAACTTCACCATGTCTTGCAGTGTATCAACGATTTTAATGCATTAAAATACCCTGTTCATCTTCTTTACATTACATTATGTCTGAAGTTAGAACATACACCACAAAGCTCAAAGAATAGGTGAATATTTATTTTATTTATTTATTTATTTATGGCATACTGCAGGCCCAAGTAAAGGCCCAAGCAGGAGTGGTATGGGAAAAACAAAGTACAAAGTAATAACAACAGGGAAGCAACGTTGTAAGTATGGAACGAGATATAAGGGTAGCAATACAAGAGTTGGCATACAAACAAAGCATATACATGTTCAGAGTAATAATAAAAAAAAGGGGAGTCAAAAAACAGAAAAAAAAAACTTATCTTAATTGTGCAATAGCGTCAATATTGGACAGGTGCTCACAAGGCAAGTTGTTCAAGTCTATTATTGTACGCGGGAAAAATGAATACATAAATAGGTCAGTTTTAGTGCTATAAGGCGTTAGGGATTCAGCATGGCGATGCCGTGTCCGACGTGCTTTGAGCGGATTTAGAAAAGGCTGCGGGTTAAGGGACAAACGGTTATTTTTTAGCAAGAACATGAATTTTAGTCTGAGAATTTTCCGCCGTCACGGGCCTGTTCCAGTCACACGATATACCACTCGCTGATAGCAATAAACTCTCAAAAGAAAAGGTAGACACATAACCAGCATCAAATACAATCAAAGCTAGCGCAACTCCAGATGGTGTAGAACCAGCGCTACATTTTCACCTGATATGCTACCGCCACCCTCTCTTTTGGTATGTTCGCCACTCAGCACTGCCACAGTTATTCAATTTCCAGTCACAGTCTGGCATAATCTCTAGAAAAGGACTGCAGCTAAAACGCATAAGAAGCAAGCTTTCTAAATTGGGTGTTGATCTTGCATTAAATTTATTGTGTGCGGTGCAACATTGTCTTGGAAAGAGCATTCCTAGATGCTTGCATCAGCAAATTCAATACACCCCCTAATGAAAAAACTTCATTTTAAATGGGCCCTGAAACACAAATTAGGTACGTTCTTTTTATTGTAGGTTTGATGTGGGACTCAACAATGACTGTAGCATCAGTGAGAGTGGCGAAATCTGAGCATATTATATTTTAATTTGTACCTGAAATCAGTTTTAGCATAAAGTGTACATCAACAGTTTCTGCAAGCGGATGTGATATTCCTGCTGTGGTTGTGTTGCCGGCTCTGATTGGCTGGGAAAAGTCAGAAATAAAAATACTTCTCACACATGTTTACAATGAACTGAACATAATGAATTACAAGACGAAAACATGTTTCATGCTTGCTACAGCTATGAAAGGATATAAATTTGTGCGTTACAATTTCATTTTGTAGGCCAATGACACAAGGAGCAATGTGCGGCCCAGGTGATTGCTGGAGCCCAAGGCAACAACACTGTCAAAAAGGGTGGTAACCATCATGGTAGGAAGGCCACAATGGACAGCACTGTTCTCGTACCGTGAGATGTAAACCGCGTTTTCATTGGAAGCAGCGAACATGTCTCTCTGTGAGTGAAATGCAGAACGGGATGTCAATATTTGTCGTCTGCTTTTATTTTGGGTTTGTCAGTTGAATAACATCTCTCTTGAAAATACTTTATGAATTTAACCGACGGCAATATGAGGAACCGTATCAATGCAAAACTCAGTGAGTAAAGTATGGTTTCAGGGCCCCTTTAATCTTTTCTACTGTTGAGGTAACCACAAAACTTAGTGAAAAAACTCCTTGATAAACCAGCAATATATCGGAGAACGCAACTTTTCTCAAAAATTGGCATTCCCACAGTCCGATAGCTGTAGACTTCAAGAATATTTTTTTATTTCCTTTGTTGTGCAGTGGTTGGTCCATGTAGGGAGTAGATGTATAACCTTGTGTAGCCTCTTTGCAGAGAGCCTTTGGCTTTCTCGTGCTGCGATTCCAGCTTTAGTGCGGCCAGTAATGACAATGACAGTTCCGTTGAAAACGGGTGGACTATGGCTGATCTGACCAGGTGGCAAGCTTTCACAGAGAAAGGATGTTTGAGGAGAGAGTATCAGTGCGTTGTCATCATTTCCATACTCTTGGATGAGACCAATCACTGCATGCTCTATGAACAGTATGCACAAAATGATATTGTTTCAGCAGGGCTCAATGGCTCGTGGCAGAGCTTTTGCTGCCCACATCGAATTGACCGCCCTCCTCCATTACTACCCACTGACTAATGGCTGCTCCTCAGACAATGTGAGTGCCTTGTGAGTACCGGTATGCTTCACTGCATAGCACTGTTGCTTTGCAGAAAAAGTGGCTTCTGAAAATTGCTATGACTGTAAATACACAGGTGCACAAGAGCAATGTTTCAAGGCTGAAAAATGTTTTGCACAAAGGCAGTAGTGGCTTCAAACAGTGTCATTTCGAACAAGCAACTGCAGCATAAAGTCAGAAAAGCTGTGTGCTGAAGAGTTTCAAATTATGAAAATTCCACTTCTCTGAGGCATTCAAGTTACCTAGCCCAGTTTGGCACAGAAGTGGAATCACTCAGACTAGAAACTAACCAACCAGCCCAAGTTAACAACTGTACTGTTCGTGTTTAACTTAAATAAGCCCATTCTGCATGTCCCATTAACAGCAACAAAGAAATTGACAGCAACACGCTGCCATACTCCCCACAACCAATTTTCTGCCTCCTATTTCCTTTCTGCACGTAAAATTGCAGGATGTGATTAGAAATGTGGCCATACCCTTGACGTCATCCTGAAAAAATATTCCTTTAAAAGGCCTAGAGAGGTTATGTTGACATGTAAAACTTCTTGCTTTAAAGATTTCTTGTATGGTGAAAATAAAATTATGAAAAATGTACAAGGAAGCAAAAGTTATCTCAAAGTGAAAGCCCGATCTTTTGTATATTCCACTTATCCACTGACCCCACAAGCTGCTATTAAAGGGAGCAGCACTTCGTGACTTTCATGTATTTTCTGTATTGGACCAGCTAACAGCCACTTAAGCTATTGGTCCAATTATTATGTATGCATGTTTTGTACATCTCTGAAAAAGCTGGTTCTAATTTGATTTGACTGAAATATATTTCAAAAGCTTAATTACGAATGAGGCCTTTCACTAAGTTTGGTACCCACGCTGGTTTTACTGTCACCTGACACAAATGAATGTCATCAGTTGATCAGGCAAGAGCAAGGACTTTGTGATCTTAGCCTACTCCTTTATAATTTACCCTCGCCCTTCCTCACTCCTCCTCGCCCTCTCATCCGTTTCCCACTTTCTTGTTATACTATACTGCGGCACTGGTGGCCTTAGCCTCCTCCTTTCCCTCCTGCTCACCCTCACTTTCCTTCCACAGCTTTTTACGATACCAAACTATATATGGGTATGCTGCGGTATACCTTCTCCCCTCCTCATTTCCCTCTTCCTCACCCTCACATCCCTCGTCCCCACCCCCAATTTCCTTTAACACACACTTGCTATATCGCACTATACAAGGCTACACTATGCTTTACTCTCTGCCCTCTTTCTTTCCCTCCACCTCAATCTCACTTCCCCTACGCATCTACTTGCTGTGTCATAGTATACATGGATATGCTTTGCTATTCACCCCTTATAGGGACTTTTTTCCGAAGCAGTGTCAACTGCTAGCGTCCCTCTTTTATAGAATACCTGCCTGCCATGCAGACGGCCTGGGTTCGATTCCAGCTCAAACCCAGTTAGCGTTCTTGTGATGTTAGTATAAAGGACTCGAAGGGATCATAAAGTATGTTACAGCTAAAGCATTCTGATATGGTTGCGCGAAATGTTAACTATATGCGAAGAAGAACTGTTTCAATTTAACCAGAGAAGACACTGAGACATTGTTTCCATACCTCTATGGCGCATGCCCGATATGCCAAGCTTTCAGGTCATGACAAACATTTCACCTCAAGTTAGAACAGCTTCACTGTTAAAACTGTGCACTCAACCTGCACCACAGGAGCCCTTTTCTGTGCTAACACAAGCAGACGCAGTTTTCTTCACTTTTATCACTTTCACTACACATGTGTGATGAGTGAAGTGCTCAGTGCAAATAGCGAAGGTTCAAAAACATGCGACAGAACGAAAACAACAACGAAGAATGCACACAGACATGAACTTAAAAGCCAGGTAAAAGATGATGAGGCGGAGAAAAGAAAACCTGCGGCACAGTAAAAGAAAATATAAGAAAAATGGCCCATTCAGAGAGGCCCACTGAGTTGCTAGAGGCCAATCACTGATCAACACGAGAACATAGTTGTCAACAATCAAAAAAGGACAAATAAGCAGAGAAAAAAAAAAAAAAAAAGCTTAGTGCGCCGAAGATTTAGAAAGTTCCAGGAAACCAAGGAAAGGTTAGGAAGGGCTGGGTCACCAAGACAGGCAGCTGTGTTGCAGACCTGAGCCACCAGGAGTTTACAAGACCGGGCCTCCTGCCAACCCATTTCCAGCCATTGGAACTCTGGTGGTTTGCTGGCTCCTGCCAAGAGCCTATCGAATTCTGTACCCGCATGTAGAGCGGGAACAGTCGGGCTTCAGGTCCGTGCTCTAAGGCCAGATGCCTGGCCAGGACGCTGCCACCATCCCAATGAACCACTTATCTGCCCAAGTTGACCATTGCAACCAGACGCCCTGCATCGTCCCCCTTCGCAAGCCTGACCTGCTGTGCTTCGGTCAGCTGCTCTTTAGTCCAGCCCATCGATGAGCTGGTGAAACCGTGTCCAACTTCCTTCACTGATTTGTCACTAGACAACCCTGCCATGGAACTGTTACGCACCCCGACAGCCTGAAATCAGTGATGTTTCTCCTGAAGTGCATTGGTCACACGTATGGAGCACTGTATTGAATCTTCAATTTATGTTCTTTTTTTCCTAGTTCATATTAAAAGCTTTGTGTGTTTTCTGTTTTCTTTTCCAAGCGGCTTTTTCCTTGTTTAGACTACTAGGCTCCACCTGAGAGAGTCATTGAAAACCAATCACTAAAAAAAGAGCCTGCAATCCTTCCATCACAACATGTAATGGGTTTCCACTGTACCAGTTTGCTAAGGCCAGCAAGTGAATTGTACAGTCGAGTGAGCTGCTTCATGACAGTCTCAGTGCACTGGCCCGCTGGCAGCTGGGACTGGGTCAGCTCTATGAAGATTGCCACCAAGTAGCCAAGCTGCCGGCACAGACCCACTTCCTGGACCTGTCTTGAAGATGCTGCAGAGTCTGTAACAGTGAAAGGGACAAGTGCATTCATTGTTCTGAACAAAATCACAGTAAACTAAGAAGATATCTTTTATGGGTGAAGTACATGCGGGGAGATGCCTAAAAGATAATACAAACACAATTTTTAAATACCTTGTCAAAAAGATGCAAGTACATATTTATTTCTGGGGAGCTGATTTGAAGAAGCAAGAATAGCTTGAGAAAAAAAAAAAAAAAAAACTTTTAGATTCACCTAATCCCCTCAGGCAACAAAGGGTGTTAAAAGGTCAAGTTTGTTACATGGTATTAGCGCATGACAACCCAGTGTGCAGACACATACAGCTGAATTGCAAGGATATACCTTCACTGTCATTTTCCTTCATATGCGCCTCCAGGGCAGTACAGGACCTGACCAGAGCCAGCAACCAGTCGATACGCTCATGCACTTTGTGAATGTGCTCAAGAAGCACTGGCACTAGTGATGCCACTGTCTTGGCATTGATAAGGGAGAACACTTGTTTAGTGGAGAGCTCCACATCCTGTAAATATAAAAGAAGCAAAAGTTGTAAAGATAAAGAAAAAACGGAAAGAGAGATGGTAATACAAAGTTCGCATACCTCATCCACATCTCCAAGGTTGTAATGGAAGCTGACAGCAATATTGCCAAAGTTCTTGAGGCAGTCATGTGTTTGGTGACTTACAGTAAGATAAAATGATAGTAGACTGCGAGCGACGGCTGGATCGGCTGTTGAATGTGAAAGACAACAGTTTCTGTATACACCACTACGCCTTATGCCCCCCCAAACCAGAGTAAACACAAATGAGCAAGTTCCAAAGCTAGAACCAGTGTTTTAATACAAGTAAAAGACAAGGTGCCACAGATCTGTGAAAACACAGACCTGCATACAGTTACCTCTTGACACATGTGTGCTAAACTCCATTATAACTGAAACTTCTTTATAATAAAAGTACTGAGCTTTCTATAACTACACATCGCTCGAACACCATGTACTTTAACCATAATATATTGAAGTATGATTAAACTCATAGTCTACAACAGAGGACATCATATTCTATACAATGGAGTCCACCTAAAAATTTTTTTAAATTATGGCCATTAAATTTCAGTCAGCTGTGATTGTATTAGTGAGCCTGTACTGTGTGAAGAAAAATTTCCAGCTTCAAGAGGGGAAGAAAACAGAAAAACTAAACAGTAAATACTACATTAATTTAGAGGACGCTGATGAGGAAAAAGGACCCAAATGTAAAGTTAGACAGACTGAAACAGCATACCGAACAGGTGCAATGGAGAAGCCAGAAATGGAAATATGTCAAACAGCAATAAACGAAAGCAGAAAAGCCTTATGATAATTTAAAAGGCAATGCACTACTATTCATGTTCAAAGACAAACTAAGAAGTCTGAGGACAAGTGTCTGGTGACAATGCAGCCTGCATAGCATGTTAAGATAATGCAAAAACCATTACTAATTACGCGTACTTTTCTTAGGCTACCACACAGTATCCATCCAGATGTCAATGAGGCCATGAGATTTATGGTACTAATGGAAAGCTTAATAAATCTGTGGTGGAGAACAGCAAAAGAAGGCTGGAGTAGTATTTGATGGTGCCAAAGCAGAGAACATAAGTAACAGGATAAATGGTCTGTAAACACAAACCAAATGTCCTAGAGACTGAATAAGTCACGAATTTGGTGGCAACCATCAAGAGGATGGTTATATAATATCTATCCATTGCATTGTGCATTCTTTACAGAACAGTTAGATATCCTGTGGCATAGTTCTACATACCATGTGTCCTATGCAACAGTTCAACTATGGAGTTTTTTCCTCTTGCTGTGTAGCAAATTACACACATCAACAGCCGTTGATGCTGTAGTACAAAATTCAATGTTCTACAACATGGAGGCAAAACATTGATTTTTCGAGGACTCTCGATTGTTAAAAAAAATTTTGCCACTAGTTCCACATCAACACGGAGATTGCCAACCACAATCTTGAAATCTAAAGAAGTTATACTGACATAACTGAAGAAATACTCAAATAACTGAAGAAACAGAGGTATTGCCAGTGATAGCAACTATAGAATGAAAAGATGTTTTTACTACGAATGAGTATGTTTCCAGTAAGTGAACTACTCCTGACATAAGTTTTCAATACAAGTTGCAGACACCAATTCTTAAGCAACACACAACAGCGACCTCAGTTTCTGTTCACATACCAGGTCTTGCTTAGTTCTTTCAAAACTATAAATACCGTATTTACTCGATTCTACCGCTCCCTCGATTGTAACATGCACTCCCGAACTTCATATTGAAGTAAAACTGCATTGGGCATTCATATTACCAAGGTTTTCATTGAGTCAGATGATGACAAACTCATATGCATTTTGAATAGATATCCGTACTCTAGGCAGTTACTCTGAGTGCAGTGAACACAAGGACAAAAAAAGAGAGACACACTAGACACACGGGCACCTACTCACCACAATGAAATTTTATTCCCGCGACCAAGCCTGAACAAAAGTACCTTTGAGAACATGTCATAGGTCACATGACCTACGTAACATTCTTACCCACGTAACACGTAGCTTTGCTGATGCAGGAACCATCAAAAATATCAATCTGCTCACTCAATTATCAACTGCGAGATTTCATATTTGGTCTTGCCAGCAATGAGTTTGGTCAAAAAGAGGCATGTATGCACTTTCTCGGCAATGGACTACAAGAAAACCATCCAAAGCCATCTCGTTAACTTTGTAGTCATGTTCCTTCAACCATTCACTCACGCAACCTGTCTGTCCGATGACGACAGGACAACTGCATGCGATACCGCTGTCCTCATCCAACAAAAAACTTAGGTTCTTGCACGTGCTATAACATTAATGCCATCCTTTTATCTTGTTTTTCCTTTTTTTTTATGTGTTCTAGCTCCAGAATGTTACGTGGGTCATGTGACCTATGACGCATGCTTGCAGGTACTGCTGTTCAGGCTTAGTTGAGGAAATAAAATTTCATTATTGTGAGTAGCACCTGTGTGTCAAGTGTGGCTCTCTGTTTTTTGTCCTTGTTTTTGCTGCGCTGAAAGTAACTGCCTTTCGACATGCACCAACAAGCCAAGCTGTCCACACTTGTAATCCTCTGCTTGTTTAGGATTTTCAACTTCGCACTAAAGCTTGAAATGCCAACAAAACCGTAGCATGAAAAAAATATTACTGTTGTGAATGTTGCAATGTACTGTAGTACCGAACATTAGAAAAAATGAAAAAAAAAACTGCACATTGCTAAGAATTCTCCTTCAGTTTATATCTGTTATGTACTACATTCACTTATTCTGATTAATACAGGCAGTCCCAGGGTCAAAGTTGAAGGGTTACTCTCGGCAGACAATGATGACATGAGTACTAGTTACTGTAAGAGACAGCAGCAGAACACAGCAACAGTAAAAGATAGGACTAATTTATGTTTAGGTGGTTCAAATCTAGTGAAGGTAAAAAAAAAAAAAAAATTTGCTAAAGCAAGACGAGTAAACCCAAATTGAGAAAATTCTACAGTAACGATAATTTGGATAGAAAGCTCAGCATTAGTATGTACACGAATTTGTACAGCAGGTCACCAAGCTAAAGTTTTATACTGGTATACTGAGACAAAAAGAATCCTGTGAGCCTGTGAGCAAAGAACTAGAATCAGGCAAATAATGACTAAACGATGAAAGCATGCTTCCACATAAGATGCATGATAAGTGTGATCTGTTAAACTGGTTTCTAAAAAGTGATGCAATAGTTAAAATGATTATGGATGAAGGCACACAAAAGGGTCTGAAGTAGAAATGACTTTCACCTTTCAAGTGGCATAACTTTATTCTTTAATTTGTAGTGGTGACTGCCTGATCAGTAAATTCCAGCTGTGCGGCATCCTCTTAGAAGAATCAGTTGGTGAATGTACACTGCAGGATTTAGGTATGTATTTTCTATGAAGGCCACATTTAAATATTTAAACAGCGAGCAATACTACTCGGCAACTTTCCACCTGAACTCAAGAAGAATAAAAGAAAGAAGGGTGGCAGGCTGCACCCCATCATCTCTACATATGAGACCTTACATCACTTCTCTGCAAATGACCGCATAGAAAGAGAAAGAAGGAAGAAGCAAAGACCTACTTATGCTTTGCTGTTTGCAGATTTCCTTCATCCAATCTTGGAGCTCACCAAACAACAGAGAACCTGGTTCAATAAATCGGCTGAGAGAGCAGCAGATGAGCATTATGGGAATGAGTTCCTTCAACCGTGCACTGTCTCCAGTTTGGCACAAGATATCAATCACCAGCGCCTGCAGTATTGCAATTAAAAAGATTGTGCACTAGGTGACAAAAACTGATGATAAACAGATTCCCAGAGATGTGCATAAACAAATATGAAGCCCATACAGGCTATCACATAGAGCAGTGGTTCTCAAACAAGGGTCCCCAAAGCCATTGTTTAGGGTCTGCAAAACCTACAACACCCCCTCTCACTCTCAAACACACAAAAAATGGAGAAAGAAAGAGAGAGAGAGAGAGAGAGAGAGAGAGAGAGAGAGAGAGAGAGAGAGAGAGAGAGAGAAAGGTGCTTTCTTTAGGCCAATTTACTGAACTTAGCCTTGACACATTAACAGTTCCAAAACCTGCTCCAGGAACAGCAATGCATACTTGATTGTACTGGTTTGTTTTGGTCACCACCTACTACTTCATTCTAGATGTGTTCATTCATACCTTCCTCACCCTTGCCACTGCAAGGGTCCCCCCATCACTTCCACCAGTCCACAAAACCTTCCTGACACATACAAAGGTGCAAACCACTAAAGTAGAGAGTAGACCCTTAATGGCATCGAGTCAACAGAATGCAGTGTGTAGAAACAAAATGCAACAGAATTCAGCAATGGTGCAAATACAAAAGGAATAGCAGAAAAACAAATTTCATAATATGGCAGAAAAAAACACCCTTTATGCTCATTTTCAGACTAAAGCCACGTTTTTACAAAAGAAGATTGTTCCAATGTGCCATTTGTCCCTGATCAGCCCTTCCCTTTCATGGCTCCCATCACCGTCACTGCAGAAGGTATCGCGAACCTCATCATGAATCTTAAAGTTTCTACTTCATCAGGCATTGATAACATTAACTCTAAAATACTGAAGAACACCACTGATATTTCCAGTCTCTTTCTGTGTCTCATCTTTAACCAGTCTCTGTCATCCGGTGAGTTGCCTAAAGACTGGAAGATCGGCAAGGTAGTCCCCGTATTCAAGTCCGGTGACAGGCACTCGCCCCGTAATTATCGACCCATTTCACTAACATGCATATCCTGTAAACTGCTTGAACATATTACAGCATCTCATATCTATAATCACTTTGAATCGAATAACTTCTTTTTCCCTAATCAGCATGGCTTCAGGAAAGGCTACTCATGTGACACTCAGTTGTTCGAATTCACTACTGACCTTCACTTTAATATGAACAGTAACAATCAAACCGATTGCCTCTTTCTCGATTTCGCCAAAGCTTCTGATACTGTCCCTCATTGTCGTTTAATCTCTAAATTGTCTTCTCTATGTTTCGATTCATTAACACTGTCTTGGATACGCAACTTCTTGTCATCCCGTCAGCAATTCACGGTGGTTCACGACACTTCATCTAACATTTGCGATGTCACGTCTGGTGTTCCCCAGGGCAGTGTACTGGGTCCATTACTCTTTTTAATATACATTAACGACTTGCCCGCTAACCTTTTATCCACAGTTAGGTTGTTCTCGGATGATTGCGTCATTTACCGCAAAATTCAATCTATTGACGATCATTACACTCTCCAAAATGACCTTAATCTAACCTATAGATGGTGCGAAGCTTGGCAGATGTCCCTTAACGCCTCTAAATGTAAGTTAATCTCGTTCACTAGAAAGCGTACTAACTCATCCTTTCTCTATACTATTGATAATAACATTGTTTCAGCCACACTATCGTACAAATATCTCGGCGTTCACCTTTCATCAGACTTATCTTGGACTACGCACATAGCAGCTGTTTCTTCAAAAGCCTCCCAGTCTCTCGGCTATCTGCGCAGAAATTTGCGCAACGCTCCTTCTAACGTACGCGCATTATCATATCTAACTTATGTTCGTCCACAATTAGAGTATGCATCATCCACATAGTCACCACATCAAGACTACCTTATCCGTATGTTAGAAGCCGTCCAGAATAGGGCCGCGAGATTCATCGCTGGTAACTACGACTATCATTCAAGTATCACCCTAATAAAACAAGACCTTGCACTCATGTCACTGGATCAACGACACGTCATTGCCCTTTTATGTTTATTTCATAGGTACATCTACAGTAACAAATTCCACTGTTTGCCGCTTCATCTTCCTCTGCGCACATCTCGACGCATACACAACACACGTAGTTTCATGCGCATTCATGGTCACACACAGGCATTTAACTCATCACCATTACCTCGAGCCATAGCACATTGGAACGGCCTTCCAGAGCACATTGTATCCATCTCTAATCGTGAAACTTTTCGTAATAACCTGATTTCGTTGCGTTTTACTATTGTATAACTTTGTTGCACCTTGCTGTTTAGCATTTGTATTCTTTTCCCTTGTTCTTTGTTCTTGTTCGTTGCGTTCTACTATTGTATAACTTGGTTGCACCTTGCTGTTTATCATTTGTATTTTTTTTCCTTGTTCTTTGTTTTTTACTTGTGGCCTGTATTTTTTTTGCAATGTATATACTGCTGCCCCCCTTACGCAATGCCCTTTAATGGGCCTGTAAGGCATTTTGAATAAATAAAAAAAAAAACCTCTCATGCTGTAGATGTAGCTAAAGTAAAAATATTTTTTAAATACCATATGTGAGCGTTGAAAAGCTCAGGTTGCTATTAGTTTCTTTCAATTCAAGGGACTATTTGAAGGCATTAGAAAATAATAGCTCTTGTATGCATTTATGCAATAAATCTCCGCTGACTGACATGAGAAAGTAACAAAAGCAAGAGTGTTTACCTTGCACACAGAGTACTGAGATTTTATTAGCTCAGTCAGATCCAGAACTTCAGAAGCATCCTTGCCCTCTGAGAAAGAAAGACAGGAAGAGAACATTTCCATAAGAACAAACATTTGGACAAGTTGGCACGACTACATAATGCAAATAAACATCATGATTTTCATGCAGGCAGTAAAAAATAGGGTCATGCAAATATTCAAATGATTTTTGAATAGCGTTTGTTATAGGGGCTATGCACTGAGCCTTGATCCACAAGGCAGCGACACCATTGCCGGGTAGTCGCACTTTTGCAAGTTTGTCCACACATCCTGTCCGTGCACTGGCATGCGTCGTACGAGGTTTTTCAGAGGTTCCTGTCATCAAGGGGGTGGGGTACGGAACTCGCACACGGCGCGTGTGACCTGCAAAATGGCGAACGCACCGCTAGCAATTGTCGCGGATGACATCAAGTGCATGCCCCCTATTAAATTCACACTCAACTTTTTACTATTCCATGTATACAAAGGTTGGAATTAAGGGGCAAAATATGCTATGTCTTGAGACAAGTGGCCCAGTTCCGCATGTGGTACGATTCGCAACATAACACACATGTGCTGTGGCAAAGCTAATACTCGTACACTGCAGTGTAGTTAATATTCATGTACTGCGGTAAAACTAACACTAGCATACTGCAGCAAAGTAAACTCTCATGGACTGCAATGAATTTAGCCCTTTGTACTGCGGCGAAGTTAGCTGATGCATATGCGCAGTTCTCTGCCGTACTGTTCTTGAGGACTTGACAGCTCATTTATAAGGACGTCATTAAGGAAGTACACTAGTCATGTAATAAATGCTTTTGTTTTTTTTCCCCATGCTTAGTGGTATATTCCTTTCTAATTTGACATGGTATTAGTATTTCAAAAATATTTTAATGTTATTCGACTCGCACTCATGCTATCTGAATTCGCTTCACACTCAACACTTTGTTACCTGCTCAGCTATAGTAACAAGAGAAGACACACAATAATAATGTGCATGATTTACCATACGTGCATGTGTGTAGGTTCGACAAGAGTAAAGAAAGGATCTTTTTTTTCTACTTCCGAGAACCTTTCATACATTCACTGTGATAATTTATAACTTATACATGATGCTACATTTCAAGGAAAACTTCAGTTGAGAGTCAACGCCAGTGTGCTTATTCTTTGTCTACTGCGTGCAGAAAAACGCTGCTGCTTCTTCTGGTATCCCATCATGCGAACACTTTGTTCAGGGTATAATGCATGAAGAGCCCTAGACCTACACAACACACAAAGCTAACAAAGCTGATGCATAAAATGTTGCTAAATGATGCTAAATAAACCAACCACAAACTTAAAAGGAGCACAGTATAAATACATTCCAATAATTCCCCATTACAGAAAATTTGCTGATTCCTTTGCGTGCAAAGAAAGAAATGCCATTTTAACAAAAATTCAACTTTACGAGATATAGATGGTGCCAGCTGATTTTCATTATCCTGTGTAATCCATACAAAAAATCCATTTACTGATGCAGTTGAGTAGTTATGCTAATGCTGTATCAGTAGAAATTTGGCAAAAGTGGATGTACTAAGGATGGTCTTGTAATCAAAACAAAATGGAACTTTTTGCATGATACCCAAATTACTGATACATCACTTCGCAGTGATAGCCTTTCTTTCCTCACGTGTGTTATCATGCATGTAATGAACAATTGGTATTATACTGGTCGTCGCTCCTTTCTGGGCAAGCAATTGCATTTCCCGCCACTGTAAAAGAGCACTACTAGGAGAGCACATCTGATACATACTGAGCTATTTTAGGCCCTCAATGCATCATTAGCGGATGACAGACACTGCACTGGCTCATTACCTAATGCAGATGAATACTTCAAGCCTTACGGTTATGTAGACTCGAAAATGCCCCTAATGTGCTTTACATAATCTGCTTGAAGGGTACATGTAGCTCTTTCCCTGCATCAAACATTAGAACCTTCTAAAAAAGAAAAAATTTAAATGTAAAGTCAAAAACAAAAGTCAGGAGGAAGAAAATGGTACAAGAAAAAAAAAATTTTTTTTGTAGTGTATAGCCCTCAAACATTTGAAACATTGTAAATTTGTGGCATGCAACACTAGAGCTTTAAGGATGTTATTCATTTCACTGTGAACATTTCATATTATTGGTGTGGTTTAATGGCGCATAGGCTACAGTTTCCATCCAGCATCAAGACTACAGGAATGTGTAAGAAAGCAGCAATCAATTTTAAAATGTGACAGAAATTATTTGCCATATTAGTAAAATCAATGTCACTTTCATATGATAGTAGTGAGGATGGGGGGTGCAATGATAATTCAGTATATAAGTTAAAAAGAATTGGTGCACAGGACCACAATAAAACAGCGGTTACATGATACACCTAGCGACTGTGGCAGGGACTGAGAAGTGACCAATACCTCACATGTACAAGCTAGCCTTGCCTTCGACATTGAGAACCAGGCTGCAACCTTATCTCCGGAATATGAGTTGAAAATAAATAAACAAAGAAAAGAAAAAAAATGTATGAAAAAGGTGTCAGACCTTGTAAAAATAAAATAAAAAATGAATGAATGAATGCAATAAATAAATAAATAAAAAGGGCTTTTGGATAAAAACTGTGATGGACCGAAGTTGCACGTACCAAAAACCAAAAGGAAAAGACTTTTGTGTCACATATCTATATGTGTGCATTCTTTAAGTGCATGTAAAACAGACAGTCATGACCACACCTATCTCAAGTAGGGACATCTGCACCAGTTAAATTTGGAAGCAAGTGCCATATGTGCCTACTTTAGAGTCTGGAGAAAAGAACTTCTTAGTACCTATCAGATCAAGGAGAGACTAGATTTTTGTACCTGAGGTTGCATCACTTGTGCTGGTGGAACAGAGTAATGCATGTCAGGTGGCAGCGAAGGTGAATATTTGTGTGGAGAGGTTGTGACATGCTTTCACATTTGCATTTTGATGCATCACAGAATGCACATAATGGTTGGAAAGAGGTTTGGTTTAACAGAAGAGAACATCCATGTTTTGTTATGCGAAAAGATGTATACAGGCAGCCATACCTAATGTTGCAAGCAGAAGTGGCACGTGATCAACATGATGTTTTGTCACACTGGAAACCAAGCTCCCGAGGCTCTCGATGCAGATGGCTGCAATATCACTGTCGGACTCTTTGGACTTTTGCTTGCACACCTCAAGGAAAACCCTGGAATTATGAGAAATTAGGGATTTCAAATATCTTGCCTGTGGAAACCTTGTGCGCAGCCTGTGTACCCCACAGATCTTTTATGCAGTCTACCTTTGCTAAAAGTTGCCTAAGCCTTATAAACTCTCTCTCTCCTAAAGCATCAATTTGCTCTCATACTTGACTTATAAAGATTAATGTTTTTTAGCAAATTGGCAAACTTTGACACATGGACAGGTTAGCCTGGCCTTCTCAAACTTAGAGATTCGAATACAACTGTTAAAGTTGTTGCATATAAATGAAATCAAGGTTCTTTATAGGCAAGCAATATTGCAGCACATAAGGGATATTCACACAGCAAGAAGGACAACAACCGACAACAAGAGGAATGCTTCAAGTGACTTTGCTATTACGCCTTCTTAGTGCCTATCAATGCAACCTATCAAATTTCTCTGCAGGAACGGGAAAGCATTTCTTTTCGAACTACAAATACTTACCCATCTCTGGGGATGAAAAAGCCTTGGCACATTCACATGCTCATAGGTAGCATTCAACTTTGCTGCTCATGGAGAAGAAAGAGAAGGCCCATTGGAAAAAGTGTCATGGACGGCTTAACCTCTTACCCTTGAGAGAAGTCCTTTGTTAAATGCCCTTTGAAGCACAGTATCACACCATCAACCCTACAAGCACTATATACGCAAAATGCTTTGTATGAGCTTCTATACATACCTCTAGCAGGGCCTCAAACGTTTTGTTTCTCACTGACTACAAACCCATCAACAAAAGAAAATGGTATGGTGACTACAGCCTTGCCCATTTTTAAAGAATATTGTCGTGTGAGGGAAACATCACGAGCTGGTCAGAGCAATAATAATTGCTGGGGTTCTACTTCCCAAAACCATGATACGACTATGATGCATGCCATAGTGCAGGGCTATGAAAATTTCAACCACGTATGATTCTTTAAAGGGACCCTGAAACGGTTTTGAAGATTTTGTGCAAACATGGTGATCCGGTAGAGCGAGTAATTAGGATCATTAGAGGACAGAATTCAGTGCTCTGCGTAAAGTGTGTAATTTACAATAAGGCTTTGAACACGCGCATCGCAAAAGATCGCAGCGGCTCGCCGAAGTGTGTTTTCAAACGCCCCCACCTATCGAACGATGGATGGGAGGCCGCTGACTGGCCCCTAGCAAGTGACGTGCACATAATTTTCCCAACCCAACCGCGAACGTGCTCCTACAACGTGCTCCTTTGTTTCAGTCAACGGTATCGTCGTGGCATCTGGCGGCGCACACACAAGTCGCCGGCACTCTATTACAGAGGTTAGCACTGCCAAGGCCGGCGACCTCAGTAAAGATATCGAGGCGCTATGTCGCTGCGGAGGGCTCGGCAGGGCAGCTGATCAAGTTGAGGAGGAACAGCAGTGGTAAGGAGGAAGGCGACAGAAATAAGCGCGCAGCTGCCTTAGCACATGGTGCTTTGCTTTATTTATGGCTTGAATGATTTCACAATTGTGTTGCCTAATCAGTGATGCAATGTAAAAAAAAAAAAAAAATGTTTCAGGGACGCTTTAATGTGCACTTATATCTGAGTACACAGACTGTTAGCATTTCGCCTCCATCGAAGTGCGACCGATACGGCCAGGTTTGAACCCGCTTCTTTTGGGCCAGCAGCAAATCCCTGTAAACACTGTACCACCGCAGCAGCCTGGTCAGAGTAAGTCATGAAAAGCTCCCTGAAGCCTTTCCAATTGTAACTACGATATTGCTCCTTTCTGATGAGGCAGCATGTGCTGCCAGTATTCTTTCTCTCCACAGCAACTTGCAGCAATGATTGTTCAATACAATGGTGCCCAATGAAATGGTCAGCAGTAAAAAAAATAAAAGGTAGCTGCTGATTTTATTCAGTATTTTACTCTATTAGCCATAATTCAATGAGCCAACAAACACTGAATTGTTTCTAACAAATAAAAAATGATCCCTTGACCCCTTCCCTTTCGTTATTCTATTAGCCATAGGAAGACAAAGCAAGCTAGCACTTGGATTATGAAACATTACACAAAGTATATGTCAAAGCTTTCTGTAAAAGCTAGGAATTACAAAATGGAAATTCTAGGGTTTTATACAGCAAAAACCCTGATGATGAGGCATGGGTTAGTTTTACCCTACCTGAGGTTCTTTAATGTGCACTAAAATTTAAGTCGACAATTGTTTTTGCATTTTGCCCGAATTGATGCCTGACTCACAGCTGAGGTCAAAGCTGCGACCTCAAGCTCAGCAGCAGAAAGCCATAGCCACTATGCTACTGTTTGTCAAGGCACTCACTTGGGCTAGTTGGTTTTGCATTATCTTTGGTGGAAATGTGTGTGTTTCGTCCTCTTCTCTGTCCGCATCCAAAGCGCATTTCCACCAAAGATATGCTACTGTGCCATCTTTTGTTGATTCCCACAAAACAAAATGGATTTGATTTCGGGAGTTTTACTTTCCAAAACCACGGTATGATTATGAGAGATGCCGTAGTGGAGGGATCCGGAAATTTCGAACACCTGGGGTACTTGGCTGCCACCCAAAAAACGCGGGTTCGATCCCGGCCGTGGCGGTCGCATTTTCGATGGAGGCGAAAATGCCAGAGGCCCGTGTACTGTGCGTTGTCAGTGCACGTTAAAGAACCCCAGGTGGTCTAAATTTCCGGAGCCCTCCACTACATCCTTTCTCTCCTATCTATCTCTTTCACTCCCCTTCCCCCACCCCCGCAGACGCTTAGCCGTGCTCCCTACATGGGCTGCAGAAATTAGCGTCCTTTCCTAACCGAACCACAATCATCATCATCATAATCATCACAGTACACGGGCCTTAACATTTCATCTCCATTGAAATGCAGCCGCTGCGGCCAGTATTAGATCCTGCAACTTTCGGATCAGCAGCAGAGAGCCATAGCCACTAGGCCAAAAGAAACAAATGGTAAAAGAGTGCTTACAGAAAGTCCAGTTCAACCACTGTAGTGGTGCATGATGCATGAATTTTTAAAGACATAACGACATAAATTGAATATCAGCTTTGCAGCTCCTGCAGCAAACTAAATGAGCTACTACTACAAAGGCAACACATGCAATACTATCAGTGTAATTGTTCCTAAAGCTTCATTATTAACGATGCCGGCACATCTAATCTGCTCATGATTCAGCAATGCATACCCACCATTGGAAGTTGCATAGACTTTACCTGGAAATTTTGAAGTGTGATAGGAGCAGGCGTTCATTGTAAAGGGCCTCAAAAGTCCCAGGATCCTGAACTTTCACAAGTTCATGGCGTGCCGCACTAACAATGTGCTGCATGAAGCTTGGATTTTCCAAGAGTTCCGAGAGACCACTGTATTCAGATGAAGAGCTACAGGAATGAAGCAACAAATGAGGAGGACATCTCAAGAACACTGAAGAAAAAGAATACATTCCGTTACCTACCAGAAGAGGTTCTGCAAGAGCTTCCCAAGAAAATTTGTACTAAGAAGTGAAGGCAAACTTTTTCGTGGTGTTGGTTTTGCTCTGGCATCTTTCCTCTTGCTTGAAGCATTAGCTTTAGTGTCCTTCTTTTTGTTGGAGGCATTTTGAAGCAACTGCTCTATGTCATTCAGCTGCCCAAAAAGCTTGAGGGCAACTTGTGCACTGCTGGCGCTGCAAACAATATCACAAGGTGAGAAACAGTCAAGTAACTTTCACCTTTCACACTTACCTCCAACCACCACATGACAAGGTGTGCTCAATAAGTGCTTCACAAATATTTCTTAGCTCTGTTGCAATGAGTCTGTTCTTTTGACCAACACTGCTCGTGCTAAAGTCGGACATCTTGTCCTGGAATCAGCATGCAAGAATAACAAATAGCATGCAGTTAGAATAACAAAAAAAAAAGGAGGAAAGTTCTACATTTTTAAAGTATTTCAGGATGCCGTACCAATGAGAAGGCCTCCAATTCAGCATCCACCATAACATTTGTTAAGTTCTTTAGTAGTTTCTGGAGAGTATGCAGCACACTGGTTTCTTGTCCACCATCAGTGGAGCCTTGAGAATTTTTCTTTGCAACCATGAGACACCGATGGGCACCAAGAACAAGCTGGCTCTGAATGTGAAACAAAAATTAATAAGTGAATAAAATGTAAATTAATAAATAACAAGTGAATATGGGTCTTGAAAGGAAATCATATTTTGAATGTTTTGAAAATAGAATTATTTACTTTTAATTTTAAAGCACTTTATGCTCCAAAAGTGCACTTTACAATTGCTCTTGAATAGTTCAAAGTGATCTCATATGTCATTTCAATGTAACATCAAGTTGATTGTAAAGCAATGTACTTAAATTAGGAAGTTCAGAAGGAAAAAGTTGCCACACACTTGTTTGTAGCACAAATTAAAAAAAAATCAAATGGAAAACTTCCAACTTATATTCTCAGACCAGGACAAACATTTTGGTCAACTGGGAATCTTTTTTTTAACCCTATCCCTATTGTAAATGAGCTCAGCTTGTCCACGCCATTTGTACCACTCCCACTAAAGACGAGCTGTGCTCCTCCACACTGAAAAGCGCCTTGGCAGTGCTACAGTCAAGCTACCTCAATCCATTTGCTTAGTTGTGTTTGGTTTCGGCAGATGAAACTGTAAGAGAATCAAAAGTACGCTCAGAGCATGCATTTCACTCAATAAACATTTTCATGCTGGCAACCAAGGCTCAAGAATGGCATTGTGCTCAGTACACACAAGTGCCAGCACTAGTTGTGCTCAGAAAACGCACGTTTGTGGAGATGTTTAGGACCCGGACAATGAAGGATAACTTCAGTTCTCAGAGTGTGGCAGTGAAATCACAGAGCAGCATAACATCTGATTCAACGGATTCGGAAGCTGAGAGCATCTCGATGGATCAGCAGGGGACGCTGACAGCTGTAAACAAGCACCCATCAGGGGCTCCATAGTTGTTTTAAAGGCCACGCCTCGATTGTCAGTGTTCTTTCCTTTTTCCTATTAATTTCAGAAAAATATTGTCTCAGCCAAATACCACAAACACTCAGATACTCTCAGTGATATAGTGCTGTGAAACCAGTCCTGTGTCCCTATTTTGAAAAAGTATATGTGCATGTATTATTTTGTGATGTTTCAAAATAAGGAGCACGCAACGTGCAATGGAAAGGAAAATGATAGGGGTAACACTAAGAGATAAAAAACGAGCGGAATGGATCAGAGAACAGACAAGAGTAGCCGATATTATTATATCAATTAAAAGGAAGAAGTGGACCTGGGCAGGACATGTCATGAGGAGGAAAGATAAAAGATTGGCAGTAAGAGCGACAGAATGGATACCAAGAGAGGGAAAACACAACAGACGCAGGCAAAAGGTTAGATGGAGTGATGAAATTAAAAAGTTTGCGGGCATAAAGTGGAACCAACTCGCTCAGGATAGGGTAGATTGGAAATCGTTGGGAGAGGCCTTTGTCCTGCAGTGGACCTAAACAGGCTGATGATGACGACATTTCAAAATAGGTAGAATTCATTAGAAAATAAGAAAGATCAGCATTTTTAATATCATTTTTGTCGAAGAAACTCAGCAGGGAAAGCTTTAAGAAATCTGTATGAATTTCCTAATAGCTTCATGCTACGAACAAGTGGACAACACTTCTTCCCTTCGACAAACCTTCCTAGAGCTGATGTGCCAAATTAGCAAGTAGTAGCAGTAGCAGCATGGCTTGTAATCCGGTAACAAACCTACTACATATAATAGTGGTGGAAAGCTCACATTGACCAGCCACATTGGTACGCACTACATACTTTTGCATGAAACCCATGGAACACTAAACTGAATATTTGACTGTTTATTCCTGAAGCCATTATTTGCAGCTTCATGAATAAATGGCGAAATCCCGTTCTTCAGAAAGCCAAACAAAATAAAGTTTACGAAGTGATGACAGTAATAAAAAAGAGAAAGAGAGAGAAGAACGGAATGTCACTCGGGTCAATGTTCCGATAAAGAGACTCGCCTTTGTGAGAACATGAAGACAAGGACCCTTGTAAAGAGGCTCATTCTAGATATATTTTTAATCTACTACAGTCTATAATTTAACCTACTGTAATCTACTACTATTTTCAATCTTGTCATTTGTTCAGAGAAGCCACTTTTCAGGAGATGAGGCATTTACAGCAGTGAAACGTTACAAAGCAAATTATACTAATATGTAGTGTCACATTGCATGCTGCATAAGACTTAAGGTCCCCAATCTTACGCTGAATTTTATGCTGTTACAAGGGCCAATGGATGCGTGCTAATGGATGCATGAAGCATTAGGATATACCAAAGTAAAACCACAACATCACTGCTTGCTTTTTTTCCTTGCTGCCATTGATGGTGACTGATTCTTCTGCCCACACATATGCATTAATATTACATTAGAAAGTCGTCAAATGTAGCACTCGACAGTTAAGTACTGTAACATTGCATTTATCTCAATGAGACCAGTACTTCCAGGAATGCTCAAATGACAAGCCAGGACAAGTTACAGCCAATGCTACTGAATACTAACCATACACAACCAATTGATATTACATTCCATTGGTGATGATGTGAGCTTTGACGAAAATACACCAAACTGAACACACAGGCACTAGTGATAGAGCATTCGCCCTCTAATGTAATGGCCATTTGTGTATCGCTATAGACACCAAGTCTCGAGAGGTCATGGCTGTACAAGCTGTTTCACACTTAGGGGAAAACCTGGAGTGCATTGGAACGCACTCTGCATTTTATCCTTGTAGATACAGGAACCCCACCTTAACAATGTTCGCAATAGAACGAAGTTTTCACTGAGAGTATGACTTAGTTATGCCGACGTTTGACTGTATAACAGCCACATAACATTACTGGAAGGCATTTGTAATGTTAGTAATGTTAGTGTGAATCACTTGCTACATGAATATTTGGGTGTGACAAATCTTGTTAAATATAACTTTGCCAATCTCATTTCTATGGTATCAAACCATTTATTCACTTCCACAGATGGTGCTGCATCGGCCACCTAGAGTGCCCTGCTTTTGACAGGTGGCAGCACGCTGCAAGCTGTATTTTTTTTGTTTGGTTTTGTTGACATCTGACTGAGAATATACGTTCACAGTTTTGAGAACTCATTGTCAAAAAGCAAAAAAAAAAAAAAAAAAATTCACCAAGCCCAGATAATTTTTGAAAGTGATGCTGAAAATAACCACCTTGATGACAAGAATTTTTCACTGCACATTGAGGACTGTGAAAGCACAGACAGTGAGTCATTTCTATGGAGTGTAAGAAGTGAAAGGCTGCACTCCACATGCCCTCGTGCTTTAAGACTTTTTACACTCACAAGCTACTTAGATTGCATTTGGCACATAATAGCGATGATATCAAAAATTTTTTTAAATTTTCTGATGTGATACCTGATGTGCAAATTATTATAGATTTTATGGAGCACCAGATGCTGCCACAAGCCCAAATACATGGTGCAGAATACAGGGAGGGATATCATGCCCTACAAGTGGAAGTGAAAGAGTTAAATAATATAATATTTCAGTAACCACAATACAGCAGAAATCTCCTAATAATAATCTGCAGCCTTGTACTTGTTTAATGCTTTCTACAGCTGTTTTTCTGTTCATTTATGCCTTGTCTCCCAACAAGCTTTATTATTATAAATTTTATACGCTGTCATTATTTGTATTAATAACCTTGTCTTCATGCACAGGAGGTCCCATTTCAGATTTTGACTACAGGACCTCAACAATATACAATTATCATGCAATTATCAGGCTTCTTGGTATGAACATGACTTCGGGTACGACATCATGAATTTCAATGTATTTTTTCATATTTCAGCCACACTGGCTCAACAAAATTTTCTGAAACTTGGTATGTCAAGTCTCCGGCCACATCAGAGGTCAACGGGTTTAATTTTTACCAATTAAGAACTACGTAGGCCCTACCAGACACAATAAAATCTACAATGTCACATAAAGATGGTGTGTGAACTTCAATGTGGTGTTGCCACCTGCATTTTTTTTTTTCACACTGTTTCTTGTTTACTGTGTCTTTTTTGCAGCAATATGATAGTAATTGGGTAGCAATAAGGTAGCAACTGCTACCATCTGGAAGCATTATGCTAGCAATAAGGAGTAATTTACCAATGCGAGAAAAATGTCTTTTCTCTTGAGTGTTGTGAAGCTAAAAATTTCAGCACCATAAGCTCCAGAAACAAGGTGCTGCCTCTCCAGGCTAGAGAAGTGGCTCATTTGCTATTCGCAACTTTCACCGCCTATAGGGGGTGCTACTGGAAATTCAATATGGCTGTCGTTTAGGGGATCGTGTAGCAGCCGCCGGATAGTGTGCATGCCACTTAGAATCGCATCCCCTTTCAGGCCAGCTGCCATGTTGTCATGGCTTTATTTAAGAAGCCACTGACTCTCGGGTGTATTATGTCTCACATAGGAAGTTAAGAAATGCGTGTCCATCGTGTTATTGAAGAAGTTATGAATGCAGGGCGCATCATCTGCTGCCGTTTGAAAAATGCACAGCCTCATTTGCATTTGCCATGGTGGTAGTGTGCATAAGGCGCAGCTGCAGTAGCAAAAGATGTGGGTTCGATACCACCTGCATTTTCAAAAGAGGTGAAAATGCTAGAGGCCCATGTACTCTGCGTTTTCAGTGCCCGTTGAAGACCCGCAGCTGTCAAAATTTCTGGAGCCTTCCACTTCGGCGGGTCTGATCAAATACAGTAGAACCCCACTGTTACGTTCCCGGCTGCTGCGTTTTCCCGGCTGTTACACCGTTTTTGGCCGGTCCCGGCATAGCTCCCATAGGATTCAATGCATTAGGAACCCCGCTGTTACGTCGCAATGTGGGAACGTTCCCGCATGTTACGTCGCGAATCGGCATTCCAAGCGGCCACTGCCGACGAAAATATTGACTTTTCACGTAGCTTGACTTGGCTTGACTGTAGGATTAGCTGCACAATGGGCGACTCCAATAACGTTTCCAGATCCTGCCATCTAAATTATGGCACAGCGATGCAAACTGTTGGTGACGGAATCGCGTACAATGATTACGTTTCCATCGATGACGCCATTGTCACCTCCGAGGTTGTCTCTGTCGACGAAATCGTAGCCGAGTGTGCCGATGCGTGCACTGAAAGCGCTAGCACTGAAATAAAATTGTGTGCCGATCACCACTTCTCTCATTTTTCCATTTTTCCCATTTCTTGGCTCTTACGTTTCCCGGCTCTTACGTTTATATTTTATGGTCCCGTGAAAAACGTATCAGCGGGGTTCTACTGTAGTTGTTTTAGCACTTAAAACCCCGGCAATTAGTATTATACCTGCTTGTCTAACCCACCTTCCCTCCCCCTTGCTCTCTTCCTTTTCACTCCCGAATATTTCACCCGAAAGGACGAGCTCAGTGCACTGGTGCCTCTACAAGCGTCGAATAAAACAGCGCTTGGACAGCCTATCAAGTGCAGCAATCAAACCCTTTTCCCTAGTGTCCGTGTTCTCACGTCCGGGCACTGAACGCAACTTCACGGATCTGGTGCTGCCCTCAGCGGTAGCACTTTGATAGAGAACTGTATAAAACATCAGCGCAAAGGTATTTTCAAGCATGTGAAAAAATTTTAAGCTGCCAAAAGATATCCGTCCCCCAGAGCTACCTGTAGCCAATATGTTTTTCAGGCTGGTAAAATCACGCGAGCTGGTGTTTCGTCAGAGCTGGCAGCGGACATCGATGTGGATTGTGCAGTAAAAGAGCGCTATGCAGGTGCTGCTGCTGGTCGCTCATCGAGAGATGTACACTACTACAAGATAGCAATTACTGGGGCTTCTAAGAGCCCAAACCGCGATGTGGTCATGAATCATGCCGTAATGCGGGAAGTAGTATGTAGTACAAAACATTAACTTGCCTGTTGCACCTCAGAAGAAATATTCGAGCTCAAAATGTTCGCTGCACACCCTCATCGCTTTCGTCACTGCTGATGCTGATGCACGGTAACAACTTTGAAGTGAAAAATCTCTGCTCCTGTGCCTCAGGGTGGCTCTACTCTGTAAGCGACCCCCCCTTCCGGCCCACGAGATGATAGCAAGCTGCTTCCATAGTTCGGGGGCTCTGATGAGTTTCTCCCAGGTCAATTTAGAGGGAGCTGGCAAGAGTGATTTGGGGGGAGGGGAACTCCATGGCTTCCCAATTCGCAGATTCAACACCAACTCCTAGCTTCATTCGTTCGTCACAAGAAAACGAGTGCAGGCTTACCTCGCCTTTTCTGCACGGTGTGTGCACTACGACACACAGCATATTTTGTGGCTATTATGCCTGCTCAGTGCTAAATAGGAGCGCTACAACACGCAGCTTCTGTTCAAACTACGAGGGCAAGAATAGCCACCGTAAGAAAGCGAAAAATACCACCACGATTGAAAACAATGCACACGCACACTGTACAACAAAGCCGACTGAATGGGGGCATCCCCCAATGAAGGGTTTCGATGGCTGCCGCATGGCATCAGCACCCTCTGTGAAAGTTGCAAACGGTAAATTGAGCCTTGGTTTCTCAATGGCAAAAGAAAGAAAGGTGTGTAGGCGAAATGAGCACAGGCTTCTGTACCCACATTATAACCAGAGTTCCCTAGCCCTTGTGCAGCAGGCATTTAAACTGGAGACAAAACATATACACTTGAGCAACTATATAAGCAACATGCATCAGGGAGAACTTTCTGTCCCTTACATGAGTGGTCTCTTATAAACAGGGTGCTATATTCTCATTTTCTAATCAACTCTTCTTTCTATGTGGGCACACTACAACTAAACTGACTGTGAAAGAATGCTACAGGATGTTGCAAAGGGTTTATTATATACCATTTTCTATCACCTTAGGAGATTTCTTCCGTGGACTGTGCAACTCGAAATGGAATTCATGTTTTTTTCACCACAACCTTGTCACATTACTTGGTTATCATTTTCCTTGCTTTCTCAATGAATTAACTGCAGCTAGCAGCCAGCAGTGCTGCATTTAGAGTCAAGATATATGCTACAAGACTATAGACCAAAATTTAATGATATTTTGTCCTTTATAAGCAATTGTCCTCAGGAGCGTGTCTGTTACAAAAGAGGTCCAACTAATGGGAGAGATAGGGCAGCCAACCATGTGACTAAACGTCATCTTCTATACTCAACTGTCTCTCAAGTCAGTGCCTCTTATAAAGAGGTTTAGGTGTATTAAAAACCTTTATATCTTGTCAACATATACTGCTAGCTGTACGTTTCAGCACAATTATAACAATGGAAATGGCAGATTAAAATGGATTACCCTGTTTACAACAAGGTAACAATATTTCAAAGCACTAGTCAAAGACAACAAGCTAAGCAAAATTAATTGCTATACCAAAATTTGAAATCTCAACAGAGAGTAGGTTAGCATGCATAAGAAACTGAACTTGTATTTTCACATCATTTATACATATGTGTTGTTGCCTATCAATGGGCCTTGCCTCTCTTTTCTCCCCATCTTTCAGTCTCCCCCACCCCGTTCCCACGTGTAGGGTAGCAAATCAGTTATCCGTAACTGGTTAACCTCCCTGCATTTCCCTCTCCACTATTTCTTCTCTCTTGGGCCTTACACCGTTAAGTCTAAGGATTCAGATGACTAAAATAAAAGTAGGAAAAAAATAACATCCCATATATATAATATGTATTATTGTAGTGACATTGTATTTTGTTTTATAGGTGGGAAATGCTTCACTTAAGAAGAAATACATGCTTAACTATGTTTTGAACTCGTGAAGTTTCGAAAGAGGAGTACGTAAGAAAACAACAAACCAGAGGCTCTTGCAAAATTGCCTTGTCCATGTTGATCTGAACAACTCCTGACAATTTCAATGGCGGATATGAACTGTCATCTCCATCGTAATACTTCTGAAGCTGAAAAGGTTAAAAAAATACACACACACACACACACAGGTGGCATGAATCTTTAAGCTTTCGCAAGGCAGCACAACGTCAAATGAAAGGAGATAGAATGAGAGAGAAGGCTACACTGAATTTCAGAAAGCATGGAACAGCAATTACAATATTTACATGAATCTAACGCACACCTTTTTTCCGGTAAAATGAGCCCAAAAATATGCTGGGCATTAGAATGGAGTGCACAATCGAAACTACAATTGCATGTTGGCAAAAGCCTCCCATCAAGGGGTCATCACGATCATAAAATGGTGGCGCCCAAGATGGCAGAAGAAATTTTGTTGCGAGTTCATGTTGGCTGGCTTCGTTCTCAACTGCAAACAGTTTGCGTTGTATTTGTTCTGAATTAAGTGCAGATAATAGCACGTCAGTGTTATCATAAAGCTCATTTCAAAGAAAAGGCATTCTGTGCGGTGAAGATAGCCGAGTCGCTTTGTGTGCCCAAGGCCGGTGACTGTGCATAATGTTAGTGTCACACAGGCACTGTTTGTGATCAACGCTGATCTGCATCCTATTTTTGATCGCAATCAGTGCTGGTTGCAGTTACACACTGAGTTGCCTGCTACTGTCAGCCAAATTGCAATCTGACAGAGACATCGCAAGTAAAAGTGCCCATGTGATACTAGTATAACATAAACAAAGAAAGCACTACGATAACCAGCTGCATGCTGACAGAAAAAAGTGTCTGTGGGCCGAAAACGGGAAAATAACCGGACCTCAGAGACAAGCTTGCAGGCTTTTTTTAGCAACTGGCCATAGGCTGGGAAAATGAGCAGCTATTTTACTGGCATGCAATGAAGCATGGGCATAAGTTATCTAAAGCCACAAAAATGGATCACAACAGTCAACAAGTTTCTTATCCTGTAAGGGCAAGTAGCACTCATCTCTTTCTCCCAATTGCCGACCACAGTGACACAACCACAGTTTTTTTCTTCAAACAGTACATACAGGTGAACTTTTACGATGAACCTCCAAAAAGTGAGTGTGCATTGGATTCATGCAAATACACTATTAAAGCCACCAGAAAATCATCCATGTAGTCAGCTGTTTTGTGCTCATTGGGCCTTGTCTAAAAACTACCTCATAACGGTTTCACTTTTTTAAAATGTGGGTGGAACCAGATTTCAATGATGTGAAGCATCCTCTATCACAAAATAAGCTTCCTGTAAATAAACATCCAGTTTCTAAATAAAATTCTTATTTTTCGATATGACCATATGTTGGCAATACAGTAGATACTGTCCAGGATGGTTGAAATTGGTTCTGAGCTGCTGTTTCTCAACGTTCAAGCCTCAAGCAATCTTCCAGCAGACTGTGTATGCATAAGATGGATTTCATTAGGAAAAATATAGAAACAGCGCAACACAGGATGACTAAGGAGCACAGGACAGAGCCCTAAATAATAACCAAATGCTTTATATTCAGAAGCGGCATATAAAGACATCATGAAGGTCATGCAAAAGAAAATAAATAGAAAGATGGGCATTAGCCTCCAAGATATCATTGCAGCATGATTTTTGTTAAATGCAAAATAGAAAATTTCATGAACAGTGTGTGCTTGAGTGCTTCAAAAGATTTTGCATATTCACCAGCCATGACGCATGCATTAGTTCGTCCCTCTACCTGTCCACTGAACTGCATTATCACATAGAAACAAAACACCAGGAAGACTGTGAACACTTTATTTTGCATTTGCAAATGTGTTTAGTACGCATTAACGTGGTGTTTAATGCTCCAGCTACTTGTTCAATAAAGCACCAGGTAAGACATGAGCTTCTCAATTTTCCTGGTTTAGTTCTACATACCTATGACATATATAAAGAACAAAATATTTTGAAAATGGCACTGTAAGGAAGGTTGCGACTTGATTCTGTTACATGACAGCACTAATGCTCATCTATGGATGAACCTCACCCACACAATGTTACCCCTACCCATGGCAGGAGAAGAGGAAGAAAGTGTTAATGTTCAGCCAACTTACATGCAGAGGGGAGCTGCGTCACGATGAAAGTAACCAAGCTCAAATAAAATTTTTTTGTGAAGGTCTGCTCTGCAGCGCGAGGCTACGTAACTTAGTTTTTCCTCACAAATTTTGTTCATCTTTATATGAGTTGTTCCAGACAACATTTTCTTTTAGTGCTACAAAAGCAGTGCATATATTAATGCACCATGGTGGCAATGTATTGAAATTGCGTCAAACGTCTTTCTTGATATACTTAATGCACTGGGCAGAAACAAAATGAGAATGTCTTTTGACAAAGGAGTAATAACTGAACACGCAGCTCGTGCATGGCTGCCATACACAGAATTACAGCGTAGACAGAGCATCTGAAAGCCAAATGCTGCAGCTGGTCGAATGAAGGGTCTGATAAATCTTTACGAGTATGCCACAACAATGGAACTTAAATGACGAAACCTGCAGCTATACACGTACATATACACTGATGTCTAGCAGTTGCAGGAGCAATCCACTCTAAGCACCATGTTGACAAAGAATCCACTTAATGTCAGGGCAAACAGTACATTAGAATACTCTGTTTTATGAAACGCTCAAATGCTAAAGGGGAGTAGGTCCGCCGACAGCTAAGGTTGCCTTCCTGAAACGAGCGCAAGCAGGGCATGGCAGAAGTCTAACTGCTGGCATCACACGTGAGAGGGCACCACCCAAAGATGTCAAGGGTCACAGCCGGTATTCAGGAGCAAATGTTAGATTTCGCACTTATACTAAAGATTTTAACATTATTCGTACATGATGAATTTTGATTCGAACATTTTACTTCTGGGGCTACGAAAAAAAAGCTAATGGCAGTGCATAGACAATCCCAAAGTGTCTTGTGTAAAATTAACATAAATTGCCTTTCCTCAGTACCATCTCTTGAAGGACAAGAACAGGCACCTATAGCCCTTGATATCATTGTAGACTGATGTAGGACTATGAGTTTTTAGCATGCTTTAGTCGTTGTAGGGGCCTGGTGCACAAAATGTCAAATTAAAAGCCCCACACTATACTTTTCTTCTCTAGTGTTCTGTTTATTTATCGATTACAGAGCACATTATATAGGGGTTTTTCTCAGGATAAGTATAGCTTTTCTTGGAATGGACATCAACCTCTTCATCTCTGCCATCATCAATCATCGCACAATCCTGTTAAGGCTTCTGGCCCTATCTAACCGTTGGTGAATTATTGTGTGGAGCATAAGCTTAGACCAATATTATCAAATAAGGAAGGTTGTTTTGTTATCACGCCGGACAGCACATTTTCAGAAAAAGCGTTAGCAGCTGTTGAAAAAAATTTTCGGCCTGTTAAATCTTGATAGGATAGCTTCTAGTGTCAAAAAGTCAAAATCGCTCACATTAGAACTATTTTTCTTGGCAAAAACACACAAGCAAGAAATTCTGTTTCGCTCGATTGTTTCACAGTTAGGAACTTGGCAGGTTTGTGTAGCTAGCTACTTGTAGAAGTGCTTAACATCTCTAAGTTTCTGTGACCCCTTTCACGTGCGTAATTCTCAGGCTCTAGTTCAGTTTTTAACAGAGAATAATCCTGGCGACTCTACAGCATTTAGTATGGATGTAGAAGACCTGTATACTCGTTGCCGCATGATGGTTTGTTAAATTGCGTAAAAGAATGTATTGAGGAACAGAAGCAAGAGTCGGTTTTTATGGATAGGTGTGCAGTTTCCACAGGTACTTTTCCAGAAATTCTTTTCATGTACTTAAAGTTGGATATAGAGAAGGTGCACTTCTGCAGAAATCGGGGATTTGTATAGGTTGAAAGGTTGCTTCTATTCTTAGTGATGTTTACTTGAGCAAGTTTGATAGCTGCTTAAAGGAAGCCTTAGATGACCATGTCGTTATGGTATTTCGTTATGCTGATGATTACTTGATCTTTTGTAGTAAGGACGATTTTGAATCCATCGTCACCTTTGTAAGCGATAAATTTAAAGTTAATGGTGATGGTTTAAGATTTACGAAACAAATGCCTCAGGGAAACAATACAATTTCTAGATATGTCCTTGTCATTTGAGCAAGACCACGTGTGTTGGCAGTATTCTCCTAGAGGATCTAAGTCGTTGTTAAACTTTCACTCCAAGCATTTGAAAGTAGTGAAAAACAGAATAGCAATGTCGAGTTTAAAGTCATCCCTAACAAAATCATGTGTGCACAAACTGAACCAAAGCTTTAATGTGCAAGTCAAGTGCCTTTTAGAAGCAGGTTACCCTAGCCTAGCTATAGCCACTGTATCTGAACGCCTAAAGAAGTTGATTTCGAATGGAATGCTTGCCGTAGTAGACAGCAGTAACAAAAAAAAAAAAAAAAAAAGAGTAGTGAGTATTCCATATATCCATGCAGTTTCGCACAGGCTTAAGAAAGTGGGAAGTAGATATGGGGTTAACGTTGTTTTTACAGCTCCCAATAAGTTAGGTAGGATTTGTGCTGCCGTCCATAGGAAATCTGAGCAGGTGCAAAGAAAAAAGTGAACAGTCAAGCACAATGCCAACAATAATTTTTCTGACTGTTGCATGGGCTTAGGTTATAAGATTTCATTTAGTTGTGGATGTTTCTATGCATGGCAGACTCGGCGTAGTAAAAAAATCAGACATTAATTTAACACAGATGATCATTATCAGGTGGAACACCATCCAATCTATTGTTGCTCTGCCGCAACTTTAACTGCATGCTGAAGTTAGACGAATGCGCACTTCTGTACAGGCATAAAAATGAAGAAACGCGTTTAATGGTTGAGGCTTGGCATATCAATAATAGTGGAAGCGCGTGTGTGAGTTAGCCGTCGATTAGCTTAAACAGGGAAGAGATAGAGTGTCTAGAGTGTCGATTGACAGTGGCGCCACCATTCCTGAGCATGCGCAGATAAGTTGCGTGTCTTCTTTCTTTTTTTCGCCTCAGTGCTCTGCTTCAGTTGATAGTCTGCGTTCGTGTTGTCCACTTCTCTCCCCTTGTGTCCGTGTTTTGCACGCCTGTTCTTTTGACTATGGACCCTAACCAACTCGCTCAGCTTTCTGTCCTTTTGATCATTTTGAATGCACTGCCTTGAAACAAAAGTATGATAGCAAGGTAACAAGGTCTTGACACTGCATTTCCACTGCTTAAAACTGGATCTGGCTTACTTTGATGTAAACAGGTACAGTATTTGACTAATATTTTATTTGAAAAAAATTTTTTATTGGGGGTTTCAATTGGAAATTGACCAGTTTTGATTACAAATACTTTTGGATGAAACAAACATAGGTGTCCTTCCTGTTATCATGAAATTAGCCCAATTTCAGCTTCAGAATCTAGCTCATTAAAAAACAAAGACTCCTCACATTTTCATGTAAGCTCTAAAGTGCATTTTACTTGAATGTCAATTAACATCTTGCAGAAACTAAAAACTCTACTTGCTGAAGAGCACATCTTACTTGCAAAAGCAGCAAATCCAGAACAGCTTCAGTCAGGTTGACGTTTTGATCTATGACTTCAGGAAACCCCTGAAAGTGAAATGCTTTATGTGAGCATGAGCCTTCCTGGAAAGTGCACACATGCTCTTACAAATAATAATAATAATAGATTCTACAAGAATCGACCTGCCCAAGCTGCATCAGCTTGTGGGGGGGCAACTGACTATATCACCACAGAGCACCGTTGAAAAGGTGGGTGAGAAAAAAAAAACACGAATAAAATACGTCCATACATCCACATATGACACAATAAAGAAAGGTTACATAAACAGCATACAATAACAGTCACAGATACTGCACATGGCAAATTGTAGAAAGAAAGACCTGAAAAATGCACATCTGCCTCTACCACGACTGGGAGAGTAAAGGAGTTACAGTGGCACATGACATTTTCTTTCATGCGTGCTAAATCGAGTTTGCACTTGAGGTACAACAGAGCAATCATTCAGACCAGAGGCACAGGTTAGAAGAAAGGGAAGGAGGAGGAGGAGGGAGGAAGGCTCCCCTCTCCCCTACACCTCCTTGGGTTGCATACCTTAGCAGCCTTAATCAGTGCACGCATTCCGTACTGGACATGCATTGTAATGCTGGGAAAAATTTTACATAAACAATTTTGCCAGTACTGATCACAACAATGAGGGATTCATCTTGTGTACTTCACTATTAATGCCTACACCAACTGACATGCCACATAATACTTATTTGAAAAAGCATTCTAGTAGCCTGTCTACTTTTATAGACCGAAAAAGAAGAACCCAAAGGAAAAGCAACAAATGCCATACCTTAATACAAAACAGAGCAAATAACATGAAATTCCTTTTGTAAACTTAAGCAGAGAAAAGAGTAGAGAACACATGCAAAAATTTTGCTTGACTTTTAGCTAATATGGTAGACAATCCAGAATTGTACATGGAGTATCAGCATACATACTGGTGCCCCAGTTCTGAATACCATCCATCGCTCGAACATTCAAGCTTACAGAATGCCATCTATTAGCTTCAACAGTACTACTGAAGGGGGCTTATCATCTTGATTATGGGAAGTTATAAATGCAGGAAAGTATGCTTACAAAGCTTTGCACAATGTATGACTAAGTGCATTATCAATGCCTTCATGGCAGCAGCTCTAACAAGAGGAAGCTGCATCATAAAGTTAAGCTAGCAGCTACTACTAGTCAAGGAATAAGAGTTTCAAAATGCTGGCAATCTCACAGGCAACTGAACATCACACCATCCATGCAGGTGCACTGAGTAAAGTAGACAAGATACTACAATATACTAGGGCAGTTGCTTGACCGCTTGTTGTTTACGCAGATGAGCGACATGTTTTGAGAAGTCATTAGAGTTCAAGATTGACAGTTGCTTGCTTTGTGAAACCACTGCCTGACTTTATATTATGATCAATAGACCTGTCCTGGGTACGTCACGAAAGGGCCATGACGTCAGCCACGTGACCTTAGTGCGCACGTGCGAATGGACTGGTTGGCAAAACATTGCAGTGTTCGGCGTGGTTTGTACCGAGTTTGTACTCGCTTGTATTGTGCGCGTGCACCTGGCCGCTTTGACATGGTGGTTAGCTTTTGCGATGGAGGATGTGCCAAACGCGCGATAAAAGGCAGCGGCATCGGGTGCTTGTCTTTTTTTCTTTTTTTTCCCTCCTCGATTTCCGAAGTCCAAACGACACAGTGACGGAAAGCGTGAGTGCAAGCTGTGCGCTGTTTAAAACAACAGCCGTCGGACAGCAACAGGATTTTTGGATTACATTTCATCGCTGGTAAGTGCTAGCCTGTTACCTAGAGCTTTTAGGCATTACGCTATTTGTGCTTCCGCAGCATTTGTGAGCATGTATATTTTATCAACTCCGGTGCCCCGTCTCGATTTTCTGAGCTCACGGAGTGGGTAGCTAACGTGTTTCCTTTAAAGAGGACTAGCCCTGAAACACAAAGAAAAAAGTGTGAACATTTTGAACGCATTTTGAAATGGAAGCATGCCTTCAGTAAGCGGTGGTTCCGAACATTGTGCAGATTTTCTTATTTCGCGCTCACTTCGCTGCAACTTGTGTCGGGCTAGCACTCCAAAGGAAAATTTTGTTTGCGTTTTCGGACACGATAGACAGTACCAGTCTCGCCTGTTTTCGACTGTATGAAAGCTTAGTTCCTGAGCCGAAAGAACAGAAGGAAATGTTGACGAGCGCTACAGCTCAACTGGCCATGCAGGTACAGTGCGCAGTGTGGACGATGCCTGGTTGGCAAAAGTTGCAGTGTTCGGCGTGGTTCCATGCTGCCATACGTATGGACCGTGTGCATACTGGTTTTTGTGCGCATTACCTGGCCTCTTTGACACGGTGGTTAGCTTTTGCGCTGTAGGATGTGCCAAACGCGCGACAAAATTAAGGCAGCGGCATTGTTTTCTTTCTTCTGGATTTCCGAATGACAGCAGTCGCGACGGAAAGCGTTGGTGCCCCAGTTCGAGACAAGCACTAGATGCACGTGGCCTTTCACTAAGTCGTATGCTTTGAGCGATCAGTAAGGCTCCATGGCCTCTGCATTGTACGGGCCAGGCATGCTCACAAGGTACACACAGAGCTAAACATTCGGTCAAGGTTTTAGGGTCATTCTTCCATTCCGAAATGGTGTAGGGGCGTAGATACTGCATTAAACGCACTTGCAGCTTCTTTTCGACAAACCGCCAGCGCGCACAACCTCGGGAAGGGACAGTACCATCGCTTGCAAAGCCCGAGCAAACTGCTGCAGCCGCCGGAGCTCTTTGCCAACCACTGCGAAACTTGCCCGCCGCGATGTCGATGGCGATGCTCTACGTGACGTCACATTGTTGACAAACAGGGACAGGTCTATTCAAATATGCCACCTAAAAGCTCATAATCTGATCACAGTAACACAAGCAAAAGAGTAAGCGAAGAACTCTATGAAACCTGCTTGAACAGCACACAAATTTTGAAAATACAAACTATTCACAATTAGCATGTTAAAATCAGAAAACAATTACAATGTATTAATCAAGTGAACAAAAAGGTTTCGAGAAAACAGGCATCAATTTCATGGTCAAGAACTCTTCTAAACTTTTCAGTAGTGACACATGCCAGATGTGCCACCACAATAAAATTGTGCACTGCTCATTCTAAACCGGTTGTCTTCCTTTCTGCTACTCAAAATATTGTTGAACAGTTAGCATGCGCAGTGATCTTTTACTTGTCCAAGATGAAATCCATGGTGAACAGTAGCAGAAACAATTCTAAAATAATACAGAAAAATTTCAGCAATAAAAAATCTCTTACTTTGGGCTGATGGATTATCAAAGCCTTATGGGCCAAGCTAGCAAAGTTGCACATCTTCAAAAAGAACAGGTCCCCTAAATTTGAACTTTAAAACACTGCCCCATGGTTACTTACAACAAAATTTCTCATATCTACAGACCAGCCATTCAAAAAGAAGTTTCATTACAGCCATTGGGCGCTGGGAACCCCGTGGCTCTTCTTGATTGGGTCCTCTTTTCTCTTTTATTTTGCAGGACCACGCCTTTCGTCCTTCATCCTCGTCTTCCTCTGTCACTCGCTTTTTGATCGCGCACTTTTTAAACCGTGCACTTCACTGCACCGGGTTGTGCAGAATGGAAAAGTGGACCCATGCTTGCCCTCAACCCTACCCATGTCACTGGCCTCCGCCCACTGCTACTTGATAGTGCTGGTGATAATGATAATGCCCCATAACAGTGTTATTATGAAATCATGACAGTGTATCATGAGTGGACCTGTACTTAACCTTAACCCACTATCCAAATTCTTGCACTCGGAGCATTGACTGCAACATGACAGCGATAATGATAGTGATATTGCCAATGACAATGATAGTGACAATGACACATGACAATGATATTGAACTTGGCAAACTTGGCCAAGCTACCCTGTTAACTCAGATTTCACGGTCGTGGACTTTGCTTTTTCACACAGAAGCCAACAGCAGTTACAGACACCATCGTCAACATTTTTGGCCATTGTGTTGAGCCCATAACAGTTTACGCTGTAAAAACCCCCAGGCCAAAGCTAGATTTTACTGCATGCTCTCCCATTCTTCGTTTTCAGTCTCCATTCTATTCCTAGTTCTCTCCGCATTTTCTTCCTCTTCCATTGGTCGCTTTGCCTCCTTCCTTTTCTTCAGAGTCACCATCCGTTTCCTTTTTTCTTCATTGCCGTCACCTTCCTATCCTTCAATCCTTCATCGTCTTCTTATTAGTCGAGGTCTTCTTCATTGCCTTCTCCTTCTTCTGCATAGTCATCTCATCTCTCTTTTTCGTCTTTCTCCTTGTCCTTGTTGATAAAACCACAGACAATGTGTGATAACACATAATGCCCCTGAAACACCACTCCTACATATCGAGTCGTGGCTGAAAACACAAAGTGCCTAGCCATCTGGCAAGAGTCATGGCTGGATGACACTACCCCTCCTACCGAATCAGAGTTGTGGTTGATAATGCAAGATGCCCAACCAAATGGTGAAAGTCAATTAGCGGGGTAGTGACACTAAATTCTATTGAGCTGGGTTCAAATTTGCACAGGCATGAACTTTTTCTCATTAAAGCTGATAACTGTTACGGACACCACTGGCAGTGGACACCATCGCCACCAATTTCGGCCACAGTAACAAGCCCATAACAGCCCATGCCTTAAAATATTGACTCAGCAATAAATAAATAAATAAATAAATAAATAAATAAATAAACACAAAAACCAATGCAATAGGTTCAAGCCATTATATGAAACTAAATGGGTTCCAGGTTCAAACCCCTAGATCTCGGGTTTAACTACTGAAGGTCCTGGCTTTCGCATTTATGTCTCTTAAATAGCTAAAGACTCCTATAAAGCTCCTGCATTTATTATAATCAACTTAATTAAGCCAACATACAATGAAGCCAATGAAAGCACAGGGGAAATTGTAGTTTTCACTGGAGTGCAGTACGTATGGCATAAATGAAAAGGAATTAAAGTGGATGAAAAAACAAACCTGCCTTCAGCAGGGACTGAACCTAGGATCCTCGGATAACACGTCCGATGCTCTACCAAATGAGCTATTGGCCTCGAGATCGAACACAGTTGGCACCTAGTAGTGAGTGAACGAAGCTCCCAAGTGTGGATAGCTCCTTGCGTCTGCTGGCAACTGCACTTTTACATGCGCCTACGTCACACGTATCCTCCAATGTGTGTTCCCTGAGCCGGTGCAGTGTTGAATGCTTTCATGTATTCTTATCCAAGCATAAAAGCATTAGTTATAGTATTATTTGGCATTGCGCTGCAGTCTTTGCTCTTTCTTAAAATCACTGAGTGCCTGTGTCATGAATGTGCTATGTCAACGTTGCACATCCGGTTTAGCACAGTTATTTTCAGTTTGGATGCTGCTGTGAATTTCAAGTATACGGGAAAGTGCACTTAGCGTCCTTCTGAATAAGTCAAACGGGAAACATCACGCGTAAATGCAGTACTGCAGCAATATCGTCTCGCGATATGCGATTGTGAGCACGACGGAAGATAGAAGACGCGTTTCGCTTGAACAACAGATCTTTCCTATTTTTTTTTTCGTGCATAGGAAATGCACCTTTTCTTGTCACAGTCACACAAGTAATGATGCAAAGAAAGCAATGTGTTTGAGCATTAAAATGTTTACTTAATATAGGCATGTGTCACATATCGTGATAGTACTCAAGCAGCATATACAGTCACGTAGCTTGACTAACTGAGCCAGCTAACTGCCTTGCATTTCATGGAACATGACATGCAAGGCATTGAAACGCAAGTGTACACATAAGTGATACAGCGGAGTACACAAGCTGCTACTTCAACGCAATACGCAGTAACAGTCCTTTTTTGTTGTTGTAGCCAAGAGTGAAAAATGAGCAAGAACTCAATACTAAACTCTTTCAGTTGCATGCCAACAGTTGCAATGCCAACATTGTAGGCAGTAGACAATTTAAGTATGTTGAAAGAAAAAATGACGGAGAGAACCGCCGAGGAAGTCAAACTGTGAGGCTGGGTGATGTCAGTGCCTCGTTGAATGGCATATCGTGCTTCCTTCAAGTGCAATAAAAACGTTCTGCGTGCTTTCTGCACTGACGTGAGATTGAAGCATACATGTATTACCGTTTGACTGCAATTAATGCCTTTATTTAGCTAATCGCAGCTTCAAACCGCTCACAACGGAGCGCCGCTGTGTACATTTTTATGCGCACTGGCGAAAGCCCATCCAAACTCAAGAGATGGCAGTGCTGCCATCTACATGTCGATCTCAAGGCCAATAACTATTACTGGCACTAACACTCCCGGGATTATACAAACATAAATATCCAATAAAGTGTATGGGAGGACAACTGCCTTCATAGGTCAGTTGGTAAAGCATCGGATGCTTTGCCCGAAGGTCGTAGGTTTGGTCCCTATCGAACGCAGGTACATTTTTTTCACCCACCTTAATTCCTTTCCATTTATTCCATAACTACTCTACACTACAGTGAAAACTACAGTTTTCCCTACGCTTTCCTTGGTTGTTAAGGGTTCCTAGGAATGTTAAAAACATAATTATGGCAGCTGAAGAAAATAAGCAGACCCTTCACATCCGAAGAACTCTTCAGAAAGGGCGAAAGATCACTGTATCACCAGTTAAGTCCCTTTACAAGAGCAAAGTAGCCTCCTGTACAACATAATGTGCCAGTGGGGATGATATTTATCGTACTTTTGCACCAAATTTGTGTTTATTTCAATGTAGTACCAGTTATACTTCATAAGCTATTAGAAAATATTTCGGTTCAGCAACAATGGCAATTTGATTTGAAGACCAAATCAATAGGACAGCACCCGACTCGATATTCGAAGGCTTCAAATATTCGCACACCCCTAGAACCTAGACTATTTGCATTTGCAAGCATTTGTCAAACATTGGTTGCTACGAAATATACCACAAGTGTCAAGCAGTTACCCAGAAATATCAACTTTGAAATATTTACTCAACAGGCATGATTCTTGAAATTTCACGTTTGCAAATGTATGTTCAGACATAATGCCTGCATGTTAATATGCATGTACTCTAAATATCCGAAAGGTTTCCCAGAGATATGAACTTTTTCAACAAATGTCACTTTAAGTTGTCCTCTTTGGGTGGGAGGTAAACATAAAGCATCAGTAACCATGGGCTCCACAGAGACACTATAGAGCACATGCCCTGGTAAGTCAAGAAATGAGGAGAGATGAGAAATTAATGTTACACAAGGTTCGTCATACTGATGTGGGAAGATTACAAGGAAGGCTTGCACAACTTTTTATATGTATATAGTAATTAAACAATGCAATAGACAAGATACAAAGGTCGCAGCAACAAAAATATCAAATAAACATTGTGTATATAAACACTTCTGCAGCTGTTACTACCTGGTGTTTTGTCAATTTAGTGCATTACCTTCATGATACAAACACAAGAACACCACACACATTTCCACAGAGCAGACCTGCAGGAACCACTAAATAATGCAAGACCTCTCCAGTGGAAAACACTAATCAGTACACAAGACAGAGAAGACTAGCACTTTCGTTTTGGCTATTAGCTTTGTTTCACACTAAATCAATGAAGACCCCAAATCACACTCACACATAAAATTTTCCTATGACACCTTGACTACCGACTACCATGTGCAATGCTCTAAATACACACCTGGTAGAGCAACTGACGCAAGGTGCCCTGTTGTGTGAGGCTCTTACTGAGTAGACCAAGCAGCTCCATGCAAACTGACTGGTGTGAGCCGGGGTCACTTGGCTGAGGCACTTGCACAGAAAGCTTCACAACAGAGAAAACCATTTTTTATCATTAAAGGTCACAAGTTTACATAGAAAACAGACACATCAGTCCCTTAACAAAACTGCACACAAATTCAAAGCTTTCTCAAGGTGAGTCAGTTAGTACAATACATAGAATTACTATATTAAAGCAATTATACAGCACGTATGTCTAAGGTACTTCTTGTTCACATTAACGGCATGCAACATCACCGTACTGCTACGTCATTCTTATATAAAAGGGCACAAACAAAATTTTTCACTGCTGAGATAGCCTTCAAGATCAATTTATGTGCACATGCATACACCATCTACCAAGTCTAAACATAGCCTTGGGAGGTAATTTATATGAATATTGAAGTTATTGTGTGCAAATGAGTACCATATGCCACACCTCACGACACTGACATCACATTAAGGGACCTGAAGGGGACCCCCAACTTTTCAACACTACAGCTGAGGTATGGGCTGGCCCAGCTAGTAATGACGACGTCACAGTCACTTCTGTCCGAGAGGCAGGCAAAAGAATGCACATTGCAGACTGAGCGAAAGTGCGTTAAGAGTTCTGTGTGCTCACGTGGTTGAGTTCATTTATCATGTTGCACACCCTAGGTGCATTACTTGCAACTGCTGCTTGCTCTTCCTCGAAGCCCTCCCGAACAAAGAATGAGGGTGGTTAGTAATGGACTGTAAATAATTATCTGTCATGCACTGCAGCAAGGGGCCCCAGCAAGATATCACAGCACCTAAATATCACGTGAAAATTATTGTGTCAGTGCTCATTTAATTTCTTTGCATAAATAAAATAAAACATAATAAAAAGAGGGCATTTATTTATTTATTGTCATAAAGTGAACTATATTGCTAAAGTGAAAATAAGACAGTCGCTATGGTGATAAGATGCTGCCATTATATTTTGCTATAATTTAGTAACAATTCAACACATTAGTGCCAACATCAAATATACTACCAAACAGTTCAACACGCAGCTTTTCTTGAGTTTACCCTGAGCTCTGTTTGTTGTTGTTTTTTTCATGTTTGTCGAACAAACATTTTATTTTATAGAGGAGTTATAATTCCTAACTTCCTTATCATTGCTTTTGCATGAATTAGGATTCGTACACAGCTTATAAATTTCTTTGTCTTTCAAAGCATGAAAACAATGCCAAAGTGAATCAATAGAGGATGCAAATATTTGCTCCAGTCATGGCCCAAAAAGTTTTCCTTAACTTCTATGTCTTTAACTGATCTCTCCATGGATAGCACAACAGATCGGCAATGTTATTTTAGGCATCGGTTGTTGTGGGCAAAGGAAGATATGCATTTAAAATACGAAAAAGTTATACTTATGGGTAAGAGTAAATGCATCAAGGTCAGTCCTTTAGTTTTTGTGGGATGGCTATGTAAAGGTTAGAAAATTTTAAGTTAAATGCATTTAGTATAGGCAGCCATAAACCTTGAATCCATAAAATTCCATGAAATTAGTTCGAAGTTAGTGCCCATCCTGTTGTTTGTGTTCATTTTTCCTGGTTTAATTTACAGTGAAGAGTTTTTTCTATTATGCAGACATGCTTTTGTGCATTGTTTGCTATGTGCTGCCTGCTTTTCATGCTGCTAAAAGAAATATATGTTGAGCATGTTGTTTATATCTCAGAGTAACTCTTATTTCATACCTGGCTTAAAGTAAAGTCAACCTCACGACCAAAGCCGCCAACAGGACCTGAAGGTTTGAGGTTACGAAGGAGAACAAGGATACCAGACACTGCCACCTTCCGGCATTCCAGCTCCCTAAATTATAAACAGGCACAACACATGTACTGTATAAACAAATATAAAATCATGTATGAATGGTAATTAAAGGTTACACAAACAATGGCTAGGCAATGGCACTGATTATGGTAGTGCCTAACAGCAAGTACTACAAGGCAGTTAGCAATTTCTTTAAAAATGTGAGAAAAAAAAGAGGACACAAAGTTAATGTAATAGCTCATTTTTCTTAAATTATAAGAAACTTCAAAATATTTGAAGACACCCTGAAGTAAACATGTAAACAACATGGTTTTGTACTAAACATATACAGTTAAACCCCAATATAATAAAGTCAGTAAAACTAGCAATTCCATCATTATTGTGAAACTTTGTTAAACTGAAATTCTGACTTTTTTGCAATGTATATTCACTGAAGGATTCCTTTTTTACGTGGAAATGCTAAAAAAAATGATAGAATAATCAGGGTGTCGGAACGAAATGTTTTTCGTTCCGGTTTTCGTTTCGTTCCGCAGAAAAATGTTCCGTTCCGTTTTCGTTCCGGAACGAAAAATAAACGTTCCGTAACGGTTCATAACGTTATTTTTTTCAATAATAAGAACGAACAAAATACTTAATATTAAAAGTACCTTTTAAAAACAGCAAAAGTTACTGAACTAATACATAAAAATGCGATAATAATTGTTGGGATTTTACGTCATAAGGCCACGGTGTGACTATGAGGGAAGTCGCAAAAAGTTTCGAAGCAAGGACACAAAAACTTGGTATTCATTTTTCCTCAAGTTTGAATCCCGAATTTTCGTCAAAGGGGGCACACGATTTTGAGAAGCAGCAGGTCATCAAGTGTACTCGCCGATAAGCGAGGCAGCTGCTCTGACAAAACGAAAGTGAGCGCCGAAAATGCCCTCTCAACGCTGACTTGTGTGGCTGGCACACCAAGGGCCACTTGCGCTAACATATGTACAGCTCCGGTTGCCGCTCTTTGCGCTCGTCTCAAAATTTCAACACATAAGCGACGACAACGCCCTCTCCACGACGGCCTGTGTGAGAGGCACGCGAAACTCCGCTTGAATTTATTACAAACAGCTATGGTTGCCCCTTTCTTGGTTTCCTGCATTATTTCAACGCATCTTTCCTTTGAAACACCTGCCCGAGATGCGTGCTGACGTTGAACCCAGAGTTATGCATCATTGCTCACGTTGCATGACCTCGGTTATTCCGGATCGTAAAGTCTTCCCGTGAACCGAAAAACGATAAAAAATATTTCGTTTTTGCTCCGGAACGAAATAATAAATAACGTTCCGGTTACGTTTTCGTTCCGGTCAAAAATATCGTTTTTTTCGTTTTTCGTTTTCGTTTTTCGTTCCGTTCCGACACTCTGAGAATAATAGAGCCAATACAATAAAATCTAACTTCACTAACTTTAAAAAGTTTTGTGTTGAACCGGAGATCCAGCAACGAAGACATGATAATGTTCCATCGAAGACCTCCTCACGGTGCCCATACGTCACGTGTAAAGATAAAAAAAAAAAAAAACGCAAGTGCAATGCACCATTATAATAAGTCATAAGCAAAACTAGGTATTGTGCCCATTCCACCAGGGGGCTTGCTATAAAAAATTCGGGTGTATCCTCTATAGAGAAGGCAACACCGATGCTATCATTTTCACCGAAACGCTACTTATCAAATTAGTATGATGAACATGCGACATCAAAAACTGTAGCACACCACAACAACAAAGAAAGCTTTGGCCAACAACCACATGAACACAAGGCAACAATCGGAACTGCAGCTCCTCAGTGGCCATGTTTTTTTTTTGTTTTGCAACATAACACGTGTGTAGAAAGAATTTAGCAAAACCTGATACAGCATCGTGAATTTCAGTTGCCCATATGCACTGGTTGAACAGGTATTGTAAATCTCCTATATCCTAGAAGACCTGCATAATTTCAGAGTTGGTAGCTGCACAGTGGGTAACCACGAACAACTAAGAAAAACACTTTGCAGCAAAAGCATCTATTAGATCCACTGCTTTCACTGAGAATGCATCTTATTCTTTGGAAAGTCTAAAAATAGCCTCTTGTTATGAGTCATAAAAAATGAGCTGTGTGATGTCAAGAAACAAGCAACAATGCCTTTTTTTCTCGCCGACTGTGATCACTTACAAGTTACAAGCCTTGCCGACGACACTCATACAGCCCGACCTCTCGCAAGATAAGCAAGAGCCCACTACCTTTATTAGTGCTCTTACATCTACACATGCTTGTCACTTGACACTCAGCAATAAAAAAAGCCCTAAATCAAACGCTGACACGGGAAATACGAAATACGGAACCACGCCGCTTGCGGAGTGCATAAGGCACATTCAAGGCCAGAGAGGCTGTTCAAAAGCATGCTCTACATCTCCCCGCGCTTTGGTGGCGGGAAGCAAGCATTCAGGGCCCCCCTCGCCGCCTTACACCCATGTCGATGAGCACGGCACACAACATGAAAAATGTGTTTGAAAAGCCACGTGTAACCTGCCCATTTTACCACTGGCAGCTGCAGAAATTTCAAAATTATCAACCCAGTCTTTCTCCGCAGTAGCAATAAAACATTACTGTATTGAAATCTCAGATAAACAAGCATTGTTGCATGGATGTAAAAAATACACAACGTTCTAGAGACCTCGCATCGTAAAAATCAAATACTTTGTTATACCAGGAATTTCGTTACAGTAAAGTATGTTATACTGAGGTTTAACTGTACATGCTGAATGTACATGTAAATGACAATGAATATAATACACTGAAGATATATGAAAACTAAGAATACAACATGTAAGCTGACAATGTTGACACCTGGTATTTGTACGTAAAGATACACACACTGAAGATGACAAGATAGAAGTTCAGACTGGCCTACTTCTGAGCAGTACAAGCCACCTATTCGTCTAACTGCGTCACAGTATTTCAGTTTGCTAGAGCGTTTTACATCATCCTAACACACTTACTGGAACTGTTCTTCAAATTACCTATATGCCCTACATGGCAAGGCATTCCTATATTCTTGGCACATCTAAATATTCCTCCATTATTTGCAGAACCGCTCACAAAAGTTTTCACACATGCAAGGAGAACATGAGTTAATGTTAATGAAACAAGTGGCACTCACCGGTAAAAAAGCAGCTTGCGCAGCATGATCATAAGCCAGTCACGAAGTGTTGCAGATACCTTGATGAGGGGTGTTGCAGCACGTAGGAGCTTTACTGTGCTCTGGCAGGGCATGTTGGGCAGGTGGCCCAATAACTTCTGCATTTGTGACTGGCACTGAACAAGGAGCTGAGGTGATGCCTGAATCATTTGGGCCAGAAGCTCTAAAAAAAATGCAAAAGGCTCTGGACTAATGTGGAATGTAAGGGCTAGTTGAACCCACTGTGCAGGTTGCACAAATATCACAACATGCTTATACAGTGAAAAAGAAAATTGTCGATTTCCCTGATCCAGTGGCCGCTCCTAGGACTACCACTTTTTGGGGTTTGGTTCAGTCCTCATGTTTCAATCAGAGCTTTGTGTATCATAATTAGGGTGTGTGAATATTCAAAATTTTTGAATAATGAATCGAACTGAGCTCTATTAGGCTTGATACTTGAATCGAATAAAGCATATTCAAAATCTCAAATATTTTTTGGATAGTAGACGAATAGTCAGCACCAACAAGAAAACTTCAAAAGAAAAAAAACGTCGGAATTGCTTGGTTTTATTTTCTTAATCATTTAACCGCTACAAACCATGCAGCCTACCTTTTACAGGACTATCAAGGCTATACTGATCCCCAGATACAGACATTTTTGCTAAAAATTTCAGTGTCAAAGTGAAAGTCCACTGTCATCATCATGGTATCAGTAGTTTTGTTTACCGAGTTCTTGGCAATACGTTGGAACCCTAACATGCAACCCTAGCATGCTCCTGCGAATGAAGGAAGGACTAAAGCTAGGAGAGAGTGTGCCAGGTGAGAATCTACTAGTCATGAAAAATTTAAAGGAGAGAAACTCAGCAAAGAGGCCTCAGTCACATGATACGCAAGCAATAGACTAATGCGCGGTCAAACACCACCTACACTTACCTAATGTCCCCAAGGCGCTGGTCATTGCTGCATGCAAGCTTGCACTACTTTACATAACCGCATCTTTTTTCAGTTAAATCTAATCATAATGTTCCTTTGTCAATGTTTACAAATATTTTTTCAGAATAAAATGTTGTGGAATTTTCGGGCTGTTTTGAAAACGTTTGCCCTACTATTTGAAAACTATTTTAATAGTATTGTATTCATCTATTCATATTTCACTTGGTTTCATGACTATTCAATTCAGTTTTGTTACTATTCGATTCGTATTCGACTCAGTTCTAAAATTCACTATTGGCAGACCCTTAATCATAATGTATCATGATGCTTGAGCTAAACAAACCTTTCTGTGTCTTTGCTAGTTTCTGTTACCTTTTGTATCATTGCATTTAAGTGCACACAAATGTATATGCTTCATTATTTTATGCATAATTTTCATGTCCAATTAGTATTTTTGTATCCTGGCTCATTATACTGCTGGATGTTGTAGGGGGATGGACCCTTTTCACACTGTAGTTTCATAGTTTTTTTCCATCGCCACCATATTTCTCATGGAGAAATGACTATGTTGACTGGCTGACTCATTGATCAGAGCAACTTTTTATTTCTTCAACCACATGGACCTCTTTCCGAGCAACCCGCATGAGTTTCCCTCATAGATCCATGCTACTCTTGGGTATATCATATAAGTCGACTTTCCCTTTCATGAACTCATCTGGGTTGTGTGAAAAAGCCTGCTTAAAGGGTTGTACCAAAGGAGGCAATATTTATCACAACGTGAGTCTCAGAAGAGAAGAAACCATGACAAAAGGAAGGAGACAAATGTCTCAATCTAAGTATTCAGGAGCCAGTAAATGATGAATGCACAGCCCATGGGTTCCTCAAAACCTAGGTTAGGAGCCTCTACTCTGCACAGGTTCCAATATGAACAGCAGAGCTTCTATGAAATGCAGAAAAGAGTGCTCAAAGAACTGTCAGCTATGGTGATGCCCAATACCTCACACTTACCCAGTTACAATTATGAATCATGTTTTGAATACGTAAAGCTGTAACGGCAGTTGACTGATTTAATAAACAATACACCACCTTTAGGATTGTTAACATGGTTGTGAAAAAGATTTACAAAAAAAAAAAACTTGTCATTACAATGCACCAGATTCCTTCCGATAAGATTCTTCTCACAAGAAATTGTGGTACGTTGTACCCTCTGTATAAAAGAAAATCTCAGGCTGCCAGTTGGCTACGCCAGTTTTACCTTCAGGTAAATTTTATATTCCAGAGGTACCATAAGAAATAACAAAGGAACATGGCATAAAACTGACCAGTCTAGACATACCAAGAGGGTCTAGACATACCAAGACATACCAAAATAATGATCTGTTGGTGCAGATGGCTTGGACAGAAAGCGATCAACAACAAGGTCCATAATGTTGCTACAGGCATCCCTGTTTACTTTGAATGTGTCAAGAATAATTGCTTGCCCAAGTCGGCAACAGTCAAAAGCAGTGCTGTGCCCCGTTCTTCCAAATCCGGCACGGGGATTGTACATGTCCATGAGCACAAAACCAAACTCAACAAGACTTTGGGATGACTCTTCCCAGCCACACTTGCTGTAAAGAAAGTAGAAGAAAAATGAAACAATAAACAGTATGTACTACATTAAATAACACTCCTAGCAACAGTTAGACAAAGCATTGCAAGAACATTAAGTTAAACAGTCAAAACATTAAATTATCTAAGCAAGAATGTGCACAATAACACACACAATGACTTGTTATAGTGAAATACAACTCTACTTTTGAAAGTATAAACAAATCACACTTGTGCTACTCCCTTAGTACGACGGCAACGCAAAGATTCAAGTTGTCTGTTTTTCCAGTTTTAGACATACAAAATCAGAGCTGGTGACCATTGGTTAGCGCTGGAGTAGTAACTTGTGCAGCATAATCGAGAACTTCCAAAATTAAAATTCAGTTCGGTGCACCAACAAAACGAGCTTTGTATGATAGCAAATATGGAAGAAGAATGTGCAAGTACATGAAAACACACAGATACAAAATTTTAAACAAAGTAAAACTGTAGCGATGCCTCAGATTTTATAATCCTCAAATTTATAATACTCATAAAGATGTACTTCAAGGGTGCGCATGCACGCTTCAAAAAAAAAAAAAGACTCGTCATCAGGCCTCGGAATATGACTGCAGTTAGAGGATTCCTGGAATAAGGGACCCTCCCTCCTAGAGCAACCTCAAGCTTCTACGCTCAGCACACTGTTTTGGCAATACATGTTTATTTCATTCATTCATTCATTCCTGTAAGAGAGTAAGATTTAGAACAGCCAAACAGACCAACCTGTGTTTGATCATATTCACAATCAGCTGTTTGATGTCCTTTGGCACAGGAATCATTTCTCGAATCCACATATACTCTCTATACTTGGCTTGCCTTTGAATATGAAATGATGCTGCAGACTTCAGGACATCAAGTATCTGGACAAGAATTATCATGATTAAGGCAGTGAAACAGAAACTCCAAAAAGCTCCCTCACCTGCTCAGTGAAGTGCCTTGTTTTAGCAAGCGCCAGTGCAAGTGTAAGTGTGAACTGGCCAAAGATGAACTCTGCTTTCATGTGCCTTGCCTGTGTATGAAGCAGAATAGTGAGTGTGACAAAAGCAGAACAGTATTACTCATTCTTAGGCTTAGGAAAAAGTCATGCAAAGCCACCAACACCTACATCATGTGAGGGTTAAAGGTTGTTGGTTTGTAGCTTCAGAGCAAACACAATTCCTAGACAATGAAATACATGGTATTTGTTATGGATGAACAGATCGCTAAAAATGATATAGCACAGGGAATGTTGCGGGAGCCAAGAACGAAATCTTGGTATGTTGGTAAAAGAGTGACTAATATGTTTAACACGATGGTTTTAGACGAACAGGAGGATCAGCACCTGAAAGGAGACTTTTGTGAAGAACCATGGTTGGCTCGTATAGTCATAACCCCTTAACCTTTCACCACCGCGGTCATTAAGCCCCAACACCATATCTAACAGACTCAAGGACCCCCTTCGAAATGTTTATGCCTACAGGATAGAGGGCCTACAGATGTCTACAAGATAGATACGATTTCCTGTATTTTCTGTCCCTGCGCAAGCGGAAGTTTGCCTGTAGTATATAAAGTTTGAGTTCATGAAAATTATGACTTGCCATACTAAAATTCCATGTCACTGCCTATGGCAGGTTATTCCCGGTGCCTCTACAATCTACAGGCAAACTTCCACTTTATTTTTTGCACATGCCCCTCTTTCTCTCCCCTCCTTCTGAGGATGGGGGATAGTGTGCAACGAATACAGAAATGAACACCTGAGAAGGCAGTTGCCATCCTGGTGAAGACAAGTCTACTTGTTGAAACATTGGCTCCAGCGACATTCCCTGTTCCACATCGTTTTTAACTATCTGTTCATCAATTCAAGCTTCCATCTTCCGCTGAGCTTCTCTTCTAATTTGCATTGTATTTATTTGTTTTTTTCATTATGGTAACAAAAACCAAGCAATTTGGCAGACTCTTTCTCACATACACATTCATGCACACGCATATATGCACACTTTTTTATGCCTTTCTTTTCACTATGTTGAAAAAAAAGTATCCTCACCTTCAGCATTTTAATAAAAAAGTTTATGATGGTGGGGTTCTGACGTGCAGCAAATACAATGTGAAGAACTACAGTAGCCTCTGTCTGTTCAAGGTTTTCCTTGCCATTTATGGCAGTTGCCCTAGAAGAAGAATACTCATCATTTACAAGATTAAACAATGCCTGAAACATGTTACAAAAGAATGCAATATTACCGCAACTCTTCGATCTCCGAGTCTTTTTCTCTGAAGAATTTGACAACGGACTCTATCAATATTTCAGTGCACTCCTGAAAAGTAGAACAGAACTCTGATAGTACACTTCAGAAACTACATTCATCAAACATAATGGAAGAAAAAATTATATAAGGTACACACTTGGTTGGAGAAGAGCAGTAGTTGATACACCAGGGGAGGAACTTCTGCTAATTCGAGGTTTGGCAAGACCCGCATCATCTTTGGAATGGCCAATTCAAGTTCTGATGCATCAAGTGGAATCTCACTGAAAGTGAGCACAAAATAACAAATGCTTCAGACTGACCACGTTCAGACATCTTTCATGGTACTGAAAACAACTACCCTGTACAAAATAGCTACCCTGTACAAAACAGGGTAGCTGTACAAAGCAACACCCTGTACAACAGGGTAGCTGTACAAAACAGGGTAGAGACAAAACAACTACCCTGTACCTGTCATTTGTAAAATAAAATTCTTCTGTAGCGTTTATTTTATGGCACAACAACTTTATCATATAGCTAAAAATGAAATCGTAAAATAAACCCCAAGTTAAACTACATTAACCACTTATTGTATTTCTTGTACTATTACCAAGTTAACTTAAGGATTTGTGTGCAATTCCCATATTACTGATCAGTAGACTACATAAAATGATCAGTCACTTGTATAACTACTAGTAATCAGTTAGTAGAAAACATCATAAATATATGTATCAAACACAGAATATGCAGAAAGCAAAACTAAAGTAGTGAATGCATGTAATAAACAAACAAAATATTGCTCATTTAAGAATAGGAGCACAGCACAAACAAAGGATATGCACCTAAAAAACTAAATAACTGAGAATGTGAACTATAGGACATCCACACAATATACCTCTTACAACGAGAGTGCCTTCAACATAGTCTTCCAAACTGCTGCAAGGATTAGCACACTGCCCCCCACCCCCCAAAAATAAAAAAGCATTGCAGAGGCAGCTATATCTGCCTTTATACTTCTGAACAACAGTTCACAAAGGAAGTGCTACTTTTCGTAACTTAAACGACTATAGCAAAGATCACAAAAGATCATGACTAAGCTTGGCAACTCTTAATACTGCAATGCACCAAAAGTGTTCGTGATCAGTCAAGCTTTCTCCCTTCTGCAATGCAATTACTTCCCAAATAGTAGTTTCTGTTTGTAATGTGCTGCAAAATATAAACGGCAACCATAACAAACCTGAGAATGCGTGCTAATGGTGTGGCCCATTTGGGTTCCCATGGGCAGGAGCAGAGGTTGTCCACGACCAATTTCTTAAACTGCCCACCAGACAGCCTGTCACCCCTTGCAGAAACAGTATCACTCTGGGAAATACTTGTCAATAAATCTGGGAGCACCTCAAGCCATCTAGGCAAGGAGCAAATGCAAGCAATGAATTTCTAATATTTAAACATTTTCACAAGATCTAGCAAAGAAATAATTGTCTCTCGCTTGCCTTCTGTCCAATGGTGTTCCTTCCTTCAAGGAATCAAGAAGATCGTACACAATTGCTGCACGTGTGCTAATGGACAAGTTGTTCACCTGTAGGAAAGTTTCAGGCCTAACATTGGTGACCGACTCATTTTTCCCGAGATGAACATGTCCGGACAGGCTTTAATGCCTGTTTCAACTTAAAAAAATAGCAGTCATCACAAAAGCAACAGCTCTCAATACATATAGGCATTCCTGCCAAGTCTGGAGAAACGGAAACCAGGAGATTGACTCAGCCGGGGGGGAGGGGGTATTGCGATAGTAATTATGTGGATACTCTTAGTGGATTTTTCCAGTTGCAGTTGTTCTGTGCAAAGTTCGAATCGATAACATCACCTATGCATTACATGTTTTACATGCAAGTAAAAGTGCGCTAGTGCTGGGGATGAATGTAGCTGAGCAGGGGTAAAACGACACGGCCGTCTCCATTGCACAAAGGGCATATGCGATAACATTGCTCCACGTGCAAGCCTGTCGTTGCTTGCTTCTCAAGCAGAAACGCCCAGCTCCTATTTCGTCAGGCGAAGGACCATAGGGGTGCTGGTGGAAGTGGGGCGGTCGCACGCGCTATCTTGACAGACATCGCGGCACAACTGAATTTCTGGGAGATTTCCCTGGAACCTGTACAATCGGGAGATACGGTCGAAATCCAGGAGTTACCCGGGAGACTTGGCAGGCATGCATAGGGCTTGGTAAACACATAAAAAAGCATTACATAGAGCCACCTCCACAGTTTATGAACACAGTGGCTACTTTGCACAAAACTTCCAGAAAATAAAACTTGCATGCCATGAGGCATTAAATAAAAAAGGAAGCTGGAGGTATTGGGGCAGAGGACCGTTGCCTGCAAGCAGACATTTGATATACTCCGTAATTTTTGCTGTATTAGTAAACATCTTTCTGCTAAATCACAAAAAAACAATAGCAAATTATGCATGACGATGCTGTAATGAAGTTATCCAGCCATCTTGATGTGACACTATGAATGTTAACCCCACCTGCCCAGGCATAGCTCATCATCAGTGAAGATAGAATACATTGTATTCAAGGGTTACTTAAAAACCTTAATTAGCAAGTTTCAAAAAAATGTTACTCCATCACAGCACTTCAAATACAGCAAAATACACTGAAATCTGTGACATTACAGTGGCTGATGTGGTTTGATTTCTGGGGTTTAATGCTCCAAAACCATGCTATGATTATGAGAGACACCGCAGTGGAGGGCTCCAGAAATTCCGACCACCCAGAGTTCTTTAACATGCACTGACATCGCACAGCACATTACACTCACGTACCAGAAGTAAAAGTCAGGCTTTTTGGTGATTTATGACAATTGGTACAGCACGAAGCAGACAAGACAAACAGGCAGAGACAGGTACAGTCTGCATACACTTATTCATCCTATCTGCATCATGCTGTACCGATGGTCATAATGAACCGGCATTTGTCTTCTGGCGTGAAATTTACAAAAACAGGAGTTTTGCTTTGAGTTCATGCTCCTGTTAGTCAGCCTCTCATAGCAAAACTCAATGTACTTCAAAGAAAGCATTAAAGTGAGGCTCCAAATGAACATGCAGAAAGAAGAGATAATACTACACGGCCTGGCAGGAAAAAGAAAATGAGTTTGCGATCAGCAACCAAACCCTAGAATCCATAAAAGAGTGTGTATACCAAGGCCCATTAATAAGAGAGGGGACTAACAACATTAAAGAGAATCATCAAAGGATAAGGATTGGCTGGTGCACATATGGTAGGTATTCCCAACTCATAACTGGCACTTCACCACTATCCTTAACCCTTTCACTGCCAAGTTTTTTTCGCAGCTCTCTACAATCCCCGTCGGGTTTTCTTGTTCTTGTATGTTGTGCGGAAATTTTGTGCAAGCACCACAGGACATGTGAAAATCTTTATTGAGAATTATCTCACCAAATAAGAAATTTCAGTGATCACAAGCAAATTAATAATGAGTAATTAACAAAATGACTAGTGATTTAACAGTGAATTAACAAACTGTTAGTGAATTAACAAAATGACTAACAAAATGATTAACAAATGACAATAATGAGTAATTAACAAAATGACCAGACAGGGGTAGCCGATATCCTAGTCAACAATAAGAAAAAATGGACTTGCACAGGCTACGTAATGAAGTGACCAGATAACACATGGTCAATATAAGATGAGGAAATTAAATTTTAGAATTTGCAGGCATAAAATGAATCAGTTCGCACGGCGCAGGTCAGAATGGAGGTGCTTTCCCTTTACTTATATAGTTTATACAACATAACATAAAACAATAAGCAATGCTTGAGTTATGTATACCTATGTATTTATGTTTCACTTTGAGTACAATTAAAAATATAATTGCTGGTTTGGCTTTTAACTGCCAAAACTACAGTATGACTATGAAGCATGTCATAGAGTAGGGCTCTGGGATTTAGACTTCGTGTTCTATAATGAGCACTGATTAATGCACAGTACACAGGCCTGTAGCATGCTGCCACCGCAGCTAGAATTGAAACCATGTCATTCGTGTCAGCAGCCCAGCCATTGAGTTTGAGTATACTCTCACATTTCCGTCTACTACAGGATAACCAAACACCGTTTAGTGCTCTGTCAGATGTTCCACAAATGTGGTAAACATTGTAACTACAAGCAAGAATGCATCATTGAGCCGTTCTACATAACTTAGCAAATGTTACACTCTCTGCATGCTGTCAAAAACTAAGGAATTAAGGTTAAGTACAACTTTTGGACAAGCAATGCATGAGCTGTATGCTCCACATATCAACAATTTTCTTCCTACATGACTCTTAAAAGGCACACGAAAGAGAACATTTGATGAGGCCAAGTTAAAGCTTAACACATATCTTTTTAAAAGCTATCTCTGTACTCAGGGAAAAAAATGCGACTTGTAAACTTGAAATTAGCAATAAAATGTTTTGTAATGTGCATTAAAAGCATGGCTCCAATTATACTGCCACAGTGTTATATCACAAATTTCCCAGCATTTTGGAACATGTGAGTTCTTTCTGAGTGGGCAAGTCTAAAAGAATGCTTCTTGAACTTGGCATTCCTCCAAGTTGACATTTCTCCAAACGCCCTCTCTTCGAACAGAGGTGTCTGTTTATGGTAGTGGCTGTAATGTGTTGTCAGACTGCAGATTCCCACACATAGCTACGACCGACTAATAACGGACATGAAGCCAACACAGTGTTTGGTTTATGTTTGAGGCGCATTTTTTTTTTTACCTGCTGTTACTCTGTATATTAGTTGAAGTAGTTAACAGGTTGAAGCACTTAAAATCTAAGTTCCCCTTTCTATAGGAATGGCACACTTCCTCGAGAAACTGAATGCCATCTGCTCACATCAATAATAATAATAATAATAATAATAATAATAATAATAATAATAATAATAATAATAATTGTGTGGTTGTTACAAGTTATACCATCCCCATTCGATCATCCCATCTAGGGTTTTTTCATGCACTAAAATCTAAACACACGGGCGTTTTTGTGCACTCACCTCAGAATTAAGAACTCCTATAAGTGAAGAGGACACTTCAGGTGAGAGATCGAACTTCTTCAATATGGAGAGGATAATGTCAAAAATCTCCTTATGTTGTTCTCGTCCGAAGTCATTGTCTGGAAGTTCTGAAAACAAAATAAAATATTTAAACGCAACGATTTCCGATTTAGTTTCGCGCTGACAGATCAAAATAACAGCGCAATTTACCTTCGATAACTTTTTTTGCAACTGCAGATACGTCTGATCCGCCTTTGGCCGCATTGTTCAGCAAAAACTGGTGCACCTTATAAGAACAAGGACAAGGTTACACAATCTGTGGAACTAACTGCGTGAATAACGTTAACTGTAAGAACTTACTGGCTTCAAGTTTTTGTTTGAGATACACTTTCTTATTTTCCCAAGAATCGCCTCGTTGTCCATCGCAGACTCTGTGCGACGTCGCAGCTTTGGAACGTTTCCCTTAATACATCAGAAATGGGTTTCCACACCGAAGTCCACACTGTAGCAGTTTTGTGGTTTTTGGTGTGCACAGTAAAGTTGAGCGGATTAAACAGGCCACAGCTAAGCAGCGACTCTGTTGACCACGCCAACATGAAGTGCGCGCCAAATCCGGCAAATCAAAACAGGCTAAAACCCGCCCAAAAGTGCGTACCAACAAAAACGCGATGCAGGACGTGTCCGTGTAGTAGCAACATTATACGTCATAGATTATATGCAAATGTTCTGTATTTATTGTATAACGGTGAAAATTTCGCTGTATTTATTTTAAAATTATGATACTAATATATTTAGCAATGCACATTCGAGACAGGTTGTTGGATTGCAGGCTGCAGGAGGCGCGAGTTGCGAAGTTTACATTACTGGTGTCGCGGTTGCCTCTGCCCGAGAGTTCATTTCCGTGCAAAACTTTTTTTTTTCATGTGCTGGCGTAGTATACGTGTGAAGCTTTACCTCCTGGTGTGCATAATCGTGTTTGCGTTTACTTGGCGCTATTCTAGGAAAAGCAGCGAACGTGCGTCGATATGTTGGGAGGACGTGACGGATGGCGACAAGTTGTCGTGCAGACCTCTGTGTCCCAGCGGCACCTTTGCACTCCGCGGGATGTCTGACTGTCACCATCTCTTGTCTTGCAAGGATATAAAAAATGAAGTTCACGTACTCGACTTGCTAGCATCGGGCACTGTCAAAAATGTGCGTCTTCGACATCCAACCACAAATGTTAACGTTGCCGCGAGTGCGATCTCTAACGTATCTTGCGAGACGGCAAGCGACGGTACTTTATTTATGCGTCATCGATTTTCATATTCTTGCAGGTGTACGTTGCGAAATGGAAGCAGCACACCGTGGTCCTGTCAAATCTGACTGAGACTCGGCTTGAGCCAGACTTTCAGCACAATTTGCAGATGTACCAACTTTTGGGCAACTCCGATTACACAGTTCAATACATTGGATCCTGTAACAACACACTTGTCACAGAGTACTTTACTCTTGGGTCTGCAGCGGAGTTGCACAGCCTTTTCGACACAAAACTTTTTAGGTAAGTTGTCGGACTTCATCATCGAAAGCTATTAAAAATACATTTGTGTTCGTTATTACCAGCGTAATTTGCGTCAGCACAGCTGCTTAACGTCTTTTAAATTAATACACTTAAATCAGCTACCATTGCTCTTTGGCTTATGTATTTACAAAGTAGGCCCACTAGTGAATTGGAGCGGAAGTGTGCTTAAATGAAATTGACATTGTTGTGAAGCTGGCTTTCGTAAATTTTGTGGTTTTCCCTGTTTTACCGATATGCACTGTAAACATTCTCTCCATAGGCACAACATCCTGTCACGGCGCTTCTCCTTGTGCCTCAGCTATGTTACCATCCTGAAGTACCTCCATACTCACAATCGTGTTATGTGTGATTCAAACACATTGTTGAAGACCCTGTCACAATATTTGATTTACCCCGACTTGACTTTACGGCTCAATGACATGGATGCTCTCCCGTATGCCACTCGTACTGAAATGGCTGCTTGTGGTTCGCCACCATTGCAAGGGGAACTGCTAGCACCAGAACAGCGAGGAGGTCTGCTGCATGAATCGCTATGCACAACAGCATGTGACATTTGGAAAATTCCAGATGTCTGTCTCTGGTTCCTGGGAAAGACTCAAGAAGCTGAAAGCTTTAAGTTTCATTTGTTCTCAATTCATCGTCAGTGCAAACAGCGTCAGCCAGAAGAGCGCCCCAGTGCAGAGGAGGTTCTGAAAAACTATCAGAGGGTTTGGCAGGAGTGGGTGCGAGGTCTTTAAATCAGGCTGTGATATAAACAGTTGCAGCGCGTCAGCACTACAGTACATCTGTGCTTTTTGAGACTCCTGCTCTTCACCTTGGTGCATGTTGAGCTGAACACAGAACTATGTTTGTTGTGGGCACATGGTGTACAGGTGTTTTAAAAGCTCTCAAAAAAATTTTGTTTTCTATCTCGTGGCGGTGGATAAGCTGCGACTGTAGGGTAATTGCAAAATAAGCATCAAGTGTGCATATGATTTGTTGGACTGATGTGCATGTACAGGGACGTGCACTTGTAATAACGTAAATTCCTGCATAGAGGAGTGTAATTTGTTTTGTTTTTTTCATTACATGATGAAGGTCAAAGCCCTGTTAACTTTGGAAAAATGCTAGCAAGCACTCAAGCACTCTATGGTTGGATACAACTTTAGAAGTCTGCATCATTCTGCACATCAAAGGTAAAAGAACGTGAGCCCAATTAGCACATAGTCTAGACTGGCATCATGTGCCAGGTGATCAACGATTCCACCCACAAAAAACATGGCTGCTCGCAGCTAAAACAGCGGCATTTCATGTGCTTGCAGATGCCTGTTATGTTCCCGGCCATAGAGGTCGCACTTCAATGGAGGAAGAGTGCAAGAACACCCATGTACATAGGATTTTGGTTATGTTAAAAGAACTTCTGATGGTTCTCTAACGCGACAGTCTGCGGCCACTGGTTTCGCACTGTAGCAGATAACATGCCATGTTGTGGAATGTGTGGAGTTATTTGTCTCTCATGAACAGGCATGCTCTGTAGCATTCTCACCCTGTATGCGCTTCTAAATCAGTGTTAATCATATCGAGAAATTTGCCTTTTAGAAGCATGACATTTATTGAGCGGAACTATTTCTTCAGTCACAGCGGCAACCGGCTGCTGTGTTTCGTTCATCAAGGTGGGACCTCTTTAGACTTCTTAAGTTGTATCTGACTATAAGTATTCTACTTATAAGTTCGGGTTCAGTGCTCGGAAGGTAGATATGTCATTGTGCCACGAGCGATTGCTTTGTTCTATTTCTGTGATTCCTACAGCTACCACATGCAAGCATTGTCAGAAGAAATACACAGTATCCCTTGCCCATTTTTTATGAGCAACACCATCATATCTATCTAGCCTCACCATGGTGGTCTAGTGGCTATGGCACTCAGCTGCTGATCCGAAGGTCACGGGATTGAATCCTGACTGGTGCGGCTGCATTTTGATGGAGGTGAAATGTTGAGGCCTGTGCACTGTGCGATGTCAGTGCACGTAGAGGAACTCCAGGTGGTCAAAATTTCCAGAGCCCTGCACTATGGCATTTATCATAATCATAGCTGGTTTTGAGACGTAAAACCCCATGAATCAGTCAATCAACACCGTCATACCTAGCCTCATCACAAAACCATGTTAAAAAGTTTGATACTCATTTATGCCACAACGATGATGCTGGGTTCACCATTCCAGGACAACTTTAGTATCAAAATAGACTTGTTACCAGGACACTTGCTCTGTGAATTTTTGTGTGTGAGAATTGTGTGGCAGAGCTTCTACAACTTTGAAAATATGTAACTGTAGTCTAAGCTTCAGTTTTGCTATGAAATTGATCACTGAAGCTACATGTGAGAAGTACCTTGACTCATGTAAATAGTAAATTTCTAAATTTTTATTTCACAGAATATGTGTTATAGTGGTTGAATTGCCTATGTGAAAAACTTTTGCCTAGCGAAGACAGTGAGCAGACATTCGCTTCGCCATACTGGGGTTATGTATGGTTATGTATGTACCCACTGTTTAAAAAATATAAGATAATCAAAGTGAATGACCTATATCAATACAGACTACTACGAGAGTACTGTCTTAGCTGCAAACGCTCAAACTCTTTGTTTACAGATATGGCGAATCTTTGCTTAAAGGAAAAGACTTATCAAACTAGAAATACAGAAATGTGGAACGTTCCTTACTTTCGTACTAATTATGGTTTTCAGATGCTTCGATGTACTCTTCCGCGAATTTTAAATAATTACATTAGCAAAGGTATAGATGTGTCTCATTTAAGTGTTGCTGAATTAACGGCTCTTTTTGTTGTATAAACAATGTAGTAATTATTTGGGTTCAGAAGATTGCAGCAGGTTTCTTTGTTGTATAAGCTATGTATAAAAAGTGTATGATATTGTGATGTCCTTTCAGCTGCTGCCATTGTTCACAAAGGGGGCGGAGGATCCCTCAAGCCGTCATTACGGCTTTTCCCTCCGCCTCCTGTTACACTGTACTGTGACGAAATAAAGCAATCAATCAATCAATCAATAATGTCTAATGTTTGTGAAGTGGTCTACCATTTGCCTTTGGATGGCATAAAACATGTGAAGTGAATTGCTCTGCTTCTTGATTTATGAGCTTAGTACTATGGCATTACATGATATGCTGGACTAAACTGCAGTTCATTAAATATGAGATGTCTGAAGAAAGGAACTGGTTCAATTCCTGCAAGCTGGAGTAACAATAATTAATAATAATCTTTATTTCATCATTACAGTGATGATAGGTAAGCTGTGGGTAAAAGCTGCTCTTTGTAGAGCCAGCATGACAAGAGCCTGCAGCTACCTTTGCATAGTACAGACAGCAGTGGCAATTTCTGAAATGACATGTATCAAAAACAGAAAAAGAAGCATAGTACACTTTAGTCACTAACAAAAACAAAAAAGATACATATAGCAATCACATAATTCTCTAAGGTAATTTAGAGTCCCAACATACGCAGTTCCTGTAGTTTTTGCAGTGTACACATGTAGGGATCAACACGAGCTTTAACATATTTATTAAGTAGTTTGGGAAGAGTGTACATTAATATATCTTCTGAGTAATTTGTTTTAAGTGTTTTTATTTTCCACATGGTTTATTTCATGTACCAAGTGATATATAACATTTTTCTGTAGATTGGAAAGGTCACGCAAAAAATGTATTTTCTTTGGCTTTACATCTGATCACTACAGTTAATTTAAATTCATATAAGTTATGGACAGGTCGCTCAAACAAGCTGCACATGTGGGCATCATAATGCAAGTTGAAAAATATTTTTATCTGCTTCTTTTGCATCACCTATTAGCTGTAGTGCCCCACACCAAAAAACAATAGGTAATTGCTACAGCTTCAATACAAGAGTATTTCAATATGTCTGAATATTTCTGCCAGCTGTTAAAGCAGTTTTTCCGTCTTTCGTTCAAAGCAATTATTTAACTGTCTTGGGCACCTTAACTCCAACTACCTATACTTACATAGCCTTCATTATTTGCAGACTTCGCGTGGTTATGTCTAACAAAAATGGGCTGCTCAGTGTGCTTTCCCTCTCTCATCTCGTTCATTTCATAGTTAAGTTCTAGATTCGGGCAGCTTTGATACTTGGCTTTAGCATGTGATGGTTTAATGGTGAGATGCCTTAGAAGCTTTGCAAATCTGCGTGTCCGGAGACCAGGAAGTGAGGAGTCAGGCTAGGCTTGCCCTTCTCCCCATTTCATTTCCGTTCGTCCCATAATTCGGGAATGGGAATACTTGTTCAATAGCTTGTCCGCTACATTTTTTAGGCTGCTACATCCATGCTACAGGTGCAAGAAACAGCTTCAATGCAGTTCCAAAAGATGGCCTCCAAGATTGCACGTGACTGCTTTTGTCATGCCACACAACCTTGGATGCCACAAGCAAGAGAGCTTTTAGTAAATGCCAGGTAGTGGTTCTCATCAAGGGGGGCTGTCACATATCTTGCCTTTCTCAACATTTGAGAGGCACTGGGCTAATGAAATTGTACACATAATTTAAGATAGTTTTGTTGGTGCTATCCTGTGTAATTGTGTGTGCTTGGAAAGTTCCGCGTTTTGGCTTGTAATGTAAAAAATTACTGTACATAGCTCCAGAAGGCTCCCTTCGGGAACTATGTACAATTACACTACACATTCGGAGTAGCAGAGTTACCTTCATGTGAGGGAATTAAACAGCAGCCTGAATCACAATCTTATCCACAGCCCATCAGTCACACTTAGCCTTTCCAATGGGGTGTCTTGACATCGCAGTAGTATGACAACTTTTATTTATTTTTATTTTTTTCAGGCATGTGTAAGATGCTGCTTTCTTCAAAATAAAAACTAAATTAGAAGCCAGTGCCCGTTATTGTGCATGTCTTCTTCTTGTCCTCATTTTCATTTCACTGCCCCTTCTTTAAATTTATGAGCAATGTTCGTGCAGTCATTTCTTTATAAGGTTCCATTTATAACATGCAGTATATGATACTGTTTGTGCAATACTGAAATATGATATGGATTATCTCCAATTTTTCTTTTATTGTTGGCATATTTTCATGCAATGTTGTCCTTTTGCCTGTGTGTGTACGTGCGTGTATGCTGTTAGCAAATGTGTCAGTTAGTTCCGGTAGCACCAGATGTAATGAACAACACCAATAAAGTGCAGGTTGGCACACAATGTTGTCACAGGACGCATGTTTACAGATGTGAACAAGATTTATTACAGCATACACATGTGGTCCAATAGCTACACTGTGATTTATGTACCTAGTTCACTGTTGTAAATTTTGGCCGTTTTAAAATATTCTTCCTATACCACAAGGAACATGAGATGCAAACCCATTCTCTTTTTACCTTGTGTGTGCTCCCACACTGTATGCTGATCTTGAATAAAGAACTAATATTTTGTAAACCTCTCTCAAGTTTTGACACTGTTACTCCAAAAATGGCCCCTTAGCAGGCCCCATTGCAAGTTTTACTAACATGCTGGAAGTTGCAAGACACTGTCTAGGAAGAGTCCTCCCGAAATAATGTTGCAAGTCGGTTTATTATTGAAGAAATTCACCTGTCCTGGAGCCATGTTGAATGGAGGTGAGAGCCACAGTCAAGAAGCAAGTTTCTTCGAGTTGGGCAGCAGTTTAATACATAGCAGACGTGATTGCCAGCAAGTTACCTACATGCAGTGTTTGTTTATTTGGGTTTCCAAGCTTTGCAAGGGGCCTTGAAAGGACTCTACTGACATATTCTGTCTTACATTACGTATTTCTTTAATGGATTACCGAGTAATTTCACTTTGGGGCCACAATTGGTGTACTTTAAAGCTGGTGTACTTTTAAAAAGTACACCAGCTTAAAACACGAAGGGCGCATTGTGGCTTTGTGGGAGTTTTGTACCAACTACTACTGAGGCCAATGCACAAGACAACTGTACTGCTGAAAGTGAAGTCCATTTAACGGAATCTGATACAGAAGTAGAGAGGGAGTTATCCTGTTTTTCTGAGTGCACAGTTGGACAGACCAATCTGGTATCTTTCGCGTAGTCATCTTGTGCTTCCAACTGACTGCACCAGGCTGACTGGCACACTGTGCAGTTTGCAATAGTACTACATAGCAACGACCTTTACTTTCTGTGGTGCACATCATCTCGTACATCTTGAACAGGCTGCATAATAGGTAGTGCAATTATTTGCAGCGCTCTCAAGGAACTGAGTCTTAGTACAATAATTATCAAGTAGAAAACTACTTGAAAAGGAAAATCGGGTGACAAAATCCTTGTGATGGCACTTTTTTTTCAAATGTCCAAAGCCTGTTTCTGGGAAAATGGCTCGCAGTGTTAAAAATGCCTCATCATTTTGTTCATGAGGCAATTCTTTGCAAAGAGGAAACATGCATCCCCGACCCTCCTTTCAGTGCCAGCAAAACTATGTAAACCCTTACATTTTTTTACACGTTAACATTTTTTCAGCCTAATATATACACTGACTTGGATACTTGGAGGGTGAAACGGAAAGCACGGAACAGGAGAGCGAGACGAACAACACTGGCACTGACATATACACTGACTTATTCTATTATACTATTGAGAGTGTGGGATAAGCCAAATATTGTGAAGCAAAACTTGCTTGTCTGCATCTTTTCCTTGAGGCCAGCCATGTGGTTTATTCAACATTTCAAGTCCCATTGTCACCACGGTGACAATTGAGAGACATTCCTTGTTTGCCCATGAAGGGCAAACAACTTCTGAAAACTTCCCTTCACGATTCACTTACATTTCTCCCTTCTTACATATAAGCTAGCATCATGCATCCTTAACTTGTCAAGTGGAACCACCTTCTCAAATATATGCTCACCATCACAGACCATCAGCAGTTTCGTTTAGCACTAACATTCTGTAATGAATTTTATCTTTAAAAAGAATAAAAAGACATAGCTAACATTGCATGAGCAATGAAACCATGTATCTAGCCCCTCCATAAAACCTTTGGCTTGGAACGTAAAAGACACCATCTACAGTGCGAGTGCATTACAGCAACTTGAAAACTGCAAGTAGCAGCAGGAGACGTAGCTACATAGCCAAAGAAAGCAGTTATTGCACTTGCGTAGACAACATGCCTTGTCATACTGTTAGACCAAGCTTTGCAATGTAACAGCGAGACATTGGGCAACAACATAGAGCGGGCAGAAATAGAGAAGGTGCTTTTATGTAGTTCCTGGCTGAAAGTTTTGTTGCTGCATTTTGAATACTGCAAGGCAGCCAACCCAGTATTTGATGTTACTACATTGCCTCTGGTCCAAAGCTTTCCTTGTTTGTCAACTGTTGATCATTAGAATCCATGAGGTTTTACATGCTAAAACCAGCTATCATTATGAGGCACACCCTATACTGGACCACCTTGGATCTTTTTAACAGTACTTTTTTTTTTTTTTTGCACCTCGCCCCGTTGAAAATGCAGCCGCCGTGGTTGGGATCCGATCGCACATCCTCAAGCTTTATAATCCAACACGTAGCCACTAATCTGCTGTGGTGGGTCAACTGTTGATCACAGTAAGTTTGTCTTCCTATGGCTGTTAATATATGCTCTCTTCTACAAACTTCTGTGACAGTGCAATTTAAAAATTTTTCTATACAGATAAGTTCTAGATGCAAATGAACTATAAGACACTTTTGGACAGTGCACTTGAACTTATTCCATAATAGCCCATGACAATAGTGTTCCAGCATTTCCTTGTAATAGTGAAAAGTGTTGATACCGCAGAGATCATGGCTCTTAAAACTAATGCTGAGCGTTCTTATTAATGAACTCTGCCAAAAAGTGTCACATACACAAAGGTAACATAATACAGAATTTAATTCCAAAAAACAGTTGGGTAAATTGCACACCATGAAAACAGAACACAGTAGTTTTCATAACATACAAAATATTGAAGATGGGAAAAATTGTAAAAAACAAATTTATGGTCCTACTAGATGAGTAAACTTATGCTGTGTCTTTCTACCGTTGTCAAGAGATACTCTTTGGCTAAACGCATGGTACATTTTCGTACGGTGTAATACCCATGGGGAATTTTTGCTGACTAGAGTTTACTGTACTCTAGTAAACTGTTTTCACAGCCAGTCGGTAAACTCTCATCTCTGCATAGCTTTGAAAGTATGTTTTGTTTTGGCTGCAAAGGGTTCAGCTTAAAAATCCCAATTTAAAAACCACTAAAACACTACGTGCAGAGTATGTAGTAGCCCCACATGTGCTGAAGTATTCGAGAGGAACTGGTAGTAGTCCCTGACAAGCTAGCAGGGCATACGCATGTTTTTCATCATATACATATACATCACCAAATTCTCTGCTTAGACCTCACTTCAACACCATTTAATACATACACTTTCATGCAACCAGCTGCCAAGGCAATAGGAATAAAAATATAGTTTACGCTACCGTGAAGAGTGTGTAGTCAGCTATGTGCACTACATTCCCTTTTAACAGACACAATTCTTTGCAAATGGCTTGGACAAAGGTGTTTAAGAACACACAGATGTGGCACTAATGAACACATAAGATTGTAAACACAGCTAAAAGAGTCAGTAGTAGTGGAAAAACATCAGTCACACAGGCTCCCACGGAGGATGTTTTGCATTATGCTTCTAGCACTGAGTACTAACATTTACACTGCAAAACACTACAGAAACACAGTCACAAACACTGCATTCTAACCAAGACCATTACCCTTTAATGTTGCCTTTGAGTCTGGCAGCATGCCAAACAAGTGTCACCAACAGTTGCTGCGGCACAAAAAAAAGAAAGGCAACAACTTGATTAGCAACAAGTGAATTCAGCGGCTTCAATGTCTCTAATGCGCATTGCTGAGTTTAACGTGTGTGACTTCAAACAGCATGTATGCACTCTAAGCAGTGTAGGTGACTCAAGATGAGATTACACAGGCATCCTAATATCTGCAAGTGCCACAAATTCACACTGCAGCTACAAATGTGCCCCTTCTCTAAAAAAAAAATTATATATCACAGCAAGTTTCTTGTTACTTACGTATTCCACTGACGGAACTGCATAGTGAAGGCTAAGATTTATACAAATGCTGAATTTATGGCACTAAAATGGAGCAAACAAAAAATCGGTGGCAAGTGCACTTGGAGTGTCAATCATCTTTGCTAGGCCATTCTATATACAGCCGCATATTTTTTTTTTGAGTTGCTATGACCTAAAACCGAAAAGGTAAAAAAAGAAAGAGGAGATGTGGGAGAGAAAAAATTCATGGTATTAATTTAAAAACATGCTTTAATTTGTGCTAATGTCTTAGCATGTGCCAATATCAATCAGCAAAATGGACAGTCAGAATGCACAGACATTGGGAATGCACACAATTAGTGTAATGTAGCAGTAACAAGGTAAGTCAAACCAGGCCTTAAAACATTCTGCAAATTATGCTACCTCACAAGAAGGCTTCAAGAAGCAGCATGGTACAGCACAAAAAGAAAAATTTTTTTTTTCTTCTCTGCAGTACAAAAGGAAGGCACACTTTGACTGAAGCAAAAATCACACAGTGTGTCTGCCTTGGCAGACATACTAAGATGGTGCAAAAGTGCTCCGAAGAAAGGAAGGCTTCAGTCCTTGCTTGCATTCTTGGATGCTCGCGCTGACCGGCGCACTGGTCCATTTGAGTCGTTTGTTTTAGCCTGAAAAGAAGACAGAAAATTTGCTTGATGAGCACTAATCAGCACCACCTAGCTAGAGAACATACCTGTTTACTTCTATACATGCATTAATGTACTAAACTTCACCAATACAATTTATAAATAACAGAAAACAACAGACTATGGGCTCTAGGCTTTCATAAACATAGCATAATAAGGTTCAAGAGAAGGCCTGTACATATACACAATGAAACATCTTCCTTATTAAGGCAAAGGCCGTAAATGACTCGCGCACTGTGGAATGTGACCATTCACCATTGCCCTATCGGCTGTGGTACCAACAACTGTAAAACTCTCGTCTTGTCTGCTTACTTCAGAATAAAATTGGCATGGAAGGATATGAATGTATGACTAACATGACTGATAGGTCATTAAATGAATTACCTGGAGTGCTTGCCATTTATTTCATCATCAACAACAATAAAATTGTGTATAGCACATACATTTTTTTATTATGTGAGGTTTTTTTTGGCGTTAGGGCCAGGAGTGGCCAAAAAACACCATGACTGAGAGCGTGATGATAGCAATGACTAATGAGTTCCAATGGAAGTATGGTAAATTGCTGTAAAGAGGGCTAAAATCATTTTGCTGTATATAAGCGTCAAAGATATAAGGTATAAAATTATGAGTGTGACATGAGCTGGTGTATGGTTCTCCAGTGTATCAGAGGTGGTAATGGGGTTCAAAAAGAGAGTATGTTAAGCGCACCAATATCTCTCAAAGCATTTGAAGGCAAAGGCAAGGAGGCCGATGCTTATTTAACCCTTTGCGGTCCAAAACTTTTACCCACTTTCCGGATATCCTGGTCCGAAACTATTTTGCCAGTTTCTGTTGCTGTAAAGAAAAACACAAACAGTGCAAGAAAAACTCACAGGGTAGTCTTCTTTTCTTTTGCATCTTGCATCTTTTACCGATATTATAGCAGTGTGTAATACTGCTCAAAGCGTTCTCCTGGGTGCAGCCCAGTGTTGTTACTGCAGGTTTTACAGAAAAACCCAGTTTCCTGCTTGCATCCTTTAGTTTTTCTGTCACTACAAGCAGCACAGTCCTTGCTGCTTCAGCCTGGGAGTTTGTAGATGAAACGGCTCCTCCCTTCCAGCCTTTCCTTGCACTCCTTTCGTGCAAATGGACCCCGCTTCTTCACTCGAGCCCTTACGTCACCCACCAGCTGCTTGATGAGGTTGCGGCGGTACTGCAGCCGTTGATGCTCATTGTCGCCTTGATTCTGCAGGTGCGTGTGCCTCAAAATAAAATTGCTGACAATGGTCAAACGGAGTACATTTCGAAATTTGAGCCCTATTACGGCAGCACAAGAACTGATAGCCTCAACTGCCCCGAGCTCCCCTTCACCTGCCTGATTATTCTGCACCTGCTCCAGAAAGTGCTGCAAGCTATGCCAGGGAGTGGCTACCACCTCTACACCAACAGGTTTTACACTTCGCCAATGCTTGCTGAGGTAGTTGCTGAAGTAGCAGCTTACAGAAAAGGAGACTCCTACATGGTGCTTGCTTGGCGAGACAAGCATCAAGTCACGATGCTTAGTTCCACCCACAATGTATCACTGAAAGAAGCGACAAGGACACAAGCACGAGGAAAGAAAGTGACGAAGAAACGAATAGTCATAGATATGTGACTACATACAAAAGATGGGTGCAGTCGACCGTGCAGATCATTACTGTGCGAGCAACGCATTTTGTCGAAAGAAAACGGTGGCAAAGGCCCTTTCTTCTGGCTTCTCAAAGTTTCAATTGTCTGTAGTGTTATCTTGTTGCAAACACAACAGCAGAATCATGGTGACAAAGAGCAGGGAGACCTGCAGTACTGCCACAACCTCATCCAACAGCTGGATGACGACATGAGAGCTCGAACCAAAAACGGCGCCCTTCTGCACATAAAAAGTCCGAGGAAAGGCTACATGGGAAAGAACCATTTCAGTTAAAAGGTCCCAGGCCAAAGCAGTACAAACTGTGTTGTTTGTAGTAATATAAAAACAAAAGGAGGCAGGAGGGAAACTGTTTTTCTGCAAAACCTCCAGTAATCACCTAAGCCTCCACCGGGGCCAGTGCTTTGAGCAGCTTCACAAGCTTTTCAAATATTGTTAAAAGAGTTGGGTACAGAATGCATCCTGGAAGTTTCTTTAGCACAGTTTGCGTTTTTCCTTGCAGCACCAAAAAACGGGCAAAACAGTTTTCGACCGGAACAGCCAGAAAGTGGGTAGAAGTTTCAAACCATAAAGGGTTGAAAAACACTAACTAAAGTTACATACACGTCTGCAATGTGGCACCTAGCCCAAATTAACCTAAGCAGGTCCACTAAATCTGTAGTGATTTGTCGAAATGCCATGCCCAGAAACACCCGGCCTCAGTGGCCCTTTATTCTAACACCTTCGCAGGCAGTGCGGGAGCTTCTTCGTCTGCGGGCCTCTTTTCACTTTTGCAGCGCAAATGTTTTTCCTCCGCTCATCGCTCCACCATACATGTCCAAAAGCTTGTCGGAGTTTGGTGCAAAATAAAAATTAGTTCCAGATGAGACACCATCATTGTTGGTTCTGCTTGTCATGTGCTCTACAAATCAATCCAAAACTGTGCACTGAAATTCACCTACTCTGATTCCTCATACCATAGCAGTGTTACTAACCTTACGAATAAAACAAATCTATACATGCACCACAAAATTGCTCGGCTATTATTTTATCAAAAAATATGTCATATATATAGTCATAACTCTCCCATCCAACCAGCCCACAGTCTTTTGGCCCACACAAGCCACCACAAGGCCGTCGAACCACCTTCTACTTACAATATGACCCACCATCCCTCCTTCTTCACCGAGACAGCATATGGCTGGAACTGTCTTCCCACAACAGTCATTAATTACACAAACTCAGATAATTTTAGAAAAACCATGAAATCTTTCTTTTTTTAACAAGGGATTGTTAACCCACCCTTCATGTAAAGACCCATGAGAGAGGGCCTTTGAGGTATTTTCAATAAATAACATACACACATACACTTTCTTTAAACTTGGGACAAGGGTACGCACATTTCAATGGAAGAACTTCATTATACTGTTGTTCATCATATTGAGGTTCTACTGTATCACTGTGTGCTGGCATAAAATTAACTAACTAGAAGAGAAGCTCAGGGGAAGATGGAGCCTTGAATCGATGAACATATCGCTGGCTCCTGCGACATTCCCTGTTCTACATAGTTTTTAGTGATCTGTTCATCGATTTAACTAACTAGTGTATTACATCTGTACTAAGTGACATACAGTGGGCATACAGGTAAATGACATAAAGGTAAATGTAGTCAAACGATTTTTGTGAGCAGTAGTGCTATTTTCTTCTGCACAGCATATTGTGCCCTACACACTACTGGAAAAGCAACATATGCTGACAATGCCAGATTGCTGCCTTAGAAAAGTTCATGATTTCAGAGCTGGTTTTATAAAGAGTCAGCAGGTATATGCATGCATTCGAAACTCTTCTTACCAGCTTCTACAGCCCGCCATGCAGGTTAAATATATTGTGTGTTACTAACTGAGAAAGATTCAGCTGGGGACAACCGCAAGCAAATAAGAAACACAGTTAAACCTCAAAATAAGAAAGCAGGTAAAATTGGCAATTTCCTTCATTATACCAAAAGTTTGTTTAAACAATTTTGCCCTTTTGTGCCATGTATAGTCGCTGAAGGATGATAACTTTTTACATGAAAGTGCCGAAGAATGTACAAATATTGGAGTTGTAAGAAAAAATCCAACTTCAATGATGTTCACAAAAGGTTTCATGTTGAACTGGTGATCCGGCAACCACGTCTTGATCACAAACCGCGGGAGCCCGCGTTACAGTGGCCATACTCACCGAAGCAGCGATCGAAGTAGGAGGCAAAGCACCAAGACAAGTTGTGAACAAGCTCTCGGAAGCTACTAAAAATCTAATCAAACAACGCCAACAGATGAGAATAACTAACTCAAGAGACAAGATAGAATTCGCCGAGCTGTCTAAGCTGATCAACAAAAGTAGAGTCAGAGACATACGTAACCATAACGTGAAAGAAATAGAAGCAGCCGTCAGAAAAGGAGGCAGCATCAAAACAACTAAAAGGAAGCTCTGTGCGGGAAAGAACATAATGCATGCAGTGAAAGATAAGCAGGGCAACATCGTTACTAACTTCAGTGATATAACCAAGGTGGCCGAGGATTTCTGTTCCGAACTGTACAGCTCAAATACGAGTCTCCCCGCCATGAGTGTATTAGATGTCGATCAGGACTACGAAATCCCATGCGTCACTACGGACGAAGTTAGGGAAGCAATTAAGGGCATGTCCCGCGGAAAAGCAGCTGGAGAAGACGGCATAACCGTCGACTTAATCAAAGATGGCGGAGATTTCCTAACTGGAAAGCTCGCGACACTATACACACAATGCCTCAAAACTTCAAATGTACCAGTCAGCTGGAAAAACGCAAACATTCTATTATTACATAAGAAGGGAGATGTAAAGGACTTGAAGAACCACAGGCCGATCAGTCTACTCTCAGCACTTTACAAAATATTCACAAAGGTTATCTCAAACAGAATAAGGGCCACACTTGAATTTAATCAACCAAGAGAGCAAGCAGGGTTCAGAAAAGGATACTCTACTATGGACCACCTGCATGCGATCAATCAAGTAATCGAGAAAATCCGCTGAATACAACAAACCCCTCTATATGGCTTTCATAGATTACGAAAAGGCTTTCGACTCGGTAGAGATACCAGCAGTTCTGGAGGCACTACGTCGTCAAGGAATATGTGATAGCTACATAAACACAATAGCCAACATCTACAAAGATTCCACAGCCACCCTGCTCCTCCATAAGAAAAGCAGGAAAATCTCAATACAGAAAGGTGTCAGACAGGGAGATACAATTTCTCCAATGCTATTTACTGCATGTTTGGAAGAAATCTTCAAAAGATTAGACTGGGACGAGACAGGGCTAAGGATTAACGACGAATATCTCAGTAACCTGCGATTTGCAGACGACATAGTACTCTTTAGCAATGATGGCGACGAATTGCAAAAGATGATTGAAGACTTAAGCCGAGAAAGCGCTAAGGTAGGATTAAGGATGAACATGCAGAAAACAAAGATAATGCTAAGTGGCACGGCGAAAAAACGTCTATTCACGATCGAAACCCATACATTAGAAGTCGTAGAGGAATATCTGTACCTAGGACAGCTACTTACTGGAGAACCCACCCATACAAAAGAAGTCCACCGTAGAATAAACATGGGATGGTGCGCATATGGGAGACATTCCCAACTCATGAACGGAAACCTACCACTATCACTCAAGCGGAAACTATATAACTACTGCATCCTGCCAGTACTGACGTACGGATCAGAAACCTGGAGAATTACAAAGAAGCTAGAGAGGAAGTTAAGAACCGCACAGCGGGCGATGGAACGAAAAATGATAGGCGTTACACTAAGGGATAGGAAGACAGCCGAGTGGGTCAGAGAACAAACGGGGGTCGCCGACATAGTGAACGATATTAAGAAGAAAAAATGGACATGGGCAGGCCACGTGATGAGAAGGCTAGATAACAGATGGACAGTTAGAACGAGGGAATGGATACCAAGAGAGGATAAGCGCAGCCGTGGGCGGCAGAGAGTAAGATGGGGGGACGAAATCAAGAAATTCGCAGGCATCAAGTGGAATCGGCTCGCGCAGGACAGGCAAGGATGGCGAGGTTTGGGAGAGGCCTTCGTCCTGCAGTGGACATAAGATGGGCTGATGATGATGATGATGATGACGTCACGTATAAACATTAAACACAAGTGAAACGCACTGTTGTAATAGGCGATACACAAGGCCATTCTACAAGGACCACTTGTTATCAGTACCTCGAATGTTTTCCGGATTGAAACGACAATGCCAATGTTATGCTCACTGCAGAGTGAGCTATGAAGTCCAATGAACGTGTAACATCTAAAGCTGTTGGCACGCTTTAAAAAAAACCTTTGGTCAGGAATCGCATCAGCACAAGGCAACAAACCATATTTGGCCCCTCAGTTCACAGTGGCTGTGTGTTCTGTTTTGCAATATTGCACGCCGGTGTATGAAGGATTGAACAAAACCTGGCTGTTATGGTGTCGCAAATTTTAGTGACCACAGTGGTTTGCTTTAATAGGTACTGTAAAAGTCACATTTATCTAAAAAAAAAAAAAACCTGTACAATTTTACAAAGTCACAGTTAGCATGTAATCGCAACCACCTAGAAAAAATAGATGAGGATGGGCTAGTTAGCCACCGCTGAAGCAATGCACTCCGTGAAAAGTTTTATTAGCAGTAAAACTGCCCATTAGTTTTGATTGTCTTAGCCAGGAAGGTCTGAAAAAAAAGCTTCTTCAGAGTTAGAAATTGCGAAATATGAGCCATGTAGATATCCGTAAATCAGCAGCGGAGCTTTTTCTTTTGCCCAATCAAGACTATTTGAAAGCTACAAGCCTCGGTAGTGACATTCGTACGATCGCAATTTCTTGCAAGATAAGCGAGATCTCGCTGCATTTAACTACTGTTTTTATGGCTAACATGCGCTTGTCACTTGACTATCGGTGATAACATCATCAAATCGGCCGATAACACATGACGCATGTGATGTGCAATCGTGGAACCACGCCACTTGCAGAGTGCAGAAGGTGCACAAAACGATGCGCGCTGCAATAGGCTGTTCACAAGCATGCCACTAACTTCGCCCGCTCTGGTGGTGACATCCGGCTGCTTCACGTTGACGAGTGTGGCACAAAATTTGAAAAATGCATTCGCAAAAGCCACGTGAAACTCGCCCAGTTTACTGCTGGCACCAGCAGAAGTTTCGCTTTATTGGCCCAGCCTTCCTCAGCAGCAGCGATGAAACTTCGTTATATTGAAGTTGCCGAGAAATTTACGGCATACATAGGAAAAAAATACATGGTGTTCTATGGACCTCACATTATAAAAATCAAATAATTCATTATATCAAAAACTTCATAAATTAAGTTCGTCATATCAAGGTCTGACTAATTAAACAGAGCATTACTTCTGATTCTTTGCAACATGCAGCAATGCTGACAATAAAATGGAGAAAAAAAAAAGGAAAAAAGAAAAAGTCGACATGCCATTGCCTTACCGCATTGCGACGATGCTTGACTGATGAGCGTGGGGTCTTAGCTGCAGCTTGGCGAGGTGATGAGCCACTTTCTTCATCATGAATACCTGAATTTGCAGCATACCTGAAATCAGATTAACAAGCTTTCAGTCATCAAAGTCAAAACAATAAAATGAGACAAATCTCAGCTTTTGGAAATCAAAATGCTCCTTTTAAGTCTTCTGCGTGATCATTCACAACAATAAATACTTGCTCATCATACATTACTTAGAAATAATGTCTATAAGCATTATTAAACACAACATGAGTAATTTGGTACATAATTCCGTATACTGTATACAAGCAGCCGTAATAATGAATGGTATACAGTTTTTATTCTGAAAAATTAGTCACACAACACACTCAGTTGGGCTAGCTGGTTTTACATCACCATGGTACACTGCCGTATACAGGTGATGTTGCCTTTATTTCAAATAAACAAGTTGAATGCGCTGTGTGTGTGTGTAGTCTTCCTTGCATCTTCAAAGCGCATTCCCGTAGGTGTAAAATGACATTACAGTGGAATCTAGTTAAACCGTAGCCGCATAAGCCGTAGTTTCTTTTTAAACTTGTTGGACAGTGACATCGTCAATTCTGTCTGTGCCAAATTACCGAGCGCAAGCGACGACGACAACAACGCTGAGCTGGAGGATGTGCTGTGCCCTTCGGTAACTGAAGCAGCGCGAGCACTCGAAGTGATGCGAGTGTTTCCGGAAAAGAAAGGCCTGATGGACAAATTAGCTGTCCACTTGAATGGCTTTGAAGCGGCAGTTGTTGCTGCGAGGCCACCAAAGCGGCAAGCACGAGTCACAGACTTCCAGCGACCAATTTCCGCAGAATGAAAGCGTTGTTTTTTAGTTTTCTTGTGAAACGTGTCCCGTTTTACAAGCAAGTGCAAATTTCTTACTTTCAGGTAAGCCGTAGTACCGTTTAGCACATAGTTTCTTCACGGCCCCGTCAGGTATGGTTTAACGAGGTTCCACTGTATTTATTGTTCACAATATAGCTCCCATTGTATTTGGCTACAAATTAGGTGTTATCATTAAACAACATGGAGATTTTGGCTACCTTATACTTGAGTTCTGGCTCCTTTTCAGTTCTGCCTAACGGCAACCCTGCACACGAGCAGCATTGCATTTTTGTGTTGCTCTGGTGTGACTGCACATCCAAAGTAGTGATGATCAGGTTATTGCTTATACTACACACTGTTATACTTGCTTATTTATCATTTTTCTTACTTTAGTGCAAAGGGTCAATGTTCGATATAAAAGATAGTATATGACCTTGCACATAATCGTTGATTTCTAGACAGTGCAGTTTTCCTGCAAAATTGCTGATGGAAGCACTGACATGGACCATAGCCAAAAGAGATGGTGCGTACACAGCCTTATCAAAGGGGCCGCTTTTGTTGCCACCTTGGGAGAGGCAAGCAGTGCATTTCAGGAGTGAAATAGAAGGAGGAAAGCCAAGGAGCTCGAACAGGAGGCCACTCTTCGTGCTAGCATTTTACAAAGTGAAGAATGCTCTAACTGAAATTTATTCCTGAAAACTTAACTACAGAATCAGTATTATATGCTTTATGCTTCAGGTTAAGTTCACAGGTAGTCGATGCAGGACACCGGCGGCTGTGCAAGGCCTCAAGTAAGACAGAACGCAATTGACACCGGCTTAAACTAAGCGTGCATCTGGTGAAGGCCGAAAGACATGCTGCCAAAGATGTAAGCTCACTTGCTACCAATCACTTTACCATGCACACACAACGTAAGCTCTAGCGACAGCAACATTTAGCACAGGACACTAGCTCATGAACATACTCCTTAATGCACATGCATACATGTACATTCCACACAATATGGCCAATCATTGTGGGAATCCAAACAGGCAGTTCAAGGAAACCAATTAAATTTGTAGGAAATCTGTGCATCTCTCAAGCTTGTCTTTTTATATAAATGACAAAAGCATGCAGGAAAATCTACCCAAATAATTTCACAGAAATCCACAGAATTTAGAAGAATAACTGGAGTTGGCCATTAAGCAACAATTCATGCAAGCTGCTTTCAAGCATGATTCGAAGCACAATATTGTAAATATGGTATATTGTGTCTAGAACTAAATCAGAACAAATGATGAGCTTTTATCAAGTAATGTGAGGTGTTCATAAATTTCATTACACAAATTTCTACGCACTGCTGCGGCCCAGTGGCTGAGCATTGCACTTCTGAGCTTAAAAGTCATGGGTTCAACCTTGGGCATGGCAGCTGCATCTGGGCGGAGTTGTAATGAAATAAAACAAATGCTCGGTTTATCAATTTGCATTAAAAGAAAACAATGAATACATAGAGCTCAGGATATCAACCCATATGCAATACACCATGTGTCACAAAATTGTGCCCATTTCATCGAGAAACCCAGCGTCGAGCTAAAGGGAAAGCCGAAAAAACAAGCGGCGTGTGCAGAAGAGGCACCCAAGGTCATGAAGAAAGGAGAATTTTGCAGAAAGTGTCAGTGAAAAATATTATCATGGCGAGCGAGCGTGCGAGATGAAGGGAGAGAGAGGAGGCAGAGAGTGCATACCAACGCTCCTCGCGCCTTGAGAGGGAGAAAGCGGCGCCATCCAAGCGGCGAAGGACCGAGAAAGGGCAAGAAGGTTCCCAGCCCTTGCGCGTGCTGGGATCATGCAGGCTGCACCGAAGCTTCGAGAACGGCTTTCCGCAGCAATATAAAGAGTCTACCACGAGTCATGACTAGCAGTTGTAACAGTCGAAGTCATATGCAACTCAGCAAGAAGAAAGAAGGTGCTGCTCCACGAGCCAGCTAACGAGCCCTGCCTGCAAGCTTAGAGTCGAGAAGGAATCTCGAGTGACTTTGGTGAATAGGACTCTTTTGTGTTTTATTCTTTGTTGCAGTGCATGAGCTTGTTCGTTTGTTGTTGGTTTCGTGTAATGTCGTAACCCATACGTGTTTATATTGTGAAGAGCAGTGTTTGTGCACGTTTTGTGTAACTGCCTGTTGAGAATATATTTGTTTTGGTTGTTCACCCTTGGCTATGACTCGGTCTTTGAACCACTGCTGGCATTTTACTAGTGCGCCAAAGGGGACCAAAACCTAATTGTCCAAGCTTTTGTGGGAGCATTTCCAAGGGACTGACACGTCGGTTCGTGGGATCTTTTCTGATGATTGTGTCTCGTGCTTCACAGCTCGTGATCGGTGACACCATGCATACCTGTAGCACAAAGGGGTGATAATGACATACTTACAAATTATTGTCAATGTCAAGGCTGTCCCCAGTTCCCACAAGTGGTACAAGCAGATCGCCAGGTGCTGGCAACTCTGGCAGGTGCTCTGAATCACTGTCTACATCCATCCAACCTGCACAATTGTGATGAACATTGCTCACACTGCCAGCTACAAGTCTGCCTGTAGTAGCTACTGCAACTACCAATGCACAATATGTAATATGTGCATTAAATAGACTAATAACTATTAAAATAAAGAACAGCGTGATTTTAGTTGTGGAAGAGAAGGGAGATGTTTAAAATAATTTATGCATGTAACGTATGATAAAGCTCCTCACCGAAAACCATAACAAATGTGGCAAAGCCCCGACATCTTCCTGTCTACATACCACACACACTCTAACAACCAGCTACCACAGAGACAGAGCAATGGTTTTAATGAACTGTCTTTAGGCAGTGATTCTGCTCAATTGGGACTCACAATTATGAATGTCAGTTTTCTAGCTCTTGTACATCTATAAGCACTCTCAAGGAAGAATCAGCATACACCATGACTCTGAAGAGCCCGGAAATGTCATAGACCTCACACAACACTAAACACTGAACACCTACCAAGTGCATTGCCATCTGGTCTGTCCACAATGCCCTGGATAGCTGCCACGTCACGACTTTTGTGTGCTGCAATTGCTTCTTGTGCCTGGAATTAAAAAAGCAAAGTCCATAAAATGACATTATGAGGCATATGAGCAGTATTCCATCACTGGATTTCCAAAATGTGTACTATGCAATACTGAGGTCAACACTGGTTTCCTTCAAGGTGTGTTTAAGCAGTAAATCTGTGGCAGATGAAAGGGTACCATGAGTAACTGGTCACAAGAGTTTCCGAAACAGTGCTGTTTAAATAAGCAACTTGCAGAGCAAAGTATTTGTTATAGTCTAGGTGAACTACCCAACCCTGAACACTGCAAATAGCCGAGGTGGATTATACAGGAGGGCCAAAAATTTTGGGAAAGGCTACGCACATTTTGTGTCACAATGCTACAAGGCTGCTAGGTGACAACATAAAACAAGAGGAGAACTATCACATTTTCAAACTGTAGACAAGGAATACATATATTTTTATATGTGAGCTAAGTGCTCTGTTTATCTATTGCATAGAAAATGAAAAAATCAGGCAGAGTTCAATTCCAGCTCGCATCTGCACAAAACGAAACATTGTTAGTGAGTATTATTAAACTCATTAACTATGAATGCATGTTGCGTGGTATTAATATTATTGCCAGTTAGCGGTACAGAAAGATGCGATTTAATTTGCACTAAATTATACAGCAAACAAGTATGAAGTATTAAGATGGGCTGATGATGATGATGACGTCACGTATAAACATTAAACACAAGTGAAACGCACTGTTGTAAAACACAAGTGAAACGCACTGCACAACATTATATACAGTCAAATATTGATACTACAAACCCTGATTCAATGATATTTACAATGTAAAAACATATTTTCACTTTTTTTTATCTTAGCTCTGTTGAAAACCATATTTGTTTTTTCACAATATAGTACAGTAACTTTGTGCTGCAGTTTTGACCTAATGAAATTCTTGAACATTGCAAACGCGCACCCGAAATCCCCTTATGACAATAAAATCCACAGATGACTGCTGAGAGCGAATCAACTTTTCATGTGGAAACAATTCTGGAAGACACAAAGGCGCCTCTGTGCTACTACCTTTGTCACATTATTCTCCACAAACAAAATGGTAGCATGGTGGTGTGATACAGTGATGCGATAGCAAGAAGTGTTAGCATGGTGATGTAAGTATGCCCCTCAACTCACAGTGTGGTCAACCCCATCATGCTGTGCCATGAAATATCTTCAGCACTTTCAATGGAGGAGGTTGGTTAACCAATGATTGTAACTATACAGCTAAGCATTGTATATATTATTTTTTTTAAAAACACGACCAAGAAATGGAATGCACTGGCATGCTGTCACTTTTTGTCATACAAGTGTGAACACGTTCTAGAATTTCAAGTGCAGCAAATAACATAGGGTGCCGTGTCAAGCATTGGAAATGCACGAAGATGTGATGGCAGCCACATGCAAACATTAAAGTACAAATTATCAGCTACAGTCTATTTCGATAAGCTTCTTTGCCTATCTGCTTTTGCAGTACATCTTGTGTAGGACCGTTGTAACGTGTACAGCATACTTATAATAGGAGACAACCTAAGTGCGCGTGCCCGCTGTTCACTGCTGTCTCATTTTATGGCACTGCTTCAAGTGCATGTCACCTGAAAATGAAAGCATCATAGAAGTCACTGCACTGGGCCAGCGAAATGTGCAGTGCACCCATGGAGTCGGGAGTGGTGTGGGCACAGGTAAACCTCACTGGGTAGACACTCCCACAGCAAACACATGCGTATGTACAGTACAGCAGGTATTCAAACATCGCTCAAACACAACCGGCGACTCATTGCAAACAAATCACTCAGGATAGGCAATGACACATAGCAGCAGGTGTCTTGTTTAATAAAGCTGCACTGGTTTTCACACACTAGGAGACAGCTGCAAAAAAACACATATATGCATCGAGGAAAGCTGAATAAGCAGTCCACGCTCTGCTAAGGTTTCAATATGCACATATGTATCGCCACTGTGCATTAGCACATGGTCATGTGAGAAGGACGTAAGATTTTTCATGCTGTTCCTTTGCCTCAGCTCTCGTGGCAAGTAGTCACGCTAATTAGCTGTCTTCTTTGACTGCCACACTTTAGTATGTTTACTAATAAGCTTGTCCACTCCAGGACTGTTCTGGAGAGTTGTGAAGTTCATTTTACTGTTGATCAAAACATGGGAACCATGACTTTAAAAATTCACAATATAATGAAATTCAATGTTTCAAGTATGGCGTCGTTATATTAAGGTTTGACAGTATATTATTAAAAACTGCTAGGCACACAGCCCTGTTGTTTCTTTTCTCAACCGGCTTGCATAATCACTTAATGTCACCACGCTAACTCCCCCAGCAGTGCCTACTTTTGACTGAAGACTGGCTGCACTGGTCCACATTTTATTTGGGCATAATAAAGAGACCACCACCACTCACTTTTGACTATATTATTAAAGAGGAACACCAGCATTTTCCTAACCATATGATTTCACTGTCTTCAAATGGTGGTGACAGCCTTGTAACAGAAAGTAATCCAATTTGCTTAGAAACTCATCAGTTATTTTAAATAACCAAAAGGCAATGTGTTGAAACAAAAATGCATAGCTGTTGCAGGCAACATCAACAATAACAACGTAATATATGCTGCTATATAAGCTATGTCACCACACACACTGGGTGGGCCATGTTCAAACAAGTGATTTGGGAACCCTTTCTACAAATTCATTTTCAGGAAAATATACAGAGATGATTAGAGCAACAAAGAGAAAACATATAGAAAATTTTTATCGAGATCAGTGGAAATAGAAATATTGCTGCAGTTGCCCTTTAAGGGCACAAGCTAATGATTTAGACAATGTAGAAACCTGCTGATTCAGTAGTGATCTGTACACTTGTGTTGTGGCAGTCTTCTGTCACATTATGCCGGAAAACCACAACTCCTGAATTTATGCCTACCACCGATCATCGTGACAAGAGATTTAGGTTGTTTATGAACTTACTAAAGGCGCACCGACATAAAATTTCACTGCTGAGTTAGCCTGTGGGATCAATTTCCGTGAACATGCATATAGCTACCAAATATCTACAGCAAATATAGCTTGGAAGGTAAGTTAAATGTACATTGAAGTTCGCACCATGCCTCACAAGAGCGACCTAAAGGGGACCTCTAACTTATGGTACATCAGCACTGCAGCCAAGCCCTGCACAGAACAGCTAATAATGATCACTGCCGTTTGCCGTGTTTGCGCTAGCAGGCTACTATTCACCATGTCAAAAATCCCTGGTGATACCAAGCTCAAGAAAATCGTCACCACCAAGATGACAACAGCAATGACATTGTGCACCACGTGCAGCACGTGAAAGAATGCAAGCATAGGCCGCAAGGAAGTGCATCACATTTCTATGTGTGCTCACGTGGCCGAGTTCCTGTACCTAGCTGCACAGGCTACACAGCGCTAGTTGCACACCGGCGGTTAGTCATTTTCGGAACTCTCTCAAACTGAAACAGGATGGTTGGTAGCAGATAGACTGTAAATAATTATCTGTTGTGTGCTACAGCAATCCATGTGCTATGTAATAATAAATGACAAGCCCCAGCGACGTAGCGCAGGAAAAAAAAAAAGCCCAGACAAGTATATTTGTCACTGCCCCTTCAAGATTTATGGATTACTGATTACTGAGTAACCTAAGGATAATACATGAGTGGCTTAGAACAGTTGGGTTGGTGGTGGCACATGGTAAGAGATCAACTAGAAAACATTACATCTAGCCTCTGCAATTTTCTCCATGCAGCAAACAATCGCAAAAGCTGAAATGTAACCCTGAGATCTTGGCAGAGAGGCAGAGGAGTAAAAGCAGAGCCTAGAGAATAATACTAACTTTCACTTGCCCTTAGCTCCCATGATACGAGGTGCTCCATTTAAATTGGGATATTAATGATCCAAAATGCTTACATAATTTTACAAACTCTTTCTAGGAACACCTCATGTCTGCATTAGTGTACATAGTGTCGTGTTGACCTCATTGTGTTTGTGAAGAAAAGAGTACAAAAAAAGAATTTGTGAAGTAGCGCTAGTGATGCAAGGCTAGCGAAGCTGATGTGTGCACTTCGCTGGCCCAGGTTTGTCTTCAGCATACCCTCATTTCGTCGAGGTCCGAGGCTTCGGGAAACACCTTGCAAGCATTGCTTCTCAAAGTTTTGCACTGAGCTCAGCATAAAGAAGTTCGCGTCAAACCACAGACTTTGGCAGACACAGCATGCATGGCCTTGGCTTGATGCCGTCCCACCCCTTTTCTATACTGCACTATGCACAAACGCGTAGCTTTACGAGACGCTGTGCACTGGACAAATCGATGCACACTGTCTTTGTCTTCTTTTTCTTCGGCTTGAACATTCGCACCTGCCAGCTGCAGTTTTGCCAGTGCAGTAGTGGGCTGAGGTCATGTGCACATGCACTATATAGGGGGCCTGAACTAATGATAATTTTGTGACACACCAGATACACCACACTATTTATAAGAGCCTGAAATCCTTCATATTTGAACAGGTGGGATCGAAGAGCCATGCACATGGATATCCTCTTCTACCGTGGTAGAACTGCACAGGTGCGATTCCACGTGTGTGAAATCCCTAGCTGGGATCTGTTCAAAGCGCGACATTTCTAGTAATCCGCTGGGTTGTCAGCTTGCAGCAAAGGTCCTGATCACTCGCTTGCTAATGTCAGCATTTGCTCTTTCTCGTAATATCAAAAAGCACACACAGTAGGGGGATAGAGTTGCGAACGCCCTCAAAGAAATTAGTGGTGATGCCTTCAATGCAATGGTGCTTAAAAGCATTCCCAGCATAGACACCGTTTCAAACGAATGCTGTCACCTAGAAGAAGCAAAAAGCCATTGAATCTCCCAGCACTTCATGTGCCTTCCCTACAAGGCTGCAACATCATCTTGGAACAAGCTTCCCAACCAGCCCTCTCAATGTTATAACCTCACCTGCATTGCTTCTTCTAAGACAGAAGCAGCATATCCAACATAAACTCCATTCCAGAAACTTCTTTTTCAGCCACAATTTCATTCATATAGGCCGTTGTCCACCACCTTCGTACTGTTCAACCCGTACACGTTGCCAAACGTTTGTACGTCCAGATGTCTGTACTTTGATCCTTCCCTTTCTTCTGAACAATGCAACTTGCCCAAATGGCACATCCATGACAACCGCAGAATGTTCGAAATGTCAATAACCACTTGCCCCTGCTGCAGCTGCGGGACTTCTCTACCATGCTACTTTGCACTAACTGCTCCAGTAGCTCGTCTTCCCCTTGCCTACCCTTCCTTAACACCCTACTGGTCCTCTGCTCCTGCAGCACACCTAGCTAAGCCCCGGAACTCCTTCACCTTCTCCCTCCAATTGCCAATCTTTCTCTTCTCTGTCCTGCTGTGCTCCCTCTCCAACTTATTCCCAGCAGCCCGGCCACAAACTAGATAGTGCAGCTTCAGGAGGCAGAGCTGCATTGAAAACTTTGGCTACAAATCTTCCCTTTCCATGAACCAGAGCCTTTGGGACATGCCTTAAAATCCCAAGCAAGCCCCCCCCTCCCCCCCCCCCCCCCCTCTTAGGCAGGGCATGACATAATTTGACACATTTATATGATGGGCCCACGCTCGGTTGCAAATAATTCAAAATGGTGGCAGGCAGCCGGAGATTAAAAAAAAAGTGCAGAGGAATTCTTTTCATTAATACCTGTGGAATAAGCGCACTTACTGTTTTTAATCAATGTTATTGCTCTTGAAGCCATCAAACAACTCCTCAACGTTGGACGCACAAGTTGCGAGCCCGCAAGCCTGAGCAGCACCAAACATTAAATTCATGCTAGCAACTGATGTGGCCCCACGTCTGTATGTCCGATTAGGGCAACCTAGAACGATTCCAGCTCACTCTGGTCTGATGAAAATGGCAACGATGAAAAGCCTATCGCCTCCCAGCTATAGACCGTTTCCTTGTAGGCGCCGCCATGTTGCCTAGCGGGCGGAGCCATCTCCAATCTGGCAACCCACTGGCTTGTGCAACACTTACTTTTGCATAGTCGGTATGGGGGTGGTGCAGTTTTCGTTGTTTTTTTTTAGCTCAGGCGTGCTCGAATTCCCCTAAATTGGGGCTCTGTATATATGAGATGAGTCTGTGCAATGTCCTAACAAGTTTGGAGCATGTCATCGCCACCGATTTTAACAGACGCCGCCGCGAAAGTACCGTGGTGCCGTATGTTTACGGCGAGTTCTTTCTGCTTGCAAAGCGCACACGTTTTCACACTTTCTGGCTGAGCAGGAGCACCCTTTGGGGATACAATGAAATTTTTTTTCCCCTTAGTTGTATTTTTATGAAAGACAGAGGGGGGGGGGGGGGGGTGAATGCACACTGGCTGGTTTCGGTTACATCCATCGGTGGTTTCTGCTTTTTCTTTCTTTTGTCTGTTTATTTTTTTCCTTTCACTCAGTAACACGATTGACAGGCGTGGGCTAGTGTCTGTGTCACGAGAAAGGAATGGGAGAGGCGGGAACGAGGGTGATAAGGAACATGACAATCAGCCATTGGCTCTGGCGAATGGCTAGGCAGAGTCCGCAGGCAAGAAATTACAAGTCCATTATGAGTGGCGCTTTTCTCCGTCAGCTAAAGTGCTTGTGCCTACCTCAAACCAAGGTGTACAAGCCACCGATGGAGGGACTGTTGCTATTGTTGGCATGTGCTCTGCTTAAGTCCTCCCTGCCAATATACATGATGTCATTCTTGTCTCCATAATCGAGCACTGGGTAAAAATCTCATCTGTATAGAAATTAATAATAAGCAACCACACCTATTCTCTCCTCGTTAATATCATGCTAACTATACAGGTGCTGGCACAAAAGATATTACTGACTCGTATATGCACTCTGCCGCATCCAGTCCTCCTCAGAGACGACTGTTGCACCTTAGGCAAGCCTTTGCATCATCACATTGCAGTGGCATCAACGTTTGGGAACATGGTTGCCTCTGGCTTTACACCAGCCAGCGCCTCTTCTACTTCTTCAGAGCCTGGGAGAACGCTCTCTCCTGGCCATTGGGTGCCTGTGTCACCACCGCTTGGAGCTGCTGCATGGCAGCGCTGTGCGAGTAGGATGCACAAAGCTGGCGTTGAGCTTCCGCGCACAGTGCGAAGCTCACAATATCATGTTTGCATTTGTGTTTGATTGCATTCATGCTCTCATGGTTCTGCAGGTTCGTATTCCGCAGGCAGTCTGTCTGGTCGCGCAGCCTATGCGAAATTTGATTTCTCATTAGATTTTTTTTTCTTTTACAGGCTTTTACAAACATGTGTCCCGCATGCCTCAGTATGTATTACTCTTATGTGTCATTGTGCAAATCAAACAGAAAGCTTCGAATTATACTAAAGCATGCAGCCGCCATTTAAGAGCAGATGACTTCATAGACAGAAAAAATCAGGGATTCACGAAAGATGTAATCCTGTCTGTCTTTCCAGACTACCCTTCACATTTCCAGCCCAAGGCAGCAATTGAACGAAGCATGGCAAGTGTCGCTAAACATGACTGCGTTGTGAACAAACACTCATTGAGTGCTTGCACCAACAGCAATACTCCAGCAGAAGCGCACGGCAGAACGCACTGTTTTTGTTTCTGTGTTTGAACTATCATGGTTTAAGCTCTCAAATGGTGGAATCACACTGCATAACTAATTTTGTGGCACTAGCTGTGATTGCTTACAGTGGCAACAAATGGATTTTCAAAAACTTATGAAATGAACACGAAATTACGTATCAGTGTTGACGTGGCCTCACCACATTACACGTTATTTAACGCATGCACCCCTGCCTGAGCACAGCAGGCTACACGAGTAGAAAGGACAGGGGCTCTTTCAGTGCGCAGTGTTTCTGCATTAGACACAGGCAAACACTGCCTTAAAAATCAGCTCTCAAGAGAGTGACCGGTAACAAAACAATTTTCCACGCCTTGGATTTCAACTGGGGTGCACTCTCATATCGGCTCAGCCACTCAGCAGACGATACGTGACCGCATTGAACTGCAATAGCCGCCAACAAGACGAATACCTCTACAATGGCTCGACTGCCCAAAGCAACGAGTGCATCAGAGTTCTTGATTACAAAAGCTTGGCTGTACTTAATAAAAAACGAATTCAGTCATCAAGGCATCCATTTAACATCTGTGAGTACAGCCACGGCCTGCATGTTACATGAGCAACAGTGCAATGTTGATCCTACTCGTGTAGTGGCAGGTGGTGGCAAAAATCTGTACTAGGGCCGACGGCCGGTTCCCACTGTACTCCTCTCCTTTTCCCAGGCATTGAAAAAATAGAGGACGCGCTGCACCAGCTCAAACTGGAGCTTTCTGCCATGTTCCTGAAGGCTTTAGAGACATGCTTTGCCTTGACAATCAACCCTTATGCGAAACATCTGCCGTTAAACAATAAATACTGCTGATGCAAATGCAATTCACTAATGTCTCTGTTGTATTTCCATACTGGTGTCATTTTATTTCAAATCGGTGTCATTAACCAGTGCCCTTAAGGGGAGATGCTACTCGAAAATGAGTTTCTTTAATTCTTGGCCTAGAACTCTGAAATTTTCGGCACAAGTAGACTTTGTTATGCCGATTTCAAAACTGCAATTAGTTTTATTGTAGCTATAATGGTTCTTGAGTTAGAACAGCTGTGATAACAAGATATTAGGTCTTTTGTGCACACTTTTTAGCTTATTAAAAATTTTCACACAGCATTTCAATATGGCTCATCCTGCTGCACAGGGGCAGTAGTGTGCAAAAAACTACCTAAAATGTGGAGATAACATGCTACGCTTGCTCCATTTCCAACAAAAAACCAGAGGTGCCTGTTGTGTACTGCAGATTTCCCTTACATGTATTTCAAACTACAAAACAAAAGTTCTGTAATACATAATCCAAATTCTGTATGAACATCAACATTGCATGCTGTCTGGAGATACTTTGTGCAAAATTTCATAATGAGTTGCCAATATTAAGTACCTGAAAGCTTGTGCACAACATCAAGACAATTTTTATATGTTGTGTACAATCTTTCAGGCACTTAAAGTTGTCAGACATTAAAGAAATTTTGTACAGAGTATCTCTAGACAGCATAGAGTGTTGACATCTATACAGAATTTTGGTTATCTATTACAGAATTTTTTGTTTGGCATTTGATTGATTTGTCGGGTTTAACGTCCCAAAACCAGCTCTGATTATGAGACGCCGTAGTGGAGGTCTCCGGAAATTTCGACCACCTGGGGTTCTTATTGTTTGGCATTTGAAGTGCATGTAAGTGGAATCTGCAGTATACGACAGGCACCTCTGGTTTTTTGTTGGAAATGGAGCAAGCGCAGCATGTTATCTCCACATTTTAGGTAGCTTTTTGCACACTACTGCCCCTGTGCTGCAGGATGAGCCATATTGAAATGCTGTGTGAAAATCTTTAATAAGCTAAAAAGTGTGCACAAAAGACCTAATATCTTGCTATCACAGCTGTTCTAACTCAAGAACCATTAGAGCTACAATAAAACTAATTGCAGTTTTGAAATCAGCATCACAAAGTCTACTCGTACCAAAATTTTCAGAGTTCTAGGCCAAGGATTAAAGAAAAACCTTTTTCGAGGAGCATCTCCCCTTAACAGTAGACAGTGGGCAGAGTAGACTTCTTTTCAAAATATTCTCTCACCTTTGTGGGTATTAGTGGTGCCAAAAAAGCAGCCCTGATAGGGCAGTCTATTGATAAAGATACAGTATACAATCTACAAAAACACACAGAGTCTATGAGCTGCAGGATTTGCTTGTTTACATTACTGTGAATCATCATACCGATACACAAGGGCCGCTTCAACATGGCTTCGCTGGAGATGAGTAGGAATACACTGCTTTGTAGCCACCATTTTAAGGCAGAACTGGCATTAGCTGATCTTGGGATTGTAGAAGCATACTGAGTAATGTTCATTTATTCGAGTTTGAGAAATAAAAGAAAATATATCTTTTTCAAAAAAAAAAAAAAAGTCACACGATTGTAGTCTGCTCCTAGTCAATTTGTTCAAAGAGCAGGATATTTCAACCTGTATAGGAAACAAGTTTTCCCTCATGCATGCAGTGCAATATTATTTCACTCACATGTTTACTGGAGCCTCCACGACGGAGCAGCGCAATTTTCTGACTACGTACAAAAATTTTTCTAGGGCCCCTTTAAGGACGGCAGATAACTACCACCAGTGCAGCACAATGTGCATGTGGGAAGTTTGCTGGGAAATATGAGCTTAAACATATCCAAGGTTTTGAGCTGGCCAAGCATCACCTTCACACATGCATGATGTTTCATGCATGGTGACAACTCTGCAGGCTAGCAGTAGTGTCTAGTTTTCATACTTTCACACTGCTCATTCATTCTTGGCAACCCACAAGAGTGCATGTATCAAATCATCCCCCTCTCATTCACATACATGCACCTCATTGGCAGGTTAACTTTGTAGCTACTGTGCTGCAAGACAGTGGGGTATCTGCCACATTTATGAAAAAGCTGAAAGCATGACCCCCAATGAAATTGATAACAAAATGCTTCCTCACCACAAAAGTGCCGAGGTCATTTAAAAAACACGGTTTTTGACAAACTTTATATGTACACCACTCATACGCTCATTTTCCACAAGACTTCCTGAAGCTACCACAGTGACATAGACAACCAGAGCGTTGAACTGAAGCTGAAGGGGTTCAGAAATATTGATAGAGTTCAGAAGCACTTTAATGTACAAGAAACAACAGTTGTTGCATACTACATGGTGAGATCGATTCAGACTCAGATTCAAGTGGTTCAGGTGCATCGCTTCTGCAATGCAGATGACTGGGTCTCCGAGCCTGCACAAGAAGCTCACTTGTGCAAAATAGTGACTTAGCGCTTAATAAGCATGTCTCACCCTTATGCAGCTGATCAATTAGCTGTCTCGATTTAGACAAAGCAACCTACTTCACCAAACTCAATACCCTCGTGTTTCTTGAAAATGATACATGATACTAAGCCTTTAGCTCAACGAGGACAGCGGGGTCAGGCACACCATCTACGCCAACGACATCACGCTCTGGCAAGGGAGGCAGCAACGTCCACATTGAGGACATGCTGCAGGTGGCGGAAGACACCATCGAGGAGCAACTGGACGGCTCGGGGCTGGTGTGTTCACCGAGCAAGTCGGAACTGCTGGTGATTCCAACGAAGGGAGTGAGAAAGGAGCAAGGCCCGAGAAGGGACCATGAGAAAATCATGATACGAACGAGCGGCGGCCAGGTGATCCTGCACGTCGAAAAGATCCGGGTGCTGGGCATGCTCCTGGAGCGAAGCAGAGTCAATGGCAAAACCATCAACCGCCTAACGGCCAAAGTCAACACGGCCATGCGCCTCATAAAGAGGGTATCGAGCAGAAGGGCCGAAGGCATGAAGGAGGCCAGCCTCTCGCGGATGGTCCAGTCCTTTCCCGTGAGCTATACTGCCTATGTGGCGGCCTTCCACAATTGGAAGGTACATGAGCGCAACAGGATCAACGCGTTCACACGAAGGGCCTACAAGGCAGCACTAGGGCTTTTCGACTGTGCAAGCACGGAGAAGCTCCTGTCGCCGGAGGTGCTCAACACCCTCGAAGAGATTGCAGAAGTGCCGAGGACCACCCAGCTAGAGCGGTTCTCGGGCACCAGAACCAGCCGGCAGGTGCTACGTAACCTAGGACTGGAGCAGGGGAGAGCGGATGAGGAGATTGCAGAAGCAGAGGTACCAGAGGGTGTGTGGTGACACGTGTGCCCAATACCCATAAACGTGAATCCCGAGTTCAACAGGGAGCAGAGGGCGGCAAGGGCCAGGGCCTTGATCGACCTCCACACCAAAGACAGCGGTGCCGTATATGTGGACGGGGCAGAATATCAGGACAGGAGGGGAGCTCACGCTGCGGTGGTGGTCAGCGCAGTCACCGGTGAGACGAAGGTGATGGCGAGTATGCGGGTACGGGCGGCACATCGAGCCGAGGAGGTAGCCGTCGCCCTCGCCCTCGCCGACGCCGGATGCACGACCGTGCCGAGTGATTCCAGGACCGCGATGCGGAACTACACCAGAGGCAGCGTGTGTGCGGCAGCAGTGCGGGTGCTGCACGCGATGAGGCCAGCAGACAGAGCGGTGACAATGAAGTGGTCCCCGGCCACTATGGGTAGGGACGTGTCGGCCCGCGGCAACGCGAACTACAAGACAGCCAACGAGGCGGCGCGATGTTTCACATACCGCGCCGCCCAACCAGCTGACTCGACAGAGGAGTGGTGGTGCGAAGCCAAAGACAGGATGACAGAGCACAGTGAATGCTGAAATAGTATAGACTAGGGCGTGGGACTGTGCCCCCGCCTCACCTGGGCCTGACCCGAAGCAAGGCGGTGATGTTCCAGCAACAGCAGACAGGGTCACTACCCACGCCAGTGCTCACGAAGCACGTGTGTTCCAGTGTATACGCAAGTGACTTGTGCTGTGTGTGTGGATCGGAAAGGGCTACTGCGGCCCACATTTTGTGGGATCGTGAACAGAATCCGAGGGAGGTAAGGAAAGTGACGACGATCCCGCCGTGGCTTGCTGCCACCATGGGAAGCGACCAACGGGAAAAGCAGACACGGGAGAGGTCCAGCATATTTCAGCTGCCCTCGAAAAATAGCGCCCGAGCAAGAAGGCCAGGTGCTCGTTACCACCCCAGCACAGGGGCAGGCGCGTGTGCCAGAAGAAGGTGAGAGTAGAGAAGGCTGCTTGCCGAATAGAAGACGTCACGCCAAGGTGATGTGTGGCCGCATCATGATGACCCTCCCCTCGCAGGGCTAGGATAGTCAACTGCCGGATGATCAAATAAAGTATTTTCATCATCATCATCACTCAACACTATACTCTGTTTCATACATCAGATGCAACCCTGTGAAGGCTGTACATGTAGTTCACAATGAAAAGAAGAGGTATCGCTCCGAGAAACTAATGACAAACAAAACACTAACTTGCATATTTCGGTTCTTTCCCCAGCAATACGAGCATTTTTTTTATCAAGCTTTATTATCAACTGTATTATGCTTTAAGGCCGCTGGCAAAGCATTTATTGTTTCTTGCTGCCTGCAAGCAACGCACTACCTTTTTTGTCGTGGAAATAAACAGCGCAAGCAAAAGCACTAGCTTTGACATCACTGCAGCTGACCAATGAAGTGGAGTACAGATGCATTCATGCCGTACAGCTTTTATATCAAACTTTAATGTGACAATGTACCAGACGCAATTCTGCCATTTCCCGTGCATCAACTAATGTTAACTTTTGTTACCACATACACTACAAAACTCCATTTTATTTCATTAGACACCATATTCGACAGTCATTTTTCAGACATTTACATTCTGCAAGAGGACCTCTTCTGCTACCATCCCATAATCATGGTTAGAAGGACACTATCTCTGGCAACAGACTACTGGAAATGCCGCTGTATATCTGAGTTCACTACCACGGCTCCTGGATGCAAAGCGCACAGAGTGTGACCTGCTACATGCTCTGAAAATGGTGTGAGTGGGCCTAGTTACCTTAGCAACCGCCGCAGCGCCACCAGGGTGAAGGGGCGCAATGGATTTCACGAGCGCCCGTGGGGAGGTGCACGGGGTGCTGCGGAAGTTATGTTTGACTGTACGCATCTTTCTGCTGCCCGTGAAATTTTCTTTGAAAGACCAAATAGAATACATATGGATTACTTACTGCTCTTGCTTGAAGCCATCTGCAAATGTTTCGGAATTTCTAGGCTTGCCCGGACAGAGTTGTGACTGTGTACCGACTGCTTTTCAAGGAAAAAGTTGTCGTGGTAATATTTTTCCAGCGTCCTAAAGAGTCATGGCTCAAGTTTTTGTAGTAGTTCACATTCCTAAAGATGCCCTAGCAAAGCAAGACATTACGGCTAGTGCTGCCTGTCACAAGGCATGCTGGGCTGTTTCGCTGCTTCAGCAGCGTTGTGAAATATATTAGGAAATTTTAGCGTGTACGGTAACCAGTATAGACGGTTTTGCTGTTTGCAAACAAACAGGAATGCACCGACCGGTCTGCCCAAGAAGACTTCCGGTGAGGCACTTCTGGTAATACTTTTTCAACGGTCCTGATGGTGTTTGCCTGGTGTGTTTGAGTTTGTTGCTCTATTATTCCTGGCTCATTCCTTCAGATGTGTGTAGAGCAATGTCTAGCGTCTACATGAAGGGGCTCAACGACGTCGCACGGGAGAGGTACAAACAGAAATTGAAGTGACGAGGAGAAGAGTTGCCTGATCCGCTGGATAGGTAAGTTAAAGAAGCTTGAAAGGCAGCTACATGATGAGCTGACAAACGATCTGTGTGACTGCATGTCAGCTGATGTTGCTGAGCAAAGTTATGTTAACTGCAGAATTCTTGCAAAAGGTCAGCAAGATTTCTCAGTTGGATGACAAGCCTGTTAAACAGCAATAAAATGTTAATGAAAAGCAAAAAGCAGAGAGCAAGTCGAGTCTGAGAGAGCATGCCTCGTTTTGTTAAAATCACAGGTTAAACCAATGGCTAACTTTAGTGTGACAACACCCCCATTAAAGAAAGTCATAATAATTAACAAGTTTTTCACATAAGGAGTGGTGTTGTGTACGGAATGCCACTTTGCATAAACTCGTAACCCATGCTTTATCACATGTATTATAAGCTGCCTAAAATGGGCTAGTTGACACACTCAAAAGTTTAGTCTAGGCACACAACATTACGATGAAATGCTTCTTACTACGCCTGCATCCCACCGAGTACATTTGATCGAGATCGATGCTGATCGGAATCGATCACAATATAAATGTATTCTGTGTGACTGAGATAAATGAAACGTACTCATGTCATGATGTCAGGAGCAGCTGACCGAGTCACATGACCTATACATGAGTACACTATTCATGAACCAAACTTTCAAGTTAACCCGCCTACATCTACAGTCCACACTCACACCAAAAGATAAATTAGCTAGAGTGCGACAATGTCCATTGGCGCCAACACAACAGGCGATGAGTCAGTTTCTCGCACCGATGCGAACCCATTCACAGGCGTCGCTCTCATAAAAAGCAAGTGCAACCCAATGTACATACACTGCGCGGTGATTCATGTTGAGCTTGGCTGCTTTGGTGTCCCGAGTGTTGCTTCGAACTGTAAACATCACTGGTAAGGTGCCAACTAAAAGAAACACCTTTACGATGGATTTTCGGCTTTCGCCACCTTTCACATTTTGCTCTCCACTTCAGGCATCAGCGCAGTTATGTGTCATGGGTGGGATACGACGGTGTGCGACGCGTTTCTTGTAATTGGGGACCTTAGACTAACGTTTAGTCTCTGTACCATTATAGGGTATACGTTCAGCTTTATTTGCCTTTGATGGACTGGGCAGAACAAATCTGTGCGCTCTTTGTAGGATTCCAGTTTTCTCACCTGATCGCTGCAATCCAAGAGCCCTTTCTCTTGGGATAGCAAATTAGTTCTGGATCGCAAACTGCATGCTGGCACCACACAGCAGTGCCCGAGCTGCGAGCGCTTCATTAAAATAAATACATCCGCGGAAAATATCGAGCAGCTGTGTCCACCAACACAGGCTAAAACCACGCTAAAGCAAGGTAAACAGTAAGTTTTCTAGGGCACATTTCCGGTGAATGCACAATGCTGCCAGGTAATGGCAAGCACTGGTGAAACCGTCTATACAACAAAGCATAGTGGATACCAGATAGCGTACAGTGTCGTTTGCACAGTCAAGTGGTGCCAGCTATGGGTGATAAAAGCTTTGCGTGTTGCAGTTAACCGGACCCGCTAAAATTCCCCATCACCAGCCTAAACAGTGGAACATTGGTTTGGTTAACACCACATATCAGCTCTGTCAACTAACCATGCATGCCAGACCGCTAGAGGTTGGTTGTGTGCAGTATTTTGTGGCACCCGATCGTACATTAGTCAACTGCTTGCCTATCACATGACCAGGGCCTGTTTCCCATGATTAGTTCCCTAAAATTTTTTATGAGTAGGTTTCAAGACTGTGACAAGAAACTCTCACCAAGCATTTTTTTCCCTCCTCCATGGCAGGAAATATGGGAAATGGCTGCGTAAACTACATTCTTGCACAATTTTGACTTTCTTCGTAACAATTGTGCTTAAAAAACCATTTTTAATGAGCACTTGGCAGACATTTTCAGTGCAATCGTATTAATATAGTGCAGAATATATAAGCTTTCTCACTAGATTTTTTGTTTGCTAGTTTTGCAATTTGAAGCCTGTGTCACCCCTTAATCTTTAAGGCCATCACCCCCGATCAAGGATGCAGAATAACATGCTGAAGCCTACTTTCTTTTCCTCACACTGCTCCGTAGGTTTACTGCGACTGTAAGGCACCACATGTATTCTCAGGCTAACAGGGTGCCAGACAAAATTAAAAAAATAAAAAATATTTTAGCAACAAAGGTAACAAGGCCATTGAACCACAAAATGCACCTGAAGTGCTTTTTTAATCTTTTTATGTTAATGTACAATAACAAACCATCCTGCATCGAACCTGTCTTATGCCAACATTAAAGCACCTAAAAAAAAGGGCCAACCAAGCTGATACTTCTGATTTGGCAACCACTCCAAAGCACACTAACGAGCATGAATTAAGCGTTGAATTGTTGAATGTGACACTACCATGGGCCTGCGCATGGCACATAAGTCTTGCACTGCCGCTCCCAAATGGTTCTCTTGCTGCCCACGAACTAAGTGCAAACACAGAATTCAATGTATCAATGCAAAAATGCAATTCGCAATATTTTTCTCAATATTGAAAAACTGGACAAGTTGATGAGCGGAGATTCCTTGCGCAAAGTTTGAGGAGCCCTGTATTACAACATTAAGCATAATCAAACCACTAAAGCCCTCTGTGATATTTTAAAGCACCCTCTCAACCAATTATTAGCCCACCACAATGCAAAAAAAAAGAGAAAGCGAGAAAAGGTATGCATGCATTGAAAGCATGTGAACCGGTGATGGTTAGAACAAAGCAGCAAGAATAAGCACCAAAAAAGGCAACAAAACCAGTTGCAATAACCAATAAAAATGTATATTTATTGAAAAGTAAAATGCAAGCAATTGGTCAAAGCATAAAAGCGGTTTGGCACAAACACGCACACGAAACCCCCAAGAATCAGTGACGCCTGTCACGATTGCGGTTAGAATCATTAGCAGATGAAGCTGGCAAAGGCTCGCTTGGATCTGCCTGGGGAAGTGCCTCCACGCCCTGAAGTGAAATCACGGGGGGGAAAATCAAAATTAAGGGCAAAAAAGAAACACCCAATGTTTTTCTAGATCCATGGCTTACTTATTCATGCCACTGGCATATTCTGATACACAAAGCAGCCTCAAGAGATCTGAAACATTTTTAATGGACAAGGCATGCTTTTGCTAAGCAGTTCATTGGACATGTTCTTTTACCCGTGAATTCACTTGAGTATATATTTCTGACTTAAAAACCTTTTTTATGTTCTTGTATTGGCATAGAGTTCATAGTACCAAACAGGCTAATAGTGGGCTTTTCTCCAATGGAGGATAGGATAAAAAAGGATCAAGTGGGTACGGCAGCCATATTTTATCTTCTCTAAATATGTTGACATGATAGTTTTACAGTTCACTTCCATTAACCTAATACTAAAAGAAAAAACAAAATCAGTCAGATAATTTGGCAATTAAAATTAGGCAAGAGGCACAAAAAAAAAAAAGGAAATACTTCACCTACTCATTTGGCATTATATTTTGCATGATTGTAACACAGCCCCATTATTTTCAACCAAAGCAGAAAATTAACTGTAAAAAGACACTTAAGGACCTAAGCACCATATAAATCAAGTGACCACACCATTTTTACAGAAACAAAAAGTGAATTATAGGGCATAATTTCTATGGCTGCTTGGGGTGGCAGTTGAACTAAAAAAAAAAAGACTCCCAGGTCTGCAAAGAGGACACATCTCAGTGACAGTGTAAGCCAGAATATGCCGAGTGTTTTTCGTTTCGATCTTCTTTCATTCCTGCTTCTCCCCTACCATCCTCTTCTTTTCCTGCTTCCTATTTTTCTTCCAGAGATGCCACTGGGGGCTTCTAACTTGGAGCAAATTTCGGAGCAGAAAAATTTTATTTTGGAGCATTTTGGAGCAGGTAGTTTTGTATATATATTAGAATGCTTTTGAGCAAGTAGTTTCTCCTTTGGGAGCACCAAACAAGGAATGTTTGAATAATGGAATCCACATGTTCTCCATAATTTGCATGCCCTTCTATGGATGTGATGCCCACGCACACACAAAGCATATAAACATCCTCCGCAGAGGTGCGTCTGGCTTAGCAAAGAAGTGGTAAGTAAAATCCCAAGAAGGGGCCTTTTACTCGTACAGTAGAATCTCGAAGATACAATACAGTTTACGCAAATTCCCTGATGATATGAACTTTAGAAATGTCCCAAATGGTATGCACTACATAGGATAGCTCATATGGTCCATGCTTATATACGAATATTTTCTAATATGTCACTGGTGGCATGAAAATGAGAACCATCACTGCCAGGAAACGGGCCAGTGCGGCTGCTCAGAGAATCATCTGCAACCACGGGACCTCCTCTCCGACCTCCAGTCCCTGCCTGCCCAGCAGTTGCGAGAAGGTGAGAAAATGAGTCGGCAATCGCCTCACTCTTTGCAAGCATGAGGTCACATGACTATCTATCACCAATGCTTGCATCCCGAGCCTACCACATTCTAAAGGTGCTTCCCTGAGCGCATCACAGTGATAAGTGTTCACAAAGGTCACAGGTGCGAGAGCAAGCACTGATGAGCCCCCGGTGTACAAAGTGAAAACTGCACCAGCGTTACAGCGTTACTGAAGAGTAGCTGGCTCGAGAACTTGGGGCAATGGTATGCTTCACTGTCACTTATAATTACCAATGTGCCAAGGGTTGGATTGCCACCTGTTGAGCCATTCGGTCTGCTCCAATCTGAACACCGGCTCGTCTGATCCTTGCGGTAACCGTTTGCTATTTATTGGAGTACAAAGCTGAGAAAGTATGCACTTTGTTTTCCATGTGCTTTTGACCGTTGCTTTCCTTAAATGAGCATTTCATCACAGGCAATGCATACAGTATAACTAACAAAGTAGCTGGTCGACAAAATCTTGGCGAAAAGGCTTAGCAAGCAAGCATTTCAAAAGCAATCACGGTGCACAGTTACCATAGGTGCCTCAAAGCATGCCGACGCGCATGTGTTGCAGACTTCAATAGACTGGCCTTTGTTCATTTATTTTTTTTTGTTTTGTTTATTTGCTTTTACAAGCAACTTTCATGCGGCAGAAGGCCGTAAACGGAAATGAAAAACTGAGTTCCAGTGATCGCAAGATGACAGTGTTTGGTGGTGGGAAAGATAAGAAATGGCTCCACTAACAGTGTCTTTGTGCTATCTCAGGTTCTTCATTTGCCTTCCACAGCGGGAGGTGGAGGGGGTGGGGGGACTTCTAGTGCCTTGTGAATGATATCATGCTGACTTCGCATAGACTAGATATCACTGCAGATGCCACAACAAATGCCTCTGTGATACGAGTCTGGCATTTTTTGCCATGTCGTCACCTCCTCCCCTCCCTTGACGACTACCGATATGAATTCTGAAATCGTGGCAGCATTGTGTGCTTGCTTGTAAGAAGGGACCTTACTGAGACTGTCAGAACGACACAACTATCGGATTCTGAAGAAGTTAAGCATTTAAAAATTCACATATGACTTTTCCTTTCTAAGGCTCATGGTGTGGAGTCTCTGGGGCATTCGGGCATGTTTGCCGGAGTTAGGCGCAACTTGGTGCGGGGCGGTATCACTGTTCATCATTGTCGTCGCCTTCCTTTTATTCTTACTCATCAACTTTTTCCTCCTCTTTTTCATTACCATCACTTCTACTTATTCGCTGCTGTAGTTTTCTTCATATTTTTTTCTCCTCCTCCTCCCCCTCTGCCCTCGTCTCCTTCAATAGAACCACAGCCAACAGCTGAAAACTAATTATGTACTGGAACACTATTCCTTTCCCATTAGAGCCACGGCTGAGAACACAAAGTGCCCAGCCATGTGGTGAAAGACAGGGTTTTGTGGCACCCCTCCTATGAAGCTGGGTTAAAAATCCCCACAGACAGTTTTTTTTTTTTTCGTGTTTTTTTTTTCTCTCTCTTATCGAGAGTGACAGCAGTTACAGGCACTAGCAGTGGACCCCAGCCGAAAAAAACAATTGGAACCATTTGGAAATATCAATGGGTCCAAATGGAAATGTCACTTCCCAATTGGGCCATTTGGCATTACCAACAGGACCAATAGACCCTTTTCATAAACTGTAAAGCTATAGCTTCCCTGCAATGCAACTTGCCCTACTAATGGCGACAGCTGCCTTTATTTAAATGCTGTCAAAATTCAAGTTGCACATGCTGCGACCCATTTTTTGGGGATGTTTGTATCAGAAGGGCTGCGTCGACATTTTACATGCCCTATCGCAAGCAAATTGAGCTTGCACACGTTGTTTGCCGGATTGCCAATGCCGCCATTAGTAGGGCAAGCTGCATTGCAGGAAAGCTAGCTTGCAGTTTATGAAAAGGGTCTATTGGGATAGCTGTCATTGCCGAATGGTTCGAACGGAAACCATTTGGGCCAAGTGGTTCAAATGGAAACCAGTCAGGCCAAATGGAGGTTGCGGGCTCGCTTCCGATTGGGCTAATATACAGCCTCCAACCGGGAACGAATTAACCTCTGACATAGAGCAATACATCCTTATTGAGAAATGGTGCCTGTCCCTTTCATGTATTACGCCTCCAAAGAAATGTTTCTCGCGAAATTCGGTTCTGTCTGCATCCTATATTCCACCCTGATTTGCACGAGACAGCGTCATCAACATCAGCCACACGTGGTTGTAGGCAACGGCAGCAGCGGTCGCGTCTGTCTGTGCTGTGGTGCCGAGTGTCTGTGCATCGTTCTCGTTGTATTCATGTGTACTGCAGCTATCTGTTGTGAGATGAATGCACTGGGAGCTTTACGGCCATGATCATTTACTGTGGTGTTCGATGTGGTGTTGATAAGCGTTTGGAAGTTGTGCGGGTTATGGATAAAAATCAAGAATGTTAGCCCTAACAACTTCCCGGCGACCTATTTGGTGAGCTAGGTGGACCGTGGATGTACTCAACCGGCTCGTGTGTCCCCGCCGTTCCAGAATTGCGCAAGTCAAAGCTAAGCTTACCCGTTTTCAAAGCTTGCTGGTGTTTAATTCGTACTATAGACTGTTGTTAACGCTGGTTTATTGACTGTTTCTGCGCAGGCTGCTGCGTGAGAGCTAGACGACTGTGGGTTGTGGCAAGAACGAGTGACCTGCCAAATAATTACCATGCAACATGCGTTTTAAATAAAGCAGCTTTTCTGTTTTTCACTTAATGTATCAGTGTCAAATGTACTTCCCGTTCTAATAAGCGATTATTGCATGAAGCGGCTCCTTTGTTGGTTATAGAATACGATTTAAAACAGCAAGAAGTAACATGCATGAACACATGAAAGAGCATCATGCAGTAGGCCCAAAAACTCTTGGTTGTGTTCCAGTAGCGCCAAATAATGCACATGGCATTAAAACGAGATTGTCTAAAATGTGTATACAGCCAGCGCTGCACAAGTCAACCAAGCTAGGGAGCATCTACTGAAGTGTGATATATGAAATGAAACATGGACAGCACAGGAAAGAGAATATTTCGCGTCATATATCATGCTTTATTATATGCACTCTAGCTCGGTAGACTCATGCAGCGCCAGCTGTGTTCACATTTGAGACAATCTGTTCACATCTGAGACACCATTTGGCCCTACTGGAATACGACCAACTCGTTATGGGCTACTGCACCATAAGAACCAACTGGACTAGAACCAATTGGCCCAACTGGCGTACAGCCAATTGGTCCAATTGGCCCAATGGTGTACTAATTTACAATTGGGACCAAGTGGAAATTTCCCAATTGGTTCCAATTGTTTTTTTCGACTGGGACAGTGTCACCATGAAAATCGGCCATTAAAAGAAGCCCATAATGATTTACACTGTAAAATCACAATGATAAGGAAGTGCTTTAGAAAGGCATGCTTTGTGTATAAATGCCCAAGCTTTTGAAGCTGGCTAGCACAGACCGACAGTTTCACCAACGAAGCAGTCCCAGCCTTGTTGACAGTGACTTCACTTCCATAAAAGACACTTTTGAAGACCATATAACGATGCCAGTGAAATGCTGCTTGTATACATGGAAGAAAGCATGGATGATGCGATTGTCACAGCGGTGCACTGTAGCACGGAGCTTGCGACCGAAGACAACTCAGGCGCAGAGGATGACATACATCAGACAGCTGATATTCTTTGCAAAACAAACCTGCTCAAATATCTGACCAATGTCAAAATCAGGGTTCGTACAGGCATTGAAAGAAAAAATTCAAGGGTTTTCAAGGACATTCAAGGCCCTATTGGAGGATTTTCAAGGCCCTTAACTCTCACTGCAAAGTGAAAGTAAGAAAGGCCTCAGACCATGACATTTCACGTAGGCGCATTTCTTCTCGCCACAACAAAACGCCTTTGCTACTTCACTGTCTGGGAACATCCGCCGGAATAACCCCCCTGCTTGGGATGACGTCCGGTATGACATATGGGACGTGACCACCTTCAAGGTCCAGAGAATTATGGCGTCAGTGACAAGCTCGTGCGCATTACAAGCATCGTTTAGGCTTGGCAACACCTCCCGAGGCATTGCGCTTGGTGCCTGCAAAGGAGGCACGGCAGCGAACTGCTCTGTCGCGACAGGAGTCAGGTAACGTTTCAGTGTGCTCACTTGCGCCACATTCATTGCACAAATGTGCTTCGCACTTTCCATATGACTTTTCAAAGCCGATTCACCCATGCCAGTCACACTGAAGACTTTGCCGCAAAGCTTGCACTTAGCCCGATGCGGACTCGTCTCGGGTGCAATCCACTGCTTGTAGTCGTTGTGATATAGCCACGTAGGCTGGAACTTGCCTTTTCTGGGCATTGTTGACCAGCACATCATTTCATAGAAGACACGATTATTTAGAAAAGCGTTGACACCAAGGAGGCACTACAACGGTAAAGCCAGCGCACGGGCGTGACCGCGTGACTCGGCGGGTGCTCACACGGCTCGCACAGAGAACACCTATATACCCGTGGCTCGCACTGATCGCACCGCACGACCAGTGTTGCAAGTCGCCTAACGAGAATCAGCTATATAGGTATAAACACCAAGACTTCTTGTTCGCAACAGTTCAGAACTTTCTTTTTAAAAAAGAAAATTTCACCAACAAAAGCCGTTTTCATGCTCATAAATAGAAATTAAAATTTAATATTTATGAAATTCAAGGTATTTCAAGGACTAGTCGGAAATTCAAGGTTTTTAAGGGCCTTGAAAACAGACTTTCGAAATTCAAGGGTATTCAAGGTTTTCAAGGACCTGTGCGCACCCTGCAAAATGTACTGTGCAAAAAAACAGTCTGAGTGACTAAGCACTAGTGTCTAGGCCCTGTAGATGATAAAATAATCGAAAGCACAGTGAAAAAATATCACCAGACTTAATTCACAGCATTCTTCCGCTGATGACATACTGAGCACAAAAATTAAGTGGACCGGCTTTCTTTCTCAATGTTATAGTAGGCGACTGTTTTGTATCTTTGTGTGGGTGCAATTCCCAATAAGTTGCATCTGAAAAGGTGGACTGCCCATGTGGCATGCATAAAAGCCACGAAATGCTTTGGTTACAACACAGTGCCGCTTATAATGTGGTTACAATGCAGTACCGCTTATAAGAACTTACCAGACACAGAAAAACTTCATTTGGACTAGTTGGCTTATACTGGACTGATAATGTGCTTTGCCTGTTTAATAAGAAATTTGCATGTTTAATTAGAAAACAAACATTCATCAATGTAACATGTTTGTGTTTTCTTGACACTCTTGATAACTTGGGTGTTCAGTTAATTTGGACGTATTTTCTGGTCCTGTGAAATCCGAATTGACGTGATTTTACTGTAGTGCACTGGTTCACCAAAATTCCGCTCCGTCACAAAGAAAAAAAAAAAGCGAGAAAACCAGTTTTGAAGCTATAGTCAAGTGGTGCACCATGGGCTAAGGCACCTTCCCTTTACTCCCTCGTACTGCTCGGTGGTATTTATTGCTGCACGAAGATGGCAGATGAAGGAAAGGAGGGCATGCGTGCACCGTTGGAATTGCAAAACATTACTTTCTCATTGCGAGCGTCAGTGCACCCATAACTCGCATGTCTTATAAAATTTGCCTTAATCAAAAACTGCAGAATACCCTTTGCTGACCCAAAAGGGGTACTCCATTTGGTCTGTGAATATATGTGTATACCCCTTTTTTTCATATCGACATGACGAAGCTATCTTCCCCGCAGATTCTTGCACATACGCTCATCATGAATACTGTAACATTCTTTTACTGAATGTAACTTCATAATAATGAAGTCCGACTACTATATTTAAACTAGCATGGCCTGTGCAGCTTTCACCACAATGAAAAATGTGCCATCAGTCAATGTATGTGCTGAAATGAGGGTTAGTAGAGCTTCCACGAAGCATAATCATGTGAAAAAGCAGCATTCTGCCATTGCACTGAGCATGCATCGAGCATATATAAGGTGCCTACTTTGATGGCAGTTTGGAGCACCATGCTGGTGGCATAGCTCAGACCACGGCTGCCCAGAAGCAACATGGTAGTGTAGCCTTGTTCCTTCGCCTTCTCCAACAGTTCATCAATTTCCTGCAAAAAAAAAAAAAAAAGACAGTGCAAGACCTACTCAATTCTGTCATTATGACAGCACCAAGCAATGATGACTACAAAAGAAATTTAGGTATCTGCACTTTTTGTGTTGTAGTTGCTCGAGGTATGCAGTAATATCCTGCACAAAATGGTGCAAACTCACTGGAAGTCATTGCTCTCTTTCAACTGCTGATCACGGAATTCAGACAAACAACGTGTTGTAGCAAGTATCTATGACATGCATTAAAGGGGTCATGAAAAGAACCTGGAGGTGCCAAGTTGTAGCTTTCCCTGCTTTAATAAGCACTCCACATTCGGATCTTAAAATATTTCGGCACAATATTCAGTGCACATTTAATAATGCTTGTTAGAAGTCCTAGTGTTCATACACTCTCGAAACGACCATGCAACACCACAGGCCAGCAGAGGCACTATTCAGCAACGTTTCAGCAACGCCATCTGAAGATATTTAAAACGTAAACATACTGTTAGCTTTCACTGGCTCTAAAATAATCTATATATATGAAAGCCAGAAAGTATGAAAATATTCGCCCCCATGTGGTGCCGCTGTATAAAAGCAAGGCTGGAGCAAGGTTTGTTTTCCCATGGCATAAGAGGGTGCACCAATCTCGGAGGCCACAGTGGCTACTAAGATGATGTCAGCTGCAGAGACTAGGAGAACAAGCACTGGGAAATTGAAACAGTGTTTCTATCACTCTAAATCAAACCATATGATGCAATGAAACAATGTATGCTATAGATTGCAGGGTCAGGATTCTAAATACACATCGTACAAAATTTTCAGAAAATCTTTCTCGCCCCTTCGAAAGTTTATGCATAAGCTGCGCTGCAAGAAAGCTTCTTCTCCCTATCCGCTGCTGTAAAAGCTTTTGCAGCTGAATGTAGAATAAAGCAACTTAAAAGAATAAACTGCAAAGGACAGGCTAACACTCTATATAGTAAACGTAGCACTGCAAGCCTTTCTTATGGTGCCGTGCTACATGTTAAAGTGACGGACAAATGCTCAGACCATCTCATAAGACGGGTCAAGCAAAAAGATAAAAAAGGCCATGAATTACAGTAACAAAAAAGGACCTGTTCTTCATAATATAAGTAGGAATTAAAAACTTCTCCAGTTGGCACAGGAAATCACTAGGGATGGTACATCACACTTCAATTTGTACAAGCCTTGGTGCTAATACTTTGGATGCGATCAGATTAGATGAGTGCACTTACTGTCAGCTGTTATTTACTGACCCTAGTTGAATTAAAATTGCAGTTTTTAGACTATACACCGATTCTGTGCTTTAATAAACGCATATTAGGAGGTATCAGTGTTCACGCTGACAAGTGCCTGTGCCTTTATGGAAACAAGCAGAACAATTATGTGGCAAGTTGTGGAATCACTCACTGCATGGTGGCACACAAGTACTTTTGCTCGTGCACAAGTTTGTGTGTGAGTACCTTGAATTCAGCGGTCTGTACGCCTTTTCGCCGGCTCCCCAACACCATTCTTGCCAAAGCAGCCAGGGTGTGCCAGCACAAACTTCTGGCCACCAAAGCTCCCCGCAAGGCAAGCCCAACATAAATGGTTATTCTCTGCCCCTGTACATGTTGCTTGCCTCATGCGAGTTTCAGTCTTTTGCTCATTTCAGCATGCTTTCAGTAGCCAAAATGTATCTTGTGACACCACTACGACCTGGATGGTGCCGTTGTTCTACCACGCCCACAGTGGCCATGTTATGATGGGAGGTGAAATACAAAACTGCCCCTGTGCTATGCTATGTAAGCCCTCATTGAAAACCCTCAGGAGATAAAAATTAATCTGGAGCCCTACACTGTAATTTCCCACACAGCCTTAGTGGGTTCAGGACGAACATTCACACCCTACATTTCACATAATGCTTCGAACACATGGGTTGTGCAAGCAGTCACACTTTTCTGGCTTCTACCGCAGTTTCTACAGAATCTTTGAAATCTGACATTCACTCTGATCAGTTACACGCATGCACGCACAAACAGCAGGTAAAGACGCCATTGCACTCTGCATTTTGAATTGCCTGCACGCCCAGTGATTCAGGTTTTCAGTTCTGTCGTCCTTCACAATGCACCATACTTTGTACTGCCTCTACCATCGTTTCAATGAGAACGGTGCCACTGCTGCGCTTTCTTGGCTTGAAAACACTTGAGCTGTTTCACCTTGCCACTTATGAGTGAACACATGGTACACGTCTCCACTCTTGTAAACCTCAAACTGTTCTCTTGCTTACAAACGCCCCCTCAACCAGGTACGTGTAGGTATCTCCTGCTGTTTATATGGGGCAGTTTCCTTTGGTCTGACATGAAGGCAAAGCGCACGTCATCAAGTGGCACAAGACATCCGTTCATTTTGAGAGCGTCATGAAAAGTCATTTTATTACTGCAAAGCAAAATGGAAATGAGAGACACTGATAGCAAACTACCGTATTTGCACGAATCTAACGTGCCCTCAAATCTAACATGCACCCAATTTTCACAAGTTCAAAATGAAAATGCACCTGAATGTATTGTTTTAAGAAAGAAACTGTGGTATGCCACTGTATCGCCAATAAGAAGAAAAAGACAAGTATTACTTTCCTTTACAGAATAAGAACTTTGTTCTTCCAGCAGTTCCTTTTCTCTTGCGATCCATTTTTATTGCTTTGAGACCACTTATGCGCACATTTCGATTGTGCCGCGCGCTAGCATGACAAGCTCGGCCTAAGAGGAGTTGCTGAAGAAAGTCTGCAAGCTTGTCTTCGAGTCCCAGTTATTTGCCCATTTTCCCATGACTAAGGCAGCACTTGTCTGCTTCCACCAATGGTGGTAAACAATCACCATAGTTCTCACACATCATTATTTACAGCATAAGGCTACGTCCTCCGGTTAAGGAAGTACTTAAACTCCCTCCATTATTAACAAAAACAGGCAAGCTTCTTAGAAGCCCAGAATGCAGGACTATTTGGAACGCACCTGCTCACGTTGAGCAAGCTGAGGATGAACAAAGCGTCGGTACAGCAGACTGGATCCTTTTGTCACAGGTGACAGAAGCCATAGAACAAACAAGATCTTGATCTCATAGTAAAATGGCATCCTGGAAACAAAGAATGGTATATTATGAAATACAATTAGAAAGTTCTGTGATGAATTATGTGCAGAATTACATATGTGCAGGCAACAGCAGAAAGGTAGGCAGGTAAGCAAGATTAAAGGGGCACCTACACCAAACTTTTGGTGTTTAGATAACCTGCTGGATCAATTTTTGTAAACATGCACATGTCATCTACCAAATCTCAACAGTACATATAACTCTTTGGTGTTTAGATAGCCTGCTGGATCAATTTTTGTAAACATGCACATGTCATCTACCAAATCTCAACAGTACATATAACTCGGAAGGTAATTTGAACGAATAATGAAGTTCATGTGAGCAATTCTGTGCTCCACAGTGCGCCTCACGACATCAATGACATACTCTGGAATGTGCGCAAGAGTATGTATGTGTAGGACAATTGCTAACAGCGTGGCCTACTCATGAAAAGAAAAGTCCCCGAAGAATAACAAGTTGGAGCGCTTACAGCAGACATTCCCAAATCATGACATGAAAGTTACTGCTATACTTAAAATGAAAAGTGGACAACCACTATATTCTCCCGGTCCTAACACACTGTGAAGTAACATGCAGAATAACAAAGCTCTAACACGGTGGTCTAGTGGCTACAGTACTCGGCTAAAGATCCAAGGGTTGCAAGGTCGAATCCCGGCTGCCACGGCTGCATTTCGATGGGGGCAACGTTAAGGCCTGTGTAGTGTGTGATGTCAGTGCATGTTAAAGAACTCCAGGTGGGCAAATTTCTGGAGCCCCCCACTACGGTGTCTCTCAATATCACAGCTGGTTTTGTGAGGTAAAACTCCAAAAATCAATCAATGGAGAATGACAAAGAAACTCAAGTTGAAATTGAAGACCACACAACGTGATAGATGTAACTTTAATTAAGAGACGGAAAGCGAGCAGAATGGATCAGGGAGCAGACAGGAATAATTGATATCATTATGTCAATTAAGCAAAAAGAGTGGACCTGGGCAGGACATGTATTGAGAACAGACAACTGCTGGACAGTGAGAAGAGGATGGATACTAAGAAATGGATAACGCAGCAGAGGTAGGCAAAAGTACTTAAAACAGTAAGCTGGGCTAGTTGAAACGTAGACTTGTAATGCATTTCCAGCGCTAACAAATGCACTTCTGCCTATATACTGTCCTCTCTTCTATCATCTTCCCTTTCCTTTTATTAGCACTAGAAATGCATTACAAATGCAGGTAAAAGGTTAGATGGGGGTGACAAAATCAAGAAATTCGCAAATGTAAAGCATAACCGAATTCCTCAGGACAGGACAAATTGGAAATGATTGGAAGAGGCCTTTGCCCTCCAGTTGACTTAAAATAAGCTGCTCTTGATGCTGCTGCTGCTGCTGATGATGAGATTGGATGACAAATAGCTTGAGCGCTGACCAAAAGTTAGGTTGGTTTTCCAGCCACATACTTCACCACAGTGGAAAGTTGTACAAGTTAGTTTGAACTCATGATAGTTCATGTAGAAATAAGGCATGTGGTTTGCTCACGAAGAAAGGCAGCAAAGAAATAATAGCCACGTAGAAAAGCACTAAAATGGGATGATGCGTCCCTCCCGCATGTAGCATATGATCCTGTGTTCCTTCTTTCCTTTATGGTTATTGCCTTGTGGCTTTGCACGCCATGGTAGTCTTTGTATTATTTAGTGTGTTGTTCACGATGTTTGATTAATTATTCACTTTCAATGGCATTTGAATTTCTATACTTAGTCATTATGGTAAATATGATTCAGTCATAGAATTTGGTGCCATCCTTCACTGCATGCGTGGGTATGCATTCACTTCAAAGTTAGTGGCTGCACCCTCGCACACAACAATGTGGAAGACACACGGCTGGAGAAAGGCATGGCCATGGCACGTATGAAGAGCTTGGAGTACTTGGACATGCGGTGGTGTTTGGCGTGTACAGCTAAGAGAAACAAGGCTACATGTTCCAGCCAATGATGAAGGACTTAGTGAGAACACCACACAGTTGATGGTCTATCTTTGTGGTGACAATCTCTTTTGGCGAAATCTCGACAGTGTCACCTTCAGTGTGCATCGACTGGCTGGTTAGGAAAAAGCAAACAAGTGGTTGCTTCAGAACTAGACATGCAAGATTCTACGGAAAACAACCCTGTTGACGAAAGTAATGGTCTCAGATTACAGCCCCTGTAGTTGCTGACACTAGTGCACAAGCTCTGCACCCCCACATCATTCATAAGAGATGCTTGCACCCGCTCTTTCATTTATACGACTCTGGATGTGCAGAGCTGTAATATCACAGTTCTCTTTGTAGCAAACACATACATCTGGCAACATGCTTCAGTGTTGTCATTCCTATGTTTCAGAGATAATTAAAAGCAGTTGACTATTTATTCTTTATAACACCTCAGCTATATTTGGCCATTTGATTTGTAACTGCATGATCAATATAATCGTCAATTTTATAGTCTGATCACTTCTTATCGTAAATGGTCATTGTCAAGCTTCATATTTTGTGCAGGTTCACAAGTACAATAACCTTACAGATTCAAAGCCAGCTTTTTCTTATGTTTGTATTTCATGAGAACGTTTCTATATTTTCCGAACCGCAAATAATGGTGATGTTCACTGCTGACACAACAGGCGTTTCTATCTTGAACTGTCCTTGAAACTCAAGGACTGCTGCCATACACTAATGGTACTGGACATAAACCATCAGTGCTGTCCACGTGGATAGGATTTCCAGAAATAAGGCTGGTTGTGTACACTGTAGTTTCATTAACCTCATCGACATACAAGAGTAAATTAATACAAACATGTTTAAGTTGTTTATGAGCAATAGCACATCGGAAAACCTCATCTGACAAGGAATACTATTTCCTGAGACACCTGCAGGCCTCAACATTGTGAGGCACAGCTAGCTAGCTGCCTGTAATGAACAAGACGAGTCTGAAACATGCTTCAAAAGACACTTATTAGGCTGTCATATGTAGACAGCTCTAATATTGCTCAGATAGGATACAGAGCCTGACAATTGCTGTCCAACCTAGATTTGTGATCTGTTATCTCCTTTAATGGCATGTTAAAATCTGAAGATATACAGAAGCCAGTAAATGAAGCAAACGGCAAACCCTGCCTGGCAACCTAAACAGAACCAGTTTGTGGCAGTCTCTTTTCAAACCATGTGTAATGAAGGTGACATGGAATGACTTCAGAAGCTTTTGCTCGGCTGTACAAATTAAGTGCAGCTTTTTCAATACATAGCCCCTTATATTTATTGCTTACCACCTCTAGAATATGGCATTATTGCACAGATCAAGGGGATTCTTTTCAAATGCATAGGGAGAAATCGTACTTCAAAGTGTAAGCTTAACAGAAGATTGAACCATCTTTTAGCATAGCCTACAGAAATGTCTAAGCACTGCATGCAATTGTGGGCCGTTGTACGCTGGTTCCTGTAACAAACTTATTTATAACAAGTCAAGCCCAGTATGTGTGCACAGTGGGAAACATTTACAAATGTCTGAAAAAGGTAGTATGTTGCTATTACTACTACTTCCTAGGAATATTAGAGCTGGCTGTGTTTCGCATGCCAATACGTGTCTTTTGAAACATGTTAGATTCATCTTGTTCATCACAAGCACGAACTACAGCTTTAGGATCAGGGTTGTCACCCACAAACCTAAAGAGGTGCTTCCCATAACGGGACATAGTGCCATGCTCTGATGGCCCAACTTTTTTTTTTGTTATTGTTCTTTATATGATACATCACATGCTTGATGCTGCTATACAGCTCAGCCAAAACAGGCATGCACCAGAAGGAGCACAACATCGTGTATGCACTTACTTCAGATGCCACGCCATGCTCTGGTACAGTACCACTGATGTGTTCATGGTAAGCAGCAGCAATGAAAGCAAAAATGTGTCAGATCATTTCCGGTTAGAGATCGTGCTACTTACAGTAGCACACCAACCACGGCGATGAGACATACGACGATAACGGACAGCAAGGAAACGATAACACTGGTGCTGATGTTTCTGGGAGTCTCATAATGAAAAAGACACACAGAGGCCATTTGTACTCTTGACTTTGTCTTGCACTTACACCTTATTTGCTTAAATTTTATGAGCCAGTGGCAGATTAACAGTTAGTAGCACATTTTTTTTTTTTTTTTGCTACAAAAGAGGGTCCCAACGTAAACTTAAAGCAATATGTCTCGACAATGGCATAGACACCCAAAGTGACAGCACTTGCGCCATACTCTCCTCTTACACGTAAACACTGCTACACGCATGCAATGTGATGCAGGTTGAATTTACTTGAGGTCAGACCCACAGGTGCACTTACCAAAATGAAATAAAGATGTCAGAGAATGTCTCGATGCATGTGAAGAGAGCAAATACTATCCAGTACATCATCCACTGAAGCTGCAAAAAAAGGCCAAATGCATGAGTATCCATGAAGAAAGTGTGCAAAACATCTGTACTTACATGGGATCTGACATCCTTGTTCTTGACTGCCTTGTAGGATGCATAGGCTGGGTACAGCACACCGAAGAGCAAGCTGAAGAGACGATAGAAACAATGAGCAAGCACTGGGAATAAACAACAGCAAAACATCAACAGAAGACACAAGCGGCCGCGTGTCAGCTGAAAAGATGCACCAGCCAGCTGTGCGCCAATCGAAGGATTCTGCATTTGTGGGCTCACAGTTCCAAGGTCACTCACACAATGACACCGTAGCAGAACATTGTAAAGCACCATGCAACACAAACTAAGTCAGAACTGCAAATGCATGAAGCACAGAGCACGGCTGCTGCTGGATGCGAAATCAGAGCTGAACATTCCCAAGCAAGGAAGGGTGCATCTCTACACAGAGGCAAGCTCCTGCTCCCAAGGCCCCAAAATAATCGTCGGCTCCAACGAAAATAAACGGACACCCCTCCCAGCAGGAAGTGGAGTTGTTCCCTCCTCTCCGAGGCACACAGGCAGCAACAGCAGCTCTCCAAAAAAGTGGGTGGGGGGTCTGACCCCTCCCGCTGACACGCGCTCTCTGCCATGCAGCTCACTCCATCAAGTAGCATCTGCTGAAACAATGCCCGCCTGTCAGATGGCACCGTTCACCTAAATGTGGGGCGGCTGCCAACATGTAGATGACAACGCTCAGCTCCATTCAACTGTGAAAAGATCAGCTGGACGGCAGCAGAACAGCATTGGCATGTCTCGCGTTATGCCTGCACATTTTTTGTAGTAATTATAACAGTTGTCCCTTTAAATAGTGCTGTTGCACTAATGGACCATCAATACGTCGCGCAATTTTGCAACACTGGGAATATAACCATTGTCCCATTGCATTTTCGCAGCATTATTACAAGTAAATCAACGATATGCAAAATATGTCATTAACTAAAGCAGGGATTTATACACACACCCCTAACACCCTCCCCCAGCTGGATCCTCACGATCCCCCCCCCCCCCCCCCTTGCTGGTTACACCATGGGTAACAGCCCCCTCAAATCAAAATTCCGGAAAAACCCCTGATCAGATGCGTTTCCCGAGCAACAGTGAACAATATGGAAGCATTACAAACCTGCAAAACAAATCAAAGGTGAGTGACCTATGTACAGCCTCAACAAGCTACTTATGCTGTTCAGAGATTGGCACGAGTGATGAACAATCATGTTGGATGCCGTTCACATAAGTACACTATCGCACAGCCCAAATTCACGGCATTGAAAAAATATAAGGACACAGGAAACCTCATCTGCAAAATCTACCCGACCTCCCTATGTTTCTTTTTTCTTTTTTAGAACACGTGCAGTGAGCATGTACTACAGACAAGGCCATGCGGCAAAAACTGGAACACAATACAGTCACACAATAGGAACCAACGACGGACCTGGCCTCACGAACACCTGCTGCCTGACAACGATGACACGCTGAGGACGCTCTTTGTGGCGCAGTAAGGGCTTGGACGTTGGGTGGTCAGGTATAAATGAGTACAGCCGGAGTATGGGGTACATCAACACTCCTCCGACCAGTGAGAATGACGAATAAAACGGAGGGGGCGAAATGCCGCGACACTGACAGTAGCAGAGAATGACGTAATACAATCCCACGTTTCAGAATAGTGACCACACGGTAGAATTTTAACGGCTCCTGGGTCCTCGAAACCGGTGCCTCACACTTATTTGAACAAATGCATTTCGATCGTTCATAAACACCCTAATCACGTGCAACGGACGCCGATTAAGGCTGCCTACACACAACAAACAATGGCTGTACTCAGCAATCTTCGTACAAATGTTAACAAATTGGCTTTAACTGCAAATACGACGGGGCGGTAGTAAGGCCCAGCGTCAGAGGCAAGGGGCACGGTGGCCAATCTCCACAAATCCACTAATAAACACAAATATGTCTAATGCATCGAACTGAGAATGGAAACAATGAAGGGTACAACTTTCGCTGCACTCACATGATCAGGCGCGACACGACGACGGATATCATTCTGCATATATCCAAAATGATGTAGGTCCTCGTACGATCTCAAAGGCACGCGACGACAGTCCAAACGTTCGAACACAACCATCCACAATTTTTTAACAAAGCGTGGAATACGCTACGTCAGAGCACGAGCTCCGGGGCTGCAGACAGCGCGCCGGAGGCGACGCGCCACTTTCAAGCGCGTACGCCGCCATTGGCCGAGCCCCGAATCTTGCGGCTTCCTATTGGACGCGAGGCGCATACGCGCACCAGTAGTGGGCCGCCGCTCCGTCACGTGGCTTAGCACAAATTTTTTTTTTCTTCCTCCCTCCGAGGTCGCGCAGGCGTACTGAGACTTACGTGGCGACCTTTCAACTCTCACGAGTATTATTCGTTCGCGTTTGGAGACGTGGTAGTGTTTTCGTCCAGTCCACGCAGTTTTGAAGTGTGCACTCTGGGCTCCTGTAGCCAGAGGTTGGATCCTTAATATGTGCAATGGCCTACAAGCATCGCGAGGAGATTGTGGGCAAACGATTTCTGTGTGTTAGCAGTGCGGGCAAAGGCAAACTTTCCAAGGCATCAGATTTGGATTGGAGGGCTGGAATAATCCGTGCAGCGTCACATAAGGATCCTAAACACCCCGAGCTTTCCGTAAGTAGCATACCGCTTCTAACCGCGTTTGTGCGCCCAGGTTTCGTTCGGGGCGGGAAGGCTGCGTGCCGTTGGAACGTAGCGCCTTACAGCCATTTTTGACCTTCTGTGCGCTCAATAGGAGCGCAAAAAAGCTACGTTATTCAAGCAATTGATAATTCTCGTGCAGTTGTTTACTGAATTGAAGGGTGAGAGAGAGTTTGGCAAATTTTATTGTACAGCGCATCTAGTTTAGGACATCAGCTGTGATAACGTAACGTCAAGTTAACTTTTAAGAACCGCGCCAAGCATATTTTAAGAATACTGAAGCCTTTAAATATTTGTCTTTCACTTTACTACGACGTGTTGCACTGCTAGCGCTGCTGCAGTTGTACAGTGCAAGAGCGAACTGCAGCAGCGTTTGCGGTGAGTGCCCGTGAACTGTTTACGTTTTCAGAAATGGCGGCAAAACGCTTCGTCTGCTTAGTGCAGCGCAGTTTCCTTTTCGGGTTTCTGGATTTACGGGTTTCTTTGGCTTTGGGTTGTAATGGTATTGTATCCGCTGTGCGACGTGCGTGCTTGTTTCGCTTTGTTGAATTCGACTGAGCTGTAGTGATTACGCGGAAAGCGCGATCAGCACTTTCTGGTGGGGGCCCTTGCTTTCTCGAATGGTGGAGCTTTTGGTTTCCCGTCATGGCAGGTGCGTATCTGCAGATGGGACACATGTTGAAATGTTCTTTCTCTGACATCAAGCTACTAACAGCAGCAACTTCCACGCGTCATCACTGTGCTGGTATTGTACATATTGATAATTTTAAGTCTAAGATTACTGCTGAATGTCTTTTTTTTTTTTTTTTTCACGAGAAAATATACAAGCTTTTCTGTACAGCGATAACACTGTGTGCACATCATGATAACGCTTGTCCCTTATTTTCTGGCTGTGGAAATAGAGCGCAAGCAGCACTCATTTACGAAATGCAGTCTGCAACCAGTTAAAGGGGCACTCCAGAGCACAAAATCAAGGGAGAGAGAAGGCTAACTTTACGATAATGACGCGTGTGGCAGCATTTTGTAGTCGCGCGATCTGCTGTGATGGTGCATCAACACGCTTTAGAATCGGTAGATTCAGTGTACTCGCCCATATAACTGTGCATGCGGGCTGCGAATAATTGTGGGGTGTTCCTTCCCTTTTGCCAGTCGCTGTGGCGCCGATCGAGGAGGTCTCCGTGGGCGTGCATGTGGAAATTTCTGGAATGGGGTCAACAGCTTCGTTGTGAGGCCCTAGTGGGGCGAGGGGGCTGCTGGATATCGAATGTGCCGTACTGTAGCTGCACGAGTGTTGTGTGTCTGTAAATGCATTCACTGGGAAACGGGACGCATGTTTCCCGGGCTTTTTCGTAGCGCGGGTCGCAGGCCACGTTTGTTGGGTGGCCTTGTATGCATGCATCCTACCCCTCGTCCTTTGCTATCACGCACTGAGCTACATATGCGTATGATACTCTGAGTTCGTCACGTCTTCTAGTTAGTTTCGCCTGTTCTCATCCGCCCTGACCTTACACAAAAAAAAACTCAGCGTTGTATAAAGCGGCACACTGCTTGTGCACCCACGACTTCCTTGTGACAACTAATTTAGAAATATGCATAGTTTCTAGAAGCTTCACATACCGCCCCATGCGCATTAACAGAACTTGTTACAGCAGCTTGCTCGTACGATTACCGTTGGACATGTTAGACGACAGCAAAATCATGGGGTATAAATGTGAACTGGTATGTCTTTATTTTCGTTGAACTTGATACCGTGTTGTTCGAAACGTTGTGGTCTGTTCCAAAGTGTTTTCGTGTTGTATCGTTGTTGGCTAATGTTCAGTTAGGCATTGGCTCCCTTGACGCTAGTAGCATTCGTGATTTTTACAAAGCGAAAAAACGATGGATCGGTTCGTAACGTACCATGGTTCTGTCGTCATGCTACGTTATACGGTACAGTTGGCTGGACGGTTATTTCTCCCCTTCATGAGGTTTTCTCCACCTTGCAAGCTGACACAGAACTGATTAGCTATTAGTTTAAAATGGGCGTGTCCAGTGGCGTGCAATTTCTTCTCCCGAAGGGATATATGAATGCACAGCGAGACGTTCATCCCTACGGGGTCAATGAACGGGCTATATGTGGTTGTAATGTTTCTTTAAAAGGGGATATTACGCAGCGCCAGAACACGACATTCATTGTTTTCGCCTTGCGCTTAGGTATCAGCCAGGACATGTCGCAACTGTCGTGAATGTGACGCCTTTCTTTTTAAAAGCGATTCCTTTTCGTGAACGTTATCGTTATGATCTGCTGGCGTTACGGCGTTAACTAAAGGGCCCCTCAGGAGGCACTGCAGCTTTCAATGAGCCAACCGAACTAGCTATCTGTTGTCCAGCCCTCGACAGAACAACAGTCGTTATCAAATCCGTGGGTGTAACGAATTCACTTTTGCTTGGAAAAAAATCTTCGCTTTAGGAAGAACCCAACCAGACTTTTCTCTTTTTCCTAATGATGTAGCGGTTCATTTAGTTCCGTGCATGAATTTTCGTGCTTCCATGATATGTGTATGCAAATCGCCGTCTTGAGAGCGTCAGCCACTCGGATGCTGCTTCATGGCGGGGTGAAGTCGCATTATCAAATGCCTGGTGCAAAAAAAAAAAAAAGTGATTAAAAAAGATTCACATATTGACCTCTCTCACACAAATGGGTGGAACAGTGTGGCAGTGCTCTCAATGAACGCGCAGACTTCACAAAGGAAAGAAGCCGAAAACGCGGGCTTGCAGGAATATGCGCCTGATTTGTAAACCTGTGTTATCGTCTTGTTTCTTTAGATCGTTTAAGTCGTCACGTTCGCGGCAAACATAAAAATGAACCAGCCAGGCCCGTCTGTCGCACTTACACTGTAGTGATGATACGCATGTAAGACCACAAGTACTGCGGCATCATATCCGTAACATTTTGTCGGTAGCATATGTTTGCATTGGCTGACCGGATTCAGTTCTTACGCTAGGCGGGCACCACTTTAGCATGGCTAAACAAACCACTTTATTTTGACCAGCTTTCACGCGCCGACATCTGCATGCATGGAATATCGTTTTTAGCATGGGCAGTTGAGGTACTTGACTGAGCTCGAACAGTTCATTTGTATATGTGCACTTACAGAATTGTGTCAGTGCAGCGATATGTGGAGGTAGTTACTCGATTGGGAGGTGAGTGCCAATTCAGCACCGCGCTCTCTTCCGCTTTCAAGCGTTTGAGGCACCTTTCTGGTTCATATGCCATTACCATTCTGCCTAGACATCACACATCAGAATGCCCAACCAGCAAGCTGTCGATTCTTGTACAGTTTGCTGAGCCTTGCGACTGACCTTGAAGCAACTGCACCATGTATTCTGTGTGTCGTGTTGTCGGGCAGTTTGCATTGGTTAGACCAAGAGAAATTATGATAATAATGCGGGCCATTTCCGTATTTATTACCGGAGCGAGCTCGTTCAGCCTTTGAGGAGCTGCGAATCGTCATTTTCCGGATGTTAATTCTGTAAACTTCCAATATTTGATGCGATGCTCGCCCTTCAATGTATTCTGCTCGAGTTCCCTGAATTTACACGGAACTTTAGCCTTGTACACTGGTGGGCCGTCGGTAACTGCTAAATGCCTTAACTTTATCCTAAACAATGTCATGAAATGAATTCATTTTTTTTTTTTTCAAGCAGACATCGTTCGTTCTTGATTTAGAAAATAACGGCTTCAGTGGCATCGTCAAAATTTTACGTAGCTATCTTCTAGGCAGGGGCCACGATCGGGTTGCATTCCGGTGGCAGAAGTGTGCACTGCCGATCGCGGCTCGGGTCCCCCATCGCTGCGAGTCGAGCCGCGGTAGCGCGCGCGCGTTGTGTGTTGCGTAGTGCGTCTTCTGCCAGGCCCGCGGCCTTGTTGCTGTGGCCTTGCTGCCACGGCAATCAGCGCACGCCTGTTGAGGAAGGGGGCAGCCCCGTTAGTGCGGTGGTGTGGAGAGAGGGGTGGTGCAGGTGTGTGTGGGGGGGGGGGGGGGGGGAACTCCCAGTCCAGCGCGCTTGGTTTCCGGTGCCACCCGCCAGCACTGGAATGTCCCTGGACAGCGTTCCCCCCTCAGCTGAGCGCGCTGGAGCACTTTTCGTGCTCGGCCGGCCGAGGGCGTTGAACCTTGGGCTCGGCGATCGATTCCGGAGCTCTCTCTGCGAGAGCGCTGCTGCTTCCCTGCCGTGGCACAGCTGGCCTCGTAACGAGCGCCGTTTTCTTTTTCTCTGCCTCACCTTCTCGTGGGTTCCTTAATTTTTTTTTATTGTTTGCCCCGTTAATTAGCTATGCCATAGCTGCAGTTGCTTTGGACGGCAGCACCGAATGACGACTGCGCGCCCGCCGAACTTGGCCAATGGGACCCGTCGTTGTCGGTGGCCGCTGGGCCTCTTACCATTTGATGCTGAAAAAAGTTATTCGAATATTTATCAAATATTAGACTCTCAACTTCGGGCTCCTTGGTGCGCCGGACAGTTTTCTCTATTCTAGCTGCTACATTTTACGCTTTAAAAGACTCTCCGGCGACATTTGTTTCAAAGAAAAAGATTAACCCAACTTGTCAGAGCCAATTCGGACTCATATTCAGGGATGACTGTCCTGAAACTTACCATGTAAAGCGTTCCAAAGTTCAAGTGGCCTCCACCTGCACCACCCTTCTCTCCACACTACTGCACTAACGGAGCTGACCCCCTCCTCAACAGGCGTGCGGTGATTGCAGCAGCAACAAGGTCACAGCACAAGGCCGCGGGCATGGCAGAAGACGCACTACGCAACACACACAACGCCCGCGCTACCACGACTCTCAACGATGGGGAACCCGAGCCGCGACCGACAGCACACACTTGTGCCGTCGGAAGGCAACCGAACGGGTGGCCACTGTCCAGAAGACGCAGCTATACATAATAAGCATCTCGGGACACGCTTTTGGAAGCTCTGGACCCCGATGCATGGCAATTAAACCGTTAACTGCTGGAATGAATTAAGAGCGGTGAGCGGTTAGGTACACGATCCCTATAGTATCTTTAGAAACAGGTGCGATACGTCGCGTTAGTTTGTTAGAAAAAACGAATTCGGTCTAGAGAATGGTCATTCATATAACTTTTTTTTTCGGCGAGCCAGCCAGCCAAATATATATATATATATATATATATATATATATATATATATATATATATATATATATATATATATATATTATTCCCCTCAGTTGCGAGGGGAAGAAAAGTTCTGTTGTTAGGAGTCGTGTATAAAAACATTCGAAAGATGTTGATGCATATGTAGCCCCACTCGAACGTCGATCTGCGTTTTTCTACGTCGCGCATACAAAGGAAAAACAGTGCGGGGAAACTGCAGACCTATATTTGCAATATAGGAATCTTGCTTCGCTTTGGCCCCGCCACGGTGGTCTAGTGGTTATGGCACTCGGCTGCAGATCCGAAGGTCGCGGGATCGAATCCCGGCCGCGGCGGCTGCATTTCGATGGAGGCGAAATGTTGAGGCCCGTGTGCTGTGCGATGTCAGTGCACGTTAAAGAACCCCAGGTGGTCGAAATTTCCGGAGACCTCCACTACGGCGTCTCTCATAATCAGAACTGGTTTTGGGACGTTAAACCCCACAAATCAATCAATTGCTTCGCTTTGTACTTTTTTTTAACGCCCCTGAATGAATGTAAAATCTACAAACTATGTCGTTCTGAATTTGACACAAATTCGGAATTTCGACCCATTTTTGATCAGTTTTTATCGCATACCAGACTTGCGTATGTGGGCGAGCAAAACAAAACAAGTGAAACTAGTTCTGCACACAACTTCGGGTTGCTGGCCTTGTGGGCGCCGTGAAATTGTCCCGAAAGACAAGCCGTCCTATCGCAAATGTGCCCTTCTTTGTCTTTGTGCGAATGAGGCTTGGATGTCGCACATCGGTTCCAACGTTTTTCTGATTTCGCTCGTGTGACCGCAACAGACTGTTCGCGTATAAAGTAGTAATTATTTATATGAAGATTAATCGAGCAATCACTCAGCTCTGGAAGAATAGCGAGGGGCTCAGTACAGAGGCGTCAGTTAAAGGGGGAGGGGGGAAAGGGCAGAGGAGACAAGGTGCACATAATTTGGTACTGCCACTGTGGTACACCTAGATACCCGTTATATTGCTCTCGTTTGATGATGTATCGGCCATTTTTCGTTTGTTGCTGCTGCCGCTTCCTCTCTTTGTCTGACGTCTTATCACTGGCATTTTTAGTCGACTGCGCGAACGCGTGTTTGTGCAACTGGCATGACATAATAAACGAGCCGTCTACACCGAATCACGCACTCCTAAGGCCTGCGTTGCGCCACCGCACGAAATAAAGAGAAAATGCGCGCCTCTCAACTGTTCGTTGTCATTGTGACGAGCCGACGCCCGCCAATGCTTTCTAAGGTAAAGGGACAGACGTTCGGGCTTTTGGTGGCGCATAGTAACAGATATTACGCGCTGGAGCAATACACCGACGAAGAAGGGACAGCGCGAGTGGTGTACCTCTTCTTCGTCCGTGTCATGTTCTAGCGCTCGACATTAATTTAAAGGAGTACTGACACGAATTTTTGACATTTCCATATTGTTGCTGTAAATGAAACCAGTGCCGTCGAGAACCCCAAAAATAGTATCATGGTGCCTCGCAACGCAATGAATATATTTTTAAAACGGCTCCCTTAAAAGCCCACTTTCGATTTCGAGGGGGCGGTTTCCTAGTGACGTGTCAAGAGAGTCGGACGTATGTCTAAAGAACGTAGGGACAGCAATTCGTGACAGCGTCGCTGCAACTCTGTCGTCTGTGGTGAACTGCACGTGGGGCTCACAAACAACGACAATTTCACGGTTGCCCAGCGACTCTGACAGCGATTTCGGCGATTTTTAAGACTGTTTTCATGCGTCATCGTAGTGTCCATTGCGCTGGGGCTGGCTTGCAGTACTGGGCGGCGAAAACTTTAAACGTAAACATTCTCTACGTGTTTCCTGGCTTCGGTGTGTGGAGAGCGTTAACAATGTATGGCTAGAAAACGAAAAATGTACATTTTGCGCCGCCGCAAAATCGTGTCAGTACTCCTGTAAGTTGCACGCTTTCAGGCTCCGCGGCAAGCCTGCCATGTCAGCGTCACTCCAGCTATACATGAACCCGACGTAGTCTGATGGAGCCTGATTTACCGGCCGAAAACCGGTCCTCGGGCTTGTGTAAACGTAGGCGGGCTGAGCGCTCGTTGGGTCAACTGGCTTGCAAGCGGACAGACCCAACGTTAGTGTCGAATCCCACCGAGAACCCAGCGATTTTCAAAGATGGGAGCCATGACGTAGCTGTAGTTGGCGTGAGCACCCGCATCTCGTCTCCAGTTCCTACTATACTCCCGCGTGGGCTGCAGAAACGTGCACCTTCCATAACCTCCAGCCACTATCAATGTGCATACGGATGAGGTCGCTCAAAGTGTCGGAACTCACAGTGTGAATTAAACATGAAAGAACCTCACAAGAACTTCATTTCAAGAGAATGTTGTACCAGAACCTTTTTGGGCCAGTTCAACCTCGCGTCAATCATTCCAACGTCACGTATACAGTCCTGGTGAGATATCTGTTGAATAGACGTGACGTCAAAAGGAAAAAAAAAAAAAGAGAGAGAGAGAGAGAGAGAGAGAGAGAGAGAAAATGACTCTTTTTTTTTCCGCTGGTACATATAAAATGCAGCAACCAGACCAACAGCCAGTACTACGTGGTGAGATATCCCGGATATTTATACATGCGACAGCTTCAAATCGTGTTCAAAGTTCGTTTCTACCAACGTGAAGGAAGCACCTCTGGGTCTAGGCAGAGCGCCAAAACTCTCTCTCTCTCTTTCATTTTGCTGAATGCATTCACTGGTAATGTCCTTGCTCGAACACCAGGCACTAACCATTCGGGGAGTGTGCAGCCAAGGTGCTCAATCTATAAATTTCATGACACAGGATATCCATTGTTCCTTGTTCAGTTTTTAACGTGCTCTTTCTCATTTGGCTTTCCACAGAATATGGTATGGCTTGTGTTATTCCGCCTAAATCTTATATATAAAAAAGCTATTATATTAAAAAAAAAAACTTCTTACGGCCGGCAGTGTTTTGGCTTTCTCGAGGATCTCGTCGACGAAATCGGGCCACTTCGCATTGTCGTCACTTTCGAACCTGACGTTTGCAGCAATAAGTCGAGCATTGTCTATGCGTGGATAAGAGCCTGAATTGAAAAAAAAAAAAAAAAAAAGTCTAGGTTTCCAAGACAGTTCAGTGGTGTAAGGGATGACCACGACGCCCTCCGCCACTGTGTGCTGCGTGCACCACATCACAGTGGCGACGCTGCTGTCGTGAATATTCGCAAAAAGCATGCCTTGTATACTAATAACCCTGTCTGGATGCCTTATATACGGCGAATACGTGAACATGACCCATCTACGTTATTATTCACTGCGCCGGTTCTAACTGTGCCGGTGCTTTGCGTTGTACAGGCGAACCCTCGTCACTGCACGTTGACACAGTTTCTTTAGCTGCAGCGTTTGATACCGCGCGCGGGTGTACAGAAAGCTGATCGGTAACATGAGCAATACAATCATTAAAACCCTTGGGTTTGCGTTCCTCATTTGAATGAATCGGTTCGCGGGCATTGGACAGGTGTGGCAGTGCTCCGCATTTCGGCTCGCTGCTACGTAGTCACCCGTTGCTGCTCTATGCTGGTCAGTAATCTCGCTTGCTGCGTCTTGCAACCATTGTTCTCTTGCCAAGCCTCGAGAATATTGATTACACCTAGGTGATTTGCGCGTACGAACGCAGGATATCGCTTAGACTGTGGTCGGTGCAGTCCTGGCCAAAGATGTCCTCCTGCTATATCTGTTGACGAGTTCGCCTGTCAGCGAAGGAACTAATTCGAATGTTCATTGCGGTTCACCATGAACGAACAGTACTGGAGGAAAGCACTGTGTCGTCGATTTGGACGGCAGGACATCTTTGTCAAGTGCGACTTTGTGACCTTGACCAGAGACGAAATATATCGGGTCATCCACGTGTATCTCGCTGGGGTGGTTTATACATCGCCAGGACCTGGTCTATATGATGCGAGATTGAATTTTTCGTGTCAGGAGCTGAAGCGTGCGGCCTCCAGCCCCTCCCGCCCGGGAATTTTTTGAGCGTGCGCAGAGCACGCACGCGGCTCTTCCGCCCTGTCGCCGCAATCTTTACGTCCGTCCAAATGGATTTCTTGCGCGTACTTGCTTAGAACCACTGGGTTCGGAAGAGTGGCCGTCTGGAAGAGGCGTCATGTCGTCACCTGCATGCCTTGTGTTTATTAAGCTTCTTGTGAGCCGAAGAATAGATCCTTTCTCTCGAGCGCGATTCTTTTTTCTTATATGTGTTGTTCTCAGTTTCTGTGTAAGCGTCATCCAAGTTTCGAGCTGACCTTGAGTCCGGGCGCCGCTACCGTTACATATAGTTGGCAGGTCATCGCTGGCACGTGTTAAAACCGTGTCCTTGAATTCCACGTTTCAAGGACATGAGGGCAAGAGTTTTCGTGCATGCTTGCATGCAGATGCGTTTGCCTATGCAGTTGTGCAGTCCTCGCGGTGATGTCTGTGTTGGTTACTATGTGGCCACACTGCATGTCCGTCCGTGTCACTGCTGACCGTTGTCGTGCCGTTCGCAGTGGCTTGGCTTAGTGCGTTCTTAGCTACACGAAGCGCTGGTGGGAATACTGCATTGCGACCTATACCAAGGCGAACTATGTTTTTGTGAGGAAGACTGCCAGAGATTTTAAAGGTTCCCTGTGATTGGAATATCCGAAGGAGCGGGCATTATTTACTGGAGATCCTGTAATATATAACTGATTAATTATTTGGCCTCATTAAGTCTTTAGGAAATTACGAAGTGTGCCCGACCAGTTCTCAATGAGCATATACACTCAAATTCTCAGCATGTTGACGTGCCGATCCGCGGACTTCGTGAAGAAATGCATTACCGGTCCCGTTAGTTCTGTGCTCCAGTACATAAAACTGCGCATTTTTCTAAGCATCTGGAATGACAATGCAATTGAACCAAAAAAAAAGCACTGATGATGCAGATTTGGAAAATGGCGTCATCTGCAGTGTTATTTCCAAGTGGTGATGACCTGCACTCGCACACAGCGCTCATTGTATAAATTGCAGTACCTGTCGGCAACATAATGAATACAAAGCTTGAATTTGTTATATTCGGTTATTAATCGTTTATATATATTGACTTATCGTCTGAATAATTCACGCTTCTTTGAACATATCAGCCCAAGGACAAAAAGGTTGCGCTGTCTACCGTATAGACAGCCGGCCTTCCTTTACTTTCGGCAGACGTCACAATGCTTCTGATGCGGTGCACTAAGGGTCCCCCCCCCCCCCCCCCCTCTTTTTTTTTTTTTTTTTTTCCTGCTTGCCGGCCGTTTCTGTCGATGGTGCACCTTCGTGTGATGTCGTACAATGTTACTGATTCCCTTTTCACCAGTCGCCTGCACGAGATGAATCGTAAGCGCATAGTACATCCGTGCCTGTAAAGGAGCAGCTTTTCGCTGAGACTGAACTGTGCCGTTCCAGCTTCGAATGTGGCGCGCGAAACGTACGCGCGCTCCCAGTGCAAGCGCGTGGTGTAGTAGGCCCGTGCGGCCTTCGCTGTGGTCGCGTTGGCTTGGCCTCCTTAGCCCCGGAGCGCGTCCTTTCACTGTGACCTACTTGGAGAGCTCTCGCAGCCGGGCGCTCGGCGGCGGCCCTTTCTTGGCAGGCGCTTCTTCCGCGCTGGTCGTCGTTCTTTTGCAAGGTACCCCCGTAATCCTGGCATGCTCTCTGCCATATCAGCCTACACAGTGGTATTTCCCGGAGCAGCGCTACATTTTTTCTTCCTCTCTTATTTAACACGAATGTGTCTCTTGTGCGAGTCGAAACCAGGACGCAACGTGCGCCACACAAAGCATGTAAAAATTCTGCTGCCCGTAGCTGGGGCTGAACTGAAGCAGAGCAGATAAAAAGCGTGTGTCTTGTCGTTGTAGTTGCGCTGTGAACAATTTATTTACCAGGAGGAACAGTTGTCCTTGCCAAGATCATGTTTTGACCCTGCACAAGATTCTCACGTGGGCGAATATAATTTCGATATCAATCTGTGTGACACTGCCACACTGTGACAATCGAGCTGTTTTAAGCGAGCCATAAATTTGACATATGCTCTTAAAGCATTAAAAAGAAAAGCTATCTGCACCGCTGCACGATTATAAAAACATCTTGGACATCCTAATTTAAATTGTCATTAAGACGGCCGAGCAACGAATGTCAAGAGGCCCAGATAAAACAAAGTTGATTGAAACGCGTGCATAAATTCAGAGAATGCTTTATTGCGAAGGCCCCTCTCCGCAGAGCGCTTTCACCTCGCGGCAGGACCACGCGCGGCACTCCTGTAGCTCTCCTAGAGGAGGCTATACCGTATATATGCGTCGTATGCGATCCCCTGGAAGTTCAGCTGTGATGGTTGCGAAGCGAAGAGCACCGTTCAGTCGTTGTGGATTGGCCACATGTTCACATATATGGCAACCGACTGAACAAGCTGCTTAGGGAGAAAGCACACCGGCTGCTTCAAAAGACCTCGAGACCCTCGTCGGCTCACGTAGTAAAATGCAGACCAATTTGTTGCAACCTTCACCGAATGTGAACACTATTTTGCGAACCGTCGCAAGTATACGCTCGCACAGGACGAGAGTGCACGACGATGTGCTTTAGGACTGAACAGCGGAAATTACGTAATAAATGTGCTTGAAGTGCATGCGTGAGATGCATTTGTATGCTCGGTTCCAATTGTCTCGGGATATCCAGAATTTAGATCTTTTTTTTTTTTCTAGGGGGCGGTGGAGGGCGGGAGGACACAACTGGGGGAATGTTGAGGTGGCCATTTGGCGCGCATGTGCAGTTATGTCGGCTGATTTATTATTTTCCTTCTCACATTGAAACAAAGCACCCATACCATTTGTTATCAGAGATAGCAAGGTGGACAGTGCAGAAGAACCGCGTGCGTACCTTTTGTTGTAAGCTTTTCGTTAACTTAAGAAAAAACAGCGCGACAAGGAAGGAGACACAGATACAGCACAGATACATTTGCTAATAGTCCGTATGAGCAAATGGCGACGCAGTTCTGGGCTACATGACTCGCGTGTTCCGGCGCACTGCCGCCGCGAAGGACAACGGCGGGATTAGCGTGGGGCGACTTCCGTGTGTATACCAGACAGGCGTGACCGCCATATATCGCACGCACGCTGCAGCTTTCGAACACCGGGCCATGTTCTGCGGTTCGAGTGTGAATCCGCCCATTCGATCGTGACAGGACACGTGGCGTATTGCGAGCGCATGAAGCAAAATTAGAAGAAAAAAAAATGCTACAGTCGCCATGGCACTTCGTGTCACTTATCGGGAGCAAACGGTAGTGATAAACGAATGTTATAAGCTACGCTGACTGTACGCGGTCGCGTTGGAACGCGCCAACATCTTCAAGCTTGGACTTTTGTCTATGCGTATATGCATAGGTCTGCGTGCAACACCCACACAATCGATGAAGCACGGGCGGATCTCTTATAGCTTTTGCAAATTCGTTTGACGTTATTTGTCGTCAGTCATGTGGCAGATGGTGAATGTATTACGGGCGACAGTGGATGCAGATAGTGCTAGATTAATAAGTTTTAGTACCCGGCGCTACCTGCACCATTGGGGGCCGCTATATGATGATGACGATCACGACGACGACGGTTGAATGCGGTGAATTTGGCGGAACGTTCACCTATTGGCGCTATATACCAATGTTTTCGACGCCCAAGGCTGCAACCGTAGTCCGGCGTATACGCGGGCAACTCGTTTATTTTTTTCTTTCGCACTTATTACTTTCCCTTGAGACCACATCTCTTGTATTGTCGAGGCTAAAGGGAAATTATTTCACCTAAATACAAGTTATATTCTCCGCTTTTGCGCCACCAATGCACAATGAGTCGTCTTTTACTGCTTTCCATCACAAGTTCCTTAACTTTCCCGTTATTATCCTCAACCGCTCAAGATCCCGAGCCACCGCTACCGGACAGCATCGTTGATTTTCGACCGGATATTGTGACGTATCAAAATTTTCCCACCTTTCTGCGCCCTTTTTCTACACGCTGCGCACTTCTATATAATTCGTCGGCAACACCGTGTTTTTAGACGAGTATAGTGACCTGGCCTCGAACAGCATATAGTGCACTGCCCTTTGAACCATCACGTCTTCTACATTTATTTTTTTTATTTCAATCCCGCCCGTTCTATATATTTCTCTGACTGCCTTCTCCATCGCGCCGGTCCAGCAGCGGCGTTCTCGCGCAATCGCACTTTCGAGGGTATACGGCCACTTTCGCAAGATTTCGCGTGATACACGGCCCACGGCGTTCGTGGCGCTGGGCCAAGGTTGCTATCTTTGCCAAACACGCGATATCTCGCGAGACTAATCGCACGGCAATACCGCCCCGTTATGCCGTTTCCATGGCTCCAACTTTACGGTCAACCTCCATTTCCTCCTCAACGTCGAACGCGCTGTTAGCGATGTATTCACTGGTAAACTCACTGACTATTTTTTTTCCCCACTCTGTAGATACTTTTCCGGTGTACATAAACAATTGCAAACAAGTAAAAGAGAGTTCCTTGCCTGTGAAAGTATTAGCGCCGTTTTGAAGGCAGCCTGCACCGGCCAGGTGTCACTGTAGTTTTTTGCTAGCTCTGGCGTATATAAGACAAAGTAAGAGAAAGCTGGATGATTGTGCTGGGAGGTTGGTGGCAGGAAACGACGGAACAGAAGTTCAGAACTAACAACAGAGAGTACTAATAAAGAGCTTGGTGGCACTCCGTCACCCTAATTCAAAGGGGATGGTCGTATACATCGATCCATTCGTCAGATCTGCCTGCCCAGTGCAAATGGCTGAGCCACGCAGTTAATTATCATTAGCACTTCAGGCTCGAGCATTCCACCTCGGATAGCGTAACCTTTTTCACATGTGGTGACCTCGGGTATTTGCGATAAGCGATGTAACAAATGTCACTGCGAATGTTAATCGCCAAGCTCCGAGTTCTGTCAACCGTAGAACGCTTGAAGCGCTGCTTCGGTATGTATTGAACGCGCCGGAGAGCGAGTCTATTTCGAGGGGGACGACAAGGAACTCTGCTTTTTATCATCTGTAACACACAGTCTCTCACATAACGAGCCTACCTCAGAGTGATTGTGCGTATACATGGTCGACCTCATTTTGATCGGTTGTGTGACCATGCATCCGTGCTAAGTGGTCATCCTGGTAAAAAGGAAATTCGGGACTTCGATGGGCCTGCGGAAGTTTCATCCACGTTCTCGAAAAAAAGAAAAAAGAAGAAGAGGAGGAGGAGCTTTGTGTCTTAGAATTCCGGCAGCTGTGGACGCGCTGTTTAAAAAATTAATGGGGGGGGGGGCGCCGGGAAGCGGTAGCCAACTATATAGACCCAGTCGTCAATTCGCTTGAAATAATTTTCCCGTGCAGACTTTATAGTGAAAATTTAGTATTAAATGAGTATTCTTGTCAAGCAGCAGTAATCTCCAGACTCGCTCGCGTTTTCTTTCCTGAAAATTCTGCTCTCGTTTAATGTGATGCTGCGCACCCAGTTCATGGCCGGGGGGGAGTTTCATTTGTCACACAACTGTATGGGGCCAGTTTTGCTTACAAACGGAACTGCCAGTGCTGTCTAAATGTATATACGCGGAAAACGCGTGCAAAAACAAACTCATTACCACATAATTTATTAACTCTATAAAGCCGTTAGCTATATACGCACGAGTCGTGTGCAGTATAGAGACATTCTGCAGTAAACTGTTGAAAGGGAACAAACCACTGACGGGAAGAATGCATCGAACAAAACAACGATCAGATTTAAGACTAGACGTGTTTGTGAGAGAGGCATTAGCCCCCTTCCCCGAGAGGCGTAATCTTTAGGAGCGTATAGGCGCTATCGATAACGCCTTGTGGGTGATGCAGTCTGCATGTGCAAGCTGTTCACACTTGTCCACTGACCTCGTTAAAGAGCGCCGCCACAGAGGCGCGTAGTCACTATATATATATATATATATATATATATATATATATATATATATATATATATATATATATATAGCAGTCATGGTGGTGAATAGGCCGGAGGCGTGAAGGCAGAGATGAGTAGTAGACCCTCGGAATTGGCAGCAAAAATGTGGAAAGCGTTTATTCAACGTTTCAGCCGGAGACCGGCCTTCGCCAGGAATATATATATATATATATATATATATATAGTGAAAAACATAGCGAGTCGTAACGAATAATAGTGTTGCGCTTAAGACCCGGACAAGAAAGAAAACACGGTGACAAACACGGAGCGCAAACTATCAACACTTTATTCAAGGAAGCAACATGACCCTTTATACATTGCCACAACATTGCGCATGGCATAAGAGGAAAAAAAAAATTACAAGATAACATTACCGCATATATGTGACGCACTACCGAGTTAGGACAGTTCCTTGTTGGATAGCGTGTTGGAAGCGGCGCTAACACATCTCTCTCGTTGACTGGTGATATTATAAGCCTCGATAATGAGGCGCGTCAATTCATCCCTGCTTCTTGCTAAGATTATGCACAAATAAAACTCGTGTTTACAACCGCACCTGTCACAATGGAGTGCTAGCCAGCCTGTCTTGTTGTTCACGCAACCGGTCGTTGATGCAACGACCGGTTTGTCCAATATAAAAACGATTACATGTTAAAGGTATCTGGTAGACTAAGCCCTCAGTACATTTCGCATAAAAGGTGTCATGTTTCTTGCTGTAATGTTTTCACGTAATTTTTTTTTTCCTCTTCTGTCATGTGCAATGTTGTTGTGGCAATGTATAAAGAGTCATGTTTCTTCCGTGAATAAACTGTTGATAGTTTGCGCTCCGTGTGTGCTACCGTGTTCTTTCTTGTCCGCGTCTTACGCGCAACACTACTATTATTCATGCATTACCTACAAGCCCAAGAGGAAACCCTATTGGAGTCGTAACGAATTGAAATTGATGTTGTCCAGGTCGCTGCAACACATATCGCCATATGCGACCTAAAGTAGTAATTCGGTCAGTTAAATGTTCATTACAAATCCATTTAAAAGAATGCAAATACCTTTAGGCGCTTCAAAGTGTTGCTTACGACATGTATCTTGTTTCAACTGCATTTCAAGAAGCATAATCATTTCTGTGCGATCGGGAAGGGATTAGTGTGTTCATTACGTGTCATTGCGCTCGTTGGTGCAAAACGACATCCCCGTTCGTTCCCCCCCCCCCCCCCTCTTTCCTTTCCTTTCGACTAGCTGGTCCACACGTGGTTTCGTTCCGGGGATCCTGCCGAATATACCCTCTATACAACACCACTCACATGCAGCGTGTGCGCGCGAGCTGCAGCCGGCAAACGGTCATCATCTGTATAGCTGCTGCGGTTCGTCCCGGTGCCCCAATGGTGGAGGCGATGCATCGGAGGCGAGCGACCCTGGCCCGCTGCCAGGTGGAGGAAAAAAACGCAGCGGCAGTTAGCAACAACGGCGTGCGCGCGCCTTTAAAATGGACTCCTCCGCCGGCGGTTCCTCGTGGCGCACCCGGCATACCTGACGAGGCTGCCGGGGATTACCACATCGGAGTGAGTGAGGAGGGCTCGCGACCTGCTAACCGGGTCCTCTGGAAACGCAGGAAAAGAGAGAGAGAGACAATCGCTGTGGCGATTTAAAACGCGAGGATTCGACGTTTCGCTTTCGCGTACCTCGTAGCCTTTATTTATTTATTATTATTATTTTGTGGCTTCGCCCTGTCCAATTTCGACTAGATCGAAGTAGAGGTTTTGGAGAGCTTCAGTTTTGGCAGCGGGGCCGTTTAAGCTTGAGTTGCATCCGTGCCGGGCTTCGCTCAAAACTCGGCGGAACGATTGTGTAACAGAGAGGGAAAGAAAGATAGAGACAAAGAAGTGAATAAAATGAATGAAAACGAAATTCTCTCGGCGAAGCGGGATTCGAACCCGATACCCATGGTCCAAAGGCGGGAGTCATAATCGTTAGGTTATACATACACCTCCGCTTGCAGAACATGAATTAATGGGAACCGTAGGATTTAATTGTACCGACGATTGTAACACAACTTGCTATGGGCAACGGAAACAGAGAGAGAGAGAGAGAGAGAGAGAGAGAGAGAGATCACCTGATATGGGCGACAGAAAGAGAAAGTGCGTGAGAGAGAAGGATAGACCGTGAGGAGCCCCGATGAAGAAGCAGCTCTGCTAAGCCCCCACAGCTGGTCATTGGTGTTTGCGACAGCAGAAGGAAAGTTACGCGCAGAAGGTAAAAGCTGACCCGCGCTTTTCTTCGACCCAGTACGCAAAACCTTCACCTAAGGCTACTGCTGCATGATGGTGACAGTGCTATACACGATAGTGATAGTGAAGAAAAAGAAAAAGGGGGAAAGAAAGAGGTATGTCGAGTGGAGGAGATCTGCAGAAAGAGAATTGATTTGGTAATGATTGGTATTCTGGGGTTTTACGTCCCAAAACCGCGATATAAAAGACGCCGTAGTGGAAGGCTCGGCATGTTCCGAACACCTCGGGTTCTTTAACGTGCACTGACGTCGCACAGTACACGGGCATCAACGTGTCGCCTCCGTCGAAATGAAGCCACAGCGGCCGGCAGTCGATCCCGCGACCTTTGGATCAGCAGCCGAGTAGCCATAAAGAGAGAAACAGAAGATAGTGCAATGAACGAAGGTGGTGGTTACCTGGGTGTAGACGAAATAAATACTTGATTTGCATGCAGAATGATGCTCTAATGGTTTCTTTGCGCCTGTGTGCCTCGTGTAGTGCAGGAAAAGTTGGGTGTTGCTTTGCTAAAGAAAAGAAAAAAAAAAAGCTTCTCCATCGCTTAACTTTGCAATGCTTTGCTAGGCCCCCACAGCTCCGTTGTTCATCGGTGTTTGCGATAGCTGAGCAACGCCCAATTTTTTCTTCTCTCGCACCCTTTGTCCTAAGCCGTTGCTGCGGCTGACACGTATCTGGATACGCTTGCTTATCGTGGGACAACTATACTTCGCAGAAAATTAATTAAATGCGGCGTGTGAAATTATTCATATGACACAAGCATTATGCTTAATAAGGTGGACCTGTGTATTCTATAAGGTGCAGAAATCGCCTAAGAACCTCATTTTATCATGGTAACCTACGTTTCCTAACACAATTAGATCCGACCAGCAGAACTGTTAGACAACTTTCTCGGGTGACTTAAGTTCATTGGAAACGAAACGCTGCAACGCACACACACTAGGCTAAAGTGTTTTTCTTGTAGTATATGTGCACGCCGCAGTAATTTTATGCACTTGCAACTCTAATTTCGGTTGCATGCAAAGCACCTGACCTTTGCACCGCCGTCATTGCATTATTCTTCATGATCCGATCTTTATTTTGCCTTGACACGACAAGTTTAGGTGTTTGCTGTGAGCTCTTCGTCAGTAAAGAGCCGTCGCGTGACTTATCGGTTACTGTACCGGAAATGTCAATCTCGCTGTGTTCTATTGTTCATTTGGAAAGTTAATTGAATACTGCGGAATCAATCGATCGAAAGTTCCAACATTTCAGCTTGCGGACGTCCCGTATGTCCTTGCTGCCTTTTGTAAAATTAAAATAATTCTCTCCCATGCATGAATAAGTGAATACGCGCCGAAAGCAACGCCGATACTGAACAGTCGGTCCACATGTATGTAGTACATCCGCTTGCGTGGTGAAGGGTGGTCGGCAGCTTAAGTAATTGCTTGTTTTCACGTTCCTTGAAATTACAACGAGATTGCTTGTACACAATCAGTTGCTGGTTGCAACGCGTAACGATTGTATATGCACGTCTTCGCATACAGTCGTAAACGTGTATGCTATGGTCATCGCGCGCGACCGGATAAATTAATCGTCTTTAATAAGCGTGAAAATTCCAGCGGGAAACGACGCGAGCACAAAGAAGGAACGCACAGGACTGAGGTTGGACTTACAACTGAAGTTTATTGGAACACTTTTGTTCTAGTGAAACTCCACCGCACATGCGCAAGCACCACATGTAAGACAACAGATAACGGACCATACAAAAGACAAAGTGATACAAAGCAGACGCAGAACAACGTGCCACTGCCTAGTTTTAAATGACTTGACACGTGCTCGGCATAGCATCCTTAGTGGTTTGTCAGAAATTTCACTTCTATATCGCTGAGATGTACCGAAGGTTCACTAACACATAAATCGGCACCCAACTTCCTGATATGGAGAGCTTCGCATATCTCCCTTTCCAATTTGCCGCGCTCTCTCCCCACTATCGATACACCCTGAAAATCTGCTTCACACCCGCCCCTTTTGCAATGCAAAGGTAAATTCCCCCCTGCACCGGTTGGGAGCAGATTGCGGTGCTCACTCATGCGTTCATTAATGCTGCAGTGCAATTTTTACGCCATGAACCAACACGCTCCAGCAAGCTACTCATTCTTTAATAAGCACCCGCATGGTAGCTTAGCGGCTGAGGTGTTGAATTGGTAGATGCGGATTCGACTATCGCATTACTTTTTAATAAGCAGTCCTTCCTCGCATTGGTATGACGTAAAGATGAGTTGACGGGCCATTTAAATGCTTTCGCCGACATTGAAAGCGAACGTCACGTTGTCCCCGATGAAGAGTGGCCGCCGCTGAGGTACAGTGCGTGGTTACGTCGCTGGGCTGCCGTCCCGGAAGTTGCGAGTTCGATCCCGGCCGCGAAGGTCGCATTTGGCATGGAGGCAAAAATCCTACAGGCCCTTGAAGTGTCCGTTACCAATGCACATTAGGGAACCCCAAGTGGTCAAAATTTCTGGATTCCTCCGCTACTGTGTGTCATACTGCGGTTTTAGCACGTAAAAACCCATAAATTATTGTTACGAGTGTGGGGATAGTCTGGATAACTGTTAAAAGACACATAGTCTGTCTCTTCCCGTTGGGCTGGGCTGGCTGGGCGCATGGGACCATGCATAAGCACACCGTGCTGCTCTGCGGTGGTAATGTGCGCCTGAAACTTGCTCGCGCCCTCGGCGGCCGTTTTTTTCGCTGAAAGCTACACATTGCCCGCGCGATGTCTACGACAATCTTAGGTGCCTTGTGGAGAGCAAGTGGGGGCGATATGTATTTTCTGCTTCTTGATAACGGAGCGGATATATGTGTGGTGCTGCGCTGCTGCATGAACACGAAAATGCGGGTTCGACCGCACTTCGACGATGGGGACGAGGTGAGGAAAAAAAAAAAAAAGCTCGTGTGCTGCCACTTATCTGCACGTCGAATATAGACCTCCAGGTGGTCAAAATTAATCTGGAGTGCCTTATAATCAGTTCATGATGTGACACGTTTATTATTATTATTATTATTATTATTATTATTATTATTATTATTATTATTATTATTATATTTGCTCTTGCAGTAGGGATGCACGCGTCATACACACTGTGCCCCGCCGTACATAGTACTCGTGGACGTTCCAGATCGTATCCATAACTTCAAGCATGGCAACGACTTGCATTGTTTAGTTCGACCCAGCTGCGTCGTCGTAATTCAATGCCTTGGAGTCGTGAACCGGCGCTAGTTGCCGCAATCGCACGTTTTGAAACGGAACGATGTTGACATCGGTAGAACGCATAATGAATAGGGTGTCGGAAAACAATCGACGCTGTACTATTTCCGGATCAGCTGCCGTGGCATTTGCGACTCCTAACTGCAAAGAGCAGGTCTCCCCTCCGACAGAAGTGGGTTGAGTCAGTTCTGATCTTTAGAAATGTAAAATACTGCGAATACAATACAAAGAGAACGAGTGCACGCTATAAATCATCCTACTGAACGGAACTGCTGCTGTTACGAGCTCGAACGAAAAAAAAAAAAAAGAGAAACGGAGCAGGATGGAAAGACGTTTTAGCGAGATCACGACATTGACTTGAAAGTGAAAATAAAAGTGTGTACTATGTTTGTGTTGTTTTTCTGCATTTTCACTACGCACTCGCAGGTAGTATCAGCGTCTTTGGGTGCCCTTTTCTGTGTGCACCGTGTTTGTGTTCTTTATTACTTGAAAGGGAAAATAAAGGTGTGTACCGCGTTTGTGTCCTTTTTCTACATTTTCATTGCACTCGCATATGGTATCAGCGTCTTTGGATGTCCTTTCCTGCTTGCCTGGCATGACCGAGCTTCGAGTAAAGGTTTAATTCGGTGTTCGTGTTTCTTTTCTTTGACTCTATAGTGGACTTGTAACAGCCTTTAGAGTGTCCCCACCCCACAGTAAGACACAGCCAGAAGGGCTGTCGCTTGACCTGTGTGATTGAAGTTCGTGCAGTGCTGTGAAGAATAAAGGACCTATAAGGTGCATATAGCTATAGTCGCCTTTTTGAACGACGGAAATGCATTTGATCAGAGCGGCAAGTTGGCCTTGTTGGCACATAGCTGAAATGATATGCGGCGCAAATGACACATGGACAAAGCGCTGATATGGGGGACGAATGTGCATACACGCCGTTTGCCCTGCATTCTTTCAGGAGGAAATGAAACTGCAAGACAACCTGCCGCACTCAAAGCCATTGTCCGTGCTCTCTGCTACCTGAAAGGGTTTGGGATTAAGCCTCTCGGGACGGTTTCGTACTGGAAACAGTTCAATAGAACGAGACACGAAGACCACCAAGTGCTGGCTATATACCAACAATTTCTGTAACGGTATAATATAAACGCATTCCAGAGGGGGAGGGGGGAAGGGGTTGCTGAACTTGCGCACATGTCCTGATAGAGAGAGGGCCGGCACTATAGTGCCGGACCTGCCTGTGTTAAATTCGCCACCTGCACTAAAAGAGTGCTTGCAGAATGCAAGCACGAAATACCTGAGCACCAATCTTAGCGAATGCATGCCTCAGCCAACGGACTCGTTCTCCCGAATATGAGGTTCAGTAGGTTAGTTGGTAAACGAACATGGTATACGCAAAATTTATGCTTCAATGGCGGCTCTGACTTGTACAGGGGTAATATGTTACAGGAATGGTATAAAAAAATATATATGAGAAAAAAAGATGCCTATTTCTGAAGATACACTATATGCAAGATGGGCGAGTGCATGCCTCTCTTGCAGGGTTGGGCCCGCAGTTGCCCGACCTCTCAAGGTTGTTTGGATGCTATATCTCACTCGTATTCATGCCGTGTTCATTCATTCCTTGCCGTTCCGAATGTTGTTCCCACTGTTTTTTCCCACGCACGCCACGGGACTAGAACCGCTTTTCGAGAAGCATCGTCGCCATTGAAAACCACCATCTCTTCAAAACAGCATTATAGCTAACACTGCATAACTACAGGAGCCTAACAACCTGTATTTTCTTTTTGTTTCCTCTGCTGCGTTTGTTGCTTGTTTTAATTTACCTTTTTTTTTTTTTTTACTCCCCTCTGTAATGCAACTGGCCCTGAGGGTACCAATAAATGAAATGCGGTAGATTTTAGTGGCGCTTGACCGTACAGATCTGCCGCTTGCCTATCACGTGACCAGGGCCCATTCCCATGACTCGCTCCTTTTAACTTTTTGTGACTAGGCTTAAGGATTGTCACGTGACGCCTTCTATCTATTTTCCTTCCCCCATGGTCTGACTGCGAAATTAGTCTTATTAGTCGGAAAAACGGCGCCTTACTGACGAGGTATAGCGCCGCCGCGGTGGTGGTACAGTGGTTGCGCCGCTCAGCTGTTGATCCATATAGGACGCGGCCCCGACCTGGGTCGCGCTGTTCACATCTTCGATTGGAGCGAAAATGCTGAAGGCTTGCGAAATGTGTGCGCTATCAGTGCACGCTAAAGAAGACTAAGTGGTCGAAATTTCATGGGCCATCCACTTCAAAACCGCTATATGATTATGACCATAATCATAGTGACCTTTGGGCACCTAAAACCCCGGCGACGATACAACTGGCAAGGTAGTCGCACGGTGAATAAAATCTCGAAATAATTTCGCTATTCGAGGTAAACAGCTGAATTAAATCGTTATACAGAAAGGCTGTATTACGATCGTGCCGTTTCTTATCAACTTATTTATTTATATAAACTTATAAACGACGAACTTCTCGTTAAGGAAATATAAGGGCTGGAACGAACGCTTAAACGCATGTAACTGATTTCCGTGACTGTTTGTAAAGCGCAGACGCGCATGCGTGCATCGCGCTGGCACCTCTGTTCGCCTCAGCAGCAACGAACTCCAGTCGTGCCGACTTGAATCACTTCAGTATACGTCTGACCTATAGTCGTTTCCGAGGTAAAATACGTCACGTCATGCAAAGTAGGCCACCGCCAGTACGAAAACAACCACCTCCTACGGACACCGAGCTATTATACCTGCCATACCCGTACCTCGATTGCCATGCAACACAGCCATGGGGGCGAAAGCAGCCTGCTCATGGATGGCGCCACCGCCTGCGCAGTCTTAGACGGCAGATTGTATGCGAATGATGAGAAGAAAAGAACAGAAAAGAAAGAACACGCGGAAAGTTCTGCAGAGTAATGGAGAGGGAAGCGTTTTGCTATATTTGAGGTCCGAGCTGGCTGCCTGCCTGATGACGCAAATGGAACTGGAGCAATGTTCGTACGTGTTACGCGATATATGCATGTCTCCTTGCAGCAAAATTATCTGGACATTGCAATGGAATGCTAGAATATTTGCCCATCAGCAAGACCATTAGAATGCGTCCATCTTCAGAGGCGCTGAGATTCAGAGCCGGTGGAAGTATATAGTAATTCCGCAGCGGATAAGCAGCAAGATACTTTTCTGATATTTGTGGAGAAATAAACAACAACAAAAATGAAGCATGTTCCACGCCGTTGAAAACTGTCGAAACAGCGAAGCTGTTCTTTTGTCGTCATCGTGACGTAACTAGCAAGGGCGTTAGGCTATTGATGTCATGACGTATCAGTTATGTTAGCCATGATTACGTAGGAGCGCAACCTTCATCACCTACTGACCGCACGTGATCCGTCACCGTGCAGTAATGAATTTATTTATTTATTTATTTATTTATTTATTTATTTGCATGTCGCGCTATGGAAATGCAGCCGTGGCCTTGAGGATCGAACCCGTAACGGTGACCTTAACCTTTTATATTCGTTATCGCACAGTGATCATCGCAGAATCACTATCATGTGGTAATGAGCTGAAGGCAAGGCCTCGTCCGCTTTTCCCTCCATTGTCCCTCCTGCGTAACAACCCCTATATATACGAGATCTTCCTATACGTACAGCACAGCCTTTATACATTGATATGAAGAGCCAGGCGAAGGTAGCTCGGAAACAAGAGGCTCGACTGAATTACAAAGAAGGTAATAATACAGTACCGAAATAGAGGCCCGATTGAAGGGAAAAAAAAAAAAACAAATGACGTAACCAGACTGCAATTTGTCGCCGTCTCCTTTCGAAAGCTCCTTTCCTGTATCTGTGTAGGAGTGTGCATAAAAAGGACAACAAAGTAAAAAAGTGTGCACAGCAAAAAGTACTGCTGCAATGAGGCGTACATGGCGGTGAGTACAACGCAACGAAAACACAAATAAGAAAACGTTCAAGAAACAAGAAGTGTGATCACGTAGCAACGCAACCTTCAGACCCGGCGTCGTTCACGCCAACCATGAATGGAGTATGACCGTTGCGCGTTCGCCTTTCCGCTGTGACGTCGCAGGCGGCTTGGGTCGTATTTTAGTTACGTAGTACGAGAGTTTGCAAGCAACATAGTGGCTGCTCTTAGTGGCTGTCGTGCGGCGAAAACATACGCGACGTCGTTTATATTATCCAAGAACCGCTATTAATGTACGGCATGAACTTCGATCGAAAGCGCGAAGGGATAGAGTTTCTTCGAAGCGCCGTTTTTCAGCCGCGCAGGCTGGCTCCATTCAGGGCCGTGGCGGCCACATTCCACGGAACCGGAAAAATTGTTATAGCTAAGCGAACAGTGCCGAGATCGCTGTGGTCACATTTCGATGAGGGTGAAATGAAAAAAACGCTCGTTAAAGTTCATTCGAAGTACATACTTAATGATCCTAGAACATCGAATGCATGTTTTCCTGCGTCAAATTGAAGGCTACAAAATGAATTTGTTACAGGTATTCGGTAAAAATGACATTGTTTCACGCACGACGCCGTTCTCATCATTCGAGTCTGCGAGCGAAAAGCGAGAGGAGAAGCCAACGTCCTGCTTCTACAAACTGTCAAAAGAAACTTCAATGTTCAACGCCCTAGCACAAAGCAGCAATTTCCGCTCTATGTCATCGAGAGTTGCATTATATGTAGGACGATCTCCGGGCGGCGCCTTTCGGATGGTTAGGTTCCGTCTGCTGCTGTAAACGCAAGGGACGCCGTCATATTATATACCGAGTTTCGCTGACGACGAGCGGACTTGGGACAACTTTGCAATAATCTTCTCACTCTCCACGTTGTCAGAACATGGACGCATATATGCTCCACTGCCCTACAGCGAAAACCACACGGGATACCCCGCAGCATCTCTTCATTTTCATATCTGTATCTGCAAGTGCTGCCCCCTGCAGTTTTAAGACGCTGCACTTTGCAGCCCTCGATGCACTGCAGAGTAGACGAATGAAGCGCTCTCTCATTTCCTTCGCGCCGTTTTCGTCCTCGTTACGCCGCGTGGCCCGTTTGCTGCGTTGAGGAGCGAGGCTTGCGTAACACTCGGGCCGGCGAGGGAAGAGTTGCCATAAGGATCCCCCCGGTGGAGGCCGTTCAGAAATAGTGCACTCAACAAACAAATAGCCAAGATTCCGAGCTGCGTTTTGTTTGCAAACAAGTGGGGCGGCACGCAGGCGCGCTCCGGGGGAGACGACGACGACCGAATCGTCATCTGGCCTTCCGGGCGATCGGAGCGCGCGCGCTCCATCACCTGTCGCCTCGCAGCGAGCGCATGGAACAGCCACGCGATTTCTGGAGCTGCCGGTGAGCAGCAGAAAGGGTCGTTGACTGGGCGATGCACGTCATGCTATTCTGGGCCATGCTCGTCACCGCAGCGCCGCGGGATGCGCTCGAAGCCGAGCCTGCGCAGCGTGCTCGTGACTCGCTGAACACACCTTTAGGGCCAGACTGGTCGGCTGAATTAGTGTGTCGTTCTTTGTTTGGTGTCGAGTGCTCACAACTTTGGCATGTGCTCCGTGTGTGAGGCATTATTTTATGATGGCCGGCGATCGAGGTTGAATACTAATCAGTTTCGACTCTAGCCAGCGGTCCCCCCCCCCCCCCCCCTCCCTCTCTCCACCTTCTCCAGTTGTCCGATATCCGTGCCGCACTTGTATACAGTCATTGAAGGGCTATTATACTAGTAATGGTCAAGAGTAAACGAACCATGGAAGACTCAGTCGATGATTCGGCAAAGGGACTTCTCGTCAGGCTGTCACCATGGCATGGCAGGTAGCAAGGGCGGCTGGGCACACAACAGTACACGGATGGCGATCCCAAGACAGCCCGATGTTCAAGAAATGAAGTCCAAAGTACCGCTTTTGGGGCTATAGTTTTTTACTAGAGTTCCAGCGCTCGTCCTGTTCGTCTTTACGGTCCTTGTCTGCAGGCGTTATCATCCTTTCAACTGACTGCTTCCCCGTAGAAACGTTTGGCTGAGGCTTCCCTTGTTCGCGGACTGCTGTTCCTTCACTGTCTGAACCATCCCGTGACACACGGGGCGTCTAAACTGCAGCGGCAGCCTTCCCAGAGATGGAAATGCCTCTTTGACCGTATCCAGGTCACTGCAGGTGGGGTGAGTATAATACTACAGCCCATACTAGGACTCGGAGATCTTCAAGCATCGCCAGCAGCATAAAAGCCAAGGATGAAAAGGTGACACATCTGTGCGTTCTAGGTATACACCGTCATGGTCCGTGTTGACCGACAAAATGTTGCGGAAAAGCGTTGGCGCCCTTTTAAGGTAAGTATCAAGCGCTACACACACGACGGACTTATTTGTAGCCTGACATGCGCCGCCCTCTTTCGCCTGCGGAAATGTTCTTATAGCTATCTCAACGTACCGTCACTCGTCTACGACAAACAGACGAACTGCTCACTTAACGAGACTATACCGATGGGCCCGATTCTCGTCACTCGACACCACATGAAGCCGGGCAAGTTATTTGTAGTTTTAATTTTGGTACAGCCACCGTGATATTCCTTACGAAAACGTCATGTATGGCACATATATAAATCATATGTGGCCATGTATAAGTACACGTGCCTGCATATACGACTATATATTGTCATACATGGGTCAATATATGGCGTCAAATGCAGCCCTGTATAGATACACATATGGTCATATATGACATCAAATCCCGCCCTATATAGCGCGTTCAGCCCATATGTTGGGTCAAATGCAGCCGTATAAGCGATGTAGCGTCACACCGTATATGAGCTGCGTGCCTTACATGCCACGATAAACATGTACGTCACGCACATACATATTTATGTATATAGCTGTACCAGACAAATTGTGATGCATTGCCGTTAAATTTATACATTAAACCATCGATCAAACACATGCATCCCGTTGTGCATAGCTTGGCAGCGAAAATGCCACGTTACTAAGCTCGGTGAGGCAGGTTTGTTTTCTCGCCACCGCAGCCGCGTTCGTAGGAATGAAATGCAACAACAACGCCTGTGTATTTAGATTGTAGTGTACGTTAAAGAACACCACGTGGTCAAAATCCATCCGGAGTCGCCCACTACGGTGTGCCCCATAGTATCGCGGTTTCGAACGTAAAACCACAAAAAAAAAAAAAGCGCGGTGCTAGCCTTTACAGAAACACCTAAATGCACAAGAATGTGGGCGTTTTCACGCCCACATTCTTGTGCATTTAGATGTTTCTGTAATGTGTACAAGATCGTTATGCCGTGGCTAAGGATTGGGCTCACACTCGCATCAAGGTGTTTTTAAGCCCAGTATTCATTTCTCTTGAGCTTACTCTTTGTACACTTCAATGACTGCAAGTAACTTACGCTATGTGCACTTACATGAAAAGTTTTCTGAAGACTGACAACTATTTGAACGGTATATGGCTTTCTTTTTTTTTTTTTTTCTCATGCACATGACAAAGACACAGTGTGGCTTCGTATGGGAGGACTAGGTGAACAAAGCTTTCATGAAACAGTTAATATTGGATAGACGTTCCCTCTTGGAAGGTGCAGCCGAACCCACATTTAATGTCCAACTCCGGCGATTTTTAACGACGTTACATCGCAATGACAATTCCAGCTTCCTGAGAGACCCCCTGTCACGCGCCCCGCCACGGTGGCCTAGTTTCTATAGCACTCGGCTCAGAAGGTCGCGGGATCGAATCCCGGCCGCGGCGGCTGCATTTCGATGGATGCGAAATGTAGAGGCTCATGTACTGTGCGATGTCAGTGCACATCACGGAACTCCCGGTGGTCGAAATTTCAAGAGCTCTCCACTACGGCGTCTCTCATAACCATATCGTGGTTTGGGACGTAAATTTAAGCCCCAGAAATCAAATCAATCCCCAGTCACGCGCCATACAGAAATGCTCAGCAAATATGAACACTATCTCCAGTGAGGAATAGAACAGAAAACCGAGCCAGTGCGGTCCTTCTCATGCATGTCGTTGTAACGTGTACAAGCGTGTGCGGCTGGCCAGTGCTGAAGTGCGTGTGTGCGTGTGTGTGTGTGTGTGTGTGTGTGTGTGTGTGTGTGTGTGTGTGTGTGTGTGTGTGCACCCTCCTCAATGCAGCGTCACCTGCTATAATCCCCTCAATGTACACGTAGATCGCACATTTCTTTCGACTGCAACGTTTAGCACCGATACATGCAGTAGCTCGGAAATATCGTATTCCTCGATGGTCATCGCGTGCTTAGGTGTACGTCAAGAAAATTAGCAAAGCATCAGCGCATAGTATCAGGCCTGTTGTTTTGTAAATGACTGAACACTGCAGGAGAATGTGTCTAGCAAATTTCATTGAGATCCTTTCATCTCGGAAAATTGCTGGAGTTGGGCTTTAGTGACCGCTCATGGAGAACTTAATTGCACGTGTACCCGAAAAGTACCCAGTCGTATTGAGGCCCACCTGACCTCTCTCTCTCACTCTCACTGTGTGTGCGTGCGTGCGTGTGTGTGTTAATCGCCCCGAATTGCGTGAAACCTTTTTTTTTTAACCATTTTTTTGCGTTGCTGCCTGGTGGTTCACAAGCAAGTGTAATCAGTAGGGTACTACGATCACTACTGTGATGGATTCCGTTGTGGTCAACGGCAAAAAAAAGTATTCGAGGCAGCTGAAATATATCGCCTCATTTGTCAGCGGCCGCAGCAGTGTTTACTCTGCTCGGCCATCTGCCCGTGCGAGGAGGGTATGTCGCTCCTGTTCCGGCTTCACAAATGGATCGCTTGTGCAACACCTCTGCCTGTATTATGCGCGGTCTAGATTGTATCCTGTAGTTGTGGTCCAGGATTTATTGCGCCCCAGTTTATTAGGTCGCTCTAGTCGCTCTATATGCCTGGACGTGTCCCACACCCGGGCACGGCTTGTCACCGTCTGTCCACAGCTGGCTGTTGCGTTTGTGCGTTCGCTTAAACGCGTATAGCTGCTCTTTCAGCGAAGCACAATATCCGCTACTCCCAACCAGTATTCCGTGCATTTAATAAGCTTTCTTGCAGGTCTCTTTAGCATACCATTGCGCTTTAGCTTTTCTTTGTGGCCCGTCCGTTTTCTTATCAGCTGCTAAGTTATTCTGTGGAGTTTGTGGTGCGCTTCTCCGTGCAACAGCATATCGCTGGTCTTCAATGTGCTACTATGTTATACGAACGTGCTAGTGGATATTCAAATAAATAGATAAATAAAGAAGGAAGAAAGAAAGACTCCTGTTGTATATGAGGTTTGGTTCGGTCACATGCCCCCCCCCCCCCCCCTTTTTTTTTTTTTAAGGATTCGGCACGGCAGCGCACACGATTCCGGTGCCAGCCGTACGCTGTTTCTTGACATGGCAGTTCCTGTGTCCATGTGTAACTGCGTTCACTGACTGGCGTGTATATCGCCACGAAATGCGCAGGGCGAAATTTAAGAAATCACTATATAATGGCTAGCTTTATCGGTGGCATACGTACTCTTTCTTTGGACACGAGGCGCCCGTGGAACGTCAAGCCATATGCGGGCAGGCAAACAGTATATCGGCTGAGCAGTGTGCCATTTGGTTGACATGGACAGCGCTATAGCTTCGCGAGCGCTCCTATGCAGTGATGTTCCGTCCTGCGCCGAGGAATTCCCTTTCCGTGGCATGAAAATTCCCGATTTCAGGCATTTTTCCCTGCATGCATCGCTAAAAATCCCCGCATATTTCCCTGCACAAATATGTATACATATATGCGTGTTTGACGTGTTTCCGGCTCTCGCAATCGTTCTCTATTTTCGCGCTTGTGCTCCTGCGCAACTCAAAGCATTGCCTCCGAGATTGGCTTTTCGTACTACGCGGAAGCTACCTTCGAGCGGACTTTAAGGTGTATGCGATGCGGAAGAAATGCCGTACATACTCGTTTTTGTACATACGGCAGCTGTATAAAATGAAAAGTGTGCTATTGCTTTTGTTACTGAAAGCTTCTGGCTTGTCACACACGTATATAGTTGCCAACTTTTGGTGAAAGAATAATGGCTTCCACTAGAGTGTGCTACGATGGCGATCGACAATCACGAAGCTCGAGCCTGCCGCCCGGAGTAAACAAAAAGACGCTCCGTGTAACAGGAACGAGTCTTAAAGGCTATGATTTTCCGTGCTACATGCGCCGGGAACGATTGCAGAAACCGAAAACTGCCAACCGAGTACGAACCGAAAGTGCCCCGTAACAGAAGTGTTTCGAACATTATACGGATATGTCTTCACCTCCAAAATTCCCTGCAATATTGCGAAGATTCCCTTTCGTCCAAAGTGACGGTCGAAAATTCCCTGAAGAAGGGAAAATTCCCTGCACGGAACATCACTGCTCCTATGCCTGGCGTCGCCGGCCATCTCCCCAGAACTGAACAAGATTTAAAAAAAAAAAAGTTCGCCTTAGGTTGGTTTTAGTATTCTCCACCAAGCTTGCATTTTATCACCCAGGAAATGCGTATACGTATACGTTCGTTTTCTGTCGATAAATTAGATGAAGGGGCACTAGCTCCTTTCGATACCTAACAGGAACACACATGTGCGCCCGACATGCTCTTTACAGACTTTTCTGCGTCGGTAATTATGTCATAGAATGCGAAGGTCTCGGTGTAAAATTTAAGGGTGGCATAATAAAGTGTCACGGGACAGAACGGTGTTTTTAGCCATCATCGTACGACTAGCGATAACTTTCGGCGCCTTTTAGAGCGCGCAATCAAGCAAGCAACGAAGCCTTTCAGATGATGATGAAATGATTTCTCGGGTTTTACGTCCCAAAACCAGTTCTGATTATGAGAGACGCCGTAGTGGAGGTCTCCGGAAATTTCGACCACCTGGGGTTCTTTAACGTGCACTGACATCGCACAGCACACGGGCCTCAACATTTCGCCTCCATCGAAATGCAGCCGCCGCGGCCGGGATGCGATCCCGCGACTCTCGGATCAGCAGCCGAGTGCCATAACCGCTAGACCACCGTGGCGGGGCAGATGATGATGAAAGGGCGCTAATTTCTGCAGCCCATGTCGGGAGCACGGCTGAGCGTCCGTGGGGGCAAGGGACTGAAAGAGAGAAAGGAGAGAAAAGCCGGTAGGGAGGCGTTGGTAGGTGGAGGGCCCCGGAAGTTTTGACCACCTGGGGTTCTTTAACGTGCACTGGCAACGCACAGCACACTGGATCTTCGCCTCCATCGAAAATGCGACCGCCGCGGCCGCGGGCGCGGGATCAAACCGGCGTTTTTTTTTTTTTTTTTTGGGGGGGGGGGGGGGGGGGGGGGGGGCTAGCAGCCGAGCACCGTAACCACTAAAGCACTGCGGCGGACAAGCCTTTCAGATGCTGCCCTATTGACTAAAAGTGATGGATATTTTGACTTTTGAACAGAAAGCGGCCACCCCTTACGCGACTCCCTCACATGTACGCTTTTGCTTTCGGCATTGGAGTCCCATTTTCGTTGGATATAACGGGCATTTAAGCGACGTTGATAACACATGCAGTTTTTGCTAGGTCACGAGGCACAGCTTAGTTTGTCTATTTCGTGTGGGGATGATAGTTCGAGGTCAAACGTCGGTTCTGTATGTTATACTCATCAGTAAGTCTGCCACGACATGTACTTAGTCTTTCACTATCGTATATGCAAAATGTTTCCCGTATACAATGCACAAAGCCGGACTGCACTTGCGCATGTGCGGAACTTGATTGAGCATCAAAACCCGCCTTGGTCCCTCAGCGTCTGCAGTGTTGCGTTGCTGTGCGCGAGAGTGTGGGTTCTGTTCTCGGCGTCCGCACTTGAATCGGAGCGAAATTCAGAAGAAAAAAAACTTTATTGTGTCAACACTCGGTGGTTAACCTCGGGTGGAGCCCTCTTGTAGAGCCCCACTGGCCACTGCGGCTCGCTTGGCCTGATCTAGGGTCGCCAGTTGGCTTCCCAGTGCCAGCTCCGGAAGTCGTGCCTCCAAGACCACGTTATGAGCTCTTGTGAGCGCACCAGCCTAGGTATATTGCATGGGCTGGCTGCTCTGTACATTGATAGGTAATGTGTGTAAGTGTGGCTGGTGTGGTCACTGCACCACGGGCATATCGCTATCGTGTATGTCTGGGGAGTGATTGCGTGTAGCCTTGATATGTGGGGGTATGCGTTCGTTTTGGAGGCGGCGCCTATCCCTGGCTTGTTGACTGCTTAAGCTCGGATGCGGAGGGGCGTACTTCCGTCTTGTCAGTTGTTGGTCTTCCAATATCTGCCTGCTCGTGATGTTTTGTTCTTCATGGTGGCCTGTGGGATGCCCTGAGCAAGGTCCTGCGGCTCGGCCAGCAAGTGCGCGAGCTATACGCAGTTCGCCTCCTCGTTATCCCTCAGGCTTGCATGCCCCGTGCACCATGCAACGTCATGTAACTCCGTCAACGTGGTCCCGAAAGTAACAGTGACACATCTGAGAAGTGTGCCTCTAAGATATTAGCGACAGGCAGCTTGTGAGTCTCTCAGAATATATGCAGGACATCCCCTTCTTTCTGCTTCTTTGACTGCCAAGGCTATGGCTGTTGCCTTGGCGGTTTTGGTTGGTTACTGCCGTTGCATATGCTTGCTTTCTGGAGCCCTGTGATGGCGCGGGATGAAGACTGGCGTCGGTAAAGTAGGTGTCAGGACCTTTAGTTCTCTGAAGGAGTTTTCGTGCTCGCGCTTGACGGCGGTTTTCGATTGTATATAGATCGGGTGCATATATTCCACGATGATGTGGTCCCGTATTTGTGTCGGTACAATAGCCGGTTCGTCGCCACAGTATTGAGGGGTGAGGGGGTATCCCAGCCCTTGTAGCGTATTCTACAAAGGCTGGGATACCCGAAAGCACCTTTTGTAAATTTTGGGTGCACCTAAAGAACCGCAGTTGGCCGAAATTGATCCGGAGCGTCACACTATACAGTGTGCCTCGTAACCTTATCGTAGTTTTGGCATGTAGCGCCCTCTAATTAAATTTAATGTTTCTTCTTGATTATCGAAAGGCGAGAAGACATACATACAGGACCTTGCTGACACATCTTGCCGCTCGACAGCGGGTTCAAAACGTCTGACAAGAAAAACGTGTGTGCGTGCGTTCGCCCCTTCAACTGAGGGAGGCGCTCTCGGGAACATTTCGCTTAGTCATGGCACTATTTTGTTGCCCAACTGTTACCCCAGCTATGTTTTGCACGTATGGGCGGCAATCATTCTGCACTCAAGTGTCATTCGTCGATTTTTGAGTCGGTTCGTGTCACTTCGGTTTTCCGGAAGTCTGAGCAGTTTGCCTCGGGGCGATGCACGGAGGAGCCGGCGTCGTGCGCTCATGGGAAGGGGGGAGGCCACGCAAACACCACGTGGGGGCTTGGAACAGCATTTCGGCAGCTCTCCGCAATGAGCCCCAGCCAAACGGACTCTCTCCCTCGATGCGTATCTCGTAGCCTGCAGGCATCGTGTCCCGGGGAGCAACTCCCAGCGTTCTTCTTCGGGTGTGGCTGTCGTGACTGCGTCGTCGTGTAGGAAAACGTGCGCTTCCCGCCCTTTGGATTCGGTGGAGAAGCACCGTTACGGGCGCGCCGATGCGGCAGCGGCGGCGGCGTCAGCTGTACCGCCCTTTCCCTCGGAGGAAAGGTCGCGCGTGAGCAGCGGCCGAGTGTGTGCCTTTCTTTTCTGCTCTTTTGGGGTCAGGGCCTGCTTTTCGTGCGCCATCTTGGCAATCCGTGCTGGGCTGCTGGCGGCCGGTCGATTCGCTGCGCCGGCCGAGCAAGCAGAGCCTCGTCGCCGAGGCCATTCTATACCTGCACCCGCGTGTCCCATTGTGCATTGTTCTTTTCCCTCCAAAAAGCGTTTCGCCACTGCCGCACGGACAGCGCGTCAGTTTGCTCGACCGAATGTCACCCACTGTCGTCGAGCGTGTTTAATGCGCCTGTTAGGCAGGCTTGCGTTTATCGTGTCGGTTACTGTCGATGAACGAGGCAACTGTTTAGCATAACGTGATTCCCGTTCTCTGAAGATTGTTTTTCCAAGCGCACGGAAGACCCGAGAAGGCTTTCGCTTTGTATGCGAAGATACGCTCGAATATTTCGCGATGCTCAGTCTCGAACGACGTGTAATTTACGGAATTGCGTTACTTGACTTAGTGTCATTACTGTGTAATAGGGTCGTTCCTCGCCGAACGACACAGCCATTTTGGCGACCATCTCAAATGTATTGCAAAAATATTTTGCTTATTTACTACATCGGAAGTAGTCATCTCTTAGAACATTTGAGACAAAACAAATTTTCGCCAGTGTGAGAGGCTTTCGAATTTTGCAGTGTTGTCTGAGCGATCATGAAGAGACTATTTTGAGGGCACCATTCATTGGGCCAATGCCAAATTTACTCATTGTGTTAAGGAAACTTGTTGGTTTAACATGTTTTAGGCTCAATAAAATTATTACCGTTTTTCTCTCAAATACGCCATCAGAAAGTTTACCCAATCCCGCCGTGTTTGCTTATTTTTGTCCAGTATGATGGCGCCATGTATTAAATATGTTTTAATTGTTGCATACATTACGAAAACTATATTTTAGACTAAAAAGATTTTGCGACCGTTTGGGTTTGTACAAGCTACGCAAAAAAAAAATAGAACTTGAGAAAATGCGCATTTTAGGCCCCGCTGAGAGGCAATTTACACCACGTGGTGTTCCCATTAAAAATCCAACCTATGTTTCCATGAAATGCAAATTTTTATCATTGCAACGTCCTTTTTTTTTTTTTTTTTTGCCCTTCACGGAAACCTTCTCATTTTTCTGTATGGCTGCTCCACCGCATGGCACGCATCCGCGCACTACACCCTAAGCCGTCTTCGCGCAGCATTTTCAATGCCTTTCATCACTCGCAGGGCTAGTAGACACTTTACGGTCGCGCCAACTACCTGAAAAATGGAATTCTTGAGATGGGTCGCCAAAATGGATGGGTCGTTCTCCGTGGAATGACCAAACAACGATATAAAGTCGATAAAATCAAGACCACGTTCGAAGCCTCAAACGTAATGCCGTTTCTCGCGTACAATAATGTAGTCGGCGCGATACCAGCTATCTCTTTCCTCGGTGGCTCCCTTGTCGGTGCGCCAACAGTAATGACACGTTGGTGTGTGCCTATTCGACAAGCGCGATTTTAGTCGTCCGTTCTAGGGTTTGAACCTAGGACAGCGATCATTAGATTGTGGTTCTCAGAAGAGAAGGTGTACAGGGAGAGAGTTCTGCGGAGGCGAAGGACTCCCTCTCTAGCCATCCTTGAATGGTTTTTCCATTCGCCTCTCAACACATGAGTTGCGATAAAACAATCGCATGAATCAATCAGCGGTGTTCTGCGCTGAATGCACGTGTACTTCACTGAGGTGCGCCGCCAGCCCTTTGCGACCACCCTTCGTCGTCCGTACACGCGCGTGCGCTCGTACACGCACTCGTTTGCCTCCGGGGCTGCCGTGTGGGCGGCTGGCATTGTTCGCCGGCGGCCCGGAACGCTCGGCGAAGAGTCACCCCGGACTGACCTCGATACGGCGCTGCCGCTTTTCGGGAGCACAGGTGCCTCCCGTTCTCGAGTGGTGCGCGCCCTCCGCGGTCGCCGCGTCCAGGTATCGAACCCGTGTCCTCGAGCCTGTAGTTGCGCTACACGCATTCGCCCGTCTGTTCAGTGACTTGCCGTTCTTTCGCTCTCTGAATATTTCTAGTCTTTTTTTTTTTTTTTATTGCTCCGGTATTTGAGTTATTCTCCCGCCGCAGAATCGCGCTTTGAAAGAATAATAATAATAACTTACTATCAGACTTTAGCCATTCCTTCTGCTTTAAAATGCTCTACTGCGCCCCGCCACGGTGGTCTAGTGGCTATGACACTCGGCTGCTGATCCGAGGGTGGCGGGATCGAACCCCGGCCGCGGCGGCTGCATTTCGATGGAGGCGAAATGTTGAGGCCCGTGTGCTGTGCGATGTCAGTGCACGTTAAAGAACCCTAGGTTGTCTAAATTTCCGGAGCCCTCCACTACGGCGTCTCTCATAATCAGAGCTGGTTTTAAAATGCTCTACTGCGGCAGTAGGCCCTCACGAATCTGCCCAAGAAAACCTTCACTGCGATGCGCAGCAACGCGTCGCCTTCGTTCGCCACAGCATTACCTGGAGGCGCCGCCTCACTTAGGAGCCTGCCTGGAGCACAGAATGCCACAGGAATCGCCAAGAGCAGCTGTTGTGCAATAGTTCAGTGATCGACACCTCTGTCTCCATTGTGCTCGCGCATTACCCACGAGGTGCGTACACACTCGATCCACGCAACAGGGACAGATTCTGGAAATTCTGTTTCCAGCTGTTGTCGTGGCAGTGAAGGCGTCGAGGTGCACGCGTAGTACTACTGCCCGCGTAGCCTCTTTGTGTGCCGTCGGTGCCGCGAACGGTTTCTCCAACGCTGCTCGTTTTGTGCCAGAGGCGAGCCCGCGCGCTTCGCCAGCGGGTCAGTGACGTGAGCGGAGAACGTTGCACTCCTTTTTTTTCTGTCTTTCTGGGCCACGGTACGAACGAGGAAGCTTGTCGCGCGAGGGAAAGCGAATGTTTCCTCCTAGCGGCCCCCGCCCGCCGCAGGTCACTCGTTTCTGGTCTCGGCCTGTTTCTCCGGAAGCTCCGAGCGCCGGGACCCGCGCGGTGGCGACGCCGCCCCGGCCTACTTCTCCGCGGGACGTCTCCCCCGCGTGCTTCTTCTTCGGGTTGCGCAATATTCGTAACGCAGCCTCCAACTTGACAATTGCCAGGCGTCCTCTCGGAGACGGTGCCCGGCTGTCTGCGGTCGCCCAGGGATAACTATACCTTGGAACGATTGGCAGCGTTTCCGCGCACTCGGCTGTTCTCCGTGACACCGTGAACGATGCAATTATTAATTCACTTCCGGACAGGCCCCGCGTGGTTAGATCGCTCAGATTCGCGGTTTTCGCACGACCTTTTTTTTTTTTTTTCTATATTTTGGCGTCAGGCTTCAAAGCAGGTTTAGCGTATTTTGTTGAGATCTCGTTTATTTGTGTATTCTGCTGTTATATAGTTGAGGAAACAGACTCTTCTCTGTAGGCCACAATGACGACCGACTACCGTACAAATGTTGCAAACTTTTCACAATTTGTGCTGGGGTCGAGTTTCGAGCGCACTGCAGAGCGCAAGACATCTGACATTTGCTTTGTGTATTCGGCTTGAGAGCGCAGCGATTCTTTTGTAATCTCTCTTTTTTTTTCTTCTTGGTTTCTTGCTGCTTTTGGTTTCGTGCATGCATATTTACACGCGCCAGACAGATTCATCGGAACTTCCATGGCGTGTGATAAAACGCTTTTAACACTTGGAAGGCGATTTACTATACGCAGAGTCCAATGTATTGCGCGTTTTTTTCATCCATTCATACATTCGGCACAGGCTCCTGTTGTAAGATTATGTGAAGGGGGTTGTACAAGGAAATTGAGTAGCCTGGACTAAGTCTTTGCTCTCGCAACACGAATGGTGTAATATGAACACAAACAAGAAATATTGCATACATACAATGGTTTTGTTGGGCTAAAGCGTCAACAAAAGCTAGTCCTATGAGCTGATTATAGCAAAAGCGAGACATTTCGTACAAATCAAAGTATATGTGAACAGAAGAGAAAGAGAAAAAAAAAGGGTGGCCTTGACTATAAAACGTAACGTGCAGTTACTCTTTGAAAGCATCGCGTCTCTCATAATCAGAACTGGTTTTGGGACGTAAAACCCCACAAAACAACAACAACTCTTTGAAAGCATCAGGGTCCCGCACGGCTACCACCTTGTCTGGAAGACTGTTCCAATATGATACGGCAGCGGGAAAAGCCCAGATTGTGAAGCCGACCGTAAACTACTTTATAAATGAGGCAGACAGAGAAAGTGCAACGTTTCTACGTTAACTCCAAAGATGAAATGTGGCAGCTTTGACTTTGCATCGGTCAGCTATGAGCGTCATTCGCAGTCGTCAACCATGAAATGCGCCTCATGGTTTTGTACGGCTTCGATGGATGCGTTTAATTACGCCATGATGACCCGGAAGCGAGGTTCGCTCGGAAATGTAAAGTTAGTATGCGATATGCGCGACGGCAGGCGTTTCCGTTGTGATAAAGGACACATGCTCTGCTAGAGATTACGAAGTTAGTCGCGCGAGGCGCGGACACCTGCCACTAACGTCCAACACTTCGGACTAAACCGGGGTCCCTGTGGGAGCCCATAAGGGGTCAAGACTGTGCAGCAGGCTGAAAATAAGCAGACTTAATTCGTTTGAAAACAAGCTCCTTTACAGAGATCACGTGGTAAACGCCTGCATTTTCTTTCAGCTCGTGACCTCACCAAAACATACTTACTCGTGAAATCTGCGCAGAATACGAGCTGCTGCCACGGACATCTTGATAAAACTCCAAAGCAATGTGCAGTTTTCGTACGCTCCATGCACCCTGTGAGGTACATGTGAGGCAGTTGCGAATTCCTCCTCCTGTGCTCTTAACCTATACCTGCCCAGACTTTGTCGTCTGTAGGTGAAGCTGTCGTCGTCGTCGTCATCATCATCACATTGTCCCTTAAAGGGCCCTTAAACCACCCAGAGGTCAAAATTTAGTTGTGGTGTTGCTTTTGTGCCGGTGTCCGCAACGAACACGTAGCCGCAAGAATTTTTAGAATTACAATTTCGAACGCAAGAAATTTTCGAATTACAGTGCCGTAATAGTTGAGTTACACGCGTTTGATGGCGCTTGCTTGTTTCGCTCTCTCCTGACCCACGCACCGGCCGCTTGCAGTTGCCACCTCCTCGCCCTAAGAGACAGTTACCGTGCACTCAACCTATTTTCTTCACTTCCTTAACTAGGATCTCTATCTCTCTCACCTCCTCGCCGAGTGCTCCTCCGAATGTCAAATGCATCGCCGACGGCGCGCAGTTCTAAAGACTGTCCACTTCAGGTTGATGCGCCTCCGCCGGGCTCCCGCGTTCGCGCAAGTGTTTTTTTGTTGGTGCTGTGCCAACGCTCTGTTTTTTTATTGTTCCATATTCCCAAGGAGCTTAAGCCAGACGCAGGGCGTCGTCTTGAGGCAGCCGGTGTCGCGTCGGGTCGGCTGTCCAGCCGGCGACTCTGCAGCCAAGCACCGCGCACGATCGTCGTTTAGCCATCGCAAACACTGTCGACTTGCGCGCAGCTGAATGGACAGCTGTGTACGGCTGTGTTGGAACGCGAGCGACTTAGCACTTGCCTACTAGCGTAGCGCAGTTACGAATTCACAAGCGTGCACACGCGAACACCACAGGAACGACACACGACGAGGAAAAACAAACAGGCAGGGAGCGCGTGCACTTGCTAGCAGACTAACCGGAAGTCGGAGTTCTCCTTCGGCCAATCAGCGAAGCTCGGACTCCTCTGTCGTCACCAAAAACCACAATATCGTCGCGGCTAACTTTGGAGTGCCGGAAATGGCCGGCGAGGCGCACGGGATTGTTTTTCGAGTTTGTGGCGCGGCCACGGCGCGTCGCGTCGCTGCCGCATTTGACATCGTTCATCGTGATAGCATTCTCAACTTGATGCGCGTGTTAACTTGAAATATTCAAAAAGATGTCGCGGGTGGTTTAGGGGCCCTTCAAAGGCCCTGGGTTCGTCATTACATAAGCGGAGGGTAGCGCGGGGAAAGAATATATATGAAGCCATGTAATTAATCAATGAAGCATAAATTAGCAAGGAGGCATATCAGTCATATACATTTCAATAGAACCATACGTAAACACGATGCAAAAAAAAAAAAAAGACGAATAGGGAAACAGAGAGAAACAACAAAACAGCACACGGCAATGCTTCTCTGTTTGCGTTTACGCAACGATATACAAGCGTTATATTGCGTGCACAACAATGAGAAGATATGGTTACGACTTTGAAGAACCTTACTTAAGTGACGCTAATGAAGCACAGCGTTTTGTGTGATGAAGACAACTGGGTCAACTAGAAGGCGAGGTTGTAGTTTCGTGGTTGGTCTATCGAGCTAAGACGTTTGGTGTCGATCATTGTCATTTAGCGAAGTGATCAACTGATCGAAATTCGTTCTCCCTACACATCAAGACGTTCTAACCTTTGAGTTACACTCGCGCGCACACTGATTTCGGCCAACTCCAAGCACTTTTTCGATACAGCTGGCGCGTGCGCCACGAGAGAGGGGACTGTGTTACGAAAGCTTCTTGACCTTGATTTCAACATGTGCTTTTTCATACCTACGTAATTTTTATAACAAGCAGACCATGTAATTTCGTAACAACCGCGGTCGCACCATCTTCGCAATCGGAAGCAGACATCTGTGCAGTGAAATTCCGATGTAGGCTTTTCTTTCTTTTTTTTTTTACGCATTTCTTGCCGTCGGTGACGTTGCACGAATGTCCACATACTGTGTAAACGGAAAGTTTTCTTTAACAAAGAGTTTAGAGCCATTCCACTTTAAGGTGGACAGCAAAGCAAAGCTGTGGTAGTATACCTGACCTGATTGACAAATGTCTTGGAACGACTGAGCCGTGCACCATATGAAGTCATCGACAGCAGCATAACAAAGTGCATTACGCCTAAGCTGGTGCACGTAGGGCACTTTTCAACCACTTTCGTTAACATGTGATTCGCTTAATTCACATTTGGTTCAAATCAGTTCACCTGTTCTCCACTTGAGGCACCTTTGATTCACCTTAATTCTGACTTGGTTGACGATATTCGCATTTAATTTCGGGTATCAGGCTCCACTCCACGCTGCACTGCCCGCGGGGTTCGTCCCACGTACACGCAAATCATATACATAGCTGTATACGTAACGCATAACCAGACAGCTGCCACGACTGTGCTATATATAGTGGGAGGCGCTGTACGTGCGACTGTCATTTTTATCGGGAAACGCACGTGGCAAACGCCACAGGTGCCCCGTCATGGTGGTCTAGTGGCTATATGGTACTCGGCTGCTGATCCGGGGGTTGCGGGATCGAATCCCGGCCGCGGCGGCTGCATTTCGATGGAGGCGAAATGTTGAGGCCCGTGTACCGTGCGATGTCAGTGCACGTTAAAGAACCCCAGGTGGTCGAAATTTTCCGGAGCCCTCCACTATACGGCGTCTCTCATAATCACAGCTGGTTTTGGGACGTAAGACCCCACAAATCAATCAATCAGTATCGTGCAGACGTTCGCCGCGAAAACGATGAGCGAGCTTTGAACTATAACCCTGTCTTCCTCTCTCCTCAGTAGAGAGAGAAAGGGAAGCGGGGAGGGAGGGGGCTTACCTATAGCAGCGACGTCACACATGCGCATTGCATCCCACCTTCGGCACGAAAAGCAGTTCTAATTGTACGCAACATTTAATACACACGTAACATCTTCCGCACAGCCTGCAATTACTTAGGCGAGTGAATAACTACAGTTCTCTCACTTAATCGCTCTTAATGGCAATACTCGCGAGGTACGTGTGTATAACCAAAACTGAGCTGTGCGTGCGCTTCGCCTGGCGTCCTGACTGCTTTATCTCGTAAAACGCTCTCCGAAACAAGAAATCATTCACTGCGCGGGGATGATGAAAATTGAGCCAATGGTTGACACTGCCTAAAACGTCTACATTCCGCCGTATAGAAGTGGCCGCTTATTATGATGTCCAGGGCTGCAAACAGTCCAACGGTTCGGAACATTGCTCGAAGCCAAAATGTGCGTCTGGGACAGGCTCATATCCGTTTGCTCCATATAGTGTAACATTCGCATCACAGTAGCGTCTCTTCTGCATTTATGTCTCGTTGCCCCTTGTCCAGGAATCAAACCCGCCGTGGTATCTTACAAAGGGCGAACTGGCTTCCTAAGCTCGAGGTCGCGGGATCAAATCCCGGCCACTTCGGCCGCATTTCGATGAGGCAGATATGAAGAAAAAAAACACACGTATACTTAGATTAAGGTTCACGGTAAAGAACCCCGGGTGGTCAAAGAAACTCCGGAGCCCTCCCACTACGGGGCATGCCTCATAATCATATCGTGGCTTTTTGCGTGCACACACCTCATCAATTATTATTATTATTATTATTATTATTATTATCATCATCATCATCATCCTGCAATCACTTACCCCAACAACTCATGTCAGACGTAAAGGCCAAGTCTACGGAACAAACTGTTTTACGCTATCTGATACTCTCTCTACTCTCTCAGGTTGACTTGTATGTGCACTGCAAAATTTTCGAATGCTTACGTACATCCCTTCGAGTCGGCCGAGTTTTCTGGATCCTTCCACTACGCCGTATTCCATAACCCACTGTTTTGCATGCGCTTTGAGGACTTTGTCCTTTAGCGGCAGTGTGTCCTTGAAAAAAAAAAAAAAAGAAGAGCGAGGGGGTATCGCAAGCTGGGCGATTCCAATTTTGAAAGGCAGCTATCTTTTAAGGCAAGTAGGTCACTGTAGTGGTGCTGGTATTTATGATGGTTCTCCTCGAATACCGAATGACATTCAGCGCAAACACTCAGGTACAGACCAAAGAGAGGAGGTGTGACATACACGGAGTGGCGTCATACAACAGTGCCGGTGTGTGTGTCTTGCCTCCATATCTGTGGTTTGTCCTGAATGTTTGCGCTGAATGTCATTGTATAATGGAATGCGTAGCAATGCGCAAGCGGAATTTTGATCGAACACAGGCGCTGCAGGTAACACTGATGTAACCTTAAAACAATTGATATCACTTTTTTTTTTATTACTTCTGTGCACGCGTGTCACAGATACGCGATAAACGTGGTCACTTCCCGTCAAACGCGCAATGCTCAAAACCGCTGCTGGACATGGACCGTGCTTTCAACTTCCAGAGCTTGAACGAAAAGGCAGTAAATATGACACGTATATATAGACGCGTGTATTTGATCGTGAAGTGCACGTCACATATTCAAGTATTTGCGCACACTTATTGGGACATAGACTGCTGACCCGAAAGACGCGGTAAAGATCCCGGCCGCGGTGGTCGCATTCAGATGAGGCGAAGTTCTAGAGCAGGGATCTCAAACACGCGGCCCGCGGGCCACGGCTAGCGGCCCGGCCCGCACACGGCAGCCTTCGGCCCATCATAATCGGCGTCCCGATTGTAGTCATTCTGGAAATCGGTATCGATATGGTTTTCGAAGGCTGATGACGAATCCCCTTCGCCCGCATATAGGCACTATCATATGCAAACTTTTTGTTTCTTTCAAGTGACAAGGAGCTGACATTTGGTGCAAACTCCCCGCCTACCCGCTTCAACTTTCGAGCTGTTTTCGAGTGCCCTTTTATGCTCGGAAACCTTGCAGAAGATTTCTGGAGGGACTGGCATTCTAGCAAGAGAGCTCTCTTGCTCGGAGCACGTATATATGCCCTTAACGATGTTGCTTCTCGCTATGGTATTAACCGTGTATACTAAGACCGAAGGATGCGTTGATCTTTGCATTATCAGAACCACGCACAAGCTAACTCGTTCATCATCCGGTTCCCGCGAACAAGCTGAACGGCTTCGACGAAGCAGATGCCACGGAATATCGGTGAGAAACGGCCGAGACTCGCCTAAACCGCCCCCTTTATTCCTATTGTTCACGGTACGTCATGTATACCTACGTCGTACAAGGCTAATGCTGTGCCAGCTGCAGTCGAAAGAAAGCGCGGTTTTTTTTTTTTTTTTTAGTGGAATCCAAGCACGGGACTTCTGTCGGTGTCAGTTTCCGTTCTAGTGTAATGTCGTGGCACCTGCAGAAAGAAGCACAAAACAAACTTGCTATATATATATAGCGTCGCCCGGAGATGAATCATTAAAAAATGGTAGCGCCTTCAGTATATCGAGGAGCGCTGCACAGGCGCTACGTGTGTCGCATGTTAATGGTACAGCAATGTTCTATCCAAGGGAGTCCGTCAGCGTCAAGAAAAAAGAAACAAAAACATAGCCTGACGTGTTTTTTTTTTTTTTAATGGTGCATGTGGTATCAACAGAGGTGCTCATGAGAAACGCTTACGCGTTTAGCTGCAGCGCTCATCGCTATAGACACCAGAACGCTGCCCCGGTTCCACTCGAGCCGACTGAGCGCAGCTTCGAGGTAACGTTTCATGGCTTTTTGTACCAAACGAATGTTTCGCCTCTGGACGGCTGAGCAAAAACCGGCACCTTGAGCGTCAAGTACAACTGCTGTCACAATACTGTGATTCATGGTAAAACGACGCTTCGTGCCGTTACAACTCGGACCCGGATGAGAGGGACTGCTCAGGAAGAAAACCAAAAAAAAAAAAAAAAAACAGTTATGCTGCCGGGAACCTCAGCGTGCGAGACTGTTGCTGCGGGATTCGGGAACGATGCATAGTGCAAGATCACCCAGCCAATGGAATAACAGTCCGCTGCTCCTTTATGGAAAGGGCGGGATGGCAAGGGAGCACGTGAGTGCGTGTCTCCCGCTCTGCGGCGGCGCTGACACCACACACACACACACACACACACACACACACACACACACACACACACACACACACACACACACACACACACACACACACACGCTTAAGTGGCGGGCCAGCGGAATTGCGTTTGTTTTTGACTTAATCCATTGTAGGCCAGAATAACGGGGTAATACCGATAGGAAGCGTTATTCTCTCTGCTGATAGATACCAATATGTGACGCCAAATGCGGACGTGACTCCTCCTACTCCCCCCACCTTCCTCCTTTCCAACTGGCTGACTCCGTCTAAGAAGTCACCTCAGAACGGAAGCCACGCGCGCTCACGTGTTCCATTGCATAAGGGAGCACACTGTATGCGACTTTCGTTACGTTACACTCCTTCAAAAAGCTGCTCGCGTGACTCCTTTGGCTATAGTTGTGACCACCTCTCGCACAACGAAAATCCCGCACCGCAGCGTCTGTATAGATAAGGCGCTCGCTGCAGTGGGAAAAGAGTTACTGCGACGACGAGTCGGAATTGCGAATGCGCCTCGCGTGGGTCGGCGACCCTCCGAGATAGGGGTGGCCGCTGGCATCTCTCCACGCAGATAAGCCGCGTGTGTATATGACAACACGGGCCCCCAAGTCGTACGCTGCCGAGGCTGTGCGCCGGGGAAATCGCGCTCATCTCTACAGCAGCGGCCGGCGACAGATGTTATACCGGCTCGGAGAAACGCATTCGAATTTTTCGAATATCGTTTGGCTTAGCTTCCTCGTGAGGATTTCAAAAAATAATAAAGAACACCTGCGATCCGTTGAGCGGAACTGCGAAGAGCTGCGATAGCGGCATAAATGACGACCCGAACTGTATAGCCCTTCTCTCTCATAATATATATACCGTCAATGCAAGGTAGGGCCCACTGTATATGGGCGTTGTAAAAATGCTTGGCGTATCTTGCTACGGCAGCCACGTCTTTTCGACGGGACATATCCCGGCGGAAATGAGTTTGCGTTCCTGAACACCCTCCCCCCCCCCCCTTTCCCGCACCCCTTCATCCCATACCCTTTCAATATTTACCCGTCCATTCGTGAAACTTTTTGCGCACTTTGGCTAGCGCAGCACCTTTTTTGCGAATTTCTTACAGTGGTGTTGACGTTTGGTAATCCCCGCTCTAGCTTCCGGGCTTGAAGTTGATTGACAGCCAGAGTAAACGAACACTTCCCACGGGCGGCGTTTGTTCTCGTGCAGTTACCGCACAGAGCTTGCCGAATCCTAAAGAACTCCGTTGTGCGAAAGTCAATAAAACTGCTAAATTCGAACGAACGAGTAATGGAAGTCGTGCCTGCTTGGCATAATTCTTGGCTGGCGCCATATTTGAGATACGCCCCGTTTTAAAATGTCACGGGAAGCACCTTTAGCGCCACAGTTAACATTCCCGAACTGCGACTCGCCGGAATGGCTTGGCGGCTGATAATTCGCTGCTACTTGACACGAGCTCTCAGGTTCGATTTCCGGCTTCGTCAGCAGCATTTCCACAGGGGACGAAACGCGAAAGTGTCCATGTGTATTGCATTCCAAGCGTCCGCCCAGGTGCAGCCTGAACAGCGTCGGGTGGTCAAAATTAATTCGGAGTCTCGCACTATTGCACACCTCTTGTGAATATTGCGCTTTTGGGCACCTGAGATCCCGGAATTTAATTAGGAGCGCGTATCTATCAGTTAGAAACGACCTGACTTGGAATGCCGAGGCATTGAAGTTAGTGGATGCCAAATTAGTTCGAGAAAGAAAAGAGTACAACGGATTTTTTTTTTTTTTTGGGGGGGGGGGGGAGAGGGGAGAAAGGGGTTTGGAAAACTCAAATAATGAAACTTTTTTTTTTGCTGTTTCTTTGTTGTTGTTTTTTTTTTTTTTTTCAAACTAAACACACAGCACATCACTTCTATTGATAGGCTTACATTTTAGCACTTACAGGTTCCTTAAGTTAGCTGCGGTGGCCTAGCGTAATTGGTGCTCGACTGGTCACCCGAAAGGCGGGGATCCCAACCCCAGCGGTTGCATTTTCGATGGGAGGCTATAGACTGCCAGAGGCCCGTGTACTGTGCGACGTCAGTGCACGTTAAAGAACCCTATACAGTTGGTCGAAATCTTCCGGAGCCTTTTACTCCAGCGTGCCTCATAATCATGTGATATGGGGCGTAAAACTCCATCAAGCTTTATGCTCCCTAATGCAAGCATTAAAAGAAGATTTGAAAAATGAAGATCCTAAGCACTTGGCGAAATCATCGTCGAATATCGAGAGCGCATCTCTCCTTATACGCTAAAGGAACTAGTTTTCGAGTCAGTGGCCAATACAACCGTCCTGTGCGATTGCGTAACACGACCCTTGCGGTTTCCTGACCCTAACACTCTTTAGTGGACGTTTTGCGGGACGCTTTTGCCATCGTGCGTCTCGCAGTCAAAACTTTTCGTCGCCCTGAACGCTGCGTCTCAGAACCCGTGGCCTTCGGTTTCGCGTTCGCAGGGCTAGCTCGGGGTCCGAGACATGAAATAGGCGGGAAGAACAGTCTTCTAGGACAGCGCGCCGTCAGTTTGTTCCGTAAAACCAATTTGTAAACTACTGTGAGTCTTCTGACTGTGTGTTCCTAAACAGGACAGACAAGGAGTGTTTGATTTATAGGCGTGACCTGTACCAAGCCAGATCCCTTGAAACCGAACAGTGCCACGCGAGGATTGTACTCGGAGAATTTGAATACTTCAGATCGTTTCGCTCGGCATCCACTATATTGTATGCCACTTCGTTTCACCAGGTTAGCTGCATTTAGAAAGACAGAAGTGAAATTCCATATACGCTGACACTCTGTTACACCTAGCTCGTTAGCGAAATCTTTCAAAAATTCTAAAAAATACGCTATCCGAGGAAAACAGAAGATTTCTGCAAAAGAAAACTGTTAGTTGTGGCGGACGTCACACAGTGTCAAAAGCGTGCCAATTAGTTAGCAAGAGTTCCAAAATACACTAATTAACTTTCTAATAAGCGGGATTTGGTGGATCTCCTGTGTGTATCTGTTTGATGCCGCTGCAATTTGTTGTACTACGTTTCTGAAACAAAAGAATCAGTTTACTGCCCATACATCCATGTTGCTGTACTACTTTTCCTATATTTCTAGCAAAGTGCCTAGGATTATGTTTAGCTGTGATGTACCTATGCCAGTGCTGCACACTGCCGAATTGTGTACCACAGCTGACCTGGTATAGTCAATTAAGCTGCAGCAATGCAGTTTTTTTTTCTGACCACCCCCTTTCTTTTTGTTGAGGCGTAATTACGTTTTGATTTGATTTATTGCTAATGGCGAGTTTGTAGCCACGGAGCAGACGATGTTATGTCACTTTCTCAAACAAAGAAAAAAAAATCATTCCCTATAGAGATCTTGCAGCGCGAGAAAACCTGGGCTTTTTTCCGCACCGAAACAAAACAGCGCATGAAGAGCGCTGGAGGTCGCGTGCTAATGCAGAGTCCGCTGCTGGTGTGTTGCAAAGATGCAAAGATTGCAGCGGTGAATTCGAAATGTTCAATGTGCCATTTTCTCATACAGCTAAGAAACCTTGACGTTCAGCGTGTACGCAGCAGCCAGCGTTATGTCTTGCTTATTCGCTGGGTGCAATAAAGGAGTTATCATCGCAAACTACGCGACCGCAAGTTTTCAGAGCCAGTATTTCGAATTGGCTGTCACAGTCGTTGGAACATGTCACCAGCGGACGTTGCATTTGCGCGTGACTTCCAGACCCCCACCCCTTCTTCTTTTTTTTTTTTTAATTCCGGCTTCACACAGAAAAAGAGACACCATATTTTTTGTGGGCCGCAGGGCTTCAGAGAATGACATTTTGTTTATTTTAAAAACTGATACGGCAACGTCGTATCTGTATGTGGCTATAAACTCGCCATTGACAGTAACTGCCAAGCACTGCCAAATAAAATTTCATTAGACAACCTCAGTTACTTATGTGTGCTATTCGCATGTTCTGCACACGTACAGACATCCGCCGAACCTGTCTTCGGGAATTTTTCAGTGTTCGCTGAAACAAACACCATATATATATATGAATCTCTACCTGTTGCAGTCGTCCACGCAGGCTCTCTGAGGTAGTTTGAAGGTCTCTGGTTGCTACAGTCCTTGTTATTGCGTAACCTGCAATGACAGACACGTTCGGGAACGTGTTATACGTCGTAGGTTCGAACCTGGCCGCGATTTCGACTGGAGCGCATATGCGAACCCGTAAAAACACAAATATATATATTGAGATTCGGGTTAGAGCTGCTAGGGTTTCCGTGCTTTTCGTTTTCTCATTTCATTTTTTTTTTTTTTTGCACTACGCATTGTGAATTTCTCTCGTTTTATAAATTTTCTGCTTTTTGTTGCTTTTGCTGTGTGTCCAGCAAACTGTAAGCACTTTTTTTTTTTTTTCATTCTAGTATCCTCGTAAATTACGTTCCTGCCTTTAGTGTGCTTGATTTACATTGTTTACCGTTCGGATTAATTTATTTGCAGGGTTTTACACCCTAAAACCAACTATGATTATGAGAGGCGCCGTAGTGGAGGTCTTCGGAAATTTCGACCAGCTGGGGTTCTTTAACGTGTAGCGACATATCGCACAGCACAGGCCTCAACATTTCGCCTCCAACGAAATGCAGCCGCCGCGTCCGGGGTTCGATCCCCGCCACCTTCGGATCAGATCAGCAGCTGAGTGCCATATCCACTAGACCAACGGGGCAGGGCTGTTTACCGTTTGGAAACGATGTCACTGTCTGAGTTAACTTTTATTTTCATTTTCACGGTACATCTAATCACCCACGCAACAACCCTTAAATATCAACGGTATGAGGTAATGAGATTTGTGTTCCCCGTTTTTGGGGCATAAGTGTTGTCACGCGGCCAGAAGTGCAGCTTACGTTTTATGTACAGCTCCACCATGTAGGCGGCATGTGTGCTCACAGTGGTGTCAAGTTTCCATACCTTTTTTTTTTTTTTCTTTAAACCTCTCGGAGGCACTGGTGCGTTGGACTTGTTTATCTTTTTTTTTTTTTTTCCTGGAGTGATCGAACGAAAAGTGGTGCGCTGTTCTGCACAGCTGTGTCGGCAACATGTTCCCCCGAGTCATCTGGCAGCAGAAGCGTCGCACGAGCATATTTTGTGCACGGTGCGTGTGCGCGTTTCGTAACGCACCATTTCGACGCTGCTGGCGGTCGCCTATAGATCACCGTCGACGCTCGCGATCGCGCTGTCTTCGCATGATAACGGCGTTGCTGTTGGGGGTGAAGTGTGCCGGCTGCGTTTAATGCTTGTGTCGCGTTTGCACGCCTTCATTGGCATTTCCTGCCTATTCGTAATGTACATACTCAGCTGCACGAACGGTTATATCACGCTCCTATGTTATGGTGGCAGCTGCACACACTATATATGCCCACTCGTGGAATTGATCGTATACGTGTCCCATGAACTGCTGAGGACGTATAACATCTTCATTGTCGTTTCCGATATCCAACGTAGCAAGGCTCTTGTGACATTAGAGAGGCTGTTTGCAGGCCCGCGTTTGCTATGTCCAACATAGATGTATGTTCCCGAGGTGTCCGAGATAATTTCGAGTGAAAATTGCGCTCGGTAAAAAACATCATTTGCGCATATAGGCTGTTCGCACTGCTTTCGGAAACTTTGCGGTTGAACTATGTCTTCGCGTTGTGGAAGTGGCTGCCTTCAGCGACTGCGTGCTCGGATTTAAAGACTACTCCTTCCAGAGCGTTGTGCGAGTATAGGTAACTTATTCCTGGCGTTCATTCGGGATGTTCAATTATCACCTGTGACAGATAGCGTCATTTTATTCCTTGGACACGGGTACTTCAAGCGGCGAACATTACGAGAGGTGCGAATACATAATTGGATAACCGAAATCACAAGCTAATTACTTCGCTTAGCATATGAAAATTTACCAAATGTAGCCCATGATTTTGCAATCCGTGCACCCTTTGTACTAGATTTCAGGGTTCACCCGCTTCGAGATATTCATTCCCAAAGTGTGATGCGGTATAGATGGGCGTTCGTGTTACTTTTGTGCTGCAATGCACAAATGACAGCTCACGAATAAAAGTGGCCAGAACAAACTTGCAAACCGTCGTTTCTCAGGTGCATGTGTGCTCTTTGTCGACGCATGGATAGGAGCTTATCACGTTTATGATTGGCACTTGATGCACTTGCGCACAGAAATCTCGACTCTTTGAATGAATGTTTCTTTGACTTTCCAAGGAAAAAAAACAAAATACGTGTGGACTAAAAGGCATTTGTGTCTGACCAAGGTCTCCGCCCCCACGTACACCTCAAACACAAGTAAACATTTATCTTTAGAGCCTTATTGTTCTAACGCCCAAAAGGTTAAGGCATTACTGTAACTACAAGTATTTCACTTGACCAAGAAAGGAACAGAGTGCAGTGACATTGTTTGAAACAGGGGCTTCCGCAGTGGCGTCTAGTTTCCTTGGCAGTGGCGAAATACCGGAATGTGTCCTTGTGGCCCAGGAATTCAAGCTCCTGAACTCCGCGGACACATTTTACTGGTCAGCTTCAGACCTGCGTCTTTGACGTGCTATGACAATGTCTTCAGTTTCTTTAGGTGCTCCTCAGCCGATTTACCAAAAACGATGACGTCGTCGATGTAAAAGAGGACACCATCACAGTTGTAAGGAATTAGAGCCATCGGGAAAGCTGCATTTGCTGGCGCTAGTCAAAGCCAACGCGTTTGAAGCGATATAGCCCTTCATGTGTCCTAAAAGCTGTCAAGTCCCTACTCTCCGGATCCAGGACAACTTGGTGATATAGGCAGATGCTATAGTCGAGCTTCCAAAAGTGCGTTGTCCCCACCAAAGCATGAAGCAACTAATCTATGTGCGGCAGCGGGAAGGTATACATGTCCGGAAGGATCGCCTTGTTAGGTCCGCATCACAAATCCTAATATACTTCCATCATTCTCCTGAATGACTACAATAAGGAACACCCATTCCTATGCACTGAAACGTTCTGATGACCAAGCTTTCCAAGCGCTGCTCTTTAGAAGACACGCGTGGTGGTGACATCAGCGGAAGCCGGCGAAGCCTTTATGCTACCGGTCAACACCCGTACGTGTCTTAATGCTGTGAATAAAACCTTTTGCAAGGTCCAGCTCATTTGAGAAAAGGGTGCACTGCGATTGTCGAAGGAGAGTTCAGAAAAGAAGCAGCCTCGAACCAAAATTGGCCGTTTGTAATAATGCAGAAGTCTTACACGAGGAACTGGAAGAAGAGGCACACCAGAGGCTCGTCAAGCACCTTCCCCGAAATCATGGAAACAGAAGTGCCAAAACCGACTAAAGGTTTCAAAGTGACCTGCCCGGATCGATCGTTAATGTGAATTCCAGATGCAAGAGGCCGATGAACCACAAGAACTTGCACGGCTTCCTCCTGCGACTGGCAACTCAAATTTCTTGGACAGCTGTTTACTACCGTTTCTGGTTGCAAACATTTGGAAAATGTCCGATACGGCCACTAAAGGAGCATTTTTTTACTCCTTTAATTGGGCAGTGTTGCCATGAAAGACGATGCTACTTACAACCACATCTGGAGCAATGGGAGAAATATGTGTGTTGCTGCAAATTCGGTGGACGACGCTCTCGAGATGGGGGGAGGCTCCCGTGCGTAGCTCTCTTATCGCGTTGACTGAAAGTGCGAGCACGCGGCCGTGAATATGACGACGGAAACGACGAACTGCCTTTCGGCAAGAATGCGCAGGTACTGCGTTTCGCCGAACTGGAAAATTTCCGCGGCTGCATGCTCGATTTGTATCGCGAGAACAACTGCCCTAATTGTAGAACCAAAGCGAAGACCCTTCGAACAGAAGACGTTCCCGAATACGATGTCAGGACACACCAGCAACAAACGTAATGACTCTCCTCGCGATTTAAACGAGCGTACGGCGAGCTCTGTATAAGGGCGGTACACCTTTTGGAGAGGCTCGCCTGGAGACTGAATCCGGCAGTCGAATCGGTGGCGGTCAGCGACCGGGTTGCAGGTGGTATCGAAATGTTCGGCCACTGTCGCTACCGCGGAGTTATACACGTCGGGAGTAGCTGCCCCTTTCTCCTCTTCTGTGTTCTGCTTCTCTGCCGCCTGCGAAACAGACAGGGTGTTGAAGTGAGATGTCCCACTACTACTACTACGCACAAAGGGGGGTGGGCAGTCCCACGCTCTACACAACACTCTTCACTACCACGCCTGCCTTTCAGCTTCTAATAAAACACCACAACCAACCTCGCTCATCCCCCTTTGGCCACACATCTCAACAACACTTAACCCCAAAACGGGTTCGTGCTGGGGCTGGGAAGAAAAGAGGCAACAGGCCTTGTTACGTTAACAAAACATGATGTTTAATGTACGAACATGACTGAATTTACAATTAACAATTAGTAAACGCGACGATACGACCAAGGCAATCATTAAACATGGCAGTACAATACAGGGACCAACATGGCAAACAAGCTCATCAATGAACTACCGATGTAACAGTCTACCACAACCAAAGGCGCATTGTCTCAATTTCGCTCGCTGCCGAAACGGAAGGAACGCTTATCTGGGAGGTCTCCATCGTCGCGTAGGTCTCGTCGCCGGGCATGTGGACTGGTGCTTGGGCCCGGGGGGCTCAGATGTCCTCTTCGAAGTCGTCGTAGCTCACGGATCTCCGATCTCCGATCATTGCTGCTCACATCAGGCTCTCGCAACCCCTACATCTCTCCGAGGTTGGGGAGCCGAACGGCGCGGCTCACACGAGGGATCGCAAGCGAGACTCGCACTTCTTCGACCGGAACATGACGGAATGTCACCCCATCTCTTCGCGTCTCCCGAATCTCTTCTCTTCCGTTCTCGTTCTCGTTCTGTTCTGCCGTTCTGCCCTGTTCTCCGTTGTCCCGCGGGTGCTTTTCCTGACCTCGACGCCGCCCCTCCGTGACCCTTAACCAATTGCAATTACTGACGCGGCATATATTCTTGTCGGTCAGTCTGTGACAGCTTCGGCATCCGCCCCCGCATCCAACACCAGTGGTAAAACCCTCTCTCAAGCAAAGTAGAGCAAGTAAAACATACAAGCTACCATTTTGGAGAGGGAAACAGGCGAGCTGTACGATGGCTCATGAATCAGGGGCGACCAAGAATGTCAATGCTCAGACAAAGCGCGTCGCCTCAAAGGGGGGGGGGGGACACGCACTAGAGCGCTGTGCTTTTCCGAAAAGCCTCCGGCCGCCCCCTCTCGCCCTGGTTCTCGGAGCTTGGCGTCCAGATGTTCAGGCCGGGCCACAACCTTGCAACTCTACATCCTCTGCTTTCACTGTCAGAAGGCACCGCTTCTTCTCCCTTGAACGCCGCAAGTGGCCATCGACGGAGGGTGCGCTAATGAGTCCGGGGGCTGCCGCGTTTGACGAAATGTCCGTCCTGGCCGGTCGCATGGATGGGACGAACAAAAGGCGTTCTGCCGCGCCCGGGCCATAAAGTGGGGTGCGAACGCTGCCTGGCAGCTGCAGCCCGTAAGCAAGAGACGCCGTCGCCAGATAGTCGGGTGTTTGTGCGGTGGGTCCGTGAGGATTGCCAATAGATTCGTTCCAGGAACCTAGCTCCGAAACGCGCATTCATCACTCTGGCGGTTCTTCGTTTTGCCAAGGAGAGGTTCCAAGAAACGAACGAAAATGTCCCAGTTAACAAGCCCGGGGTCCAGTCGGCGCCAGCGGGGACGTCACAATCCCTTCCTCTTACAGAAGAATTTTCCCAGCGGGGAAATTCGAGAAATGCGGGCGCGTAGCGCTTTCGGGCGCCGCAGCGAAACCGAGACATTGCGGCAGTCATACAAACAAGGCATGCGCCCACAGTACACTCGCGATTCAGTCCCACTGGTAGCGCGTCGCCGAAAAGAACCAATGTACGATTAACTCACACATACTGTCCACCAGGAAGCAGTTTGATTTAGCACATCCGCCGCGCACAACACACTTGAAACGCTGAGTGTCGCCGAAGAAACTCGCGGATGATGCGTAGGGGAAACCGCGCACGAGTCACATTTGCGCATTCACCGTGTGGCCGTGCAGCAACGGACGCAACGTTCAGTCATGTGCGCAGAATGTTCACCACCACGCGAACACATCACACACCTCAACCTCGCACCTCACCCGCGATGTTCACCTTCGGCACAATCACTTTGGATACACACACAAGCTATCGCAACACATTGTCATGCTACACATGCACTGAAAAATACAACCTCTTTTTTTTTTCCCCGACCATCCCAAATAAATGAAAGCCCCGATGGTGGAGGAACACAGGTCATGTGGATATCAACATTCGTCTACTCTCATGCCTGATTTCTTATTCGACCTCAGCCGCACTTGTCGGGGCGGGAAAGGGTCCACCATCGTCAACCGCGCGTCTCAAAAGGACCGAGGCGTGCGCGTACTTGCTTTTCGCTACAACTGTGACACTGGCCGCTGTGCACCAACAACGATCGCGACGCTCCCTGCCTCCTAACGAGGCGCGACACGTTTCCGTGTGGGGAAACGCCTTGACCACTTCTCCGCTCGATCTCTCATCGCTTCTCGGCGATACCCGGGCTGCTACATCTCTACTAATTCGGCGGCGCTCCCCGCCTCCTATCGAGACACGACACTATTGTGTAGGGAAAACGCCGGAGCCGATCCACCATCTCTACTCATCTCGTCCTGTCACCTGTCCCGCAGCACTCATCGGCGTATCTCGACCGACCACCTCACATCATCTACCTAACTTGGGCTACAGCTGCCAGTCACGTATCCTGTCCCCCTGAACTTCCCGTTTCCCAAAGTAATCCCCTTTCGCCTCCTCTCCGACAAGCGGCGAGATCGCGGCAACCTCACATGCACTGAATCCACGCTCATCCACCATCGCTGCTACACAAGTCGGGGCGGCACAACTCATTCTTACACCGACTCCAAATCCCGCGTGCGACACAAAACCACAATAATCATCTAAACTACCTGTCTCACTTCGAAACGATATCCGCAAAAACCAAACACGTCTACAAGTGAAAGCAAAATAAAGTATACGAGAGGCAAAAGCTTCGGCACACTGTCTACACCAAAGTAATGAAACAATATATGAGCAGAATCAAACAAGGCGAAATGATAAACACTGGTTACTGCAACTCATCAAGCTAAGGTGACCCATGTACACAGCTCGACAAACAAGGCGAAATGATAAACACTGGTTACTGCAACTCATCAAGCTAAGGTGACCCATGTACACAGCTCGACATGAAGTAATACCCGCTACAAAGTAAACACTTAAAACATACGAACCTTTTAAAAACACAAATGCACACTACTACGACAACCTAAATAATCCTACAGCGAAAGGCTACGCGGCAAGTGCGGGTGACATTTGGAACGTTCCGTGACTGTCCTGACAATCTAAGACCTTAATTCGCGCCCGATGGGGTCTCGGTCCCGGCGGCTTTCGAGCTCGCCAGAGACCACGGGTAGTGCAAGCCATTTTGAGTTCACAATTGCCACGTTTGATGCGGCATTTCGGCCTCTTTCCGTCAATCCGGCGAAGAACCAGCCTGAGGCGCTGTGAGAAGAGCGATCTTCAACTTTTATCTTCTTCCTCATGCAACGTCTCTTTCGTTTCTGACAAGTGAACCACTTTCTCGCATTACACCTTTTCCGCCGTTTGTTCCCTGCGAGGGTACGCGTCTCCTGCGTGCGCTTCACTATACTTGTCCCCCTTTCTGACACCAACATATCGCCGGATTCTCGACGCCCAGGGGGTATCTCCTCTCTGGCCTCTTCAGGGCTGTCTAAAACTATCTCATTCTCCCAAGGAACTATCTCCGCGACCGACTCCGACATGACCTCATGAGGCTTCTCGCCAACTTTATCCCTATCGCTACCTTTCTCCCTTGGGGTTGGCATTTGTGGGGTCTCACAGCTGAAGGACACTTCATCTCCGCTCTCTCCACCATACTCATCACTCGCCAACATCGCTACCTGCCACTGCATCACCGATACCTCTAACTCCTCACTGACGGGCTCCAGAGCTACGTCCTCCCCACAAATGTCAACAGGCGTAACCCATGCCTTTTCCTCACCGTGACCCGCGACGGAGTCTTTCTCCAATCTTCCCGCTACTGCTTCATCTACGCTCTTGATGTCGGTGGACTGACAGTCCGGAGACTCGTTCCTCAGATCCAATTGACGCCCAACGCATTCTCGGGCGACGTGACCGAACCGGTCACAGTCATAGCATCTCGGTGGAGGTGCTGTCGAACATCGCTGCCTCTCTTCTGTGTCTTGTCCATATTCAGGCAAGCCTAAGCTCCTCTCTATTAACTTTTCTAGGCGATCCAGGCGATTCTGTAGCTCGCGTTCCTCTGCACTGTCACTACCATGGTGAATCGACCGTGCGCATAATTTATCAATCTGTTCCTCTCTAGCGGCTATCTCCACGGCCTCCTCGAACGTCCTCGGCTCATGAGAGAGGACAAACCTTCTTACAGGGTCTCTCAAACCTGCAGTGAACCGAGACAACAGCTCTTCCTCTAAAATCTCCCGGCGCAACTGAGTTTTTGCGGGGTCTTCGCCGCTGACGATTCCCAACGTGGCCGTTCCGAGTATTCGCAGGCGCTCCCCGAATGAGCGCACCTCCTCACCTGCGTTTTGCTTCGCATTCCAGAATTTTTCTATTTTGCTGCTCATGGGCTCCGTGTCGAACCTCTTCAAAGCTAATGTTTTAAAACTCGGAGTACGTGACGGCAGCAGCGACGTTCTCATCTCTCCACGCGAATTCAAATGCGGCGCCTGCCATCTTACATCGCCCTATGCCGATCAGTTCGGTATCGCGCCAACCTCCCAAGCGGCCCACTTGCTCTAGAATTCGCAAAAAGTCCTCAATAGCACTGCCCATACCATCTCCTGTAAACGACGGAACGGTATTTATCAACATCAACGCCTCCATTCCCAGGCCGTTCCGTTAGCCATCTATGTAGTCTGGTCACTCATCTGTTGCCTCTCCTTCCCTGATACGAGGGTAAAAGCTCGCACCACAACCCCAGCAGGAATCCCACCGCTGTGCCACCATTTGAGATGTCCCACTACTACTACTACGCACAAAGGGGGGTGGGCAGTCCCACGCTCTACACAACACTCTTCACTACCACGCCTGCCTTTCAGCTTCTAATAAAACACCACAACCAACCTCGCTCATCCCCCTTTGGCCACACATCTCAACAACACTTAACCCCAAAACGGGTTCGTGCTGGGGCTGGGAAGAAAAGAGGCAACAGGCCTTGTTACGTTAACAAAACATGATGTTTAATGTACGAACATGACTGAATTTACAATTAACAATTAGTAAACGCGACGATACGACCAAGGCAATCATTAAACATGGCAGTACAATACAGGGACCAACATGGCAAACAAGCTCATCAATGAACTACCGATGTAACAGTCTACCACAACCAAAGGCGCATTGTCTCAATTTCGCTCGCTGCCGAAACGGAAGGAACGCTTATCTGGGAGGTCTCCATCGTCGCGTAGGTCTCGTCGCCGGGCATGTGGACTGGTGCTTGGGCCCGGGGGGCTCAGATGTCCTCTTCGAAGTCGTCGTAGCTCACGGATCTCCGATCTCCGATCATTGCTGCTCACATCAGGCTCTCGCAACCCCTACATCTCTCCGAGGTTGGGGAGCCGAACGGCGCGGCTCACACGAGGGATCGCAAGCGAGACTCGCACTTCTTCGACCGGAACATGACGGAATGTCACCCCATCTCTTCGCGTCTCCCGAATCTCTTCTCTTCCGTTCTCGTTCTCGTTCTGTTCTGCCGTTCTGCCCTGTTCTCCGTTGTCCCGCGGGTGCTTTTCCTGACCTCGACGCCGCCCCTCCGTGACCCTTAACCAATTGCAATTACTGACGCGGCATATATTCTTGTCGGTCAGTCTGTGACAGCTTCGGCATCCGCCCCCGCATCCAACACCAGTGGTAAAACCCTCTCTCAAGCAAAGTAGAGCAAGTAAAACATACAAGCTGCAACTTTGGAGAGGGAAACAGGCGAGCTGTACGATGGCTCATGAATCAGGGGCGACCAAGAATGTCAATGCTCAGACAAAGCGCGTCGCCTCAAAGGGGGGGGGGGCGACACGCGCTAGAGCGCTGTGCTTTTCCGAAAAGCCTCCGGCCGCCCCCTCTCGCCCTGGTTCTCGGAGCTTGGCGTCCAGATGTTCAGGCCGGGCCACAACCTTGCAACTCTACATCCTCTGCTTTCACTGTCAGAAGGCACCGCTTCTTCTCCCTTGAACGCCGCAAGTGGCCATCGACGGAGGGTGCGCTAATGAGTCCGGGGGCTGCCGCGTTTGACGAAATGTCCGTCCTGGCCGGTCGCATGGATGGGACGAACAAAAGGCGTTCTGCCGCGCCCGGGCCATAAAGTGGGGTGCGAACGCTGCCTGGCAGCTGCAGCCCGTAAGCAAGAGACGCCGTCGCCAGATAGTCGGGTGTTTGTGCGGTGGGTCCGTGAGGATTGCCAATAGATTCGTTCCAGGAACCTAGCTCCGAAACGCGCATTCATCACTCTGGCGGTTCTTCGTTTTGCCAAGGAGAGGTTCCAAGAAACGAACGAAAATGTCCCAGTTAACAAGCCCGGGGTCCAGTCGGCGCCAGCGGGGACGTCACAATCCCTTCCTCTTACAGAAGAATTTTCCCAGCGGGGAAATTCGAGAAATGCGGGCGCGTAGCGCTTTCGGGCGCCGCAGCGAAACCGAGACATTGCGGCAGTCATACAAACAAGGCATGCGCCCACAGTACACTCGCGATTCAGTCCCACTGGTAGCGCGTCGCCGAAAAGAACCAATGTACGATTAACTCACACATACTGTCCACCAGGAAGCAGTTTGATTTAGCACATCGGCCGCGCACAACACACTTGAAACGCTGAGTGTCGCCGAAGAAACTCGCGGATGATGCGTAGGGGAAACCGCGCACGAGTCACATTTGCGCATTCACCGTGTGGCCGTGCAGCAACGGACGCAACGTTCAGTCATGTGCGCAGAATGTTCACCACCACGCGAACACATCACACACCTCAACCTCGCACCTCACCCGCGATGTTCACCTTCGGCACAATCACTTTGGATACACACACAAGCTATCGCAACACATTGTCATGCTACACATGCACTGAAAAATACAATCTCTTTTTTTTTTCCCCGACCATCCCAAATAAATGAAAGCCCCGATGGTGGAGGAACACAGGTCATGTGGATATCAACATTCGTCTACTCTCATGCCTGATTTCTTATTCGACCTCAGCCGCACTTGTCGGGGCGGGAAAGGGTCCACCATCGTCAACCGCGCGTCTCAAAAGGACCGAGGCGTGCGCGTACCTGCTTTTCGCTACAACTGTGACACTGGCCGCTGTGCACCAACAACGATCGCGACGCTCCCTGCCTCCTAACGAGGCGCGACACGTTTCCGTGTGGGGAAACGCCTTGACCACTTCTCCGCTCGATCTCTCATCGCTTCTCGGCGATACCCGGGCTGCTACATCTCTACTAATTCGGCGGCGCTCCCCGCCTCCTATCGAGACACGACACTATTGTGTAGGGAAAACGCCGGAGCCGATCCACCATCTCTACTCATCTCGTCCTGTCACCTGTCCCGCAGCACTCATCGGCGTATCTCGACCGACCACCTCACATCATCTACCTAACTTGGGCTACAGCTGCCAGTCACGTATCCTGTCCCCCTGAACTTCCCGTTTCCCAAAGTAATCCCCTTTCGCCTCCTCTCCGACAAGCGGCGAGATCGCGGCAACCTCACATGCACTGAATCCACGCTCATCCACCATCGCTGCTACACAAGTCGGGGCGGCACAACTCATTCTTACACCGACTCCAAATCCCGCGTGCGACACAAAACCACAATAATCATCTAAACTACCTGTCTCACTTCGAAACGATATCCGCAAAAACCAAACACGTCTACAAGTGAAAGCAAAATAAAGTATACGAGAGGCAAAAGCTTCGGCACACTGTCTACACCAAAGTAATGAAACAATATATGAGCAGAATCAAACAAGGCGAAATGATAAACACTGGTTACTGCAACTCATCAAGCTAAGGTGACCCATGTACACAGCTCGACAAACAAGGCGAAATGATAAACACTGGTTACTGCAACTCATCAAGCTAAGGTGACCCATGTACACAGCTCGACATGAAGTAATACCCGCTACAAAGTAAACACTTAAAACATACGAACCTTTTAAAAACACAAATGCACACTACTACGACAACCTAAATAATCCTACAGCGAAAGGCTACGCGGCAAGTGCGGGTGACATTTGGAACGTTCCGTGACTGTCCTGACAATCTAAGACCTTAATTCGCGCCCGATGGGGTCTCGGTCCCGGCGGCTTTCGAGCTCGCCAGAGACCACGGGTAGTGCAAGCCATTTTGAGTTCACAATTGCCACGTTTGATGCGGCATTTCGGCCTCTTTCCGTCAATCCGGCGAAGAACCAGCCTGAGGCGCTGTGAGAAGAGCGATCTTTCAACTTTTATCTTCTTCCTCATGCAACGTCTCTTTCGTTTCTGACAAGTGAACCACTTTCTCGCATTACACCTTTTCCGCCGTTTGTTCCCTGCGAGGGTACGCGTCTCCTGCGTGCGCTTCACTATACTTGTCCCCCTTTCTGACACCAACATATCGCCGGATTCTCGACGCCCAGGGGGTATCTCCTCTCTGGCCTCTTCAGGGCTGTCTAAAACTATCTCATTCTCCCAAGGAACTATCTCCGCGACCGACTCCGACATGACCTCATGAGGCTTCTCGCCAACTTTATCCCTATCGCTACCTTTCTCCCTTGGGGTTGGCATTTGTGGGGTCTCACAGCTGAAGGACACTTCATCTCCGCTCTCTCCACCATACTCATCACTCGCCAACATCGCTACCTGCCACTGCATCACCGATACCTCTAACTCCTCACTGACGGGCTCCAGAGCTACGTCCTCCCCACAAATGTCAACAGGCGTAACCCATGCCTTTTCCTCACCGTGACCCGCGACGGAGTCTTTCTCCAATCTTCCCGCTACTGCTTCATCTACGCTCTTGATGTCGGTGGACTGACAGTCCGGAGACTCGTTCCTCAGATCCAATTGACGCCCAACGCATTCTCGGGCGACGTGACCGAACCGGTCACAGTCATAGCATCTCGGTGGAGGTGCTGTCGAACATCGCTGCCTCTCTTCTGTGTCTTGTCCATATTCAGGCAAGCCTAAGCTCCTCTCTATTAACTTTTCTAGGCGATCCAGGCGATTCTGTAGCTCGCGTTCCTCTGCACTGTCACTACCATGGTGAATCGACCGTGCGCATAATTTATCAATCTGTTCCTCTCTAGCGGCTATCTCCACGGCCTCCTCGAACGTCCTCGGCTCATGAGAGAGGACAAACCTTCTTACAGGGTCTCTCAAACCTGCAGTGAACCGAGACAACAGCTCTTCCTCTAAAATCTCCCGGCGCAACTGAGTTTTTGCGGGGTCTTCGCCGCTGACGATTCCCAACGTGGCCGTTCCGAGTATTCGCAGGCGCTCCCCGAATGAGCGCACCTCCTCACCTGCGTTTTGCTTCGCATTCCAGAATTTTTCTATTTTGCTGCTCATGGGCTCCGTGTCGAACCTCTTCAAAGCTAATGTTTTAAACTCGGAGTACGTGACGGCAGCAGCGACGTTCTCATCTCTCCACGCGAATTCAAATGCGGCGCCTGCCATCTTACATCGCCCTATGCCGATCAGTTCGGTATCGCGCCAACCTCCCAAGCGGCCCACTTGCTCTAGAATTCGCAAAAAGTCCTCAATAGCACTGCCCATACCATCTCCTGTAAACGACGGAACGGTATTTATCAACATCAACGCCTCCATTCCCAGGGCCGTTCCGTTAGCCATCTATGTAGTCTGGTCACTCATCTGTTGCCTCTCCTTCCCTGATACGAGGGTAAAAGCTCGCACCACAACCCCAGCAGGAATCCCACCGCTGTGCCACCATTTGAGATGTCCCACTACTACTACTACGCACAAAGGGGGGTGGGCAGTCCCACGCTCTACACAACACTCTTCACTACCACGCCTGCCTTTCAGCTTCTAATAAAACACCACAACCAACCTCGCTCATCCCCCTTTGGCCACACATCTCAACAACACTTAACCCCAAAACGGGTTCGTGCTGGGGCTGGGAAGAAAAGAGGCAACAGGCCTTGTTACGTTAACAAAACATGATGTTTAATGTACGAACATGACTGAATTTACAATTAACAATTAGTAAACGCGACGATACGACCAAGGCAATCATTAAACATGGCAGTACAATACAGGGACCAACATGGCAAACAAGCTCATCAATGAACTACCGATGTAACAGTCTACCACAACCAAAGGCGCATTGTCTCAATTTCGCTCGCTGCCGAAACGGAAGGAACGCTTATCTGGGAGGTCTCCATCGTCGCGTAGGTCTCGTCGCCGGGCATGTGGACTGGTGCTTGGGCCCGGGGGGCTCAGATGTCCTCTTCGAAGTCGTCGTAGCTCACGGATCTCCGATCTCCGATCATTGCTGCTCACATCAGGCTCTCGCAACCCCTACATCTCTCCGAGGTTGGGGAGCCGAACGGCGCGGCTCACACGAGGGATCGCAAGCGAGACTCGCACTTCTTCGACCGGAACATGACGGAATGTCACCCCATCTCTTCGCGTCTCCCGAATCTCTTCTCTTCCGTTCTCGTTCTCGTTCTGTTCTGCCGTTCTGCCCTGTTCTCCGTTGTCCCGCGGGTGCTTTTCCTGACCTCGACGCCGCCCCTCCGTGACCCTTAACCAATTGCAATTACTGACGCGGCATATATTCTTGTCGGTCAGTCTGTGACAGCTTCGGCATCCGCCCCCGCATCCAACACCAGTGGTAAAACCCTCTCTCAAGCAAAGTAGAGCAAGTAAAACATACAAGCTACCATTTTGGAGAGGGAAACAGGCGAGCTGTACGATGGCTCATGAATCAGGGGCGACCAAGAATGTCAATGCTCAGACAAAGCGCGTCGCCTCAAAGGGGGGGGGGGGGGGGACACGCACTAGAGCGCTGTGCTTTTCCGAAAAGCCTCCGGCCGCCCCCTCTCGCCCTGGTTCTCGGAGCTTGGCGTCCAGATGTTCAGGCCGGGCCACAACCTTGCAACTCTACATCCTCTGCTTTCACTGTCAGAAGGCACAGCTTCTTCTCCCTTGAACGCCGCAAGTGGCCATCGACGGAGGGTGCGCTAATGAGTCCGGGGGCTGCCGCGTTTGACGAAATGTCCGTCCTGGCCGGTCGCATGGATGGGACGAACAAAAGGCGTTCTGCCGCGCCCGGGCCATAAAGTGGGGTGCGAACGCTGCCTGGCAGCTGCAGCCCGTAAGCAAGAGACGCCGTCGCCAGATAGTCGGGTGTTTGTGCGGTGGGTCCGTGAGGATTGCCAATAGATTCGTTCCAGGAACCTAGCTCCGAAACGCGCATTCATCACTCTGGCGGTTCTTCGTTTTGCCAAGGAGAGGTTCCAAGAAACGAACGAAAATGTCCCAGTTAACAAGCCCGGGGTCCAGTCGGCGCCAGCGGGGACGTCACAGAAGGTACGTTGACCATGCGGGTCCCAAATCGTGCAGTACAAGAGCCTTGCGATGCTCCGGGGAGAAATCGCAAGCACCAGATGCCAGCAGGTAGACCTTGAACATGACGTGCCATCGGGTCCATGGCTGCACGGGGCGACTCGGTTGGTAGGAACGGATCCGGTGGAGCGAAGCCGGCGAAAGCCATTGTGTAGGCGTGGCTGGTTATCTCCCGGGAATCGCATTTGAAGTTTGGGGTTCTTAACTCGTCGCCGTTGTAAGGAAGGAGAGACGTGACTCGCACACGCCGGCTGCGTGTTGCGTACTCCTCTTTATTAGACGTTCCACAAATATATACAAGCGCCAGGACAGTGTTTCCAACCTAAACACTGAAAACGAAACTGCAAGTAAATATGTGCAAGGTAGAATTAAGCATTCATTTAAACTGCGTATACCGCACACACACACATACACATTATACCCACTTATACTTGCATGTTTATCATAAACACTAGAAAGGTGACATGGAAGAAATATTTAAAGAATTGCAGACCTATTAGCCTACTCCCAGAAATGTACAAGCTATTCACGAAAAAGTAATCTGTGCTATAGGATAAGAGAAACACTCCAACCAAATTAGAGAGCAAGCCGGTTTCAAGAAAGGATACTCAACAGTGGACCACAGCCATGCTAAGAAAGTCGCCGAGTTTAACAAACATCTCTATATATGTGGTCCTTATAGACAACGAGGAAACATTTGATTCCATACAAATACAAGCCGTTTTAGAGGCTTTACATCGACAAGAGGTACATGCAGATATACGTGCAAACAATAAATAACATCTATAGAGATTGCACAGCCACACTATACTCCCACATGAGAGGACAGAAAAATTCCGATCAAGAGAGGCATCGGACAAGGAAATAGATCTCCCCGATGTTATTCTCTGCATGTTTAGAGGAAGTGTTGAAATGTCTAGACTGGGAAAAAAAGGGGAACTAGAATATACGGAGAATACCTCAGCAATTTACAGGAGTACTGACCTGATTTTGCGGTGGCGCAAAATATACATTTTTTCGTTTTCTAGCCATGTATTGTTAACGCCCTCCGCACACGGAAGCCAGGAAGCACGTACAAAATATTTTAGTTTTGTTTTAAAGTGTTCGTCGCCCAGCACTGCAAGCCAGCCCCAGCGCAATGGACACTACGATGACGTATGAGCACAGTCTACTTAAAATAGCCGAAATCGCTATCAGAGTCGCTGGACGACCGTGAAATTGTTGCTGTTTGCATGCCCCACGTGTAACTGACCACAGACGACGAAGTTGCAGCGACGCTATCACGAATTTCTGTGCCTACGTGACTTTGATGGACGTCCGACTGTGCTGATACGTCACTAGGAAACCGCCCCCTCGAAATCGAAACCGAAAGTGGACTTTTAAGGGAGCAGTATAAAAAATATATTCATTGCGTTGCGAGGCACTATGGTACGTTCTCCACGCCATTGCTTTCATTTACAGCAACAATACGAGAATGTCAAAAATTCGTGTCAGTACTCCTTTAAGGTTTGCATACAAACGACACTGTGCTCTTTAGCAATGATGGTGACGAACTACAAAACATGATTGATGACCTAAACCGGGAAAAGTATTAAAATAGGACTAAAAATTAATAAGCAAATGACCGAACTTATCCTCAACAGTCTAGCCACATAACAGGAATTTAAAATTAGCAATGAGCCCTTACAGTGTGTGAACGTATATCTAAGGCAATTCTAAGGTATATCTAACAGGACAGCCTACCCATGAATAGGAATTTTGCGTAGAATAAGGATGGGGTGGAGCGCATTCGGGAGGCATTCCCAAATCATGACCGGAAACTCGCCGCTATCACTAAAGGGAAAATTATTTAATCACTCATTCTCCCAGTAATAACGTACGGTGCAGAAACATGGAGGACAACGATAAAACTAGAGGAGAAATTAAGCAGCACGCAGTGTGCAATAGAAAGAAGTATAACGCTGTCAGATAAAAAGCGAGCGGAATGGACAAGGAACAGGCAGGAGTAGCTGATATGCTTATATCAATTAAAAAAAAAAGTGGACCTGGGCAGAACATATATCATGCGGAGGACAGATAACAGGTGGACAGTAATAGTGACGAAATGGATACCAAGAGAGGGAAAACGCAACAGAGGCAGGCAAAAGGTTGTAGATGGAGCGATGAAATTAAGAAGTTCGCTGACATAAAGTGGAACCAGCTCACTCAGGATAGGGCAAATTGCAAATCGTTGGGAGAGGCGTTCGTCTGGCAGTGGACTTAAAATGTATTATTATTATTATTATTATTATTATACGTTTCATAGTATATTTGCACATGAAGCACGGTAATATGGATACGCATAAATGCACTGTGCTCTCTGCAACCCAAACTATATACACGTAATAACCATACACATTATTGTAGCACATAGAACAAACCCTAAATAAACGCAAGAGAAACCATGCACACGTATACATAATTTTCAGTTGCCTCTAAGGTTACGTAGAAAGGAAAAATGTGGTTGAGTTCAGATTAGTAAAGATTTAATTTAATTTTTAAGTACGCATATTCGTAATTAAGAAGAAATGGGCGTGGGCGAAGACAAGACAACCGTTGGTCATTAAGGGTAACAGAGTGGATTCCTAGAGAAGGCAAACGTGGCAGAGGGCGGCAGAAAATTATGTGGGCAGATGAGATCAGGAAGTTTGCGGGGATAAATTGGGCCCAGTTGGGCAGGGATAACTGGAGATCTACGGGAGAGGCCTTTGCCCTGTAGTGGGCGTAGACAGGCTGATGATGACGATGATTCAAAATTGATCTCACCCTGTTTTGCATAATAAAAATATAGTGCGATATAATATTCCTTGTTTTCCATACCTCTTGTTTGTGGCGTGTGGAGCTGGAAGTGTCGGAAGGAGTGCGTTAGCAGCGTTACATTACAGAACGTTTTTGACCTGGCTGACTGCGCAGCTTGTCGTACGTATACGTCACTTTTAAATAATATACCTGATCCGCACGCAGCTTAGAAAATGACGCGAACAGTGACGCAGTTTTTAGATCTGTTAACAAATCTTCTGTAATTTACATAAGGGCGCAGAATTCTCTTTTCGTGTCTTATAATTCGCAAATAATTGGATTTGGAGGTAGTACCCCAGACTAATGCACCATAACAAACAGAGCTTTAAATAAGAGTGCGTTATAGAGCAGTATATTTCGACGGTATTCCGCACACATTTCGATGTTCTCTGTATGGTCCACTGGAGAGAGGTGTCTTACGTGGCAGTTCCAGGACGACACCTTACTAAACCATATACACCCCAAAACTTATGTTCCTTTCTTCTGTTGGCGGATGGCTCCAATGACCGTAATAGAAGTCTCGTACGTATAACGTTTTAGAAGCGAAGCAGCTTATGGTCTAGCCTGTTCCGTCCCCGCGCCGTCCACACCCCCACTGCGTATGCGTAACAGCTGGCCCAAGTTCGCAAGGAATGAGAACGCGCCCTCGCCCGTGAGAGAAAACGCTGACGCAGGTAGCGTCTGCTAGCGAGTTTATTGATTGAAAAAACCGACTGCTCGTGTTGCGCAACCGTTCACCGACCACCCCGCATATATAGGCACTGGATCTTGACCTGCGATGTAGTGCCGGTGGGAGATTTCTCTTGTGCGTATAGTTGAAGCATAAGGATTCGCAGCGTGCGTGTTAACTAAAAGTAATCCGGAACTCGGCACGATCTACGACGTGCGTAGCGCAGGAACCTCATAAAGACCAGGAGCATAAATGACAACACGTGTGTAAGTATACACACGCGTTGTCACTCATTTAAATGCATGAGTGGGCAATGTCACGGGTGATTTAGGGTAACATCAAACGATCTCCAGTGCTTCGTCATGGTTCACTCGTCATGGTTCACTTCGTGGAGATGCGTGATTGTTTTTTTTATAGGCGCCTGAATATAATTAGCTCATTTTGATATGTTCAGTTGCTTATTTAGATCGGGCCAGGGAGATAGTGACTGTAAGTATTCGTTAACCCATCATTCTGATTTGTGCAATTCATTAAATGCAAAAACAAAAAATGCATTTGTATCATCTGGGTACACGATTATCTCTGTGTTATTTCTGGGGTTTTACGTCCCCAAACCCACGAAATGATTGAGATGGAGACGCCATAGTGGACGGCTCCGGAAATTGCGACTACCCGGTGTTCTAAACCACCCAGAAGTCAAAATTTAGTTGTGTTGCTTTTGTGCCGGTGTCCGTAACAAACACGTAGCCGTAAGATTTTTTCGGAACGGTGCCGCAGTATAGCAGTTACACCTGTTTGATTATTAAAACGCGGCGCTTGCTTGCTTCGCCCTCTCTCTCTCTGCGCCACGCTCTGGCTGCTCGATGACCGCCAAGAGACGGGAGAGGAGGATATCGGGGCACTCTAGGTGCGACCTCCTCGCCGAGTGCTCCTCCGAATGTCACGTGACAAGTGCGCGCACGGGAACACTACACCACACACGACGGGGAAGAAAAGACAGGCAGGGAGCGCGTGCAATTGGTAGCGGACTAACCGGAAGTCGTAGGTCGACCAATCGACGGAGCTTTGTGCCTGCTGACGTCACCAAACACACGCTGACATCGCACAGTACACGGGCCTCAACGTTTCCCCTCCATCAAAATACAGCCGCCGCGGCCGGGATTCGAACATAATTATCTCTAGAGAATTAGGAAGATCGACTATATCATATATATCAACAAGGAAAAGCAACGGGGCTAGTTATGGTCCTTGTGGTACAACTTCTTTAATTTCGAACAGTGAATATGACGTTGTGTCAAGACTGACAATTTACTGCCGCTCTTGAGACTATATGCCTCTTGGGAACACTTGACAAATGCTACAACAGTGACTTTTTGTTTGTCGCTTGTAAGTCGTGATGGCGTCGACCTACCGCGCAAACCCGGCCATCGGGGTGGGGTCTGGTGGATTTTCTCTCACTTTTACACGCCAAGGTTACATATCGTAACCTCGCCTTCGACCTACGAAACGTATGCATTCGTGATGGCAGCTATCTCCCATCATAGCGGAAGCCCCTCTGTTGGAACAGATGCGCTGTACGGACAGGTGAAAGATGGGATGAAAATGACAGGTTATTTAATAGATGTCTATAGATATGGTCCGTGTAGTTATCCGCGCCCTGGTCCGGGTTCCGAGACTGTTACCAAGCGTCTTCGCGGTGCGGCCGCTCTATCATCTGAGCTAACTAGGAGTTACGCAATCCTGAAAACCTTATACACTGGTTATGCTGTACAGCTTTCGGAGTGAAGATGCACAGAGCGCTTTGGGCACTGTCTTCGCCCATGCCTGAGTGATTTACGCAGCGAGCTAAGGCCATCTCCCGTTCGCTTGCTACATTCCTATTAAATCTCGCAGTCAAGTGTTCCATCGCTATGACGATCCCCGAAGTTGTTCGTTCACAAATACATTTTACCACTTTTACGATACTGGACGCATCCACCCAGTGATGAAGTTATTCTGCGAATATTCACTGTACTAAACCTAGTCGTCCTGTGATGTACTGGCTCGTGCTTCTATACGCTACGGTCGTCTTTGCCGACAGGAAATGTCACTGCCTGTTCTGAAGTGTCACCCGTATCTCCGTTCATGTGTCCCGATCACACGTGCTCGTGAGAATCCAGCTCCACGTCGGGGCACACGCTGTGTGCTGTGCGCAACAGTACTCGCACATCCGTCGGCAAGACGAGCCACCAACGCCTGCAGCTATATGGTGCGCTCGGCCGCCATTCTTGCGAACAAAGGAGAGGTGCAAAGCAATAAAGCCTACGGTGCAAGGCGAGCTGTTGTGCGGGAAGGGACGTTTCCTGTCGTACGGTAGGCAAAAGTGGAACTTTTTCTTTATTTCTTTTTTTTTTTTTTTTTTTTTTTTGCGAGCGTGCCGCGTGTTTCTGGATGTCCTATAGCTGTCCCACGCCTAGTGACGCGCTGTGGATTGTGGTACACATCCGTGCTTTATATCGCGTTACCGGCGTCTTGTCTGGAACGTCATGGGACCAAGCGCGCGTGACTTCCTGTCCTGGCCGTTGGCGCCGTTACGTACACCGCTGTCTGGCTGCGTTGCTATAGCGACCAGAGCCTATACTCCGTTTCAAACATCAGGTACATCGCTGCGAAGGCTATACGCAAGTAGTCCGTAAAGAAAAAGAAAAGGAGAGGTGTATCGCTCCGCGACCAACAAGCGACAAACATAAAATACGAACCCGCGTATTTCGATTGTTCTCCCAGCAATACGAGCATGTTTTGTCAAGCCGATGAGAAATTTATTATGATGTTAGGCTACCAGCGATACATTTATCGTTCTTCGCTCACTGCAAGCAACGCACTACTTTTTGGTCTTGGAAGCACACAGCGTCAAAACGAGCACTAGCTTTGACAGCGTTGCACCTGATGTATGAAACGGAGCATAGTCCTACAACGTTCTCTCAGACCTCTAATCATAGAAAACGCGGTGGAACAGATGGTCCTCGCTGATCTGCAATTTTGAAGCGACGGAAAGAAATTAATGCTCGTTCGTAAGGTTCGATGCAGATAAGAACAGAAACAGGAGTACTCGGAGGTTATGACAGTAACAGGACTGGTTGAAATTCGATCTCGTGCGTTATGTGGATGTCGGTTACATGCAAATGATATTATCCGCGGGTTTTTTTTTTTTTTTTCTGGGTGACGCGTCTCCTGACGTATGGCGCATATTTTGAAATGGAGAGAAATATGAGGAACGGCTGCCTCGCGAATGTCCCTTCATAATCTCCTCACTCGACCTTTGAATTAATGCGAGCACCAAGTGGTGTTAGCATTTGGGCATAGCCCGTTTTGTCACAACGCAAGAAAAAAGTCGCACCAGCTGTGATGTGCATCACACGAATTTAAGCAATTCAGGAAGTGTATCTTTCGTAAAGTTTCTTTTCCGGCGATTTCCTCGAAGACGTGCACACTTGTAAACAACTATACTGCTGCGATGAAAGACGCCGTATATCCTAGTTAAGGGCTGTTAACACATCTCGCCATGCTGTGGGTTCTTTAAACGTGTACAACTGCACAAGCATATTTGCATTTCGTCTCCATCGCCGGTAAGTAATTTAACAGCGCACTATAGTGCACTGTCATATTACTTTGCCAGGTTGTATATTACGAGTTAATCTGGCAAAACAGCGTTTGAAACTATGCGGTAACCGCTCCTTATTTGTTCGTCAAGTATAAATGCGTTGTTTGGTTACTTTAGCTAACATGTTACAGACGAAAATGGGGCCATTTAGTGCGCAAGCTGTACGTAGTGTCCGGCGTGGTCATTTGAGGTGAGAAGCACGAGAATTTCGTTGGTATATGGTAACTGGACGCCTTCATTATTAAGCGCTGCTGGGAGCTAACCACGAATCTGCGCAACGTATGTATAAATACAGCGCTTCCAAACGGAACTGTTCGGTGTAGCAGAAAAACGACGAAAACAAGAATGGGTCTCCGCGCATGTGATATTGCAATATACTACCTTGGTCACTGAGCTTACTTGGGGAATCTTTCTCAACTTGCTTCTTGGGCGTTTTCATTACAGCCACGAGTTAGTAGAGTAGGGGCGCGTAAGCAATTCCTTTTGCTTGGTTTACGCACGCAAACGGACGACGGAGTGTTGTTCCTCGGAATGCGCGTAAAGGGCATGCCGTCGCAGGAATGTAGGTGGCCTTATAGCAACAAACCTTCCACCGCTGAATTTTCCTTCTCGGGCCCGTTATACTTTTGCTGAGTCCTTCGCATTCCCTCATGACCACATAAGCGTTTTCTTTCCTCCTCCTCCTCCTCTCAGCGAAAGGCCGAGGGAAGGCCTGGCGTCCGCAATCAAATTATCCTTCCACGACGGTCCGGCCTGGCACTTTACCGTGTCCGCGCAGTTGCTACGGGGCACGTCCCTCTCCCCCTCTATTAGCGCGCGCGCAAATGTTCTCCGAAGCCGGAAACCGTGGCAGCCCGTTCGGGAGAGCGCGCGCTCGGCCGCACGTGCCTCTGAATCACGGCGCGGAGGCCCTTGCGTAAGACGCATACTATGTGTGTGTGTGTGTGTGTGTGTGTGTGTGTGTGTGTGTGTGGCCCTATTGTCTATCCGTCTTTTCTTTTTTTTCTCCCTCTCCTGCGGATGTCACAACTGGTTTCGCGCAGAATGTGCGCTGCCAGCTGTAAGCCCAGGTGATCGACGCGAAGTGTCTGCTGCGGCGCGAGTGCGCGCGCAACCGATTCTCGTGTCACGCTGTGCGCTTTCTCGGCCGTTTTCTCGACAGTGTTTGAGCGTTATTTCTTCGCAGTGGTAGCATACTGATGGATCGCTTGCGTCACAACGGGGGCCCTATTCTCGATAGATCACTTTCGATGATACTTTTTTTTTCCTCCTCCTGTGACGTGCGTCGTCCTGGTTTGCGACGCCCCGCTGGACTGGGGAGCACCCTGGCCACTACTGGCTTAGCCAATCGGCGTTCGCGAACGTGATCTCCTCGAGGGTGATCGATTCAAGAGTACGGACCCCTGTGCAGCACCAAACGCGCGTTCCCCCGGGCTAGCCGCCATGGATGAGCCGCCGGGTATCGTCCCTATCGTTATCACTGTACGGCTCTCGTTGTCAGCAACCGGTTTCGCTTATCGCGGACGATCAGGCGCCAGAAAGATATCGACGCTCCTCGCGCCCTGGCAATAACGGCGCTACGGGGATATTGGAGTCTCGCTGGCTCATCTACAGCGCGACCTCGAAGCACCGTGAAGGCCATTCGTTATGGCAGAGTCCTTGAATGCTCTTCTTATAGCCCATCTCACTTTTACGCTTATCTGAAGAATAGCCGGTTGTATCGTTACGCTATACCTACAGCGGCTTTCAGAATGAAGGGTGATACCAGACGCGGAGCAAGGAATAATGCGAAATTGTTTCTCGCACAAAACGGTTGTGCAGTCATTACCACTGTGCTCTACTGGCTCAGTTTATCGAGAGGGAGATCTGTTATATACCAAGGCAACTGTGTTGCGGCCGTGGGGATATCGTGTTTTGATCATGATTGGACACGTCATGTTCGCAACGCAATATCGTTTATCATGTTTTGTGACGCGCCTGAAGTATAAGCGAATGTATAAGCCACAGCTTTGTAAGCACAGCTGCGCTTAGCATTTGCTTTTATGTACTCGACCGCATAAGAGTGACGGCGGAAAGCTGGAAACGGCTTTGAGGTACGCTGAAAACATTAAACTATAGCAAGTAAACATCAAGTGCAAATTCCGCTAAGGTCAGCGTTGAGCCGATTTTAAAATAAAACTTTAAGCATTTAAAGGAAAGTTCAGTTCTAATCGCGAATTCGATTAACAGTTATGCTACACATAGATATAGACAAGCAAAATTACAAGAGTTAAGCGTGAAGTTTGCAACTTTGTTCGAAAGGTCAGGGGGAAGAAAAATGATAATGTAAACTGCGAATAAGAACGGTGGAAAGGATTACGTAACATTCTGACGCCGTTGTGTTTGTGTCCGCCCAAAAATTGTAAAATTTTAAAGCGCGCAATCAGAAGTAATAGGCACTTTTTCCAGCGTTGCATATCCGCGACGGCAGATATCAAAAGCATCCAAGTAATTGAATATGTGGAGAATTTGGGCAAAGGGGTTAAAGGGGGGAGGGGGGGGGGAGTATAAATCTCTACACGTTTCGTACCGCCCAGTTTTCGATAACTTGTACTGTTCGCACTGCTTCCGTCAACTTTACTCGGCTACGCATGACTGGCAGTGTCAGGCTTCCGTTCAACGTTGCCCCGAGTGCCCTATGTCGTGATTATATGTGCTGATGCATACACCGCCATGCGGTGTGTGTGTGTGTATATATATATATGCTGCGACGAGGGCCAGTTGGTGGGACATTATAGAAGAGACACCCTATCGCGCGATATGTGACGTATATTATATATGAGCACACGACTTTGTGCGCGTAAGCGAAACTGGTCCCTGCGCTATTCGTCACCCTCAGGCGCCGCGGCTGTTTTCTCTTTCGCCTCTTTGTAGACCGCTGTCGCGCAGTTCTTCACATCGTTTTTCTGTGTCAGCCGTGCGGTATACTACACGCAGCCTTGAATATTCTTTATACCATGCGGTGTAATGCGGCGTGGCTGTTTCCTGCAGCGCGTTGTTGTTCCCTCTTATCAGCTCGTTAACGCCCCGTATAGACAGCGTGCTCCCGACACCGGAAGCGGTTGAGTGTTCTCGCAGAAGGGCAGCCTGGCCTCGACCTTCGCATCAACAGTTCCAGAGCAGAAACATGGGGTGAATGCTTATCGTACACTCCTTAAGTTGGTAAATAGGTGCTAAGTATATGCATTTACTAACTTCTGGGGCACTTTACTACCTTTTTTTAGTATAACATTTTACTAACCAGGAGATTTTGAAAACTGTGCTGCATTTACAACCGAGAGCCACACCTATGTTGCCAGATGTTTCGTAATGGCTGCACTTGAACAACCACCACCGTAGCTATAGTACTTAAAATTATAGTTTGCTCATTGCGTTTGAATAACGGTTTTGTGCGACGTCACGGCACGCATATACGCAAAGAGTAACCCATGAGAATCTGAATTCAGTGTGTGCTTTACTTGTCTAAATTCATGACTGCTCACCGGTACAACTTGTGCTACTCTAACCTAGGGCCATGTATATACCTTTGAGGTTGCCCCTAGAATTAGGTGTCGCGTAGAAGCCTTGGTATTCTGTGCATGTCTGCCTGTTCTCGTATATCGTTTGTTTTGGTCTCTTTGTGCATTCTTACTCGAGCATAACATTGTGCTGTGCTGTGTGTTAATTAGTGTAGCGAGGCCCGGCCGTATGATGTCTTTTTTTTTTTTTTTTTTTTGGTGATAGCGGCATGACGTGGTAGTTTCAAACAATATGTCCAAACCAAAGTGGCGAAACAGGATAGTGAATATTGCTACGAAGAACTTATTGGCATGTAGTTAGCGCTTTCAACAAACCCTTTTACTAAGATGGTCAGCTTGAGTTAGTACTGTTCACTAACATCAACAGTGCAGTGCAGGTAGTGAATTTCACTACCTACACTTTTACTAACCGCAAATACCTAAGAAGCTAGTGATTTTTGGGACTAGTATATGCTTAATAATTTCTTATTGAATATGACTACTTCACCGCCGCAGGCGTTGGAACTAGTCACCAGCGGACGTTTCTCTCGCACGTGACTTCCAGCACTCTTTTCGCTGCGATTCCCAGTTGCATGAGGAAAAGACGACAGTTTCGCGGGCCGCAGGGCTTCGGATAATGCGTCTTTTTTTTTTTTTTTAACTGCTACGACATCGTCGTCTCTATGGCTACAATGTCGCCACTGACAGTAACCTCAATATGCCGCTAATTACAAAGTGAATTTGACTATTTTAGTTAATTACCGATGGAAATTGTGTTTTCACTATTACTACCGTCCGCCCAATTTTTTAATTTTTTTTTTCACGAAAAGCATATCTTCGGGAATATCTCAGTGTTCGCTGAAACATCCGGCATATGTGTGGTGTTTCCCAATAAAACTTTCAGTTGATATAGTGCGCGCTTGTCCCTGTCATCTCGTCGTCCTTGTTTAGTTACGTGTACGCTATCCCAGCAATCATGAATCACCAACTCGCCAAATCAGCCACTCAGTTAACTAACATACGGTGCAGAAACCTGGAGAGCATACGAAAAAGCTCGGGAAAAAAAAAAAAGCATGTGGCGCGATCGTACGAAAAATGGTAGGCATGCCATTATATAGATAGAAACGAAGCTGGCTGGGTCGAGTATTGGCCTCGAGATCGACATGTAGATGGCAGCACTGTCACCACGTGAGTGTGGGTATAGGTGTTCGCCGGCGTGCATGGAAATGTACACAGTGGCGCTCTGTTGTGAGCGCGGTTTGAGGCAGTTTTTAGATAAATAAAAGCACTAACTGGCAGTCAAACGGTAATACATGCGTCCTTCAATCTCAAGGCAGTGCAGTAATCACGCAAAACATTTTTATTGCACGTGAAGGAAGCATACGTGATATGCCATTTAACGGGGCACTGACATCACCCACCCTCACAATTTCGCTTCCTCGGCGGTGAGTTAGTATTGAGTTCTCGCTCATTTTTCACTACTGGCTATACAACAACAAAAAAGGGCTGTTACTGCGCCTTGAGTTGAAGTGGCAGCTTGTGTACTCCACATGTATCACTCACACGCATACTTGCGTTGCCTTTCATGTTCCATGAAAGGCATGCAAGGCAGTTAACTGGCTCAGTTAGTCAAGCTACGTGACTGTATACGCCGCTTGAGTACTATCACAATATTTGACACACACCTATATTAAGTAAACATTTTAACACTCAAACGCGTCGATATTTAAAGGCATCGCTTTCTTCGCATGATTACTTGCGTGACCGTGACAAGAAAAGGTTTATTTTTTATACACATAAAAAAAAACTTCTTCAAATGAAAAACGTCTGCGGTTTACCATCATGCTCACAATCGCATATCGCGAGACGATATCGCTGCAGCACAGCATTTACACGTTAATGTTTCCCGCTTGACTTATTGCAGAAGCACGCTAAGTGCACTTTGCCATATATACTTCAAATGCACAGCACAGCAGCATCCATATCGAAATAGCTGTGCCAAACCGGAGGTGCGAAGATGACTTAGCACGCTCACGACACAGGCGCTCAGCGATTTTAAGAAAGAGCAAAGATTGCAGCGCAATGCACAAACACTATAACTAATACTTTTACGCTTAGATAAGAATGCATGAAAGCGTTCAATACTGCACCGGCTCATGGGAAAAACCATATATGAGAATATGTGTGACGTAAGCGTGTATGTAAAAGCGCAGTTGTTAGCAGACGAGGCAAGGACCTATGCACACTTGGGAGCTTCGTCCATCTCACCGCTTGGCGCCGACTGTGTTCGATCTCGAGGCCAATAACAAACACGGGCACGTACCTCAAGAGAAAGAAGCGGGCTTTGGGAATGCGTGTTATATGCGCAGAACAGGCAACGGATGGGCAGCAAGAACGACGGAATGGATACCAAGAGAGAGAAAATGCAGCAGAGGAAGGTAAAGGAGTTAACAATGTGGGATGATGGAGTTAAGAAGTTTGCAGGCACAATGTTGACTTCGATCAAGACAGGGCAAATTCGATATTATTGGGAGGAGCGTTCGTCTCATCCTGCAGTCAATTTAAGAATAGGCTGATAATAATAACCTCCTTATGATTAAAAAAATATATATGCGCAAAATATATTAAGTTTATCGGCTCGAGAAAGGCAGGACTGATTTGGCAAAACAGCTTCCGCTTATGAAAAGGAAAATTGGCATCCTGGATACCTGTTTGTAGCACAAAGCTACTAAGAATTCCTGACATTTCTCTGGAGTGAAATCGCTGAAGGTGTGTCGTGCTGGTCCAGGATTCGCACCCGTGACCAACGCCTGTCCCGTACCAGTTAGATCCTGGTAGCTCAATTGGCGAACCAGCTGACCAAACCAGGAGGCTAGCATCTGACAGCGCGAAGGCGAATTCATCACGTCGAAGCACATAGACAATGAATATGGCATGTCAGCTCAGCGGAATCACTTGTTAAACATTCAGTAGCATTTGTACTGTGCATGGTGTGTTTTCACTCGCACTCACCCAAACGTCACACTTGGCACACCTACCTGTCTACCGTGAGTGAAACAGATGGACGTGTGTGTGCGTGCGTGTCATTCAGGGCAGCACTTTCTTACGCGGTTGGGCAACTTCGACGCGGTTTATAGCGTGGTGGTATGCTAAGCGCATGTTGGCCGAACCACAGTGCTGGGCCTTGGGTGGGAGAGGAGGGGTGTACACACACACACACACACACACACACACACACACACACACACACACACACACACACACAGCGTTCCATCGCTAGGTGCCAGCTCTCTTGAAAGGGGCTTCTTTATGCTGGCAATGCCGAACCATATATTCCTCGTCCCTGCCTCTGCCATTAACGGCTCTTCTCAGCATTTTCGTTTGTGCTCTTTGCATTTCGTTCGGCTCGAAGACCTTCCACCATAGGAGTGAAGGGTCCAGATTTGACGAGCTTTCTGCGGGACCCAAGGATTTTCTCCGAAAGACGCCATGGCCTGGACGTGAATCTTACAGCGCGCCATCTCCACACTTGAATCCAGTGGCTGTCACGCCCTAGCTAGCACAGTTCGCTCACAGCCTCGCAGCCTTGAGGGGATTTTGATCCAAATGGCAGGAGCTGTGGGATGGCGTTTACCAATCGATTTTACCCTTGCGAATGCTTTCTTTTCAGACGTGCACTGAGCCGTCAGGGAGAGCTGGGAATATCACCCTCGCGCCCTTGGTGCCCCTCGTTTCTCACTTTCGCGCCCTTTTTGTGCTGGCGCTGTTTTCGGGTCCCACTAGCGCGTTTTCGCCGCAGGGAAAGTCCGGTCTCTCTCCCATTTATTTTTTTTTTTTTCGTACGGGGAAGGAAAACAACCTGCGGCCAAGGTTACGTCGCTGCATTCTTGAGCGTCGATGTTGTTGCGAAAAAGAAATTACGCACGCTCGCGAAGATATTAAAAAGCCGCGCGGAGAGAGGGGCGACGCCATCCTCCTCCTCCTTTTCCCTCTCCGCTCTGTTGCGGCGTTTGCAGCGACGTTCGAGAGCTGGCGCCACCGTCGCCCTTTCGGGTTTTCAGGCGCGCGTGTTCGGAACGAAGAGCGACCTCGTGGGCAGGCGCTGTGGAGGAGCTGCACGACGTCACGCGGTACTGCTCTGCCTTTGGTCGGAGAGGCGCAGAAATTTGAATAGCTCCTCCCCCAGGGCGCAGTTCTTGTGCATAATAAGCGCTTCGGGGGAGGAGCCTGATTCGTTGCCTAGCGATAAGTTCGCCGCCAGATGGTAGCGGTGTAGCATGCCGCGGAGCGAGGCTGCTTCTGCAGGGAAGAGAGAGCGCTGCGGAAGTGCCGTAGGGGAGGGTTCTGCGAAGAGTACGCGCGCATTGCGAGACGACATGGTTTCTTCTTTTAAAATGATAGTTGTTTGGAAGAATGGTGTTATTCTTGGTGAGGGCGTATTTTGCGTTGTCTCGTTAGGCTCTGGCACGGCATTTTTTTGTTGCGCTCTTTGTGCAAGCACGGCTGTCTGCCTCTCCGCTCTGCCGTGTCGTCGTCCCTCAGCCGAGGCGTCGGCAATCGATGCCTCCGTGAGCAAACGCTTGGGCGCTGTCGAGTTTGCGCTCCGTCTCTCCCCTCGTCTATCTGTCTTGTTTTCCTTTTTTTTTTCTATCAAAAGCCATAACTGCGTCTGGTTCTTGCGTGGTCGACGCTTTTTTATCTCTTGCTTTCTTTTACTCTGTAGAAAATTGAGCATTCCTTGGGTGCTGTATGAGAAGTGCTTCTCAAGTGGATCTTTTTTTTTTCTCTCTCTCTCTTTCTCCATTTTCCGCTGGCCTTGCCCCCGAGCGTTTAAACGGCCTTGCGGCAGAGGTTTTATTCAGATTGCGTGGTGGTTGCAGTCATGCTACGGTTCTGTTTACGCTGACAGTGGCTTGTGATGCACTACCTTGCTTGTTGGACGTAAACAATTATTCTGATTGAGCGTCATTCCGGTGTCTCGGCGTTGCTGCTATTCGTTCTCCTTGTTAGAGATCGGAAATTCCGCGCCGTCTTCATTCCGCCAAGCTCCCCGGAATCTTCGTTTTGTTTAGTTTTTCACTTTGGTCGTATTCACTTGCAGCATCGCCGAATTATTTGCCCGATCTCATTCGCTGAGTGGACGGTCTGCCTTTTCGGAAGACACACTGTATCCAATCATGCCTCGGTTTCTAGTAAGATGAAAGGGCGTAGGTCGTATTGCTTAGAAATTTCGCACGGCAGAAGAAACTTCGGAGCGAGGCCACTTTAAGTGGAGTGACAACTGAAGACACCTTGCCGTGTGCTTGGAACGACGACACATTGTCTTGAAGCTGTTCTTCGCTTTACTGGGCATGCGTTTTATTAATTAATTTTTTTTTGAAGATATGCTCGTCAATGACGACAGTCCGTCGTGCTTAATTCCGAGAACGTTCGAACGAGCACTGCCTCTTCAACTTTTGCAAGCCACATCTCGCGCCTACGACTGTCGAATGCGTTTCCTCTCCTTTGTTATGCAAGGGACACGGATGCCTGCGTGTTCCTCATATTACTCGAGATCTACTCAAGTTCGCGGTTTTACCTAACCATCCTCCTGCACGCCTCGAACGGAATCCGCAGCTCGGCGCGGAGTGTAACTGGAGCCTCGCTTCGGCCTCCGGTTTCGCCTATAGTTCTGAAGGCCGGCGTTCACTGGACTATGAAGGTCGGAGTCGAATAACGGCTTTTGTCTTCCCCCCCTTATTTCTTCGCGGTGCAGCGAAACTGGTGCCTACTCCCCCTTGACGACAGCGCTGCACAAGTAAGTCGCGAAGTAATTCAGTCTGAAGCTGACGTATACGAGTCAGTCATTGTCAGGCGGCCGTCAGAAATTTCGCTAACGGCCACGTCTCCCCGCAAGCACTATACGAAACCTGATGGCAGGCAAAAAGAGTAAAGAAACGATCTTTTTTCTTTTTTTAACTGCGGACACCCGATCACACCTCTACCTCGCATAATAAGACTGCGCATGACGTGGCTCGAGGGCTTACGGACCGAGTCACGGCGGATGGGATGGCCAGCACCTTGGCGTCTCCCGGGAACGGAGATGGATCGGATTGGGAATGGGAAGATCGTATGACCAGATTCAATGACATCACACAGCACTACAAATTGCAAACGTGCGTTTTCCCTACTATACTACACCAAAAGTGAACCAAAAGACAGTCTCTCGAATGGCGGCAGTTACAGACCAGAGCCTATATCCGAACCCGCGGCGATGTCGCACATCATTTACCGAGAGCAATGGAAGACAGATGCATGCCAGAAATGCGGCTCTCTGGAACACATATTATGAGAGTGTCAAGGGACTACAAACGGAATCAGGAATGCAGCCTCTAGAGCGATCGCCTCGAAGCTGTGTTGCTCAGCTCTGCCCTTGCAGGTCAACTTAGGGCTGTCCAGCGGGACGAGGAAGCCGCTGGCTCAAGAACCCCTGGCCGTTACTTATATAAGCGGGACCTTTCGCCCGTCCCACCAATCGCAGGACATTTTAATAAAGTTCTTTGACTGACTGGTTGTTTCTCATGTTTGCATCTTCTGCTACTGCATGTGCCTTCGTGTGCGCGCTGATCGCTACTGCACAGGGCTCCACTGTTTCATTGCGCGCGACGATCGCCTCGGCGTGCGCTGTGTGCATTTAATATGTGGCATTTAGAGTGCTCCGAGCCAACCGTGAATTTACGTATACGTGTGTATACGACCCCACAGTGAGTTGCCGATTTGGATACTCTGCTTATCGTTATATATGCGGTGGTGTATATACTAGTCAAATGCATGCCTCGTAACAGGCCCCGCGCATGGCGCCAACCATGCAACTATAGCTGTATGGTGTGCGGCTGAACGGCGATGTGCTCTTCCATTCCGCCAAATTCTCTCTCAGCCGGCTTCGCACTTTTAAGAACGTTGACAGGTGCTCGCAGCCTTCGTTCCCTCAGTCCATGTCCTCCTCCTTCTGCACTGATCCCGGCTTTGTGCCTGTTACTGAAATTTGCTGAGAAGAGATTTGCCGCGTAAACTGAACGACGTATATAGGGAGAGACAGCGCACGTTGGTTACAGGTTTCGCCCCCATATAAAATGACCCTTCTTTTTTGTACAACTCCCCCCCTCCCTTATTTAGAAATCTTTTCGAGGAACAAATTCTTAACGGCTGCGCAAATTCTTTTGCGCGTACCACCTCATTGTATTCGCAGCGGCATAATTAATCAGTGTTAGGTTCGCAGAATTCTGTCCCCTGAAATAAACGCAACGCGGCGGCGTATATAACAATTCTCCGGCGAGTCTGACAAATTGCGCCAGCTTTCTACACGCCCGCGCATTTCTGCATAGGCTCTGCAACGGCTGTCTGAACATCTCTGGTTGCTCGCGATGTTCTCCATGGGCTCGTCTTTATTGACGGTCCTTTTCATTCGTCATTTTTATTTCTTTATGCTTGTTGCGGTCGTGCGAAGCGCGGGCTCTTTTCTAGTACGTGCGCACGTATAACAATGGCGGTGGTGTGAAAAAGGAGAGAAGGGGATGTCATCACGCTTTGTAAGAATGCGGCAGAAATGAGGCGGGCTGCATTTTTAAGAGCGGATATTTTTCGCTCGCATGCCTGAGGCGGGGAATGCGCGATGCGACACGCAGCAACATCTTTTTTTTTTCCCCTCGCAGCGTGCGCACGGTTCCCTTGATGGAGGTCGTCTTTGCCTGACCTCGTGTATATCAGCACACTGCGAACGTAAACGCCACGCATGCGGTAAATAATTGCATAAGAAAATGAACCGTGGATGCCATGTCAGGCCTTATGCAGAGTGCAAGCGCGAGTCAACGTATACGAACGATGCAGCAGTGTCTTCGTTTCTTGCCCTGAAAGCATTTCATACTTCAGGTGGAATCGATATCTCGATTGCAGCGGGTCGGGCTTGTTACATCAATGGGTTTTACTGTATACTGGGAAATTTGAATTCGGTGTGGTTCGAGGGAATTCTCAGCTTCTATATATAGGGCGACACGCTCAACATTGGTGTGCATACACCCACGACAGATCTTTCCAATAACCGATCACAGAAACTCGGATCTATAAACACCACGACTTTGTAGTCATGTTTATAGCTTCTTCGTACAGCTTAACTTTCAAAATCAGTCGAATTTCAGGCAAAGGTGAGCAATTGACATTTTACGCTGTATATAGCAGCGTAATATCTGTTCATGTGGGCAGGCTCGTCTTCCAAATTTTTATTCTCTCGCTCTCTGTGCCGCAACACTAACACGTTTAACATTTCAGTCGACTCTGTCGACACGTGCTTGTTTGAATGCTATATACGTATACACCTCTTGGTCGATCGGCTGCTGCTGCTGGGCGTATTACGCCTCTGTGTTTCGCAAAGAGTTGGATGTGCGCCAGCATCTCGCAATATGCTGGCTGCGTTTAGCAACTGCTCGCGGAAAGTGCCGCGCTGGTTTTTCTTTTCTTTCCTTTCTTCTTTTTTTGTTACGTTTTCGCGCTGTCTCGCGACTTCACCAATGTTAATTTGTTCGCGCACGATTTCAGAAGACGTGTTACTTTTCTTTCCTCCATATCTGAGTCAACCTTGTCTCGATGTCTTTATTCCTATATAGTGTGTTTTATATACGCGCGCCTTCCCATCATTTCATTCTTGCTTCTCTCGCCCGGTTGCTGGGATTCCGCAACTCATACCGTTTCACAAAACCTTGGCGGTATATATATATCTCTGCCTTTTCTCGCCACGTGCTCTTAACTGTAAAAAGCTTTATCCAGTTAGGAAACAGTCGATTTTGAGTCGTCCGGTTTTACCGCATTCAGTATAACTTCGACGAAGTCGCGGCGCGCCCCTCTTTTTTTTTTTTTTTTCACAGGATACGTATTGACTTTTCTGTGTGTGTGTGTGTGTGTGTGTGTGTGTGTGTGTGTGTGTGTGTGTGTGTGTGTGTGTGTGTGTGTGTGGTTTCATTGGCTGGCGTTATTGTGTAATCCGAGAATGGTCAGGTATATATATGTCAGACTGCACGTGCAGTAGCAGGGTTGTCCTGAGTGGTGTTTGTTAAAAACATTTTACCCGTTGGTAGAGCTAGCGCTAGTAACTATATACCTGTTTCGCAACTTCAATATACCACGACATACACCTCAATTAACAAGAAACAGAAAGCGTGTGCCTTTACTGCAACGACAGTTACTATACTTCGGTTTAGAACGATTCAAATTTATGCGCCGTTTTTTATTGCATCCCAGTGGACTCGTATTACGAAAGTGTAATATCAAATAAAAAAGAACGAAATGCTCCGCTATTGTGCTCTTACACTAATGAATAAGTGTTAATTACTTCATGTGGTCGCCCATGTAAATGCATAGCACGATGACATATTTAGGTAACAGCATACGTAGACACAACACATACAGAATATATATATAGAATTATTTTGTGCACGACGTGCAATGCTCGTTTAAAAGTATATGGGCCTACTTTGGGATAGCACACGTTGCACGCTGTTTAGCAGCCATGAACTTGGAGAAGTATTATTGGGTGTGTACCATGGTACACACCCAATAATGGCACTTTTTCGTCCTGCGTCGTGCACGACGTAGGACTAAAGCTATTGCAACGTATAAACAAGAAAAGAAAATTAAGACTTGTCGAATTTGTGCATCGTAATAGCAACATAATATACTACGGCCAGAACCCTTCATGTATATACAATACGTAAATCACAACGTTTACTAACCCTGCCTCATTGGGCATGTAATGACAACGGCTGCTACATCTGTTATGTGGTTATATGGTAGTGAAAGTGTCGACAACGCAGTAAAGTTGACATGGGAGCGTAACTGCTTCAGTAACGGTAACTCTTTTTTTTTTCTTCTTTTTAGAGAGAGATTTCACATGTGTAGTTCCCTTAACTTGCTGTCACTTGCTTGTGTCACAAGAATTATAAACGACCGTGAAAAATTTTCGTGCGGGAGTCTCATGGTGTTTGTTCCTGGGTTTGTTTTGGCTTTTCGCGCCTATGCCTCGCGTCAGGCACCCTGAACGCGCATGGCTCACTGGCAAAAAATGCGGGCTGTCGGGAGGGGTCGCCGAAACAGAAAAGAAAAAGAAAGAAAAGTGCGACGGCGTATAGCTGCCACTCTCTCGGGGGGGCCCTCGCGATAACGGGGCTGTTGTAGCGGCCCGCGCTCTCTTTTTTTTTTCCCGACGTCAGCTTATCGCGTCGCCGACCAGAATTTATTGCGTCCTCACGCCGCCAGCGTTGTGGCACACGATGAACAGGTTACGCAAGCGACCTTTGTTTTTCCTCCTCCCCCCCTTCATTTTCTATTTTTGGTCCCTCGCTTCGCTGCGACGCAGGCTCGCCGTGTTTCGTTATTGATGTCCCTGTTTCGGTAATTGGCCGGCTCGTGCTCTCCCTAAGGTCCGAGCGCCGCCGGCGCCCTGAATAAGTCTTCGAGCGGAAACGGGCTGGACAGGGCGACGCTCGAAGACCGCGCGGAATAATTGCGTGGCCCTTTTCCCGTATACAGAGATCGACATTGGTTCCCTTCATCGAGGTTAACGGGGCCCGCCTTCTCTGTATTTCGTCATGTTATCCCGCGAAACTTCATTAAGCCGTGTTGAGAGAAGTATCCGAATTCATCGATAAGTACGAATGTCGGCGGCAACGCCCTCCGTATCGAGCTATAGGGATGCGCCTCTTGCTGTTGTGGGGTTCTTGCGCATTCCGTTTTTTTCTCGAAGGGCGCACCTTACTACACACGCTGGCTGGCGCTCCTCATCGACCCGTACAGAGCGCGCATCGTTAAGGGTGGAACGCGAAATACATTCTTTTCCCGAGAAGTATTTCGAAATTTCCCTCGTGCGTCCGCTGTCCGAACGACGCCTAATTAGATCAGGGAAGAACTTCCGCGGCTCCTTTTTCTCCCGCCCAAATGCGCGTGCGCACCATCTCAAGGCCATTCGTTTCCATTGTGAAATTGGATTACTCTTTTGTTGCTGGGCCCCACGCCTTGAATTCCTCCTTGCGCCTTGTTTTTTTCATTATTTAGTTCCAAGTCGAAATGACCGCCTATCCAGCCTCGATCCGGCGCCGAAGGAGCGCCAGGGAATGCCATAAAGACGCCGGCGAAGATAATAAAGAAAAGGGGCGGGGGCGAGCTAAAGAAATTTGATGGCGGCCGCTTAGTGCGGAATAAATAAATACACGAGCCGTTCAGTAACGTGATATACGTTTCCTTTCTGCACGACGCTTTGGGTTCGTTATGCATGTGAATGGGGGCATCGTGCACTTGATGTGCAATAACGCTACACCGGCGAGGTCGGAAGGAACAAAAAAGCTACAGAGCAGGGCAGCGCTCGTCCCTCCATGCGGGGGCTTCCAGGGAATAATAAAAGCAATGCGGGAGCAGCGCGCGGAGCGTCCTCAAGGGCGAATGAAGGTCACCCGCTCGCGGCATGCGCACGCCGCCGCCGCATCGCGTTTCGCCGATAGATGCTTTTTCTTGAAAGGCATGGCCTCGAGTTGAAGGGCCCGCTTGTCGCCACGACTTACGGTGACCGTCGTTGCACTTAAACGTCATTTGTCCGGCTATAGGAAGCAGCAGAGTGTCGTTACACGCGGCCGAGGAAGGCGCCTGTCCTCGCGACCCCTAAATGTTCGAGGCGGCCTATCAACTTATATGTAAACATGTCGTGATATGCGTGCGCCCTTTTACGCGTCACATTTGCCTCGTTGTACGTGATGAAGGACGCGGAATAAGTGAAAAACAAATGGCGACAAGACACCGTCGACCACGATTGCTCCGCTCGGCAGCATTTTAGTCCACAGGTGGCACGAATGTCGCGTCGCTCCGTTTACTCCCACTATCGAGCGGCAGCTCTGCGTAGTGTGCGACTCTGTTGGCTGCTGGGATAGTATACATAGAGTACGCAGAACTGCGTGGCGTGTCTTCCTCGAGTCGTCTTATCCCCCAGAGCGCGTGACATTGCTCGCCCTTTGTTTTCCGCTTTCTTCGGGGCGTGTCGTACAAGTTCGACGGCACGGCATGAGGAGCGACGCGCGTCGCGTTTCCGGGTTTTCCCCCCCTTCGCCCTGCCCGTGTTGCCGACGGGCGTCACTTATGGCGTGTAGCGCGCGGTGATTCATCGGCGACGCCGTGGCGCGCACCTGGGCCACAGGTACACATGCGCCTGGCGCCAATCGATGGAGCACGCGTCCACGTTTCGCGGCCTTCTTTTTCCTCGTGCTGTCACGCCTGCTCGGATATACGGCCACCGCTCGATTCCCGTTGCTTCGGTGTCCGTGCGCCTGCATATAACTTTCGAGCATGTGTTTCGAGAGCACTGAAGGTGACCGTCTGCCCTTCACACGTCACCTTTCCGAAACTGTTACCACGACGCGTCTCTCTCTCTTCTTTGGCATTTTCGCTTTTTTTTTTACTTGGGCGTTTTCCGCTCACCAACACGAGGGAAACGTCGCTTTAGCCCTGTTTATTCGCTGGAATGACTAATAATGAGGCGATTCATAGAAACGCCAGCCCCTATACTGCCCCGACTGCATGCGGTCGCTTCGCGTGCTTCTGAACGGAAAACCAGCATGACGCATTATGTGGGTGCCCCGTGGATCGCGTTTTTCTTTTTTTCTTTCTTGTACTTTTGTTTTTCCTTCGTGCTGGCTGTCGCGGCAAATTAACGTGCTTTCCTCGGCACCGTGCTTTTGTTAAAGGTCAGTGTTTCGGGAATACTCATGTTGCAGGAAATATTTATCCAAAAGTAGGGCTACCCTGTTGCATTACAGCGTTAGCTTTTTGAACCAATTGTATAGGCCTTACGAAGGTATTAACGACGTTCGGTTCCACTTACCTTCTTTTCATATATATATATAGCCCCACCACGGGGGTCTAGTGGTTATGGCACTCGGCTGCAGATCCGAAGGTCGCGGGATCGAATCCCGGCCGCGGCGGCTGCATTTCGATGGAGGCGAAATGTTAAGGCCCGGTGTGCTGTGCGATATCAGTGCACGTTAAAGAACCCCAGGTGATCGAAATTTCCGGAGTCCTCCACTACGTCGTCTCTCATAATCATAGCGTGGTTTTGGGACGTAAAGGGCCCAGAAATTGTTATTACGATACCCCAACGTAGGGTCTTAAGTGATGGATTTTATGTTCTTAAAGGCGCTGTCAGAATGGATTTCGTGCTTTCTTTTTATGCAGCCTTCGTGGGCTGCTCAGAGATCAGTCGCATCATTTGCGCGATTTAAACGGGCCTATTTCACATACGTCTGTTTTGGCGCTTAAGTGCGTGCAGTCCCAATTTCTCAAACATTCGCTTCCAGAAAATGAGCTGCTTCGCAACGGGCAAAGGCATTATGATAGCCTGCTGACGATCGTCTCCCAGTTATTTGCACAGGGGATGTGCTAAGGATACGCTCTGTGCAGAGGATACGCTAAGCCGATGTCGAAGGGAATTGACAAAAATAGAACAAGCGTTAGAGAAAGCAAGACCTCTGACAGCTTTAATCGACGGTTTGGCCCGTCGCCTGCGTTTAGACCCTTTCACTGTTTACAAACATGCACCCTGAACAGCTTCCTGTTGTTCTCGCTGAAGGAGGCCCTTAAACTTGGCAGCCGTGAGACCAAACACACTACAAGCAGCAGGAGTGCGGTGAAACGGAAGCCCACAGATTTTCAATACATTTTCCGTGTGCATAACCACAACTTTTGCAAGTAAGCGTCCAACTAAGTTCGGAGCACAATCGTGTTTATTACGCCCCAGGTGCCATGCACCTTTCTTTTATCTGAAAGAGTAAAAGAAAAAAAAAAGAAACGTAGAAACGCGTCTTTAGTTCTTGTGTAGTAAAGTGACAGCTCACGAAGTCTTCGGTTCGTACACTTGCTACTGTTATCGCGATCGCAAAATGTACACTTCCTCAAGGCAACGTGACCTTTCTTTCTCTCTCTCTCCGGTCACAAGTGCATGAATAGCCACCTGTTTGCTGGGTTCCGGGGCATCTTCCTCTCTCAACTGCAGCGCTGCGGAGGAGACTCTCCATAACTTGCGTCCCACTTCCAGTCCAAGGAAGGGGAGGGGGGAGGGATACAGTGCTCGTTACAAAACGACCGTGGCCCGTTCAGAACGCGTGGGTGATGCTGGGCGACTCTCCTCCGATTAAATGCAAAACTATTCGGTGCGCCGCTCTACCGCTGCACCTGTTAGAGAGGCGCGTGGAATGGGATGAGGAGGCCTACTGGGGGGGGGGGGGGACTTCAGGCTTGGGTGAATTTCTGTATAGGACACGCGGTTGCGTGCGATGCCGGAAGCACTATGCCTGCTTCCCTCGCAATTTACGTGTATTTGGTGAGGCGCTATAACGTACGGCCTGCTTTACGTCTTGTGTACGCGGCCATTCTTTGTTCACTGCGAATAATTCGTGAGGTGCGTAGATCTAAAATGTGCTCCCGTCGCAGTGGGCTCGTTTTTTATTATTATTATTATTATTTATTTACGAGCTCCCCGTCGCGGGTTGGTTTCCTCGTCGTGACAACGTCGCAAGTTTTATTGGGGATAAAAGCATGCCTCGATATTTCCGTGCGCAAATATTTCCCCTACGCAAAAATTATTTCCCCAACGCAATTTTCCCCAAATGCGGGGTCATATATAACCCCGCGTTTGGCGAAATTATTTGCGACTGCCTTCTAATGGAATACCGCAACCAAATAGTGGAACTGGCTTATTATCTGCGGCGGATAATCGGACCGTTCCACGTGCACTCTGCGGTCGCGTCTTTCAACCAGCGGATTGTGCCTGCACGTAGTAGCCAAGCTCATGACCGCACGTGCTAGCTATCGGTGCTGGAGGATTTGTTTAATGTACGGCTGAGCTCTCATTCCATGATACGGACATATGTCACAGACATATGTGGTTGCATGCGCCGCATTTCTAGCAGATGTTTTTTTGTGACCCGCGCTTTTGCGAATGCACCTCTGGCGGCACTGCCCGCGCAGATGCGGCGTTGCTCTCCTTCGGCCTCCGAGGTCTCGACCGGATGTGAGCGCGATAGTCCAACAGCGTTGGCAGCCTCCGCTAGTTAATGAGAAGAGTCTTCCTGGTGGGGGCACTCCTTTCTTCCGCAGCAGCTCAAGGTTCCGGGCGACGTATACGTCCACCGGGGCTTCCTCACGGCGGTACTGCATGCCGCGTTTTACATAACGGCGGCCAGCCAAGTGGGTCAAGAGTCTCTCCGCCGGGCGGGGCTATCTTTCTCGGCCCGAGTCCCAGCGGCGCCGCCAGGCAGAACGAGGCCAGGCGCTCCGAGTGTAGTGCGTGCAGCCACGGGCAACTGGAACGCCGCCCTCTCGGACTGCGCATAGTGGTGGGCGTCCGACGGGCCAGACTCGATTTCGGCCCGGCCTCGCCCCGTCTTCTCGGCAGGGGCCACGACGGGGTTTGCGTTGGCCCTGCGCGGTTTCCGGCGCGGCACGGCTGTCGGCTCAGCGGGGGGAATGAATGTGTCTAGCATATGGATCGGCGTGAAGCCTTCGCGTCATTGGGGTCACCCTCGGCCGCCTCCTCTCTCTCTCTCTCTCTCTCTCCGAACAGCGCGCCACGAGGAAATTGCTGCCGGACTGACGCGACGTCGCGTTTGTCCGTAACAACACGTACGCTACTCATCCCAACGAGAGAAAGAAAATGTGCGAGGGAAACAAGGGCCTTCGCGACGAGTTTGACGCGTCACCTTTTGTGTGGTGCAGTGTAGCGCTTTAAGTCGCCCGCAGGTGTCTACGCAACTCCTTGTATAACAGCGTTTGCTCTTTCTGTGGTCCATTGCCGCAGATTCACTTTTCTTTTGATAGGAAATTTTGCTGGCTGAACGCTGGCGGCCTTTATCCTGGTTTTTTTTTTTTTTTTTTTTTTTTGGAACAGCACATCTCATTATTTCTGTACTCACGTGTTTATTTTTAGGCACCTCCAGGTTTCAGAAGCTTGCATTATGTGATCTATTCGCGGGACGACCCTTTAAAATGCACTCTTCGTCTTCCTTCAAAAGGAACCTTGAATTATCAGATTGGATGAGCATTATGCAAGAAAATATAAGCCGTTTAAACCATGATGATTTAGTGTAGGGCTCCTGAAATTTCGACCACGTGGTGTTTTTTTAGTGTGCGCTGCCGTCGCACAGTACACGGGCCTCAACGTTTCGCCTCTATGGAAATGTAGCCGCCGAGGCCGGGATTCGAGCGCGCGACCTTCGGATCATGCAGCCGAGTGCCATAACCACTATACCACCGTGGCAGGGCCCGTTTAAGCTGTCCTTACTTTTTAAGATACTCCAGCATTTCATATTTCTTTTTTTCGAATTACGTCAAGTAATGTTATACTTTAGATCCAGACTGTTGGCAGCATGCTGAGACGCACGTGAGAAGGGTCTCCACATTGACGTTCACCGCACCAGTCATGCGACGTCGCACCTTCTCGACATTTCTACGTAGCTCACGACACAAACATCGCGTCCGTTCTATCCCGTCAGTTAGCACCTATATTTGCTTAGGAGGCCCTTAAACGCAAATTACGCGCGTCGCTTTTATTGTACGTTTGCTGAGACTCAATGATGATCGTACTACCTGTGAAAGTGGCGTAATCAAAGTGTGATATTTAATTCGTACATGAAATCGGCTTCAGCGCGGACTGTAGCATCGTACATCAACAGTTTCTTCGAGCGTATGGGAACTTGCTGTGCTGGTTACGCTGGCGGTTTTGATTGGCCGGGAACAGTGGGCAATAAAAATATGCATCGCGCATGCTTACAATGTACAGTCTCTGAGCAAGTCTAAGGTGAAAACACGTTTCATGCTATAGCTAAAGCCACTAAAAGGGCACAAATTTGTGCATTACAATTTCATTTTACATGTAATTGACGCAACGAGCGTTGTTCTGCCCACGTGTTTGCCGTGGTAGGAATGCCATAGTGTGCAGCACGGTTCTCGTACCGCAAGTCGTAAGCCGCGTTTTGATTGGAAGCAGCATGACACGTCTTCGGGTGAGTGAAATGAGAGAGGGGTTGCCGATATCTGTCGTCTGCTCTTATTTTGAATTTGTAAGTTGAATAACTTACATTTGCCCGCATCGATCTCGAAAATTATTTTTGCATTTACCTCAGGACAATACAAAGAACCGGTTTGGGTGCAAAACTCGCCGACTAAAATTAGGTTTAAGGGCCCCTTAAACGATCCTAAGAATGGAATGATCGGGGCCAAGGTGAACTTGCACACACACACACACACACACACACACACACACACACACACACACACACACACGCACACACTATATATATATATATATATATATATATATATATATGATGAAGGCCGGTCTCCGGCTGAAACGTTGAATAAACGCTTTCCGCATTTTTGTTGCCAATTCCGAGGGTCTACTACTCATCTCTGCCTTCACGCCTCCGGCCTATTCACCACCATGACTGCTCTCTCTCTCTCTCTCTCTCTCTATATATATATATATATATATATATATATATATATATAATATGCGCACAAGGCTGCAGCGGTACATCCTTTTTTGAGCACGGCAGGAGTGGGTCGGCATTCCAGCGTAAGCACGCGTCGGCGTAACGTAATTTAGTTCATCGATCCCCGCCATTGTTAACACCACAACATCGCTCGCTGCTCAAAGAGCCAATATGTGTCGAACGCTAAATACGCGGAACCCCTCGTAAATGATACGCCTCGTCAAGGATCACAAAACAATTGTAAGGCGGAGTGTGCGCTCAGGCTCGATAATACAGCATGTGATGCCTCTTATCGCATCTGCACAGTGCGAATAGCCCAAGAGATTTCGGAGCGCGAGACAAGAAAAAAAAAAAGGAAGCAAAACGAAATTGCGTCGCTGATAATGCATCTTTCGTTCAAACGAGAAACTATAGGTGACTGAAGTGACAAAGATTAGCTCTGTTTTGTTTTTTTTTGTCCTTTTTTTTTCTCGGATAAGGACCTGTGTGGCTCTGTACATTTTGAATTCCACGGGAAACTTTCTTTTGTCAAACATACGTAAAAGTACGCTTATATATATATATATATATATATATATATATAAGCAACGGGGGCTTGCTGACGAGGCGATATATGGTGCGGTCATAGAACAGTATGTAGCGAGGTCACAGGACAAGGGCAGACCAATATACGCTGCACGCATCATACAGCTCTGGGTGTGCGTGCATTATTCTGCGTATTTTTTTTACATTACTTTTTTTTTTTACGCACATCTTTTTTTCCGAGTGTGGTCGTTGTCAAATTTGCAAATGCCGGACAGGGCAAACTCATTCGTTTAACCCTATAGCCACGTTGTTTGCGTATCTAATCGAACACACATGTTCAATGCCGCACATACGACCGGCGGTTTCTTTCCCCGCTTAGACCTGTGCAGCTTCCATACGGCCGCGCCGCTGTTTGCTTCGCGCAGGGTCATTAAGAAAGTTCCGTTTCCACTCACGTCGCGGTGCAACTCCGTGCGCGTATTGGCGGTGGGACGACCCACACGGCTTGTTCTGTAACCGGCACGCGTGTGCTGCATAAATGTGTGTGTATATATATATATATATATATATATATGGACGGTCGATCTTTTTTTTGCCCACGCTTCGCATCCGGCGAAGTGAAGGCCTGCGTATGCCCACTACATTTCATTTGCTGTTGTTGGATAATTCCGGCGAATGATTCGACCAACTTTGGTCCGCCACAGCTTTGTGCGCGTAAATGTTTCATTTGGCGGCCTGCTTGCGCTCCTTCGATCTTTGCTTAGAGAATATGGATCGGCCAAAGCGCGTGTAACGATCTCCCGAAATGTGGATCGCAACACTTTCACCGTATCTCTCTTCGCTGTTTCAGCCCTTTGACGAAGGATCTGTTCAGGCCGGTGTAACCGAGTCTTCCTTCACAGAGGTCGGTGTCGTATATACCGATGGTCTATTTTGCCCTTGTTATTCTGAAATATATTGCTACGAAGCTCTACGGTGGAGAACGAAGCGTGGCATGACGAAGACGACGATCGCCGATATATAGTCACGCGCTCTGGCTCCATCTTGCATACCCATCTTGAGGCCTTTTGCATATAACTTGTCAATGTATTGTCAATCGTCTTTTCTTCTGTAACAATATAACAGCTTGATATACTATATAGATGACATATATAGGATGCATTGGAGACATAAAAAATATATAAATGCATGGGAGACATATGATGGGTGTCTTACGAAGTACGGGAGGGCCAAGGCAATCGATGTCTCCTTCAGTAGACGACATAGAAATATGACGGGAAATAGGTGGGTCGCTAAAGTTGTCAGGCCCGTCAACTGTCGTTGAGGGACAGAAATAAGAAAACTAACCTAGCAAATACTACGTGAATTTGGGGACAGTAGCAAGTAAATACAAACGCGGGTGGAGGGAGAGGCGTTGTTCAACCGTAAAACGGATTGCATCTATAATATCTCAGATCCCTCCCTATAAATCCCTGCTTGCCAAACATCGAGACGCGTTATACCATTCCGCATCAAACACCACACCAGTCCATATCCACGCATTAAAACTTTCAAAAAAGAAACAGCTCTTTCCCTCGCACGGCTTAATTACCTGATGAATCCCGGTTCTTGCCCCAATTTCGCATTCTCAAAGTTCACATGTCGTATGTCGATGTTTAGGTGTGTTGTATTTTTCTGTTCCTGTGTGCCCACACCGCTGTACGTCATGATTTTTGTTCACTCGCTTCCCCTATCGTGACCGGACTTCAGTATGTATACATACGTAAAAGATCAAAAAATCAAATCAACACACAATTTTTGAGATTCAAAGGGCAACGCACTATAATCTTCGAAGCAAGATTCAGGATGTGCTAGAACAATGTGCGAATGAGAATATTTTCCGATAGCGATAATACTTGCGTATAGCGTGCAGATAGCTAGAGCGGAAAATATTTGACATTTTATAGCGTGTCGCAGTATCCATCCAGTGGTAGTGAGCACATGGTATATACTAATCGTAGGACAGTAAATGACAAAAGTTTTGATTGCGCCAAAGCAAATAACTATTGTAAGGCATTCATTTCTTTTTTCGCCATCAGTAACACGAAACACGCGGCCGAAAAGTCTAAAATAGCACCACGTGGCAATCTTGACGATATATCCGCCATGATTCTGTTCCAAAGGGGACCCTCATCATGTCCATCCAAATCTTGGTTGCGCAGACATCTGCTTTTTTTTTTTTTTTTCTTTAAGGCAATAAAGAGTACTGGCGCATCGCACGAGTTCTCGCCAAATGAGCGTCCAAAAGCCTTCGGGACAGCCCGGCACAAGCGTGGGCCGCAAGCGCGGATGACCGTTCGTACTCTGCCCGTTTCGGGGCCACGCTGTTTCTCGAGAGTCTCCCCCCCGCTGGACGTGTGCGGACACCGGGGAAACGGAAAAGGCGGCCTACAAGATGCGCGTGTACGGCGACGAGCGGCATGGCTTGTTCCGGCATGGCTGTGGGCGAAACGAGGACACGTCTGTCGCCGGCGAGCTTCGGTCCGCGAAAGGGTCTGCCCGATGCGCGTGACATGAGCGCGCTTCGCTGCGCGGGGGGTAAGGAGGGGGAGAAGCCGTGGCGCACTGTCGCTACGGCCGCGCCCCTCTCGCTCTATAAAAAGCAACGCCGGAAAAACGGCTCAAAGGGGGACGAGGTAATTGCGCCGCCGCGCACGAAAGTGGGCTGCTGCAGCAGCCAGGTGTGTGTGTGTGTGTGTGCGCGCGAAAAAAAAGTCTCTCGTAACCACCACCTCTTTTTTTCCTCGTGGCAGAGAGCTCCTTTTTTCTTTTTTTTTTCCTGGCATTAGCGGTCGTTGCTTACGTCACGCAGCTGTAATCTGCGGGATTTTGGTGGTGCTACGTTACGCAGCGCGCTGCAACACATTGTTGGTTGCTACCCGAGTGATCTTTTAAGAGTATGTTGTGCAACGACTATAATAATTTCGCGAATTTACGTGCTAAAGCCGCGATATGATTATAGAGGATAAGCTGCCACGGTCGCGGCTCATCCAACGGTGACAATAGTAAGCTCAGAAGTTTTTGACTCGTCGGAAGCGCGATATCATTACGCGGTACGTCGCAGCACGAGGACTCCAGATTCGTCTCGATCACCGGGTGTTACTAATGCACGTGCAAGAACAAAGTAAACAATATCGTTCTCGCATTTTACTCCCGTCGTAAGCAGCTCAAAGCCACAGCTTTTGTGACGTCGAAATGCTGTTGTTCAAGTGTGCGGCGGCTACATTGCCCGTAGTTCGATGTACCCAACCATGTTGCTGCAATAACTTCGCCTTGCCCTTAATTTCTGCGATATTACGAGATATTTTCTAGTGAACACTTCACGAGCGTCTGCTTTTATATTTTACGGTATTGTTCGCGTCATCACACCGCTTGGTAAGCAACACTCGGAGTTCGGGAGGAAGAACATCCTCTATGCAGTAGCAGCGAGAAAGCAACACTGATCAAATGCACCATAGACGTTCCCACAGGAAGAAGGCTGGAGGAAGAAAGAAAAAAAAAGAAGGGTAAATAGTGAAAAGAACAGGCGTGAAAAAACACGGACACACAAGGAGAAGGACAACAAGGCGTTCGTGTTGTGCACTTCTTCCCCTTGTGTCAGTGTTTTGCACGCCTGTTCTTTTCACTATTGACCGTAAAGACCTCTGCATGAGGGGGCGGTAAGAGGGGAGGGGCGTGGGGATCACTGAGGGTTCGTTTTATCGAAGAATGTGGGAAATTTCGCTGTCCATACATTAGCGATTTCCTTCACTAACATTTGCAGGACAGCGCTTCTATTTGTAGGTTTTACTTCAACTCGCACTACTTCAGCTCGTCATAAGTTGCTCCCGTTTAGTTTGTTTAGACATTAGAGTTTCCGAAACCTAACAACGTTGGCCAGTGCGTGGCAGCCTATTTGATCGCGACGGTGGCCACGCCCAGTGATAAGGAACAAGTCGTGCCACCCCGTCACATTCCTTCTGAGTCCTGAAATTGGCATCCATCGCCGTGCATTGTTCGCGCTGTCCGCGCGCTCGCGTTACCCGATCGTCCCGCCTGTCGCCTATTAGCGGCGCCGGTTCGCACGCGCCGTCCTGCTGGCGAGAGCCTGACGGTCGCGTTTCACATCTTGCACGGAAGCCCAGTCGGCTGCGAATGTAGGTGAATCCGGCATCATGTGAGCGCGCGCCATCGGGATCGGTTTTCCCGTCGGTCTATGGCCGTTGCTGTGGGACAGGAGCACGTTCGCGTCGTCACGGCGCGGAACAATGCGCGCGGCATCGCGCCCGGAAAGACGACTCCGAGAGAAGATGCCTGCTCCTGCCGAACACGAGCGTATCTTCGCGGCGACGGGCCTGACGTCACCGGCAGAGTTTGGTTCGCGTTACTCCGGCCACAGTACACGACGGAAAAGATCGTGCTAGCAGAGCAAGAAGGCAAACCTGTTCTGCGTCGTTCGACGTGACTTTGGTCCGACGGCCGGTTTAGAGCGGCAGGGTACATCGGATGCCTTCGGTCACGTTATCCCGTGCCTAGGCATCGCGATGGCTGCTGCGTTCCCTCCCGTGCTTCCGTTGTCCTTGGCTGGACCGCACCGTCTCGCTGCACGAGAAAGGATGATTTTTTTTTTTTTTTAGATCGGGCTAAGCACTGGAAATGTGGTCGGCTGCAAAGTGGCCGATTATTTAGAGTGGTCGCTCGCTTTCTTGGCGTCTGCCTTTGTCAGAATTAAGGCTCCCAACGGGACGTCCTTTGGGACCGTATAGTGGAACTCGACTGAATAAACGCAAACAAATGAGTCACTAAAACTACTCGTCGGAACCATACGCGTTAGAGCCCTCGCGAAAATTGGGTCCATCATTCCGCTTTATGCTTATTTGAAATCGAAGCCCGTGGTTCGCGGAGGGCTGGTTCTCAGACCCTCACGGTGGCGACCATCTTCGTGGCATAGTCCACACAGCTTCGCGCGTCTGTGCTCGCCCCATCCGTCTCTATCACGCGCCCGTCTATTTCAGTCTGGGGTTTTCTTTTTCTGTAAACATGGCGGCCGCTTTCTCCGCGTCCTGCGCGGGCCTCGTCCGTCACGTGCTTCGCAGAAAAGACTGCAGCGATTCATCAAACCACGAATGGCGCTTCTCTTGATGTATGCGTTCCCTGCAGCCATCGCTTGGAAAGAGGCTTCGTGCGGCCCGTGGCCGACTGCCTCGGGTGCATCATGCATGAACCATATACGCCGAGCTGCAGACGAACGTGCTATCGACGCGCCATTTCTTTCACTCTGTTAACTCGCGTCCGCTCGCAAAGATGAGTCATTTCCCACTGCTTCAACTGAGTGAGTTACAACGAGCACTTACGCTTTTCGTTTAAACCCGCGCGTTCTCTACTAGGTGAGGAATCCTCTACAGTTTGTCACATCATGTTGAACAACAGGTCCATTGAAAGCACGGAAGCAGAATAAAGACGTTCAGGTTGGTGCGCACCAGGTGCACTGACAACCATCTTAATGAATTTCCATACCGCTAGTGAAATGATCATCGCTTCTTATTCTCCTTTTTTTTTTTTTTTTTTAAAGAGCCAAAGGCCAATATAAGCGGTATTGTGCGCAACTTTGCGCGTACATGTTCATTTTATCGTAGTCGCTGCTTGTTTCAAAAACGCAGAACATTACACATGACAGCACTTATACACGCTTTGCATTTTATGGCTGTCAAACGTAATAAGCTCACGTGCTGGCCATGCACTCCTCGATATGTCATGCGTTCGATTTGAATACCGTCGCTTTGTCGATTGCTCACGAACGGTCTCTCTCGCGAGAGCCAAGTATATCGTACGTATACAAGCAGGGCCCGGCGAGATCCGAAGCCGGACATTTACAGACACTCCACAAGACCGTTAAAAGCCCCGCAGAGTTTCATCAGGCGAAGCCAGTTCGCTTGCAAATATGCGCTCCGTGTCCCACACGGGGAATTCGCGTGTGTAAAACGATACCTGTTGACGTCAATAAAATTCCTCGGTGTCAACGTTCCACGCAACACCCAGCCGGCGATACCCTCATCAATGTGCAATTCGGCGTCATACGTCTATAGCGTCAGTCGAGAACAGTCTGCAGCGATTGCTGCCAGCGACTGCAAACAAAACGATGGCTCTTGTGGCACGCCGCTTCGTTCGTGCCAATATTTTCCTCCCGTCCGCCAAGGCGCATCGCCACGTCCGGCGTTGAGGCCTTCTCCGCATGCCGGGGCTGACGACGCCGTCTCCGTGGTGGCGCTTGCTCCCTTGCCCACAGCGTCTGCGAGGTCGCGCCGAGAGGGCGAACAAAAAAATGCGCGGCGTGTCCGCCGGGAAGGCCCCCGTTTTTCCGCGCAACCGTGGCTGCGGCAATTAAAGTCGCTGGCACTTGTTTTCTCCGCTGGCCTTTAGGCGTGCGCGAGCACGCGCGAAGGACGCAGGCTGCCGCATCGGAGTTGCACGTGCGCCAGCTGACGGAGCGATGCGTGTATACGGACTAGTGACGCAGAACTATCGATATTATCGATAGCTGAGTCGCTATCGAACTATCGATGGTGTAAAAGCTATCGATGACACCATGGATAGTAACATCGATAGTACCATCGATTGTGTCAATATACCGTCGGTATATAGTATAAGATCACCGGTATTTTTTGCCTACTTCTAAAGTTTCGGGCCTACTCGATCCACCCACGGACCTAGAAAAGCAAGCGAATGAAGGTAGAAATCGCGAACCAACTATAGCATAGATACGCCTACGAATTCGCGAACGAAACCGAATGCGCCCGCGCACGTACAAAACAAGCAGAGAAAGCAATATTGGCGGTGCAAGGTTGAACAGTTCACTAGTAGCGGAAGGGAACCGTTACATGCGCGAAACAGAGCGGCTTCAAATTTATATTGCACTTTGTGATTTAAAAACAAAAACTTCCAAGAACTAATTTTGTTAGTAAGGTGTAACTGCAGGTTACTTTTGAGTATGAATTTTGTGGTGGACGTCCCGGCATTTTCAGTGCGGAAATTATTTATTTCATTCGCCAAAAACTACTCGTTAAGTTAAACGAACTTAGTGCGTATTGCAGACAATAAGCTATCGCGAATACTTGGCGACATGCTGGCCAATGACCGCACGCTTGTTCACAAAACAATCTGTAGTACCACCGATCGCGCTCCCGATGTTATAACTATGTGTTGTACTATCGATAGTACGATCGATGGTTATCGATAGTAATACTACCGATAGTCTTTCTACGCTATCGATACTTTGAAACTATCGATACTGTTGATAGTCAATTTGCTGATAGTTTTGAATCACCAGTAAAGACACGATGTTCTCAGGTGGTTAGCTGCAGGAATTTCGGGTATTTCCGAGCAGTAGAACGAAGTACATTTTTCGCTTTCAGCGCTCGCATTGTTACCGGCTCTCGACACGACGGAACACGTATAAATTGATTTCATTTAAAAGCTTTCGTCGACCAGCACCTACAAGCTAGCCCAAGCGCAATGGACAATACCACGACGTGCGGACACAATGGCCAGAAAAAAAAGAGCCAAGATCGCTGTCGGAGTCACTGAACGGCAATGAAAGCATTGTTATTTGCGTGCACCACGCACAATTGACAGCAGCCGACAGTGTTGCTGCGACCCCATTACAAGCTGCTGTCCCCATGTGACTTCTGGTCGTACGTATAGTCCCAGAGAACCCGTGCAGTCCTAACCTATGGTATTTTTTCTTAAATGTGCAGCTTGACGCGAAGCTGTGACGTGACCACGCAGAAATGACGTTTTCCAATTTTCCAGAAATGAACTCTTATATAGTTATGCTCGTACGGAAACGCTGCATGCCTGCGTCATTCGTGACAACGCACCGTTCATTCGTTCTAATAATTCTTCCGTTTTTTCCCTCCTTGACACGCACTACATCGCACGCGTCAAGTGATCCCAGCTGATCCTAGGCGTGTATCCAGGTTACGGAACGTCTTTCTGTTCAGTGCAGCTGCCCAAGCATACAATAAACCGCTGTTTGGCCCCGCCCCCAGCCTTTGCTTTTTAATTCCTTCCGCGTGACGTTCTCTGCAGTGGCGTCACTGAACACGTATGCAGCATTACAAATGTTTCCTACTTCACAAGTCATCTGTTTGACGTCAGACGTTTCTTTTTTTTTTTGCTGTTCTTTCCTTCCGCCACATGGAGAGGCGCAGCTGGAGTCGTCGGTGTGCTCAAGCTTTAACCATTCGTCTCATACCAGGCCCTTTCTGTAAGGTGACAGCGGGAAGCCGAGAGAAAAAGGAACAAGTGAATCATATTGCCTATTTTTTTTTTTTTGCATATTAGCAGAATGCAAATGAGTAGCGCAACTTGTTTTCGCGTTTGGCGGTGCATCCTGATGACAACGTAAGGGGTAGAAACACATGGACGCGCAAAAGAAATAGTGGGCAAAAAGTAGCGTACGATGGCACAGTCCGGCCCACACCCTTTCGTTCTTGGTTTTCTTTTCTTCTTTTTTTTTCCTTTTGTACGATACATACTGCATGTGCACGTGTTTGCGGCTGTCATGGTGTTAGCAAATGTGAAACGTCTTTTTTTTTTTTCAATACTTGTTATGACGGAATGAACGAATAAAGAAAAAAAACGCATAAAGTTGATACCGGCAGAGGTTGGAAGACTTGGATTGGGGAGGGAATGTCTTCACTGCGCACGTAGGCCCCAAAATCATGAATCACTGAACGGCTGCACAAAGTTCGACCTGAACGTTTTATTTATAGAGACGTGAGTATAACGTTAAGGAAGTACTATAATTCTTTTACTAAACCGACCACATGGTGTTAGGCAGTGTGTGCACTTCATCATCATCAGCCTGTCTACGCCCACAGCAGGGCAAAGGCCTCTCCGACAGATCTGCAATGATCCCGGTCCAGTGCTTATTTGCGGCAGCGCTATCCCCGCAAGCTTCATGGTCTCATCTGCCCACCCAACTTTTCGCCGCCCCCTGCCACGCTTGCCTTCTCTAGTAATCCACTATTTTCGGCAACCGGCCCCGTGGTGCTACACGCTGAGCCGACCAGCAAATGCCGACGTGATAAAAGGAAGAAATTCAGAAGACGCCTAACGTGAGGCATAGAGTGTACTCCGTGGATGCGCGAAGGCTCGGCATGATAAGTATCTCGCACACTATTTGGGAGGCTTTTATGTGCATCATGATACGTTCGGGACGAGGTGCATCCGCATTTTCGATGCATCATACGAAGTATCACGTCTGTTGACGTACAAGTTACCACACGTGATTCACCTGTAAGCGAGGACAACCGAGCGGCTTTTTACAAAGTGAATTATCATTCTTGACTTCGCGCAGTATGCGGCAGTGCTGCACGATGCGCGGGAATTTCGTGGTGAATTCTTCACCCTCCCCTCTCCCTTTAATACATATATGCCATTTTATACAATAAAAGTAGCAGGAAATTAGTGCTTGCCCCAGTTTGTTACCCTGTTTTTATTTTTTTTTTTCGTGCAATATGTCATCGTGAATCAATTACAGCAAGTGTTATACACAGAAAAAAATACCATCGAACACATAGGGAAATGTTGCATCGAGCAACTTTATAAACGGAAGACAGCCTATCGTAACGTTTGTAAGTGCGGCACGAAAAAAAGTTGACTGCAAAGCGTCTCTGCGCTGATCTGATGCACAACTCCGGCTTGCGCACTGTTTCCGAGTGATAATTCGCTATTTTGTTAAGACACCGAAAACAAACGAACGTGTAGTAGAGCAAATTTTAAATGAAGGAAACACTACATGGATTTTTATGGCGCAATTATTTGAGGGCCATTTGTGGCCAGACAGCGCCGAGACGCGGCAAACAAGCACACTGCTGAGTGAGAAGTCTGCAAGCAGGAAACACCTGCAAGCTTCTAACATCGTCTACATTGACTGACCTATAAAAGGAATGACCTAACAGAACTATAAAGCTGGTACTTTGTATACGTATCTGAACTAGTTAATTATCGTCTTGTATCAGCATCGTGACGGAACTGAACAAAATATTCGCCCAGCCCTCGCGGCGGTGTTTGAAGAGTTTACAAGTCACATTTTGTGCACTGTACGAATTCAGTTCTAAAGGCCGTGTGCGACTTGGAAATTATGTCTGTGTGCTTGTTGAAATCCTACTAGATTTTCATAGCAATAGTCGCTTCCACGTGATATCATCATGCACTCCCCTTCCCCCCCCCCCCCCCCCTTCTTTTTTTTACACAGAAAAAATAATAATAATAGGCGTACAATTCCCAAGCGCGCGAAAATGCCAGAACACATCCTCATTTAGCGAAACGAGCAGACAGACGCAAAGCTGGAGTAGCCTTTATACACTTGCGCTTTGTGGTACTCGCGCAGGTGCGCATTTAAGCATTGCCATGCTATGTAGTATATACACTATAGTGTTGCAGGAAATACGAGTACGGTATAGACGACATTGCGTGGACAATCGATACAGAGATTACCACGATTAACTCCAACAGGCTTTTTTTCAAAGCACCGGCTTCGTTTTCGGTGACGCACGAGACCGTCGGACAGGAATTCCTTTATCGCGTGGCTGCAGCCTGCGGCATGTCGGAAGCGGCGGATCATTCATTACGCGAGCATTCGAGCGTTTCTTTCCGATTGGGCATCCAAGGACTTCGCTACAGCATTTATCTATTTTAATTTCGCTCAAGTTCTTCCGTATTCTTCTTGCCCGGTTGACGGGCGCATAAGCAGCTCGTTACGCTGACGTGTTCGGCGTCGCGCGCTCCTGCCGATCCTCGGCCGTTGCGGTGTTATTCGTTGACCAACGAGACGTTCTGGTTTCTGGGTCATTAACCGCGCGTGGTCCGGACCGCGGTGTGGCTCGTCGCTCAAGGTGGGTTGTATGGCGTCGCAGCCGGAATGCGGCACCCTGGTGCGCCCAGTTATTGATTGGCCGCCCGCCCTGATGAAGTGCGGGGTCATTGCTCTCTCGGCGCGCCGGTCGATGGCGTCCCCGCTGCCACCCCCCTTCCCTCTTTACTCTGCGAGGGGCGCTCATGCGTGGCTCGGCGACCCCGAAATCGACGGCGCGGTGGTAGTGCCCGAGAGGGGTGTGCGGGGGGACCCACTTTCGCTGGCGGTAACCGTGTTATGTCAGCGCTTGCTTCCGGGCGGATGTCTTCCTATGCTGCCTTCCTCGTTCTATTTTCTGCGTCCGAGTCGCTGGCTGGGCGGCATCTGCGCGCTGGGTAGGAAGCGGGCCGACTACTCGCGTGCTTTTGCAGAGCCTTGAACGCGGGGTTCTCCCAAGGTTGTCGCGCGCACATTGTGGGGGCACAGTTTTCGGCGGGTCACGGACCCCAGGCCGGAGGGGTTCGCTGTTACGGGGCGCCAGGGAGGCCGGGCAAAGCAGGGGAAAGAAAAATGCCATGTTGGATTTGAGACATTCGCACAATGGAACGCGGATTTCTCCCTGTCTCTCTCTCTTAACCGCCTGCGAATGTCCTTGTTCGCTTTCACTGTTGGCATTTGCGCCAGTGACGAATTCAGAGCGGTGAGGTGTGGGTCCGCCCCCACGGGCTCATTTTTGCTAGTAACCTCGTTGAAGAGTCGCTTTTTGCGCCGTAGTATTTCCTCTTAAATGCTAGAGAGCGTATAAATAAGTGACAAACAGTCGTACAAGTCATAATTATACTTCATGGCAAAAAGTACAACACAGCGCGAACACGGGAATAAGGTGAACGGACAACATGAGCGCCGTCTCACAGATGAAATTTTAATGAGAGTTTTGCTCAATAAAAATCAAGCAAGCCACCAGTCGACAGATGTTCCCATTAAAATTCCACCTGCGATGTAGTGATCGTGCAGCCTGTTTCTTATTTTTCTCCCGTGTCATATACTCCTCATCATGAACCGCATCCAGCTAGCCCGATTTGCAGTACTAATGCAGATTAAAATGTATCCTCCATGTGATTGTACGCTAGGGGCATGCTTTGTAGGCACATCATCAGCGGGTGCATCAGTGAGCCTTGCTCAGAGGCTACATAGACTTCACTTATGTCAGGGTGGTCCAGTGGCTGTAGCACTTGGCTGCCGATCCGAAGGTCGCTGGATCGAATCCCCGCCGCGCCGGCTGCGTTGCGATGGAGGCGAAATGTTGAGGCCCGTGTACTGCGCGATGTCAGTGCACGTTAAAGAACCCCAGGTGGTCGAAATTTCTGGAGTCCTCCACTACGGCTCCTCTCATAATCATGTCGTGGTTTTAGGACATAGGACCTCAGAAATTATTAATTAGTTCAGCTGTTGTAGGCGCCTTGTTAACGCTTGATGAAAAGTGGAACTTTAGGGCGGTATATATAGCCGGCGCGGTGGTAACTTCCTTCACACAATAGTTCGTGTTCCGCCAGTAACAGCTGCTTGCTTGCTTGCTTGCTTGCTTGCTTGCATTCCAGCACTTTGGCAATATCCTTCTGTAAGGGTTACGCGCAGGCGTCTACCGTAAACATACCTGGGACCTGTTTAGGAAGCTCACACAAAATCATCAGTCTTCCGCCGCGTATACCGTCCGGATCTTGCTATAGTGTGGACGAATCAATAACAGAACGTGTTCAGTGTTCATACCAACGCCCAGGCTTCTTTCGTCTAGCGTGGGCTTTGGACAGTTTTTAAAGGATAAATGTGGAACGGTTCCATTTCTCCATTTATCCGAAGCCGCGGGAAATTGCTCGGTGAAAAGGAATCCATCTGTCGAAATGCGTTGCAACATACAAGTTGCCACACTTTTTTTTTTTTTTTTCCCTCTCTCTGTTGGGTGATGCCCGGGGAAAAGGGGCTTAATCTCACTCGTGTTCTGCCGTCACAGAATGTTTGGGCAGGATTCCCCAGAATCCATTCGCTTGGCACACAGGACGTCTTGCGTAGACGAGACACCGCTTCGTCCCTCTTCTCCTCATGCAGCGTGCAGTGCTCTCGTCAGCCGGCGGCGTGCCGAGCTGATCGCCCACGGAGCATCCTGCGACAAACACTTGCCTGCAGCACTGCATACAATAGGTGACGTTGGTTCCCAATGAGCTTCAACAAGTCGGCTTCAATCCAACACTTTGAGTGGCAGAGTTTTGGACGTGCCTGTTTGTCGCCGAAACACTGCGTGTCAATTCCCGAAGACGTTCCGCAGGCGCCGTTACCAACAGCGTTCGCCGTGTTGCACGCAACTACGAAGTCCCCCAGCCCACAGGGATGCGTGCACTCAGCCTGACTCGTAACTGTCGCTAACAGCAGCTTGCAAGCGGCTGTTGCCATGGCAGCGGCGGTGTCTCTTTCTCGGTGCTGTTCATCGGTCAGCCGGTGGCGTGCTCTCGGGTGCCGCTAATGGACGCAGCCCTTCGGGATGAAAGGCCCTGATTGATTCTCTTGGCCGCCCTTCAAGGACAGGGCGCCTCCGCTTCGCTGCTCCCAAGGGGAAGCTCTTTCTCGGTCACGCTGACGGCGGTTTTCCTCTTATTATGATTGCGATATTTTCTTCTATGACGATGACATTATAACGTCTCGGGTTCGCTGCCGCATGTAAATGTATGATCCACTGCCGTCTGGCTGGCCCTGTCTAGGGGCGGAAGGCGGCTTCGGTCAGTCGCCGTTTCTTGTCACGCTGAATGGGTCGCTTCTCGCCTGATTGCCGAAGTTATAAGCATGCACAGAGCTGGGTCAGTACTTGAATGCTGAGAGCTATCCGGTGGCCGAGACGTCCGCTTTGTCCAGTGTCTCCCCAGCAGGGAATGGTCCCTGCCCTAGATCCTCTAGGGGAAGCTTATAACGCTGCGGTCCAAGTCAACTCTGATAACGCCTACTGAAATCAGTGTAAAACGCAGAAATGCTTCTGCGAGAAAACCGCCGCGCTGATTTGAATGACGTACCCAGCTAAAGCTTAGAATATGTGCCGCGGCTAACTAGCTAGCGCCTCGTGGTTCGCAGTTCTCTCTATGGCGAAGCTCTGCGTACCAAAAATAAGGGAAGGAAAAAAAAAACAACTAAAAGAAGTAGTAGCTTAGCACATAATCTAAAACTTTCTGACCTTTAACCGGGTTCATCGTCGTCAGATCAACTCGGCGTAATGACTACCAGGACAAAGCGTGCGCCACTTTCACTCATATTGCATAAAAACTACATTGGTGAGCCAAAGCGCGCGCACACACACACACACACACACACACACACACACACACACACACACACACACACACACACACCGCAGTCATAATTCAAGCAGTGGAGCGCTCTTTTCTTCTTTAACGATTTTATATCCCTAAATAAGAACAGTTTGAAATTGTCGTATTCACGTGGTGTTTTTGTGCCATCGCTCTTTCTACAATCAAGCATATCCCTATACTGAAACGTTCCGTATGCCATTCCAGTAATGCCACATGTTCACGAAATGAATGTATATAGAATCAATATGTTTATCATAGCTTCCCGTGAGAATCTTACGGAAACATGCGGAAGTATTGGAATGGCCGTATACGAAACGCTTCGTAGCTCTCTCGCCTAAGTTTCCTGTGATGCACTATTCCTCATGCTCATGCGGTGGTCAAGCTGATTGAGTATTGATTTACGAGATAAGAGGGTAAAGGAGATAGTGCACCACGCTGCAAGTACTGCATATACAGTGTGAACAGATGATGACCGAGGCAAACTCCGTATGCAGTTTCTTTTTCTTTTTTTTTCTGTTGGCTTTTCTTGGTCTGCAATACACGTCAGCCGGCAATGGCTTTCGCTGTTATTTTTTCCTCGATATAGGCCGTGTGTATGGGATCTTCAAACTAGCCTAACGAAGCATAACCAGTGAGCCCGTTTAGAGCGACCCACCAGGGAAAGGTATCGACTGTCTTGCGAGAAGCTCCGTGTTGGGTTTTTGGTGACGTCCAAGTTTAGATTGAAGGTCACGACAGCAGGCCTTGTCGATCTACGTGGGCTGTGTGACGTCGCTCTCGCCAAGGGCACAAGTCGTGTATTGTGACACGAATGGACATTCAGATCCTGTTTGTTGGTTAATCCCCGCGCGCATAGGCCTGTTTTAAATGCCACATATACAGTGTCAGAAGTGGATCCTGAAAATTAATAAGCGTTCGTAAAGTGATGTGTGTGTGTGTGTGTGTGTGTGCGCGCAGAGAAACTGCGTTTTGCAAAGATAAGTCAGTACGTATATACTGTTCTATAGTACAGCAGTGCAGCCGCCAGTATTATTTCTCTAATAACATGTAATTAAAAATAGTGATCTAACTCGTGATGAGGAGGAGGAAACAACTTTATTGATACTAGGTCAAGTGAGGGTGGGAGAGAGAGGGTCGATTGACATGCTGAAAGTGCTTGCACTCTATTGCCTGCCGTCCGCGCGTCGTTTACGATGCACATCACAAGGGCAGGTTCCCCGAACGGTTTGCGTGCGAGTCATAACGTTTTCACTTAGTAGGTTTTTGTGTAAATGCGTGATGCTTGCGATGAGAACGCGTACATTATTGCGCAAGCATTTTCTCAGTGCATGCAGGGAATCCGCACGCATTACGCATCAATTTTCGCATCTTCCAGAACGTTCGCCGCACCGGGACCACGCACCCCCTCCCCTTCTGCGTTTTCTGCGACAGCCTCATGCCGCACCATGGCCTGTCGCTATTGCATTGAAAAAAAAAAAATACCGCGACGAAACAGACTAGAGGAAGTTCCCCTTCTGCTCAGTATATCGAGACAAGCCGGTGCGGTGCGGCAGCTTCCGAGCGCAGTGCATATATACACGTTAATTTTTCAGTTGCGTGCCGCACGTCGTTATTCCTTATTCGAGTGAGATGTAGCAATGGCGCGTGCATATTCGTGCGACAACGACGGACGCAGTAAGTGGCAAGTACATAGTAAGGACAAAAAGTAACGGAAGTGGAGACGCTCGATTCATATACGCGCACCTGAAGTTATCCGTCGCGTACACGTATATACTGCCATACGCCAGATGACTGCCGCAACTACCCCCCCTTTCTTTCTTGTGTCGCGTCGTGAAATGCCGCTTTCAACAGCTGAATGTCAGCTGCGTTCGACGCTTGCGACAGTGTCTACGTGTATATGAAATGGCGGCGGCCGTCTTGCTCCTCGCAGGTTCTGGTTGAGTTCGACAACGCCGACTGGAAGCGACGCGAGTGGATTCGTGTGTACGAGGACCCCTTCGCGGCGTTTCTGGTCGAGGAGACCCTGACGTGGCATGTGCGCAACTCCAACGAACCGCCCAGCCCCGCACTGGTGAGTGGGTTCGCATTCTATATCCGAGTGCATGTGCCCGGCGGATGACGCTGGTTCGGCATCCGTGCCCGCCTCATCACGGCCGTGACGGCTTCGGAGATTTATTACAACCCACTCTGACGCAATCGCCTTGAAATTCACTGCATGCAAAAGAGCATATCCAAGCGCAACATCGCCCTGGCTTGTATTTGTGTTGTTTCTTTTTTTTTTCTTTTCGCCACTGTCTTTTCTGGCTATTTTATGCGTGAGGCTGTAATGCACTAAAGTTTTCTGCAGTGCATGTATTTATATATATAGTTGAAAATTGTTATCCTTGCCCGAACTCCGTTGTCCTCTTCTCACACCCACTTTTTTTGCTTGTTATTTCGTGTTTATATTTTTAGAAGCTTTGTTATTTTGCCTGCGGTGCCACTGTTAATCTCGCTTTATTTATTAACGCTCCCCTAGACGTTCCTTCTCTGGAGGACGAATTCAGTCCTTTTGTCTCCAGAAGGCACGCTTGCAAACCGCTGACATTTTCCTTGTTTACTGCCTGATTATATACGCATTTCTTTCCCCTTGTGTGGCCGTCTTTTTGTTGTTGTTGTACTTGTTGTAACAACACGCCGTTGACGTGTGCTTCTGAAGGGTACCACCAGTTCAGATTATCTGAAAGTCGATGCCAGCTGCTATCTAACGAATAGTGTTTAAAGTAAAAAATCCAATGATAATCATTCAGGTGTGCTGCTCCTGCTGTTGGGCGACTGCTTCTGGAATACGCATGCGGACCACGTGGTCGCTAAGGCGCAGCTGCCTTGCAATGTATTCAGAGGGATTGAAAATGCGGCACTTTCCATCGTGAAAAGCGTGGTACAAACGTGTACAGGACATATATCTTGGAATATGCCTGTGCGCTTTGGGACCCGTCCGAGATATATCCTTATCGCTAAACTTTAACAAAAAATCCACCACAAAGCGGCCGGGTTCGTCTTCCGTATAAGTATACGGAAGAAGCTACAGTTGCAATGAAATTATTAATAATAGTAATACTCTCGGCTCAAAAAAAGCTTTTTTTTTATTTCTACCAAATGTTTAATACGAAAATTCGATAGTAACATCTACCTAAAGCAATATATATCTGAACGGACTGATCAGCAGCACGGATTCGTCCACCGTGATCAGGAGTCACTGCAAAGTAGTGGAATTCCAGGCCAGGCCTACCTGTGCGTTTTTTCTATATTTATCGCTCAGGAGAAACGGATGTCATACAAACACGTGTGCACTGTCGATGACGTTCTTTTTCCAAGCTTGCAGCGTCCCTGCCGTAACGCTTTCGGCCTACGGTGGAATCAGTTCGGTTTGGGGAATCCAAACCGAACTTAACGCCACTTTCAATTCGTCCGCTTAGTTTATGTATCTCGCATATACGCTACACGTACGGTGTTCTTCCTTTTTCCTTTCTTTTTTTTTTTTCCTTAGCTGCAGCTGCGCATGAAGTGTTTTCGTTTTTATTTTGGGTTTTTGCGTGCATATTATGTCTCTGCGCATGCATATTTTTGCGTCTAATTGCATGGCTTCTGAAAAAAAAAAAAAATCACGATATGCTGTCATTTTTGTTTTTGTATGACTGGGTATCTGCATGTTCGTAAACGGGTGATCGGCGCTCTGTCAGGCTTTCTGTGCCTTTTCGCCGATCGCCTCTGTGACTGTGCGTACTGGCCGTCTTGAATAAATATTCATGATTGAATGAACGACTAAAATAGTGACCGCCTGGGCATCCTTGAAACAATTTGATTAAATAATGTAGCTGGCGTGCTTTAATAAAGACCAATTCAAAGCCGACCTGTGAGTTAATGTGACCATTAAAGAGGTAAGTGGTGTCAAATATGGCATTTGTGACATAATAGGGTGTTTTAGCAGCGGCGAGGTTTGCCTTGCCGTCGTGGTCTGCCATAGTAGCTGTATGTGTGCAGCAGTAACGTGATAAAATTTGCAAGCTGCCTGATACAGGCTTTTCAGACTAAAATATAACTACGTGCCTATTACGAGGGAACGGTTATTAGCGCGCTTGTCGTACGGTGACCCTCCGCTACCAAAACACCTTAATGTCGCCTTGCGTAACGTATACAATGTTGCACGTTGAAGGACGAAGCGACCACTTGCTCGCCTCTTGTCAACCAGCGAATCGGCGCGCTCTGAAGTCGACACTTTGGCGATATCGCCGAAAGAGGTCATCATATCGGAACACAGCTCCTGGGGCTCCCTATACCGTATACCACGGACTACGGAATAACACTCAATGTTGGTCTTCTCTGATTGGACAGTCCTGCTTTGACAGGCAGAATTGACCAACCAGGTATTCAGGATTAGTCAGTTCTGCCTGTCAAGCCAGAAATGGCGAATAAGAGAGGACGATCGCGGAATAATAGTTTTGCGAGGTGTACGTTATAGGCCCCCAGCTTGATTGCTACCCATCGGCACTGTATATACTATAACGATTAATTGAGCATTTGTGCCACGCAGCAAAAATCGTCTCGTTGGCTCGCGTTTCCTTCCATGAAGGCTCGGCGATCGCCGCTGTTCTATCCAGAACATATGTCACGTTGATATCCGCGCGCTGGCGGTAACAGTCTCGCCGGGAGCGCTGCGATAACGCCAGTAAACCCTATAGATTCCGATTATCGTTGTGGGACACAAGGCCCCATTCCGTCCTCGAAGTGCTCGATTTCTTCTTGGTGTTGCTTATCGGAATAGCTGTGCCACGTCATCATGAGTCTCGTAATCTTGCCAGTGGGCGTTATCGAAAGTGCATTTTCGATTACGCTCACTTGCGACGTGGTACGATGGGGGAACGTGCGATGCTCGTTCCGCAGTCTGGCAGCTCCTATCGTACGGCGCCGTGGCCTTGCGACCCATTTCTGTGGTCATTATATAATGACCGCGCAAAGGCCACGGCCTACAGTGTAGAATGTAGGCGAAGGGGCGGTCGAGCGTCACGTAAGAGCTTGACCGCGGGGTCACTCACTTCAGCGAGCTCCGGAGCGCCTTGAAGGCGATGGTGGTGTTTTTCGCTCTTCGATTGGATCAGGAGCAAGCGCACGTCAACCCGAAGCTGCCAGCTGAGTTAAAATGTGCTCCACGGGAGCTCGTGCCGGAAGTTGTTTGGCGCTTGTCCACACAAACCGGTTTCGGGAATTTGGTGCCCAACTTCCACTTTACGTTACCGTGGCAAGTAAAATCGCTGGAGCCTCTTCACATTAAAACCAGCGCGACATCTAAATCCTCTTTCCCTCTCTCGCATGCACGCACACACGCACGCACGTGTGTGTGTGTGTGTGTGTGTGTGTGTGTGTGTGTGTGTGTGTGTGTGTGTGTGTGTGTGTACGTGCGCGCGGAGCAGACAGCCATATTTACAACACACAGGCGCTGTGTTAAATTGTGCAGCTAAAACGTGTGTGTGTTCCTGTTGCGATACAGTTATGGTTCTTGCGTGTAATGAAATCTGGGAAAACCGCGATGCCTTCAGTGATGCGTAATGTTTTTAAGGCGCATTATGCATGAAACAGCGACTCGATTGGCTTCCACAAAATCGTGTTTGCATCAAAGAGTCGCGTATACAATATACATTCCCACATACATCTGACAGACTTTTATCTATCAGAAACAGCTAGATCATGTACCTTTCACTTTAAAGCAAACGCACTCCAGCCTATTTTTATCCCATAGCAAGAAAGAACAAAGAAAGTTTGAGAACAGTCTCTTTGAGCCTAAGCGTGAGAGAGTTTTAAAGACCTGTGTGATTAATTTAGGTATCCTTGCAGTCTTCTTTAATTTCTTTGTGCGCATTTAAGCACTTCAAGTTACACAGAAATCTTCTGGGCCGTCATATCTATGTAGCACTAATTTGCAGAAGCGGTAATTGCTATTGTTTTCGACTAGCAGTAAAGGTTGAGCTAATTTGAATATCTAACCAAAACGTATCACTTCAACAAAGCACGCATGCGTCAGCTGCACGACAGCTCGTTTATAGTATCTGAAACACTAGCACCGCGCGGGTGGCTCTAGTTTTTGTAACTTAAAAACCATGCGCATTTGAAATGGATAGACAAGATAGCGACTGACTATGCACATCCTCGCTCGCTGCTCGCTACGCTGTCAATGTTTTGTTATGCGTAGAATGCCCCGTTGGCGAGTATAGTTAATCGCTTTGCCAGCAGTCGTCATGTTATCGAATGGCGTGCACTCTTTAGGTAGGCCTGATGAAGTCGAACTAACTGTATAGCCTGCCTCGCCATCCTGCTATGACGTTGTGATACGGCTATTTATGCGGTGAAGCTTCGGAGGCCTTGAGTTACCAAGTCTGTTGCGTGAATCTCAATTAGGGAATAGAATAGTGGGAGAGCATATATATAAGCGGCAGCTCTGTAAAATGTTTCTACATCACAGTAATGAAATTACAGTAATTATATTCCTTTTTGCTGCAAAGAGTAATACAATGAGTTACTTTTCAGGGCTGATAATTTAGTAACGTAACGAATTACTTTGTAGGAAACGGAGTGACGTACTCAGTCACGCTACATAGTAATATATTTTCGTATATTTACAACGTCCGCACTGGTTAAAACATGGCGATCGGCAGAACGGCACTTCTCGCGCGAGCGTCCACTTCGTCGCCATAATCTTCTCTTCCTTGAGCCGACGCCGAAAGAAGTAGACGCTACAACTTGAAGCGTGCTAAATTACATTTGTTTTGAAGACGGAATGCACGCGGTAACTGCATTGCTGCGAGTTTGGCGTCAACTTCAGTAGAGGAAGAAATTCTGCTTCAAGCATATTATTCAGCGTCAGTTTTTCGCCTCTGCACTGAGCAGCGCTCTGCCTACACACTGTATGTCAATCCGGAGCGTTGACAAAAGACTGCCGTCGTACAAACCAACTATCTCGGTATATATGCATCGCTGTCGCGTCACCTATATCGCGTTATAGTGGCTTAGCATCACTTCTCCTTAAGTGTTTTTCTTTCTTTTTTTTTCACAAAATATTTGCCGACGTAAGTTAGCTTCCCATTGTCAGCAGATAGCTCTGCCGTCTCGTATGGGTATTTTCGATAAGTGGCGTATCGCCTCTCTCGAACTGACAAGCGGCGCAGCGTGCCTACGTTGGCGTATCGCCCCACAGTATTACCGTATATCGTTAGTGTATCGGGAGCAAAGTGCGAGCCCTCTTTCAGGATTGATATGCTCTGGAACGAGATTATATTACTTTGTGGCTCGAAGTTTCGGCGCGAAATTCAAAAATTAAACCGCCACCTCCATTTTCTCTTCCTTATATAGTGAGCAATAAATTCCAAAATTAGCTATAAGAGTCCCCTATGTACAACTGATCAGTCTCAAGTTCAAGTCCACTTTTGGTATACCACTTTTAGGGACCATGTGTGCTGGATAAGGCTATTTGCTAGGCTTTTCCACTGCAGGAAAGAGATAAGTTGAGCAGCTTTCTCTCGATTTTTTTTCTTTTTTTTTTCTTGGTGCTCCAACTAATTTTGTCTAGCTTCTCTAATTTTTGCCCTGTGTTGTACAGTGTTATCACTGCACACCTTTCTACACTAATGCATGTGTGCTTAAAGTATAGCGTGCAAACTCGGTTAGCAAATATACTTGCAGCGAGGGTTTTGGTACGCGAGTGTACCACTAAATTTTTCAAGAAAGCGTCGCATTCCAGTCATCGTTCGTTCGGCTCTTCTGCTTCTTGCTCTTCTCGCACCGATCGCCCGAATACTTGCTCGAGTTCGCCACTTGCGATGGCGTCACCGAGGGTCGAGAATGTATTCCACCCGTGTTTTGCCGCCCGTTGCTTTGGAAGAGTGGCACCCGTATCGCGGAATTTACTGGCAGAGCACATCGGGAGCTGCCCCAGTCGTCCATACACAGCGGTCTGGGAAGTCAAGCGGCGGCACTTCTGGCTGAATCCTGGCAGGGGCGCTCGTCTTCGCCGCGATAAAAGGCCGCTGGGGAGGAGGTTCGGCCGCGCGAGAGAGCTGAGCGTGGGGTCAGTGGCCGCTTGCTGCGTGCCAGGATGAGTCACCTCGTGCCAGGTGCTGCGTCCCAGACGGTGCACTGCTGCGCGCAGCAAGGTGCTCGTGCTACAGCGCCGCCTCCGTACCTGGCCAGGGTGTGGTCGCCACGTACAAGTGGTCACATAGGCCGACGATATATGCCCACAACCGACGCGTTTGGCAGGGATTTCCAGGGCACGCGTGTTTTGCTCTCGCGTGCACGTCCACGTGGCACCCGACCGTTTTGGGTCCCGCCACGCGGAATCCCCACGTCGTCGGCGCTGTGAGGGTTCTTGCTCGTTCTGGTTTTCGGAGGACATTGTAGAGACTCGGGTGTCCGGGGCGTAATCTCCTATAAGCATCTTTGGCTTGCCATCTTGTATCCGCCGCACAATGGAAATGTTAAAAAAGCGATGGGATGTAGGCTCGCACAAGTGCAACCGTGGATACGTGTCGGCTGATGCCAGCTGCCGCTGGGATTCTCTGGGTGTTGCATATTATTACATCGTGGCCCGATTGCATTCTGCGCATTTTTTGTTATCGCGCATTGTTAAACGCAAGAACATTGGCCTGCGTTTGACACCGTGTTGAGCAGCAGATGATTGAACGAACGCAAGAGTTTCATTGTATCGGCTCACTTGCCTTGGCGCCAACGTATGAATGTGTACTGCTATACGAAGCCACTTATCGCCATCGAAGACTGCTGCCACAGACGCCTCGCTTCGTCCTTACGGTTGATGGAGCGAACTTAGCGGTTAAACCATGGCTGATCACACCAACTTACGTAACTGCAGGGTTGGACCTAAATTAGCGTTGCAGAATTGACAAACGGACCGCCAAATGAGGGCTTAAGAAATAGGTCATTCAATAACGATTCAGTGACGACGCGATCACAGGCGACTTGTCGGCATCGGAAGGTGTGTTCAATTGACTTCGTACGTGGATATTTATATGCACGCGAGTCGTGTCGCTTGAGATATACTGCGTTATAACCCGCGTTTACGTTCTGGCGCACTTTCAAGCAGCGTAGCGTTGATGGAGACGTAGCAAGTAACGAAAGGGGGCGTACACGGCTCTTGGCTTCGCCTGGCGTGTTTGCAAAATAGTGCTGTGTCCGCAGTATGATAAGATATATACGTGAGCCGCGCGTAGTTCGGCTGATATCAGCTGAGATAACCTGCTTATCTTCGGGACATGCTCGCACGGTTTTCTTGCTGCTGCTATCATTGGAACGATTTCTGTCTGCCGTGATGCCCCCGAAGCGAGCTTCTTTCCAGAATTACTGCTTGAGGACAGCTGCTACTTGAGCAAAGAATGAAGGGAGTTGTGTTTACTCCTCGTCAGGCGGGGCCGTGCGTTCATTGTGGTATTTCAGTGTAAGAATGTGTCCTCGTTCCTGACTGCATGCAGGAGGATCGGCTGCCCGCCTAGTTAATCTTGCGCTCTTGTAATGCTGGCACGGCCTGATGTGAATGCCCCATGACACTCCAAAAGAACATACCGTGTTCAACCTCAAAATAGAGGCTGCCGTTGCTCATTTTAAGCGTTAGAATGCAATGTGTGTGTGTATTTTGTAGTTTGTGGGTCTACTTTGTAGTTTCATTTATTTTTCTTTTCATATATATTTTTAAATATGTATGCTATTATCAGTCGCGCGGAGTGGCGTAGTCCAACCATATAGGGAGCGCGGCTCCATCTGACTCAGTGACGCGTCAAAAGAATTGGAATTAAAATAGGTGATTACATAATTGCGTGTCAGGCTGAATCCTTACTATGACTATGCGGCAGATGCCGAAGGCGGTCATTCTATCACAACGGTACATCAGCAACTATACGAACAGTTGCGCGAGTGAACGGTCAGTGAAGCCAGAACGAATACCTGACGCAAAGGCATCTTTCGTCATCACTGCGTAACAGGGTTATGCCGTACCGCTAACCTTGTTAAGCCTCCAGATAAGTGCGCACGGGGCCTCCAATTTCATCGCGAGTAAGCGCGCTTTGCTGCACTTCGCGTGCGGTGGTCATGGCCCGAGAAAACGCGTAGATTTCATGACCAGACAGCGATGATGGAACAGTTGTGCCAGAGCGACATGCAGTGATGCCCGCCCATGAGTGCGAGAGACAAACGTTTCGCTGGCCTTCTGAGAGTACTGTTCTCCGTGTAGTCCTCACGCCGAGGTGGACGTCTTCAAATCATGCAAAAAAATCGTGCATTTGGAAGCGAGTGTTTTTGCGTGTAGAGTAATGCCTCCGTCCGGGGACACGCCGAAGTCGTCGTGGCGAGGAGGCGTGGCTGAATAAATAAAAGATCGCCGAGCGCGGGTGTCTGGGCGCTCAAGCGGACGCCGGTCGGCGTTTCGGGGGCATTCCTTCCCGCGGCTCGTCTCATCGTCTGCGATTGCGGTAATCGCTCCGCAAATGGTTTCTCGCCGCCGGCGTCTGGAGAAAGCTCTCGATGCGGCCATGTGTCCCGAAGGAAGCCTCTCTCTCCCTCCTTTTTTTTTTTTTACCTTTTCTTTTTTTCCGTGGCTCTTGCTCCTCTTCCTTCCACTGGCTATCATTTGTGAGCGCATGCCGCGAAGCAACGTCCGCGTCGCAACAAAAGCAGGAAACCAGGTCGATGGGAGTATTTTGTTCCTCTCTTTCTCATTTTTTTTTTTTTTTTGCATGGGGGACGGGCGACTTTCCTTTTTTTTTTCTGTATGCCCCGTGCCAAGCTTTTTTTCTTTCTGCAGTTTTCGTTCTTACAGGCTCCTCGTCTTTGACGAGGTTGTGTGTTCCGCTCAAAAGCTGCGCATGTTTACCTCGGGACAGCGATGCTTTGTTGCGCGCGCTTTCTGCTTCCGCATCCGCAACATTCTTTCGTCGCGCGAACAACGATTCAAAATACCCGCAGACACCTTGGAGCGACGCCGCGCTGATTAGCGGCACGCACGGGTGCTCGTGGGCCGGCCTCCGTGTTCCACCTCCTCCCGCTGCTGGGAAGTGCGCGTTAAGTTGGCGGCCAAAACCCCGTTCGCGCGCAGCGATAGCACTGCATTCCGCTTTGCCCTTCGATGTGTGCCCTCCGCGGAAATGGGGGCGCGTGTTCCTTCCTTCCGTTGATAAAGAGATCGTGGGCGCCGTAACGGCCCGCCGCTGTAAAACTTGATGGCCGGCGATTGCAAAGAGCAAAGAATGTCGCCATACAAATAGGCCGCTTGAGTGGACGCTGTACGGAAACTTGCTCGCAACGTTTTCTTTCCCGCCAGTGTCCCTCCCTCGCCCATTTGTAAATGTTGTGTCACCGGGGGAGAAGACTGCCTCTCGCATCTGCGCGTGTTTGTGGCACGTGGCTAATGGCCGGCTCTTCAAAGCCTGCATCTGCGTTGCACCTCGAAGCTGCTTGTCCCTTGCACAAAGCCTGACGCACGCAGCTTCAGTGGAAAGGTCAGCTGGTTTGAATATTGCCGGGTCTCTTCTTGCGCGCCTGCGATGCGCTTGGCATTTGTCGGCGATGCAAGTGACGGAACAGCCGCGAACACGTGTAATGAATGTACCTTCATGAAATGCCCCTATTGTGTTCATGTGCACACATCGCGACTTAAGCAAGCAGCCAGTACATGCCATGCACTGAATTTCTGAGCGCGTGCATGTGGCGAAATGTCATTGCCGAGCTTCGCGTTGATAGTCGGAACTGTTTTCCTAGATTTAAGAGACGCGCTCCCCGCACTGCGCTTCTCTTTTCTGCCTTTATAATGCAGAAGGCTGTTCTGCATAGATTAATTGACGCGTCAACCTATGTTCCTGTGGTTTACTTTTTTTGCTGAGCTCTTTTGTACAGACACACAGCTCGTCGGTGAGTATCGCTGCGAACATGGCGTTATTACAAAGCTTCAGAAATAGCGGTCCTTGTGGACAGGATGGCTCAAGTTTTGTCCTTACTTCGCCGCTTCCTTCTCTAATTCCTTCAGCTACGCGACATGTTTGAAGTGCTAGCGTCTGCGATCACCCACACTGTGTGCTACCGTGGCGATGACTCCCCTGCATTATTTTTCGGCCTACTAAGCAGGACTAACTCCCCTGGGTGCAGCTACGGTTCTTTTTGTTGTCGCGTCCTTCGCGTTTCTTCCCCCCCCCCCCCCCCTTCCCAGTCTTTAGGAGACGGCGCGTGCCTGCTTAGTTTGTCGTTATTTACGACATCAAGAACCATCCAAAGAGGGAATGCATAAACCTTCCTTCTCTCATTCTCCGCTCGTCTGACCGCGCCAGCGCAGACTCTTGTGAGACAATGTGGGCGACAGGCGGTGGAATGGCTCTCGCCGCTTCCTTGTTCTCCTGCGGCGCTTTGCTTGGCGTTCCGGTGCTTCTATATCGCGCACTTCTTCATTTGGCGGCCATTCCTTGCGGCAGTTTGTGCTTTTGTTTCACCCTCTGAGCCACTGGCGGTCTTTGCGCACCCGCCCGTGTAGCAGCCCTCCTCTCGCTCCCCCAGCGGCGTTTCCATAGCGACGACCTGGATGCTGCTGGCCTCTTCGATCGGGCCCGCCTGGAGGGAGCCGCCGGCTTCCACCGCCCTGCTCGGAGGGCTTTTTCTGGGGAAGCTCCCTTGCTTGGAATTCTGGGCACCGGAGGGGGGTAAGGGGGGGAAGCTGTCAGCCCACGCTGCCATTATTTCCTTTCTGGCAGCGCGTACTTTTTCCCTCGCTCAGCCAGCTTTGGTGCCGCAGTTTCTCGGGTTCGTGTGAGCCGCGAAAGTGCCCGCCTTCTTTTCTCCCTCGCCCGTTTGATTGCTGGTTCTGCACCGGAACCCTGCGGGGGCTTCCTCCCGATCTGTGTTTTTTTTTTTTTTTCTTTCCGCTCGTCTCCGAGTCCGCTTTGAACGAGAGCCGGGGATGGAGCTTTCAAAAGGGGCTGCGACGAGCGTTTCACCGACGACGGCCGAAGCTCCCATCTGGCCCTCTTGCCAGAGCGGGAGAGGCCGGGTGTATCTTCTCGGGAGAGCTTGTAATTTTGCTCTTATGGCCGTGTTATTTTGTGGCGTCGCCATCTTCCTGCCGCCGCTGAGCAGACGGACGGCTCTTCGCAAAAAGTGGCTTGCCCCCTTTTGCTAGAAAAGGACAGGTTCAGAGGAGCGGTGCTTGTTTTCTTTTTCACGCCTCATCGGCCGCCTTGGTGCAATGCGGGGAAACCGGCGGCTAGGGCTGGCTCTCTCGTGTTGGTCAGGCGCCGTGCCTCCGGCAGCACACTCTGTAATCTGGTCTAGCCTGCGACAAGCCGGCGCAGTGGCTGATATCTCTCAATCTTTGTCCGCCGCGTTACGGGGCTAATCCGTTGCCTTAATCCGACTCCTAATCGCGCCATCGTGCGTGTCTCGCTCTTTTACCCCGCTGCAAGGCGCCTCCTGCCAATTAAAGCCGTGGCTGTACTCGTTGCGTCTCGAGTTTCTGGCTTCGACGTTTTTGCTTTCTTTTACGCGTGTATCATTACCGATTTCGAAATCATTAGCGTGTGCCGTCCGGTTTAATTGCTCTATCGGCGTGTGTGCAGGCTCCTATTTCTCCAGTCTCGAAACTGGGGCGCCATGGTAGCCCCGCTGATTTGTTTACATTCCAACATTTTTCCTTTCTTCGGTATTTTGCGTTATTATTATTCTTATTATTATTACTAAACTCTCAGTTTCCGCCCTAACCGAAGCGCAAGCCATCTGACATTGGAGCAGCCTGTTCGGATATGCTTCTGTGGTGTCATCGAGTGACCGCGGCCGACGCTATTCACGCTACCCTGAGCATAAGCAAAGACCCGTTGCGCAAACCTCCCTCGTTATATTCATCACAGGGCCTTTGCGGAGTCAGTGCGCGTTGAAGAATGCCATATTGTGAAAATTTCCGTAACCCTACGGCGTCTCTCATGATCATATCGTGGTTGTGGGACGTAAACGCCAGAAATTATTGTTATATCATCATAGGGCCGCTAAGTCAAGAAGCGAAGGCCCTGCTTTTGTGCCTTCGTAAAACCTAGATGGTGTAGCGCATCGTTCGCAGTAAATCTGGTGCTTTGGTCGCCGTCCTCGTGGCAATCGCCCGAAATATCCTCGCGGTAAATAATAATAATAACAGCAGTAATAAAATCATTTCACGCGTTCCTAGCGGCTACTCAACGGGCTCACTTGTGTCATTGGGGAAGCAATCGCCCTTTATGTTGCATAATTTCGCTGTCGATCCGTTGCCACGCTCACTGCCAGAACTTAGTCTAGGTCTGTTGTATTTCTTTCGCTTGACTTTCTTCTGCAGCACTCGAAGTGATTTCTATAGAATTGCTTTTCAAGGATCGTTACTTAAAAGCGTACGACAGCTGGCTCGGCGATATTTTTGCAGACTTCATTCCATAGGAGGATGCGTTTTCCGGACTCCGAATAAGAATTCCTGTACAGGATCATTCCATAGGAGGATGCGTTTTCCGGACTCCGAATAAGAATTCCTGTACAGGATCATTCCATAGGAGGATGCGTTTTCCGGACTCCGAATAAGAATTCCTGTACAGGAGCGCAGTGTGTCGTCAGTGCCTTACCGTGAACAATTCCTGCATGCCCGTCTGGCGAAATCTGTGTTCCGAGTCTGTCCCGCGGTAGCCGTAGTCGAGTTTCGCAAGACGCGGACCCGAGAGCCTGGTGCTCCGAGAGACGCCACGCCACCCTGTTCGGCTTCCGGCGTCCAGCATGCATCGATCGGTGGCACCGCCCACGCGCACGTCTGCCCCTCTCGGCGCCCAAGGTTAAAGAGAACGCAGCACTACTGCCCGTCCATTTATGTCCTCCCCCTAACCCGCCGCCTTTCGAACTTAAGTTCGTTACAGCTCGGCACCAGCGCCCACCTTTCCCAGAACGACTGTGCTAATGCGCCTGTACCTTTTGTTCTTAGCGCACCTTTCTTTTTTTTTTTTTTCTTCCTGACGGTGTATTCAAAAAAGAAAAAAAAATCTTTGGAAACGTGCTACTTCGGAAAGCTTGCGACACGATGTTAGTATATATATATTTTTTTACTCGGCCTGTATGCAGATCGCTTTTAGGATGTACCTAAAAGGAAAGAAATATCGAAGTGTCTGGAACTCGAGGAACCTGCATGCCAGGTGATCGCCCGGCCGCTCGTAGAGTCGGGAACGGTGCTGTTGGTTGAATAAATCCGCGAGGCTGGGTCGGTTACGTGCTGGCTCTTCTTGAAACAAGTGTCCGTGCCAGTGCAGAAGTCCTGTTCTTCATGTTGGCGCGATGTCCATAGCGAATCCAACCGAGTGGTGAAATTCGATTGATAGATGCATAGTCGAGCAACAGCTAACCACCCGATTCCGAATGGCACCTCGCTGCCTGTGTGGACGGGCATCTCATCATCGAAACATACGTCACGCAACGTTACACGGAAGGCTGCGAAAGAAACGCGGGAAAAGTCGACGAGCGAAAAGCGAGCACGTTCAAGTTTTACTGCAATTCAATATGCGCTTACTTAGACGAATACGAACTTCACACATCATTGTGTGTATTCATTCCCATGCATCTTCGTGCGGCACGATCTTAGCTGGGGATCAGAAACTATATTTGTCCGAGAACGCGTTTTGTCTCCTGAAAAGTTTTAGAACTTTTTTTTTTTAATCAAAGGTACAGCACATTTAACAGTGGAAGTTCATTTCAACAAATACCGCGCTGCCTCGGTGGATGTCACTTACCAAGTTGACAATCGGGGTAATTAATCAAAATTAATCCACTTCCGATTCAAATAACAGTGACGTGTGTATTAAAGCCGGTATAAGCCACACGTAAGAGAGAGAGAGAGAGAAATCGCGCATGGACCCATACCCACGTTGTTGACTACGAGGAAACTGCCGGGTCACACCAACGCCGAGCTGCGAACGCCGCTAAGTCAAGGATTAGGGTCGCCTGCCAGTCTCTCTTCTTTCTTTTTTTTTTTTTCATTTTTTTTCCTTTAACACCGACGGGCTCTTGTTTATCCGTAGCGTTTCCTTTCAGCTATGTTTTCATTTTTCTTCCTATAGACCGTATCGTATTCATTTTAGCGTCTAAAAGGCTGTCTAGTCTCTATAGGTTCCTAGAATTCCTTAGTCGGATAAGATATCTGTCAAGTGCGAATTGCTAGTCAAATAACCAGTTTAATTACATAGCAATTATGCGTTTCGGGTCGTCGTATGGCGTATTTCAAAACTTTGTAGAGAGAAGTCTCTTCCATGCACGGCGCTCTTCTACGTTTCCCGTTTTGGGCCCTCGAGAAAGTCCACCTGACTGTGCGCACACCTGACTGTGCTCTGGAGCGTCTGAATGGCATTGCTTTTAAAAACAGTGTTTGGAAACAAAGGTTTTCGGTGCATTTCCATCGGGTACCAGCGCCTTTCCGCTTCTTTTATCATTTGGGACTGTGGCGTATGTTTATCATTTCAACAAAGATGATGATATAGCAGTCTCGTACACTTAGGCTCAACATTTAACATTATATATATATATAGGTGATGCGTTGAAAGCGCCGCAGCACAGGACACGTAAGAACGCCAGCTACACGTTATTTTTTTATTTTTAATGTTTCACCGACTGTCTGTAAAATCAGGCGAAAAAAAAAAGGAGGGGGCTGTGAAAAGGGGTTATCGTCAATGAAGCAGCCTCATCACTTCTAGGCTTCCGAGTTCCGCAACTTTTTTCAGTACGCCTCAGGCCTTGTGATAGTGACAGTCAAAATGTTGCGCAACTACTAGCAGCACACTCGAATGCAACTATACGCGACGCTGGCCTCATCCGCTTAACTAGGGCGAAACGCACTAAATTCACTGGTGTTGTGCAACTTCCCTATTCGTCGGTGTATCCGCAGTTTCGTCACTGCCCTGCGACTCCGGTGCCAGTTTTCTGCTATCGTCTGTTGCGGCGGGAGTATGCTCTTGGAGCACCTTTCGGCGGCAGCTTGCCAAGCTGCAACGATGGCGCGTGTGTGTAGTGCGCTGCCCTCTCAGCCAGCGGTGCTGTCCTTGGAGCGCCCTGAGTGAAACCGTCTGCGCGCTTGGCATCGATTCTCGTCACGGCCGGCGGGGGAATGTGGTGAACACGACGACCCCGCAGCCGGCTGCAACTCGAAACGCCTGTGCGCGTTAAATATATACCAGACGAATTGGTCGAAGCCAATCGAAGCTTGTTTTCCTCTCGATTCACGCAGGAACACTTACAAATGGAACTTGGTTATTTTTAACAAACGCCCCGTTTGCAACGGCGATTATTTGCAGGCGTTTGGCGCTCACGGCACATCGATTCATCGGAATCTCGAGAAGACTGCCGCCATTTTTGAGACATTCGTTCCCGGCACGCTCTTCAAACGTCACCACCCTGTTTTAGCCATCCTTAGCACCTTTCTTACTGTTGTACAGTCGACCCACGTGTCGTAAATATCGAGCATGAAGGCAGTGGCACCCCGGGCCCCAGCTTCCACAGTCTTGCTTTCGTTGTGGCGCATACCGTGAGGGAAATGGTTCGTAGTTTCGATGGTCCCTTATGGTGTCCGCGTCTACAGCTTCCAAAAAAAGTACATAAGGCCATGTAACCTACCACATTACGTATGTGAAAGGGAAAATTGGCATCCACCCGTTTTTGTAGCACAAGGCTACAAGGAAATCCAAACGGCTTTCTCGAACATTACGTGTGGTCATTACGATATCGCTTCCCGGACCGTTTCCCCATTATGTGAGTGACGTTGCCACACAAAAAGAGAAGTGACGCCTACTTCACTGCAGTGATAGTGCAACTGTCCTTTGTAAACGGTAGTAATTGTGGAACCATCGCACAGAGGATAGGGTGGGGAGCAATCGAAAGCGTAGTTCGAATTCCGACGAGCGCCGGTTGGCTTCTGGTTGTGTAGTTAGCGTCCCTCGACAAGAGCGAATATTCTGCAAAATTAAAAAAAAGAAAGAAAGAAAAAGAGAGGGGGGGGAGGGAGGTGAAAGAGGGGATGGATTCCACAGCGTCGTGCCCATTCTGCCTTGGGGTCTGTGGCGGGAGTTTGCCCTGGAGTCGAGCGTGCCGGGGGCCCGCATCCCTCTTTTTCTCCCCGCGAGACGCTGCAGCCACGTTTCGCGCACACCAGACGCCCGAGGCTGTGAGCGAAACTGGTTCTGCCCCCCTCCTCCCTTCTCCGTGCCCGTCTATCCTCACCTCGGTTCTTTTTTTTTTTTTTTTTTTTTTTTGTTTGCCCGTTCACTCGGGCGGCAGCGTCGCGCCGAGTTGCCCGTGCGTGACGTGCAGCTTCGGGATGAAAAGAAGCGGGGAGGGGGGAGGGGTGCTGCCTGAAGAGGAAACTGGAGCGGCGCCCGCTCACGTGAGGCGAGCGCGCGCCGCCCCGCGCGAAAGTGTGGGCGACTTCACCGCCTCCTTCCAGTTCGGGATTCTTCTTTTTTTTTTTGCTCCATAGTTTTCTGTCTGGCGTTAGAGTACGCTGGGTGCGCGTTTTCTTTCTTTTCTGCGCGTCACGTATGAGTGGCTGGCGGTCATATCAGTGCTTGCGTGGAAGCAGACGGACGGGCGCACGGATAATGAAACCGATGTGTTACTTTGACCATTTCTTGCGTGGGGTACATCAGCGGCAGCGAACTCTTTTTTTTTTTTTTTTTTCTCTCGCTTCGGTAGCGATTCAAACTCTAGTGGCTACCACATTTGGTGGGAAAGCGGTGAAAGTGTGGTCTGTGTCAGGAACTCTTTTGCGTTACTAGTATGATAACCCTAGCTCTCTTGACATTCTATGAAAAATTGAGATGCACGTTACTATGCAGGGTGGAATGAAAGCGAGCGATTCGCGTAAATTACGCATTGCGGATGTAACTAACGTACAGAACACGCGTGTCTCAACATTCGGCCTCTTTGTTTGCGCTTCCTTTCTGCGTCGTGGCTGGTCGCGAGTGCCGAGCCTTAAATATTAAGTGTGCCGTTGGGCTGCTGAGCCGGCATAATCGAGCGCCTGCAGCCCTGGGGCCGCTGTGCGGAGAACGGCGCTGGAGGGTTTTGGGCCTCGCGGATCGATACACCCTCGCGGGCTGAATGAAGGCGGCTCTTTCGGGAAGAGAGACGGCGTCCATAATGCAACACGGCCGCCGGGGCTTTGGTGCATCCAAGCGCGCGCGCATACAAAAGATGAGCTGTGTGCTCTGAGGCCTGTTTCTCGTTCACGCGGCTTTCCCCCCCCCCCCCCCTCCCCGAATGTCTCCGGGCCCCGAAATGTTTCCACGGTGGTGGCGAGTTGCTTCGCGAATGACGCCGTAAAAATGTTCGCTCGGTCCGCTATCTGAACGGCGCTGGGATGCATTCGACTACTTCCCACTTTCTACCGCTCCCGCGTAGGAAGCTGTCGGGAACCGGCTAGTGCGGAAACGCGGGGCTCTGATGGCAGCCCCATTATGTTTTTTTTTGTTTTTTTTTTTAACAATCCGTTCACTGCAGCACGATGAGACGCATGTGTGCGTGTTGCGGGTTTCCGCGCCGTGTGCGAACCGTGGCGTGTTTTGATTCGTGAAATAAATTATGTTTATTGATAATATTGCCTGACCTAAACATTTGCGTCCTGAGTTAGGTCAGTCAAGAATCGAAAGGATCCGTGCATGCAAATATACGTGGAATAAGCCACTCCATTATCAATGCAGGGAGAAAAAAAAAAAAAGTCCGGGCGTAAAAGCTTTTTTTTTTTTTTCTTCCATGTGCACTTGCACTGTACATAGCAAGCCGACCACGGTAATGATCTACAACCTGAGGCCAATCATGTTTATCGCCGGCAACCTCCGTATATTTGAACATATAGGAATGGGGCTGCCTACTGTTGTGCGGTTTTGTGTGTTCTTGTGATCATGGCTGTTCGAATATTTCCTCCTACAGCCGCTCTCACATTACGTATTCTTGTCACGCAGATGGCAAATGCGCAGGCTAGACGTTTATTGAAATGTCCTACCTTCTTTATTTTGATAAAAAAACGTGCAGGTTATCCACACTGTGCGTCGTGGAAACAGGGTTTGCGGTGTGTTCAGCCTGTGGGTGGCATAACATCCAATTTCGTGTTCTGTTATGTGTAATGCCATATACCGTCGTGATCGGCATGTCGAAAATTTTACGTGTGAGAACTTTACCAGCAAAGGTTATCCGTTGATGATGTTACCGTACTCACTGAGCAACTACTGCATGCATTTCCTGCAAAAATGGCCACGTGCCGACCACGACGATATAGCATTACCGTACGGTAAGCCGGCGCTGCTAAAACTCGCTAATTTTACTGCATAAATTTTTGTACAGAACGTTATAACCAAGCGGACAAAATTCGGTAAGACAGTAAGACATGCTTTAATAATACGACACTTGGCTACGGACAACTGTCGGTTTAATGTGGAAGAAATTGCTCAGCTAGTGAACATCTACAACTTGGCTGCAGGAGTGCAGTATACTACAATCTTATTAAGGCGATTTCCCTAAGCAGCGAGGTCCTGTGTGTATAACGTTGGGGGACGCAAGTATGAATATCATTTAGCACAAAGGACACCGACGAAAGGAAGGATGAAACACTCATGGCGGCTTACGTTGCTCCATCGCTCCTTCTGGCCCTGTCGCTTACGCGAAACGCTTTGCACACTATAAAACATACAAACGGACCAAAGCTGCAGCCTTACTGGGAAAGTTTGTGCACAGAATTTCGATACACGCGAATTCGTGGACCTGGCAACTCTCGTGTGGCTATTTGGCTCTTTCTTGTACTCTTGTAGCAGGGTTATTTCGATGGTTTGTCGAACACTTTATCCTTATAGTGTACGGACGTTGCATGTTTTTCCGGAAGTATACTTTTTTCTTTTTTTTTTTTGTCAGGCAGGGTTCGGATATGTACGTTTCCGATCAGAATTTCGTTTTTATTTTGCTTTTTTTTAAGTGTACCATTTTCTATGTCGACAGCAGGAAGCCCGACGGGCACATAATATGATCCCTTCTGCTTACAAACGCAGTGTGATTAAACGCCACTTTTATTCAAACGCGTTTCATTCTTGGAGCGAAAGGGGGAGGATGTACTATAGTTTGCGCAATACACCCGACCCTGTTCAGTGAGTAGGTATCGCGATGGTCCTTGGTTTGTAAAAGTCTAAGTTGGCTTTCCTGCCAGGATATCTCCCAACCAAAAACTGTAGTCCACAGATTCCTTTTTTGCTCCAAGCGCGTGCAGACCTGCCCATTCGTCACGCCATGCATCCCGTTCAGCACCCCTCCCTGCCTTTCCGTTCGCTTCTGCCTCTCTCTCTGTAAATCCAGAAGAACAGATTGTTGGGCTAGTTGGTCTTTCATACCTAAGTTGGCCCAAAAACACAATACACACAGAAAGAATGGATGAAGGCTCTGCAAATCGGCCAACTCGCTGTGACGGCTCACTGCCCCCAACAGTTTTGAAGTATTTGGTGGTGCTCGTGTGCGTCCGATGGAATGTAGTGTGCAGACGCGCACGTGGTTAGAGCAGGTAAAGAATCAATAGAGGAAAGTTTTTGTTTGGAAGACACCCTTGCAGGAAAGCCAACTTACAGATTTTTGAAAATGGTCAGGATGAAGTACGTCACGAAAGAGCAGTGACGTCAGTCACGTGACCCTAGCGTGCTGCTGCGTACGGGATGGTTGGCGAAACATTGCAGTGTTCGGTGTGGTTCCATGCTGCCGTACGGATGGATCGAGTGTGTACTGGTCTGCTTTGTGCGCGTGCACCTGGCTGCTTTGACATGGTGGTTAGCTTTTGCGCTGCAGCATGCGACAAAAAGCACCGGCACCGGTTTTCTTTTCCTCTTCGATTTCGGAAAGACAACAGTCGACGAAAAGCGTGGGTGGGTGCGAGCTATGCGCCAAGTAAAATGGCAGCCGTCAGACAGCAGCAGGATTTGTGGACTACATTTTATCGCTGGTAAGTGAAGATGCTAGCCTGTTACCTAGAGCTTTTAGGCGTTTTATTATATGTGCTACCGCAGAATTTGTGAGCATGTATATTTTATCAACTCGGGTGCCCCGTCTCGATTTTCTGAGCACCCGGAGTGGGTAGCTAACGTGTTTGCTTTCAAGAGGCCTAGCTAGCCCTGAAACACAAAGAAAGAAATGTGATCGTTTTGAATGCACTTTGAAACGGAAACACACCTTCAGTAAGCGGTGGTTCCGAACGCTGTGCAGATTTTCGCATTTCGCGCCCACTTTGCTGCAACTTGCGTCGGGCTAGCACTCCAAAGGAATTTGTGTTTTCGGGCGCGATACATAGTACTAGTCTCGCCCGTTTTAGACCCGTTAAGAGTTTCGTTCCTGAACATAAAGAACAAAGAGATGCAAATGAGGGCTACCACTCACCCAGCCATGCAGGTACGCTGCCCACAGCTCGTAGGGCATGGCGGTGGTTCTCGGTGATGGTGTTACGTTTGCTTTGAAAAACACGCATTCCATGCCCAAGTTCGAGACAAGCACTAGCCGCATGTGGCCTTTCATTGTAAGGCCGTACGCTTTGAGCGGTCAGTAACGCGTCATGGTCCCTGCATTGTGCGGGCCAGGCGTGCTCACAAAATACAAATATCTCCAAACCGAACGTTTGGCTATCGTTTAGGGTCATTCTGTCATTGCGAAATGGTGTAGGGATCGGGATACTGCATTCCCCGAACTTGCAGCCTTTCGACAAACCGCTAGCGCGCAATCTCAGGAAAAGACATGACCACCGCGTGCAAAGCCCGAGCGAACTGCTGTAGCCGCCGGTGCTTTTTGCCAACCACTGCGAAGCTTGTCCGCTGCGATGTCGATGCTCTGCGTAACGTCACATTGTTGAAAAACGGGGATAGTTCTGTCGAGATGGCCCCGCCATAGTGGCTGCGGCTCTCTGCGACTGCATTTCGATGCAAGAGAAATTCTAGAGGCCCGTGTGCTGTGCGATGTCAGTGCACGTTCAAGATCCCCAGGTGGTGCAGATTTCCGGAGTCCTCCACTACGGCCTCTCTCATAATCATATCGCGTTTGTGGAACGTAAAATACCGGAAGTTACTATGAGTAAGTTGAGATGCTCGTGCCAGTGAACAAAAAGGAACATAAAAAATTGGTAGTGTCTATATTGCCGGCAGCCGGCAAAACAGACCAGTAAAATAGTTGCCGACAGTTCCCGCCTATTACGTTCCCTTATCTCATGCGAAGATGAATTTACGGCAAAAGCCATTTCGCATTGTCGTAAGAGGAGGGCAGCTCTTTAAGTCAATAACCATAATGAAGAGGCGCGCCCCGTAGTGGAGGCCTCCTTAGTAATTTTGATTTTTTTTTTTTTGTTGTTGTTGTTCATTTGGCCCGCATCGAAACGCAGTCGCCGTGGCCGGAATTCGATCTCGCGACCTCGAGCTTCGCGTGCCAACACCCTAGCCGCCAAGCTACCACTGCGCGTAATCTTTCAGTTCATCACCTGAATGGGATGGGGGCAGCAGTTCATGTCCGATAAAACTCTGGAGAATCGCCTGCGCCTTTCCAAGCGCTTGCAAGGCAAGCTGAAGACACCTGAGGAGCCTGGAATGATCTGGCTTTTTTTTTTTTCTCAGATGAAAAGAACTTTGACCAAGACGAAATAGTTACCCGGCGTAACGACATGCGGCTGCGCAAGCGCTTTTCACTGGCCACAGGGATTTCCACAAATTTTCCGTCGATTGTTATGGTGTTAGCCGTCTTCAGCGTTGAGGGTGACGTTATGCTCCCTCGTGGTTGCAGGACTCGGTGGTTAATAGCGCCGTGTACATGTAGGTGCTTCCCACCGTCGTAAAGCCACGGATAGACTGTTTAGAAATTAAGACGCCATGTATTTCAGCAAGATTCGGTTCCAGTTCACAGCGCCTGCGCCACCTACAAGTGGCTGGCTGGCAGCTTGTACGACCGCGTCGCTACCAACTTGTTGGCATCTTAGTTCTCCAGATACAAATCCGCTCGAGTACTATGTCGGAGGCGTCGTTGAGAGAAACGTCAACAGCCACACAATACAAAAGCCTTTATTGAGGGTCGCCATTTCTGAGTCGTTGGCCGACATCTCGCCTAACCCATGCAGGCGGCCGTTACCGTAGCCGAATTGAATCGGTTATTGCTGCGGATGGCGAATTCATTGAATGCAAATATATCCATTATTATTGCTCGAGGCATCCTTCTCTATACCTGAAGCCAGCACTGTGTTCTCAAATACTTCGCAAACGATGCCGATCAGTTGTGGAGACTCGCGTGATCTTGTGAGCTACATATAATAGCATTTCAATTTTTAGTTTGGTCTCAAATATACCTGGGAAGCACCCCCCCCCCCCCCCCCCTTCCCTTCTTTCAACAGATATCACTGGGAGCACCGACAACCATGCTCCTTGAGGCAGAAATAGCAGTGAGTTCATGTCAATAACATGGAAAGATCCCCTAAAATGCTTTATTTGTTCATCTTGAGTTAGCAATAAAGACGCTGTGTGTAACTATCTTAAGAGGACCGAGAAAAGTGACCTAGTAGGTGCTCCCAGTGACGTCATTTGCTGAAAGAGGAGCAGGCCTTCGCATCTGCATTTGAAATCAAAGTGGACATTTCTTGGTGGGAGAAGCGCAATGACATGCGGTACGTCACGTATGTCTTGGTGGACCCCGGCAAAAAACACTTTCGTGTTAAAAAAAAGTACAACGCTGTGTAAACTAAATATCATATGATCATAGCACAAGTGGGGATCGAATATGGCGAGTACTGCAAAGGCGTGACAGATCGCAAAAGAAAACAAAGTGTGGACCGGTATATTATATCCAGGACACCTGAATAATGCTTTTTTATGTCGCCAGTGCAAATGATATCTCCGGAACAGCCGAAAGAAACCCATTATTTTTAAAGGTGAAATAACTTCGCCCTGACTTCGACGAATTTAAAATATGCGTTTAAACAGTACGAAATATTATAATCTGACGTGAAACCACGAGTCCGCAGCTACCTGTCCTCTGGCGGTTAACAATGTTGTGTTGCATGGTAGGTGGTAGCAAACTCGCGTGTTTTCTCGCGTACGTTTTGTTTCAGCTCCCTTCCAGATTTCTCGCAATTCGTCGACGCTCGTTCAATGTAAACAAAGTCTTCGAAAAAGCGCCTGTCTGGTCGCGTCCAAAATCGAGCCGGCTGCGTATTTGTTTACCGCAGTTGTGTGGCTCGCCTCTCCTCCTCTCCCAGAGGGGGGGGGGGGCATCCGGGAAGGATCTGGTGCCGTGCCAAGGCGCGCCTGCTGGGAGCATCGAAGGTGCACGCGGTCGATAATGGCGCCGTAGGCCTGGCGCCGTTCTTTTCTCGCCGACCTTTCTCCGCTCACGTTTCTCTCTTCTTTTTCCTTTTCGCAAATTCTCCGAACGCCGTGCGTCACACACTGTTCGAGGGAAAGCCTCCTTGCCGCGTTTCGAGCTACAGGTTGCGTGACGCGCGATTGTCGCTTCCGCCCCGCGCCACACTCTCTGGCGGCAGCGCGGGGGACGTCGTGCCTCGCGCGGCCGTGCGTGTATTTATAACGGCGACCCTCGCCGGCACGTGAGCCCCGCCGCCATTCCTTTCACCTTTCCCGCTTTTGTGTTGCGGTCGGTGCTGCTTTTCCTGCTTCCTTCCCATGCGCGCTCGCTTCAGCCCGCTCTGCCCAATCGCTTTTATCTGTCTGCACCCGCGAAACCTTGCCGCCGCCACGTTTGTGCGCGGGCAGAAGCCGCCCGTTATTCTCCTTTTGGCGTTGTTGCCCGTTCGCGAGATGCTCTTAGTTGCCCCGACAACGTGGTATCGCCTGCTTTCCCCCTCCCTAGCGCCGATTGTTTTGGAACATTTCGAAATGCAGTCGTTTTTCTCGCGACTGCGTCACACACCGCCGTACTTTCTGGGCGGGAATGCGACAATCTGCTCCTCTCTGCTCGGAGGGGGTGCCCTTCAATGAGAGGTTACGTCCCCTTCCCCCGAGCGTGCGCCGCAGTTGTTTACGTTAGCCGGAGGATGAGTGTGCGTTGTTATGCCGACCTTGGAATCGGCTTTTGCGGCGTGAGCTTCGCCAGAGGCGGAGATACTTTCGTTTTACGAGGCCGTACAAACCTGCCTTCTTACGACGCGGCGCTGACACGAGCCCTCCAGTTTGTGGTTCGCGTGTAGCCTGGTTATCTGATGTCGACTGCTAAGGTAAACCTCCGAGGTGTGGGAAAAGTGTTTGCCGCATACTGTGTCGGGTGTCCTTCTGCCTTGAGGTACTATATTTACTGCGGTCAGCGGTCACGGTGTATGTGGTCACGTGGCTAGTGTGAGTACTTTGCGTGTGTGAGCTTACATAACGGAAGAAGAAAGCAGACACATGTCCTATAGTACGTAAGTCGCCGAATCGGTCACTCCGAAGCGGGCGACTGCGTCTGTACTTCATTTGCGGTGCCTTTCTCGTGAGCAGGCGAGACATGTTCTCATTCGCTGTATGTGTAGCGCTTGCAAAACTCAACTCGCACGTTCACTTTATTTTTCTGAAAACACACTGTTTTGGAATGGAGCTAGCTGCACATGTAATCCGCGTGACAGTGCTAAGCGCAGGAAAAGGCGGCATCGACACGAAGAGCAAGCGCCGACTCACGTGCGATATTTTTGATATTATAATTTGTACTTTCTGGTATTTCTAAAAATAAAAGCTGCAGATGCGGATGCTGCAGATGAATCAGAACGTAGAACCCGGCTCAGTCGGCATATATATGTTGTTTGTCAGTGCATTTACATGGCATGTACAATTTTTATGCCGACACTGTTGATCTGATGCGTCGAGGGTTAAATGTAGCCGCGGTGCTTGCTTTTGACCGTTGCTGTATCGGATTGAAATAAAGCACTAGAATCGCGATGCAGTGAAGTTTCACGGATAATAGACGCGACAAATGCTGAATACTTGAAGTTCTTACCTCTCCCATCTATGTATCGTTTTTCCTGTTTACTTACAAATCCTGCACGCAGTTTTGTTTTTTTTTTTTTTGTTTTTCTTTTAGTTGCCCCTCTGTCCGGTGGTCGCGTGTGAATTTTGATTTTTTTTTCTTTTTGCTCTCGTCTTGTTTTTGTGATTCCACGTGTTGTCGCTTACGAAAGCCATATGCGCACGTAGTCGGCGGAGGACGAAGCGTGGGGGCCAAACTAAACGTATCTCTGTTGGTATGGTATGGCACATGGCCACTAGTACTCAAATAATCTAGCTCGATTTGCTTTGACACTTGTGGGACCCCCTTTCCACACACACACACACACACACACACACACACACACACACACACACACACACACACACACACACTCTCTTATGTGAAGTGCGGTGTGCGCACACGCATATATATATGCTAAAGGCATCTGCGGAATTTCATCTGAAATCAATTCTCTTACGAATCATATGAACTCAATCATCTTACGAAACGCCGTGCCCTTCCATTGTTTGTGACGTTTCACCACATTCCTACTCGCCTCTTTCAACGACCAAACGCTGTCTGCTAACCAGAGAACCTCGCCAAAAGGGATCGCGCTAAGTGAAAACTTTTCGGAACCTGCGCGAGAATGTTTCCTCGCGACATCACTGCTGATATTTAGCCAGGGTACCGCAATGCGGCATGCGTATACGCGTTTCAAATTAGACCACTTCAGCGTTAATTATTTGATCGTGTCTCTGTCCAGTCGACGTGCTTTAAATTGTAGCGTTAAGTTGTATAACTAACGCTCGCATTAAATAGGCACTGTCGCTAAGGGTTTTGAAATGCGTAGTTTGAACATGTCTGTCACCAAATTTCCTTTTGCAGTTTGGAATGGCGCTCGGCTGCTGACCCGATGTACGCGAGTTTGAGCCCCGCCGCGGCTGTCGCATTTTAGATGGATATGAAAATGCCAGAGGCCCGTGTATTGTGCGATATCGGTGCACGTTAAAGACACCATGTAGTCAAAATTTCCGGAATCCTCCACTTTTCTCTCCTTCCGATGAATATCCTCTATTCCCTTTCCCCTACTCCAAGGACGCTCAGAAGTGCTCCCGAACGATACGGGCCGCAGAAAACGGCGTCCTTTCCTCATCCGAATCGCAATTACTACTGAGAAGCCACATACAAAAACGAAAGAGCACGTGGGACAGGAACGATGCAGCGTAATGTAATCATTGAGGTAACTGAGGCAGACGCACGCTGTGTGCGTGCGTGTGTGCGTGTCCTCAAGAATGGCTCTGGTTACCATATAGTTCAAGAATCCGCCGTCTGCTTGCTGCGATATAAAAATTTATATTGGAGAATTTCTTCCTCGCAAAAACAAGCTTGCCAGCCGTCATGTAGCGTGAACGCACTACCGTACACAACATTAAAACGATCCACATTTAAAGCGCATTACCTTTACCTTAGTTAGCCCGCGTGGTAGATCCATCGGGGCTTACTATATATTATCATGCACTGGCACACCTGAATGGGCTGCGCGTGTTCGCGTTGGGATGAAGTCTCGGTGAGTCTCGGCCTGCTCATCTGGGTATGATGGATACTGACAGTTTGTTTACGCGTACCGCCTTGGTAGCTTTCTGCAATCACGTTTATACTGCGAAGGTATCGCGTATCTCGCGGTCGTTTACACCGCTGTCGCTTTTTCTTTTCTTTTCGTCTTCCTCTATGGGTCGTTACGCCGTTTTCTGCATGCGTCTACATACATCGTTCTCCATGATCGATAGATACACAGTGCGCAGATGGTCAAGTCTCTACATGGCATGTTTCGTTTAGACACAGTAGAAAAAGTTTTGCTTAACCAGTAGCATTCGTAAGAAAATCGGGCCCAGGAGTAGGATTTGCAAAACGTTAAGAATCGCTTTCCGTTGGCCCGGCGTCTTGGGTAACCATAAGTTCGCCACCACGTTGTCATTTGTCAGCGTCTGTCACAGCCGCTGTGAATTACGTGCAAGTTTGTGAAAGGTCATCTCAAAGTTAGCATAACGTACGAGTACATTCGTCGGCAGCCAGCTCGTATTAAGGTCACGCACTGTGTGACGCCTTCTGAGAAAAAAAAAGAAAGAAAAAAAAGCGGTCGGCACTCACCGCCATGGCTACAGTGGCGATCACTAACTAAAACTCGGGAATGTACAGAACGACCCAAAAAAAGAGTGGGCGAGGGAACGACCACCCTAGTAGCTCAGTTCGTAGAGCATGAGACACGTTATCCGAAGGCCGTAGGTTCGGCTTCATTAGGTTGTGTATAACGAAGATGCGAGCCCTGGATCAATTTCTCACTCCATGGACATGGTTGGTATAGGCTAACAACTTATGTGCGTTTCGCTAATTTCATAAGCTTCGGGATTTGAGCTTACATTGCACTGACTGAACCGCCAGCAGATCGAGCAATCCTGGATGAATACGGCGACGCAGTGTAGGTGGCCAGCGGTATCCTGTATGTGTATTCTTACGCTGCTGTTACATTAACTTACATGTGTAATAGCTGGCTGTGAACACCTGTCGGTCGTCCGCCGCGGTGTCGTATAGTGATTATGGCGCTTGACTGCTCCCACCAAAGACGCCAGTTCCACCTCTCGGTAACAGCAGTCCGATTTTCGATAGGGGCGAACCCCCCTGTAGTCAAAATTTCCGGAGCCTTCCACTGTACGGCGTGCCTCATGATCTATAGTTATGGGACGTAAAATGTAACCAACTATTAAATTTCGACACCATTCGCTCCTCCCTCTTTTCGCCTTTAATTTGAATCGGATTGTCTTTAGCACCGTGTTTTCATCTTATGCCAGCGCCCCGACACGATTAAACTGCCGTTGTAGACGCAACGACTTGTATATGTTGTCTGTGGCTGATGGCGCCCTCTCGCATGATCCCCTCACTGCCAGTGGTTCCGGCTAATTTAATGGATCAACCTATATAGAGCCTAACGAATGGGCTGCTTTCCGGCAAGAAGCTTCTATAGCTTGCCCTGTAGGGCGCAATATCGCGCAACCTATCGCGCGTTGATGGTGTACCGTGCTCACTACAAGGTCTTGATGGTGATCGCACCTTTATCACCGTACCGCCCTCATTACCTCCACATTTCACGCTGCAGTCAGCTTGAGAGTGCGCGCGTCTCATTACAACGAAACAGTTGCAACAAACAGCTGCACTGGGGTTGCCCTCTGCTGCCTCTCTCCCTTCCAGGTCGTTCGAGTGGGTGCCGTTTCCATGGCGACACATCGACTTTTATTATCCATCCCTGTTTCGTCGTCGCATATACAGAGGCTTGCACACTTGTTCACGGACATGGGGGGCCAAGAAACAGTGTGAGCGCGCTGCACATGGAACATGGACCTGCTTTGGGAGGCCGCCCTCTTTCCTAGATTCTAGTCATTGCGCATCCGTTGACCTCAAGACACTCTTTCCTTCTGGGTCTGTTTTCGTGATCTGTTGCAACGGTCGTTCGCTTTGACAAGCACGGCTCATTGGTAATGCGCACCCTTTCGGTTGCCACGTGGACGCCAGAGGCGCGCCTCAGTGAGATTACCAGCTGGCCGTGAAATTACTACGGACGTGTTTTCAGACTGTCCTGTTGGTCACCTGCGTCGGACGCGTGTTCATCTCTGTCGTCTCATTTCGTGCTGGCGCCCCGGTGTCTTCGAGCGTTCCGCTTTCCCAGGCCGTGCTCGTTTTAAAAAAGACCGCACTCGTGTTCTGAATAGGCGTAACTGTTTTTCTGTTCTGTTTCCACTTCTGCGAAGTGAGGTACCGAGCCGCCGTGCCGCACTGCGTGCGCCACCAGGCGAGGCGGCCGCCACCGAGCTGCTGCGTATTAAGACACCTATCATTGCCCCGACTTTATTGCTCCGCGCTGCAATCCCGCAGGGGCCGTTTTCATTAAAGACGGCCAGAGACCGGCACCAATTTCGTGTCGCTGTATGCGAAAACGTGCTCGGCTGCCCCTTTTTTTCTTCTTTTTCTCTTTGCTTCGTGACACTCGTTTCCGGCCCATTCTTTCCTCCCCGTGCGGCCGCGCCGCGGGCCGTCCGATTCGGTCTTTTCTCTTGTTTTTTTCCCCTCGTCGCCCACAATTCCCCCTCCCTTCAGCGTGCGGCTCTTTCTCCCTGCGCTTCCGCCACTTCGAGCACGCACGAAAAGGGAGGGAATAAGCAGTAGAAGAATAAAAATAAAACGCTGCCCATGTAGAGCGCCCGGGTGAAATTGAAAATTTCGCCAGAGTTACGACCAGGCTGGCGGAGAGCGAAGCCCCGCGCAACGTTCACCCGTCGCCGGCCCCTTCGGCGCTCCTTGCCTGCTGCAATGCGGGCTCCACCCGCGCCAGGGAGAAGCTCGCCCGGGTGGAGAGGAGGAAAGAGACCCTTTCGTTCTCCCCGTCCTCCATCCATCCCGGAAACAATACCGACCCTCCTCGCCCCGCCGCTGTCTGCCATTGTGTTGCGCCTGCCATTCGGCGAAGCATTCCCGAGTCTTGCAGCGTTTTCTCTTTCGTGCCCCCCGATGCTGTGCGGGATGTTTTTATGGGACGCCGTTGAATCATCTCGCACGGCAACCTGCCTTTCTCTCTCCATTCCTCCCCCCCCTCCGTTGTTTCTGGCCGCGGGCGGTCTTTGTCTCGCTGTATCTGCGGTGCAGGACACGCTGGGCTAAACAAGACATCTCTGCCCCTGACTTCTGTTACGTGCTTTGCTTCCCTTTCATCTGCGATGCTTGACGTTTTTCTTCGTCCGCCTTTCTGCGAGCGATGTCCTTGATAAGGGCGGGGGGATGTGTGGTTTTTGTTTTGTGCAATTGCGCGTGCTGACAGCTCGACGCCGCGGCGCAATGGTAATGGCAACGATAATAAACTGCCGTACGCGAGGTGCGTTTATATCGGGCAGTCAATAAACGTATATACATAGCGAGAGCTGCTGCTATGGTTCGCATGCACATTTCCCTCTACGTCAGTGTTACCGACGTATTTAATTATTGCATCGTGCGCAATGGCACGTTGGCCGTGGCTGTTCGGCTGATTCAGCATGACGGAATGTGCTTCGTAAACGCTGACTGCCGCGACAATTTTTTTTTTTTTTCATTGGCTGCGCAGCGACGTCGTTTATGTCATGCTTCCTACGTTGTTCTGTTCGATAGCATTGTCCTTGAGTTGCTCCGCGTTTTGTGCGGGCTAGAAAACAGCTGTGTTTCGGCTTCTGTCTTCTTTTCATCTTCAGCGTTTTCTCAGGCACGTCCTTTACGATTGCATTGTTCTTCCCCTTCACGCCTGGTCAAACTCCTTATTACAGCAGGCATGAGTCGTTCCGCCTATTATTCGCCCATTGCATTCGTCGAGGTTGCTGTGCTCACGTCACACAACTGTGCGTTAAGTATGGTATTCACAACAACGTATCGCTTTGCGTGTCTTCTACGCAGCTTCTTAGCACATTTTTTTTTTCTTTAGTGTAAACGAGTGATCTGCAATTTACTCTTTTAAGCAGTTACAGTCGTTCATCGAGCAGCCCGCGAACTCCGTAAACTCTCTGCTGCGTGTTTTCCATAACTCTGCTACCGTGTACGTTCGCAGGTGTTTCTGTGACATTTCGAGGCCGTAGAAACTCGCACACAAAAGTACGCAGCGAAGGAGTGACTTCGTTGCCCGTAGGAAAAAAAATAACGCTTAATTTGGCCCCATACTCCGATGGATTCAAAACTTGCTGGGAAAGACGTCACTGCAATGACTCGACTGATTCGCGTAAACAACACTGAGTGGCGGCGTTGCTCTGCGGATGAAATTTTAACCGCCCGAGATTCTTTAGCGTACAGCTGCCAACCAGGGGTGAACTTTTTTTTTAATGTTTCACGGCACAAAGCTTTCATAGGTGAGACCACTCGGATGACGTCGTAAACAGGTGCATAGCGCGTCCTCATGGATTTTTTTTTTTTTTTAATGCCCCGTGAGCAGCAAGCAGACAGTACTTGCTCGCCTGTCCCACCTCGAGCGGCGCAAGTTTGTCTGCTCCCAGCGCCTCGGGAAAAGTCGTGCATTGCGTACGCGTCCCACATATCCGATGAGATAGAGACGTTTGCGCATTCTTGGCCGCCATTAGGAAAGCCGGTGCCGCTTCTCGACACCGGAGTGATAGCGGTGCCTCCTTTCACCTACTCGTGCCTGGCTGGCTCCCGGATACCGGCTGTCCTCGCTGGAATGCAATACCGGAGCCGTGCCTGCCTTTGCTTCGTCTCGGCTTGCACCTCTTCAAGCTCTCCCCTTGCGTAATGCGTGCAATGTGTATAGGGTGTCCGTAATTTAGCAACCCCGAATAGAATCGCGTAAAACGTACTCGGAGGAAAGGCTGCTGTTGTAGTCAAGTTTGCTACGAAGAAAGCGCGCGGTCATAGCATCTACGTACACGTTTTGTAAACGCGCACGTATATGCAACAAAGCTGTTCGCTCTTAGATAACGGCACAAGACTGCTCTCCAAACTTCATGGGTGTTATCGTATCGAAGCGGATTTAGTTGGCTATCAACTACCACACATTGTTCCGTCTGTCTGAACCAGCGCGTATTTTCATTTGCCGTCCGGAAACGCCGTTCTGAGCGTGTGTAAGCGAGCGCCCCGACTCGTTTCCACGTAGCGTGCTGCGTCGCCCAGGTGACCTCTATTTGACCTTGCGGGCCCGCGCTCGGCGGTGGAGCGCGCGAAGTCTGCCCGATGCGTTCGCCCAGAGCTGGGGCGATAAAACTCTTATCGTGCACACTCCACGGCAGCTGTGTCCTCGATGCTTAGTGTGCACACTCGTTTTTCTTCGGCGTTTACGGGAAGGCGGACAAAATAGACGTCGCACCTGCGAATATCCCGAGGCAGGAGCTATAGCACGTAAGATAGGACGGGTTAGGCGGCAAAGTCACTACCGTATATAGTGATACAACTGCATAATCGATATAAGTCGGAAGCGAATGCGTGCACATTATCAGCTTTTCGGTTATCATTTTCAAACACAACTTTCACGAAGCTGGAAATCCATTAGCAATGCAGCACAGCTTGCATCGAGCGAGAAAGTATCGTGAATTGCAACACTGTACAGTGTCGATCGTGGTACAAGGTCATGTAGGTGGACAGCAGCATGCCGGCCCCTTCGCTGCTTGCCGAACTCGAGCTTGATTAGCGATGCTCGCGCTACTGTTTTCTTTGCGACCGCAAGGTGGCACCGTGCGTGCTGTGTTTGTGCTTCGGAGAAGTAGCTTCCGGCCGAAGACAGTAAGCATAATTAAGCCTTGTTTATTTTCCTTCCACACATCGATGTCCAGTACCTATAGTGTTGATGCATCGCGGGCCTCGCTTCCTCCTCAGATTTTTCTCTCCCGCTGCTACAGAATGGATGCAGGCTTTGTAGCCCTCTGTGCACGCTCCTTGCCAGTTGGGCGGCCGAACATTCTTTGTGAGACAACTCTTTCGTCGACGCCGTCGTTTCAGTAAACGGTCCGTCACACGACCGCGTGTTCTTCGGCGCCTAGTAGCGACGAGGACGGACTTGCTGCAAACACGTGGCCACCTTATCAGTTCGCTTGGCTCGATAGGTTCCTCAGTCTCGGTTGAAGCCACGGTAGCTGAAGTGAACTGCCTATCGGATGAGGGGCGCGCAGCTCAGTATTCTTATAGCGGGCTGGAGGTCCGAGCACAATTTCTGTTCGTGCGTTTGCTGATCGGTGCGTGTATACGATACATACATACAAACTGTAAACATTTAAGTTGATTATAGCTCCCCTTCCTCTCGATCCTGGGCTGTGCCACTGGTTTGGGTGAGTCAATGGCACTGCTGCTACTGAATTTCCGTTAGGTTCAGTGACAGTTCACTGTATAAGGCTATGCAAGTCAACGATGTTTGCAATGGAAATACAAGTAAAGAAAATCGTTCATAATTATGTAGGTAGGTCACAATCCGTATGGTACTTCCGCGCAAGCTCATCATCACCCTGTGCACGTATACGAGATAGTGCTCCACACACCACCACAGGCATACCACGACTGGTACCGATCGAGCCTATACAAATGTATGGAAGTAATCTTTCATGGGGCGGCTTTCTGGCGTCAACTTGATCGGCGACCATGGCTCTGCGTACACATTCCGGAACATCTGCAAGTGGTCCAATGGACTGGCCCATATTGCGCGTGCAATTATTCTCCTGTCCGCGTGTAGACAATGCTGTCTTTAAAATTCCCGGGACTGCGCTCATTTCTATCCAGAAGTGCACAATATCCTGTGTGTACTGCGCAGTGGCTCGCATAACATCAGGTGGATCTAGCCAGATGGGCGAACGGTCCTGCGGATCCTGGTTTGTGCCTTGCGGCCCTGCTTTTGCGGATGTAGCATATATATATATATAGCACCTACATGCAGCAGCTTTTACGGCAAGGTCGGCGTTTTACGGACTGGAATGCAACCACACGTGCGCGTATGTCATGCGAAGTCGCTTCGGCAGCCGCGCAATGCTGCCGTCGCTGTTTCGTTTGTTTGGATCGCTCGGCCGTGCCACAACTGTTCGCAGCTGCTGTTCTACCCCCACTTGGAATGTGACGCGAAAATAGAGCTCTGCGGAGAGTTGCTCAACGGCCTTTTTTTTTCTCCTCTTGCTTTCCGTAGGCGTTCACAAAAAAGTGTTGTGGATGTACTTATACAACCTGCGCAACGGTTCTTGTATCGGTGTGTAGTCTTGCGTGGCTGACCGAGGTGCCCATCTGACGGCTACCCGAATGCTTTCGGGTCAGATGCAAATCTCGGCGCCTTCTTTCTGTCTAGGAAAGACACCCGAGTCTCGCCGCAGAGTTTCAGTCGCGCTGTTCGTATAATCGCCAACGCGTGCGCGCTGTGCCCCGTTGCGCTCGCTTTCCTATGGGCGTACAGCCGGCGCGTCTTTTTCGGGCCAAGGTTAGCGGGCATGACGCAAGCGGCAACGCGCGTCATGCAGGAAGCGAGGGCCCCCTCTCGAGATTGTAAAGGCCGATGGAAAGCCCGTCGCCACGCGGCCAATGCGACGGCCGACCGAGAATCCCGCCGCAACTTTCGACTCCCCCAAGTGTTTTCGCTCTCCGGCTATTCTGAGCGGTGGCTGCTTATTTCATGGCACGCAGAAATAATGCCTCGTGACTTTTACAGCGTTCGTAGCGGTTTCGATTCTCCAGGAAGCCCTGCGGCGTTTTCATTAGCGAATATCTGCCGAATGCGTGATGTCTGCCACGTGCTTGCTTTTTTCTTTTTTTTTTTTGATAACTGTTCGAGAGAGAGAGAAAAGAAAAGAGGAACAGCTGTATTGATTATCGTAACATCGGATGACCTTGTACGTATACACAAACTTCGTTGTGGCCACGTGCTCGGTTGAATTTAGTGGTCTGCCTGTAGGATATCGCTCCCTACGTACTACAGAGTATAATACCTACTGTGTAACGCTTGCGTGTCGCACAAATTTTGAGGGGGTTCACTTTGCCTAGATATAAGCTTCCTTTCCAATAACAATGCGCACGATTGAACGAGGCTCTTTTTTTTCTTTTACTTCGAAAGGCAAAACATAAAACTGCTTTCGAAGTTGCACTTAATCGGTTTATTCTAAAGGTTTCCCTCGTGACTGTTAATCTCTTAGGTTTCGATTGGTTACGCTACATTTTAATGTATACAAAGAACGGCTTGTATTTGTTGGCCGCTGTTCTTCCATAACACACGATACACCATCTTCGGCTATAATGTCTGCCTATTAAGATTTCCGGTGTTGCAGTTTCCACTGGCAACTGCGTTTCGTATGTATGAAATTCTCTTACCTCCCATACGGCGTGTTCCCCCTCCTTTACCACTACATGCGCTAAGTTGCTAAGCCGTCAAATATTCTTGCGTGCTAATATAAAAATAAATATTCATCTGCAGTGTGAGGCTGGTATAATTTGTCCAAAACTTTCGAATCTATCTGTACCTGCGCAATTAATTTGTTCAGGTTTTATCGTTTTATACCTGTGTACTAAAGCCAGCGCTAATCTTCCGAACCTTCCTTCAAGTGCGCAGAAAGGCATCGCAACTGTGCTTATTGAACCAAGCCCATTTCTCACTGGCAGCACGCGCTGCTGTACAAGCAAGCTATAGTTATGTCAGAACAGTGAACTACTGCGAGCACCTGCGCATTGACGAACGAGTCTAGCAGACCGGATCAGCACAAGAAACGCATCGAAGAAATCTGTTACCCCGAGTGTGGGACTAATATTCATAGCACGCACGCGTCACCACACCCAGAACAGGTAACAACTTTAATTCAAGATTCATCATCATCATCATCATCATCAGCCTATCTTATGTCCACTGCAGGACGAAGGCCTCTCCCAATCCTCTCCATTCTTGCCTGTCCTGCGCGAGCTGATTCCATTTGACGCCTGCGAATTTCTTGATTTCGTCCCCCCATCTTACCCTCTGTCGTCCGCGGCTACGCTTACCCTCTCTTGGTATCCATTCCGTCGTTCTGACTGTCCATCGGTTATCTATCCTTCTCATCACGTGGCCTGCCCATGTCCATCTTTTTTTTTCTTAACGTCGGTTATTAAGTTGGCGACTCCCGTCTGTTCTCTGACCCACTCGGCTCTTTCTATCTCTTAATATAATCTCGCGACAAATTCATAATCTTTTGTTTCACATATTCCTCGTGGTTTAGTCAGAGTAGGTTCGGCTTGTACCGTGCCTAACAAGCAAGAATGACATCAAGGCGCAGTCGTGATACGCCTAAACCGATGGACAACACGTGCAGTTGCCGTCTGAGCAAAATACTCATAGTATCTGTTTCCCGCAAACGGTCATTTGCGCAATAAATGTAAACAGTGACGAAAGGAACACAAGTCATATCTGACGCAGTGATAGTGTTTTTGTTTCTTGTAGTGGCATTTACATGTACGCACGCCTGTACATCTACCAACCCGCTTTTTTGTTAATTTCACTTAATTATGTCATATGAGCTGATGCTCTCCGACCTGTGGCGCCCCATTCGCAGCGATGCCCTGGTTATGGCGCAGGTTAATCGTATGCAGGAAGCCCATTGTCGTCTGGTGAAGGAGCCCAAGTCTGCATTTCCAAGGGCCAACACGTGACTGGTAGCAAAGCAGTGGCGCAAAGCGTCGCCTGCAGTGCAAGCTTACACGTGGTCGTGTTAAAAGCGATCGAGCGGCAGCTGCTTGTTAGGCTGCTATCAGCTGACTCGCATCGTAGGGATTGCACTTCAGACCGGCGCTGATATAGGAGTGGCTGCCTGCCAGCACGTTGTAAACTTGTTGCGGGCTGATTCAGCTCCGTTTTCTGGTGGTCTTGTTTTCCCTTCTCGGTACTTTTTGTTCGTTCCTTTGCCGTCGCACACTGGAGGGGAGCAGATTCCTGCGCACACTCGGGTCGTAAAACCGCTGCCCGTATACACGAGGCGGCGCGTGCTGGGATTGACGCGTAAACATGTAAGCACTGCGTGCTAAACAAATCCTGTCGGAACATCTGCGGCGCTGGTTCCTCGTAAGGGCGTGTCCTCTCACGGCGCACGACAGTGCCCGTTGCCGATGCTGCGTAGGCGGTGGCGAAGAAAAGCGCAACGTGCGCAGCAGTTTGGCAACGGCGCCGTGGTAGTGGTGGTTGACCGGGCGCCTTGTCGCCTCTGAACCCTGAGGGGACGTCGGCCCGCGACGTGCTTCCCATATGGGCGACCCGCAGCTGCGGTCAGGCTCTAATCGATCTATTTTTTCGACGGCGTCGCATACCCCGGGGACTGTAAAACAAGCTCGTGAGGCATGCGTTAGCGGAGGAATTAGCTTGTTCGACCGTGGTACGGAAGTTCGATGCCTGCTGGCAGTCGTGTGTCGCTGAGTTTCTTCTGTATCGTACCCGTTTTAGTGCAAATCGAACTACGTAGGTCGCCAGCAACATATAACGTATGAGGCCCATGATCTGCTTTCACACGGCGCGAGTACCAACTGTATAATACTTTATAGCATATTCAGTTACCAGCCGGAGCGACCGATAACGCTGTTCGAAATGGTAGCGACCCCATTCCAAGTGAATCCACACTTCCTAAATAAGATGTGCAGCGTATCGATCGCAAATTTGGGTAGGCCACTCGCGTGTTCTGTATGCGATTACTTATGTAAAATGTTACGAGCACGACGCTCCTCAGGTCGCTTTCGTTTTCTCGCTCATGCTGTGTTGTCCGTACTCGTCGTCGGAATAACCTAAAGGTGTTTGTTTTCACCTTGGCCTCTACCTATACGCTCGTAGCACACGCAGTCGAGTGTAACCGCAATAAATCGCGGCACTCCGCCGTGTGTCGCGGGAACGCGGGATTAGCACAACAGCTGCTGTAGCGCAGCCGCACCAAAGCGTGCGTGACCCTGGCGCGCATTTCTCGCTCTCCACGACAACGGCGGTGCGCCGCGCTATGCTTGCAAATACGGCAGTATCGCGTCGTTCAAGGTTCCTTGGTACAAGGGAAAACTTTGTGCCCTGGCGTAGTGCATGCGTGGCCGCCTCTCGCGCGCCCTTTCGTGGAGGCGACGCGGCCTGGGGAGAGCCCCCAGATATGGCTTTAAAAGCAGAAAATCTAGGGAGTTTAAAGGAGTACTGACACGAATTTTTGACATTCTCGTATTGTTGCTGTAAATGAAAGCACTGGCGTGGAAAACCCCAAAAACAGTGTCATGGTGGCACGCAGCACAATGAATATATTTTTAATACGGCTCCCTTAAAAGCTGACTTTCGGTTTCGATTTCGAGGGGGCGGTTTCCTAGTGACGTATCAACATAGTCGGACGACGTCTGAGCCACGTAGGGACAGAAATTCTTCATAGCGTCGCTGCAACTCTCTCGTCTTTGGTCAATTACACCTGAGGCACGCAAACAACGGCAATTTCACGGTCGTCCAGAGACTCTGACCGCGATTTCGGCGATTTTTAAGAGCCCGTGTTCATACGTCATCGTAGTGTCCATTGCAGTGGGGCTGGCTTGCTGTGCTGGGCGACGCCAACTTTAAGACCAAATTAAAATATTTTGTACGTGTTTCCTGGCTTCCGTGTGCGGAGGGCGTTAACAATACATGGCTAGGAAACGAAAAATGTATATTTTGCGCCGCCGCAAAATCGTGTCAGTACTCCTTTAAGCTCGGCCAGCCGTCAGAGAGACGGACTTGGAATGTTTGTCGTGTGCAAGCAGTATATATTTTGCACGATAGTACCAACTAGCCTTGGTGGTAGGTCCCTCGAGTTCTGCATCTCGCGACGACTTACGTCAGAATGAATGAGTTGGCGGGATGCTCTGCTCTCTACTGTTACCGGAAAAAACGCGAAATAAATGGCTTTCGGCGCCTGTCAAAGTGGTTTCGGTTCAGACGCACCCTCTCCCCGATGTTGCCTGAGCGAGTGCTTCCCTGTCAGCGCTAAGTTCTCTCGACAACGTGAGCGATTACACAATTAGGCGCACGTGCATAGCTTGCGAAGCGTGTTTCAGCGAAGTGTGACTGAGAAAACATCAGCAAAAAATAAAAATAGCAAAGCTTCCTTACCTGTTTACTACGGTGTGTGGCAGAGGAGCCGCCGTAGCTCATCAGGCCGGACCACGGTGCCAGTTCCAGTCGCGCCAACGCTGCGCCAGCAATCGTCATATTTACTTATTCGGTTAGGGACGAAAAATATACACAACAGCATTGCATATTTAAAATGTCATATCTGCATCAGTGAATCTTCGACTGCGCTTCACGCCCTACAGGCCAGTATTGAATCTCCTTGCTACACAACTGCCCCGCCATGCTATTAGGAGCTACCTCATTCGGCTGCTGATTCCAAGGTCGCGGGAGCGAATCCTGCCCGCGGCGGTGCGTTTCGGTGGAGGCCATACGTTGAGGCCCGTGTAGTGTGCGATGTCGGTGCACGTTAAAGAACCCCGTTGGGGTCGAAGTTTCTGGAGCCCTCCGCTACGGCGTCGCTCATAATCATATCGTGGTTCCGGGACGTAAAACCCCAGATCAATCGCATCGTAGATTTCGAATTGGCCGCCGCAATCTGTGGACAAGTCACAAGTGGACGCTGCAATTGCGCGTGACTTCCGGCGCTTTTCATGCGCTCAGTTTCGTTTTGTTGCCGAAAAAAAAAAAAAAAAACGCCCGGGTTTCTTAGCGCTGCAGGGCTTGAGGCAATGATTTTTCTTCATTTTCGAAGCTGATATAACATCGCCATCTCAGAGGCCAAATAACTCGCCACTGACATTAACCGCCAATAGTCCAAACCCTAAGTAAGCTGCTAAAATAAGCTACTAATTAGCACTTTTTTTAGACTTCAGCTATCAGTTTTCTTCTGAATAAGTTCTCGTTTTTTTTTCCCCCGTACAGCAGATATTTAACAATTTTTCGAAAAATGTTCACTGAAACACCCTGTACATATCAAAACGGAGCACGTTCACGGTTCATCTCGCTAAACAGATCGTGTTTTTCTGCATATAACGCAGCACCTACTCTCTACGTCATCAAAAACGAATCAAATATTAATCAGCCTTCGCTTGTTAGGGCTGATGCCTCGTTATTTGGGGCCACCGCGTTCCTTCTTTTTTTTCTTTATAGAACACAGAACTTGAGGTTGTATACAGAAAAGAAGCTGCGGACACGTTGGCTATGTCTGTGTATTGTAATGGCCGATCATTTTGCATGGCTGCTGCTGTTGCTTGTGTGGCAGTTTTCTTTTGTGCGTACAATTCGTATCGCGTTGAAGTGCACAGTGCGTATAGGATATAACACAAAGCACGTGGCAGTCCCGTTTCTTTTATGTACACCGTCTTTTAAAGTATACTGCACACAACTCACTGACGTCTATTTCAATCCGCGCTCTCGTCGAATGCTGGAGCCATCAACAACAGAACCCTTATACGGTTCTTTCTGAAGGAATCCTTGAAGGGGGAAGTCCTTCATTTCATTTAAGAACTTTCGATCAGTCACATCCTGTGCGCCTGAGAATCCTTTGGTATTGCGGCAATTGTGTTGCGGCGCTTCGCACAGCCTTCTTTTGCGCACTGAAAGCTTGCATGACGCAAAACTAGTCGGCATTACAATGTGAAAGGCGTGCCGCACACATACAAGCGCTGCCTTTTCGTCGCGACAAAATTAGACGCCGTGCATCAGTGGTTATTTGATGCTGAGCACGCGCCCCCCTAAGTTCCCGCTAGATTACGTTCGGTTTCATCTCGACCAGTATTTGCCGATCACGTTCGCCGGCACGCCCTTGTCGCGCCAACAGAGAGAATGACATGCGAGGGTATTCAGACGTGTTCGACGCAGTTGCGCGCATCGCTAACATACAATGCCCGAACGTTTGTGCTACACCGAGCTCGAAGAGTGCTTGCGTGTGCGCTGATGAGCCCGGGCGGTTAGGTTATTTCAAGGTGCCGTGTGCTTCGTAATCGGTCGCAGCCCGCGTTAATGCTTTGCGGAATGTGATGTACACATTGCCACGGGCAGGGACGGAGTACTCGATGTCTTGTAACACTATGCATGCGAGCCTTGCTCGAGCTCTTCATAAACGCGCGCTCTACAGTTAGTGCATAAATGTAGCTGCGCGGTTCGCGGAAGTACAAAAGGCAGGCGTTTTGTAAACGTGTTCTGAAGATCAATGAAAATAAACATATATCAGCGTCTCTATTTTCTGGTGTTTTTTTTTTCTCATTTCTTTTTGTTTCTCCAGCTGTACCACATCTGCTTCATTATCGACACGGTTCCAGCTCAGCAGCGCTGTTTCTTTCTTTTTTTTTCTTTTAGTGCTGCTTTGTGCGGTGACAACGCGCGGGCTTCCCGGAAGCGAGCGAATCCCGGTTGCGCTGGAAGGAGTCGAGCGCTCGCCGATCGATGCCTACGCGACGGATGGGCCTTCCCGGCATGCCGCTGGCTCTCTGACCCCGTACGAAACGGAACCGAGTATAGCTACAGCGTTATACGGCTCCCATGGTTCCTAATTAAAAACTGCGCGCTTCATCTTTTCTGCACGGCGATGCACCTCCCAACTCTCGGGATTGCTCCTGCTGTGTCATTTTTGACGAGGGCTCGAAAACACGATTGCGCGTCCTTTTATATAGTGGCCCAAATGCACGGCCCGAATTTGGCGTTGCCTGTGCTCTTTCTTTGGAGCCGCTGGGACCAGTCGCGCGACTGCATGACGCGAGCTTCTGCGCATTTGGGAGGCTTTGTTAAATAAACGTTATTAGGCGTTGCTCGTATGTGTATACAGTTGCGTGCGACAGCCTTCCGCTTCCCCGGCGCAGCTGGATCGCTACTCATTTGTCGCTCTGATATCAACGAATTTCACGCATGGATGCGTCCAGCGGAACAGCGTGTGTGCGCAGTCGAGGGCGGCGCCCTGCAGGTCGCAAGGGTCGGCGACTGGCTGCAGCTTGCGCCTATTACTTATTCTTCCGTGATGCATGCGCCGCGGTGCTGCTTGTCGCGCGGACTCATTCAGAGGCGACGTTTCCTGCGCTACAGTTTGCCTGTTTTCGAAACGCCCACAGGGCGCGCGATTTTTTTTTTTTTTTTTTGGGGGGGGGGGGGGGGGCAAATGAAGGCAGTGGGCGCATGCTAAATCATGGATCGAAGCGTTATTGATGCATGTATGGTGGATCCCGCGAATGCCCGGCAGTCACGAACAAAGGTTATAGTGCCGTTGGGACGCACCGCGTCTTCGTGTTTTTATGTCTGAGCCAGAATAACCAAACCGGGTATAATTTCTGTGGACGGCCAAAGAACCAGCTGCAGAAAAAGCTGTGTGAAATACGCAAACAAGGCACGTGCTCTTCTGTCCATGTGTGCAATAATCCCTCAGTCTTATTCTCAACTTCGTCCAAATGACTGTCAAATAAACCATCCAGTTCCCGCAGTTTCCGTAACTTTTCGAACGAACCAAATCAAACCTTTATTTCCACCATGCAAGGATCAGGACCCGAATAAGGAATGCGAAATGTGCTATGAAACAACTGACATGAGCATGGCGCTTTACGCGCCGAAACTATTTCGAAGAAGAGGAGTCACCCTTCCCACGAGGGCACACAAAGATGGCATTCAGATATTCGATCAGTCTGCATATAGTTCAGAGCTCAAGTTCCTGACCGACATCGACCGACGTCTTTTTTTTTTTTAATTTTTCTTCCTTTCACTGCCATACTTCGAAATTTAATGACATTTGATCCGAAGATGGCGGTAGCAACGTCTTCTGAAGTGAATATCTTTGGGGCCATATAACTAAAGGAAAGAAGCATTTATCAGTCTGACTTAGAGCCTTCAAGACTCGTGAAATGCAGAAATAAGCATACCTCGGTGCCATTAATATTTCAATTTGTTGCTGCCTTTTCGACGATACAATCGACTATAGCAGTTTCGGTCGTTGTGTCGAAACCAAATCCCGCAAGCCTTGGGGGCAATTATCTGTCATCTCGGAGCTGTTGGAGTTGGCCAAGCGCAATTCCTGACATTTGCGTTGTTAGAAGCCACGTTATATATCAGTGTTGCAATCGTGGAGGGTTTAGGGGGGGCCAAATGTTATATTACGGGGTGAAATATTCAAGCTCCTAAATATGGTGATCATTTCTGGTCGTGTACTGCCACCTGTCAGAATCCCCTTTGTACGTAAAGGTGGCAGCAACGGCCGCCCGCCGCTGCGAGTGACCCCTGCACTTTAATACGCGCGCCTTGGGAGACAGAAAATGGTCACTGTGTACGCGCAACGTGCCAATACAGGTGGCCTCGCGGCTTCAAAGGTCGCCAACTCCGTAGTGCCAGCGTTCGAACACAAGCGACCTCGCTTCCGTCTTGCGAACGTCCGTACGAGTCTATGTTGATGCATTCCGGTTAACGGATAGGCATCGTAGCTGCTGGAAATGGACACAACCAGAAATCCTCAGCGCTTCTTTTCTTCTTCCTTCCTTTAGGAGCTGCCTCAATTTCGCGACGTGGCGGCGCCACAGCATAACGTATTTCACCAGAAAAGTAGTGCGATGTCATTTCTGTACCAAAATATGGAAATTTTTCATTCGTAAACTTGACCTGTCTACCCCCTCCCTTGAATATTCTTGGGGAGAACCCTTATTTATATTGGCGATCCTTGCAGTCCGGTTTCCGAGACACGCGCGAGCGCAAAAAACGCGAGGCTCATTTTATTTCTAAATATGAACGTTAGCTACCCTGCCTCAGAGAAAGAAGCCAGGTAAACTGTACCGTGAAACGTAACCACTAGCTGCGACCATGCTGTGTGTGTGTGCGTGTCTGGAATTTCGCGTCAGGATCCCCTTTACGTCAAGGGGGCGAGTAATTGGAAAAGAAAACGGAAAAAAAAAAAGGAGGTGCAAAAGCCATCGATGTCCCCATCCCCGTCGCCCATCTCAAGTCGCGCCATCACAAAGGAGGGTCACCAAGTGCCACTCAAGCCCCATGCATGTGGTCTGGTTCGCTAGCGCCTCCATGTATGCGTGTGCGACCACACGCAAGAAAGACCCCAGCACACAAACTGCAACCACGTTTTCCCTTCTAACTACCTTCAACTGGGCGTCGGCGGGCCGCCTTCCTTCCTCAAATGGTTTCGAGGGCGAGAAGACATGTCGCCAAAAGAAACGTAGCTCGACGACAGGAACCTCTGAACCCTCGGAAATAATGATTTATGGGGTTTTACGTCCCAACACCACGATTTGATTGAGTGACGCCGTAGTGGAGGTCTCCGGAAATTTCGACCAGCTGGGGTTCTTTAACGTGCACTGCCATCGCACAGTACCAGGGCCTAAACATTTCGCCTCCATCGACGCTGCAACCGGGATTCGATCCCACGACCTGCGGATCTGGAGCCGAGTGCCATAGCCACTAGACCACCGTGGCTGGGCGAAACATCAGAAATAGAGGTCCCCTCTGGAAACGTTGGGTATGAATAAGTGAGTTCGTTTTTGACAGCGCCCCCACTGTGGCATAATCAGAACTGGCCCACTGATTCCCTACTTCCTGCCATTATGGTGTTAGATGCATAGGAGACTTGTTGAAATGCGCCAAGAATGCGCATTTGGCACTCGAATGAGTTCTGGCGGACACATTGATTAGCGAACGGTATCAACGCAGGCACTCGGTTTGTACGCGTGGTATCGCGCAAAGAGCATCGAAATGTACGAAGTTCTTGCCATTATCTGTGCCAGTGTGGCTCGTCTGTTAGGCATTTGTGCTCGGCTGGTGGACAGTTCTTCGTTGAACAGTTGCCGCTATCCAGGACATACACTTCTACCCTTTTATTCCATTTATGCTTTAGAGTACACTGGTACCAATAAAAGAAATCTGGCCGGATGTGTTGTCCTTGCTTTCGCAGGATAACACGTTCGACATCGCGCCTTCCCTTCCTAGCCGACGCTGTCGCGTTTCGATGGCGGTGAAATGCAGAAACGCCCGCGTACCTAATTAAGGTTCACCTGGAAGAACCCCAGGCGGTCTCCCCACCGTACGCTTTCTTAATCATCTCATCTCTGTTGGTCGTAAAACATTCTAAATTAAATTTCCTGCAGCCGGGTTGCTTGCCTTCCCGAGGGCCCACGCATGCTTGAACGTACAGGTGCAGTTATTTAACTTTCAGCTGCGGCAGTGCAGTACAACTGCCTTGTCGATACTCCTACCGGATCCGTGTGACGTCCGATAAGCCGTCCCGTCGTACGAGCAGTGCGGGCGCGTGACTGCCTTTCATTGCTCGCCCTTCGTGTCCCAGACCGACAAAGGCAGTCTTCACTTCCTCACGCGCTCTGGCTGATAGCGGCCCGGTTAAGCGCGCGTTGCCCCGGCGGGAAGACAATGTCGGCGTGACGCACCCCCCCGTTGAGAAGGAGGAGGAGGATCCTCGGCCTTGGTTTGTCCCCGCCGCGCTGCCTCGTGAAAAGCGCGCCTTCGGCGAGCTCCGTTATGTGCTGCGCTGTGCATGCACGACGCGTGTGTTTTGTATACATACAATCGCGCGCTGTCCGCGCACCAGGCGCTCCGAGATATCGGGCTTCCCTCGGCCACAGCGTCGTTCCAACAATAGCGGACTGTGACCTGCTGCCGGCCCTATTTTGGCTCGCCCGTTTCCTTCAGCCGGCGTCACGCTTCGTTGGGAGGAAGATTCTTTTTCCGGCGTCCGCGGCGGAGACAGTTTTCGACTCGATCGCCACATCGGAGCTCGTGTTGTCCTGGCTTCGTGGCGATTACGTTAGTCCACAAAAACGAGGTCGCGCGGGCACGTGACTGCAGTGACACGTGTCGCCGCCTTTTATTTCCTTTTGCCAAATGGAATGAAGAGCACTTGGGAGTTCTCGCGTCGCGCTGTTTTCACTGCACCGGGCTCCTTTGTTATTGGACTCTGGCGGCGAGGGAATAGCTGAGAAGCTCGCTGCACAATTCGACGCAGCACCTCTTGAACCCGACGTTCGCCTTCGACGCTGGTGACCCCCTCCGTGAGTGTTTCTCGCTCAGTGCGGCCGCGCCGGAGGGGCAAGGAGGAGGAAAAGCAACACAACCAAGAGTGTGCCTCGTAAAACTTGGAGCGTGTCTCCTCCGCCCTGCAGCAGCGGCGGCGGCGGCCCACACTTGTCGGTGAGGTGAGGGGCTGGTGAACTTTGCGCGACGGGGACTTGGCGGAGAGCGGCAGGTGGTGCGCGCTTTGCCCTCGCGGCCGTCGGCTCCCGAGGTTCAAGGCCACCGGTTGGGGCCCTCCGGGAGTGCTGCGAGGCGGCACTCTCTCCACTCTGGCACGCCCCCCTCGATTTAGAGCGAGAACTGCGTTTGTCCTCCTTCGCCGCGTTCCTTTGTGCGCGGCCTCGTGGAAGTGGCTCACGTAAGCGCAGCGTAGCCAGCGCGGCTGTGCAGGCACTGGCAGGGCAAAGTGAGCAATTGTGTCGCTGTTCGCGATCTCGGTGCTGGATCAAACAAAACCAGTGAGGAACCCACGCGTATGCAGTACCGTACGGTGTGCTGCATCGAAGGGCGAGCCGAGTGGAAAGCGATGTACTGCTCCCCTAATCCATAGGTTGTTGCCACGTTTCGTTTAGGTTTCCATTTGAGCCCTAAACTGCCATGCAGTTCTATATCGTCGTATCACTCGTCGTCTGGTTCATAAGTGGCAAGCCTCGAAGAGAGGGCAAGAGAGGAGAAAAAAAAAAAACTTGAGTCGTGAAGTGTCGCACAAAAAAAATAAAACCGAGTGCGAAAGTGCGCTTTTACCCTCGTCGGTAGTACATCACCTCCGAAACCTTGGTAAACTCTTGCAGAGGTGAACTGCTATCGCATTTGGAGGCTACTGCTCGGCAAAAGAATGTGTTCGGTTTACAGCTAAGGGTGTTACACGTCCAGCGTCCCAGCAGCATCTGCTTTTTTCAGCGGATGTCACGTCGCCGGGTCGTCCTGTCAGCCTATCTGTCGTTTGATACCCCCTATGCTATTTACAGTGTTCCCTGCGGTGTTTAGCCGTGCGTTACAGAAGACGAACCACCGTTTATACTTGGCAAGAGGAGCTCTACCTTACAGGGCACGTGCACATATTGGCACTTGGGGAACGTCTGCTGCCTTTTCTGCTAACTGTAGGCTTGGGCTGGCGAAATACATTCATCGGCCCATTTATTCTCCGCGCGCAGGGCTTCCGCATCATTGGTTCAGTCAGCTCTCGCGACTTGATTGGCCATTTGTTGTGCTCGCATCTTTTCATTTCTTCGTTGTCTGGTACTGATCGCCCGCTCTTCCTCGTGGAAAATGGTTCTGCTCGTGTGTATAAGGTACTTGGAGTGCACCTTTTCCTTCTGTTTTTTGCTAGGCGCCTCTGTGTTTGTATATACAATGCAAATCACTGGGTATTTTTGTGTGTGTGCAGATGGGTTTGTTTATAAGCACAAGATTTCTCGCGAACGTCAAGCGATACTTGTCTATGTGCCAAATTGCTTCTTCTGTGCAGCACACGTAGAGCACTCTCGTCGAAGGCGTGTGGTCCGGTCAGCTCATCTGTACTCTTGATTGCATCGTCTTTCGCCGCTCCTTTTCATATTGTTTAGCTCTACTGGTGGAAGCCTCCTGACGAGTGTATAGAGCTTTTGCGGAGCCTCACTGCTCTCATTCGCAGCATCCGCCACCGCCTGACTCGTCCCGCGAGGAAATGTTCGGGTTTCACACACTGCAGTGTATGCTCTCGGATGAACCTGTTGATGTGAGTGCACACGCGCACACATGTTTTCGCAAGCAGCGTCTGTCGGTGCACGTGACTGGGCGCGGGTTCTGGCGCGTCTATTTTCGTCTCCGCCGTCGGGGCAGCTGCGTGGCGCGCAACGACCCTGCAAGCCTCCTTCCTCTTCGGTCGCGTGACGCGGCCTCCCCGCCGCCGTCGGAAGTGTCTCGTGGTAGACATCGCTTCGCCCGGTGGCGTACGATGCAGGCGACTTCGTGCGATTACTCATGCGTGATTGACGCAATGGAATGTGAAATAAGAGCGATCAGTCTGTGACCCTATTCTCGCCGGCTGTGTGTACAGTGTTACAGTGAATATATAACATGAGGGCCTAAAAAGTCTCTACAGCGCGAAACCAAGATCAGAATCGACGGCGTGTGCTGACAGCTGCAAGATTTTTCTTGTCCGCCACTTGTCGGCATCGTCAAAACGGAATCGGCCGTGTTGCTAATACATTCGAAGGGCTAATACGCAGTGCTTCACCGCCTTGATTAACGCCCGCAGTGTGTCGGCTGCAAAGCGGAGGCTCAAGAACAGTCTGTTCGCTGGCCAGTCAGCGGTCCAATAATGACCATAAATCCAAGGAACGCCACTTGTGGCTTCCAAAAGTTGGCAACTGAGCCGTTATAACTGTCAAGAGGAGAGAGGTCCGCTTTTTCCGAAAGGACATATTTCTGTGGTTCCAGACGACCGGTGTCTGGCGCCTTTCCTGACGAATAAATTCAGCGCATCGTTGTGTACCGTTGTGAGCACTAAAGTGGTAACGCGGTTGTTGGATCTAATCGCATAATCATAGCCTGTAATCATGTAGATTAAAGCATGTAACTGAGTGCGATAAGATGCATCGTAGTCTTTTACAGCTGTCACGACCAGCGCTGTACGCGCGATGACGGAGAGTGTGGGTCGTACTGAAATCTAAATATGGCGGCTGCGCGGGATGATGGGCAACGCCACCGCACGTACCACAGGTGCCACCGTCCGGATTATCTCTGCGTTTACTATAAGTCGACGAAACAACAATTTCTTCCGTGTACTCCTTCCTTGTCTGCACGTGGATGTAGCTCGGTAATAATAGCAAGCGTATCTTCGAATGTTTCGCTCACGTAGCAATTTCCAAAAGAGAGTCGGCGTCGTGAATACGGGTGCTTTTCAAGGCCGACCGTTTGGGGAGGCCTGCCTGTACAGTGTACAGCCGCCCGCACAGTCAGTGCGTCGTCGAGTTTGAAGCCGCAAAACGCGGGCGTCGCCGCCGCCGCAACCCGCTCGCTCGGTCATTCGTCCGCGCTGCCGGAAGCGAGGGCGAGTGGGCATGTGTGTGTGCCTTACAGGGCAGCTCAAGGGGTCACCGTGGCCCTTTCGGCAACATGAACGTCATCCATCATCTGTCTCTCCGCGACAGCAGCACCGTCGAAACTGCGCGCCATTTTCGTGCCGCACGTACTCCGCTTCTATTTCTTCCGTGCTCGGTGGCGCGCTACGCAAAAGAAGGATGACCCGTCGAGGAAGCGAGCGAAAGCGGCTTTTTCCCTCGCATTTTCTTGTTTTTACTGCTTCCCCTTCTATGGGAGGGTAATTTGGACCCCCTGAATTATGCAAGGCCGCGCAGAGACCGACGTTCGGATCGCGTGCGACGGCCGAAGCCGGTTCGTCTGCGCCGCCAGCGAGGTTGTTAGTGCGCACCATTTTCAGTGCTGTCTCCCGAGGTGTGTGTATATATATATATATATATATATATATATATATATATATATATCTGCTGCGGCACCGCAGTAGGAGTGATGCTGCTGCTCGGGGAAGGAACCGAAAGGGCGTGTGTTAGATGATAAAATGTCCAAGACCTCAAAAAAAAAAAAAAAAAAAAGAAAAGGAACGTAGCGTGTGTGTCATTCAAGGGCGTATTGGCATCGAAAGAGACAGGAGTTTCTCTTGCCGGCACGTTTTGCACCGCTCTTCTCCTGTATAGTCTCACAAACGGGACAAGAATATCCGTAGGATGTCGTTAACATACGCGGTTCTAATGGCATACTTGTCATTTGTTTTGTTTCTTTTTCCTCTCTCATATCTAATTACATGACATGGTCTAAGCAGCAGTTCAGTACGCTCGCGCCCGTGTTCGACTTGATCACCGAGGTCACCAGTGTATAATATTCGTCCGGAGAAAATTCGTCGTTTTCTTGTGCGCTTTTTAAGTGAATGACAGATAGGTGATGTCGCTCTCGCAGTTATGTTCCCGTGGACACCCTGTAAATATTAGCGCTACAACAGGGCTTTTTTTCTTTGTTTCCTTTTATAGATTTTTCTAAATACTTCTGTTGCTTCTACATGCACGTATGCAGTGAGTGGTTCGTTGTGCGACTGCTGCAGGAAACGTCTTATGCATGTTGGTCGTTTTGCTACGTTCGTATTGCATAGAAAATCGAATATTTAATGCTATAGTGTGTCCATTTCGATTTCTTTTATATGTACGAGAACCCAAGTTTATGCTTTGCTCCGATGACTCGGTTCTTGTATCAGGCATATGTGTCGTTATTTTTCATACATCCTGTTATTCCGGCAGTGAACGAGGAGCTTGGTTTGCTTCTTTTTGCATCGTGGATGCATAGAAGGGCAAAGTAAATTCCTCTTCTATTTGCCCTCAGGTTTTTGCTCCCTCTGTGATTACCTACAGCATTTATTTTTAACATATCCCGCCAACGCTTCTCGCATTCTTGCATACCAACAAGTCTCGTCATCAGCTGTGCGGTAGTTTCCTCCCGAGGTGTTTATACCATCTGTTGACGGCTGATCTGCTGACGTTCTCTTTTGCACTCGACAAATGGGACACATGCGTCACGGCACGGTGAGCGTTTCCATCTGCGGAAGGTCTGCATCGGGTGCAGACCATTGTGCTACAACAAGCTTTTCACGCGGGTGTTCTTGCCGTGTATGCGAACGCACATGCACCTTGGCTGTTGGTTGCCGACCCGCAAACTGAGCATAAGCGACCTGTCATTGCAAACGTTCTGTTCAGAGCGACAGAGAGACTGTCTACAGACTTTTTTGGTGTCCCTTTTCTTAACACTATAGACTAAAAGCTTCCAGATCGTGCTATAGTTGCGCGAAATACGTCGTCACATATTTCGATTGATTGATTGAGTGATTGATTGACTTGTGGTGGTTTAACGTCCCAAAATCAGCTCTGATTATGAGAGACGCCGTAGTGGAAGGCTCCGGAAATTTCGACCACCTGGGGTTCTTTAACGTGCAGTGTCACATAATTTTATCTGCCTGCGGGAAACGGGATGTTTATGAAATCGTACGCTGGCAATCTGGCAAGAGTGACAGGCAGAAGCACCATAGGGGTGGAAGCAAACAGGCGCGGCCCTGGTTGTGTAACGTGTACTGAACGCTCCGGCCTCAGCGCTAAATTTCGCATGTCAAGCCGGATTGTTAAGCCCGAGAAACTCGCAGATTTCATATGCTTGTGCGCGCGTGTGTCTGTGTGAGCGTTAATTTCCTCCTAAATCTCACTGCGCGTGCGTTCAAGACAGGGCCCTTTAATCTCGGCACCCATAGGCACATTCCAAGCTTGAGGACGTGCCCGGAGCGTCGAATATTGCAGTTACCATGCCGAGCTGCGCGTGCTTTTCTCGCCGTCGAGTCGTGTTCTACAGAAGCGCTCGCGTATCGGAAGCCCCCGCCGTGTACGATCCAATTTCAGACTGGCATGCATTGTCTGGCTGCGAGAACAATGGCTGCCGCGCTCTGGTGGTGCCAGGGAAAACAGAAGCGCGCGCCTGTGCTCGCCGCTGTTCCCACCCGCTTTCGTGCGCTGCACGTTCCACCGACACTGCGCTGGCCGTGTTGCTGGGCGCGTTTGCCGAAAACAAACGCTCCTCAAAAGCTTCACCGGCTGCGGTGCCGTGCGCCTCCGGTGCGTGTGTATGGATGGCGTGTAATTACGCTCGACGACGGCGCCAAACTTTCACCCATCTCGCTCACCTTATACACATGGGCCGAGACCACGTCCACAATTATTCCCAACGTTCGCGCGGCCTTCGCGCTAACGAGTGTATACAATGAAAAAAAAAAAAAACACTCGCTGCGCGAACTTCGAAAATTTCCCAACAAGTGGACATGAATGGAGGAGCACGCACGTTTGCAATCGCGGCGCCCCTGAACTGTTGTGACGCGGCTCCATGCCACGGCATCGCGCTGCGTAACTATTTGAAACAACGTATCTTGCTTGGAAACAGCGCGAATTCAGTTTGTGGGTTCCAAGGCTTGTCTCCTCGTTTGTTTGGTTCCAGGTGTATCACACTCGACACGCCATGCATTGCTGCGTGTCCCTGAACTTTTGTATCAGCTAATATTAAACATATAGCCTATGGAACTACGAAATTAGTGGTCCGTAAGACAGTATTATGACATTGTAATATTCAGACAAGCTCGACATCAACAACACGACTCCGCACGCCTGCAAACGAGGGCAAATGTGGCGTTTCACTCTGCAGGTGCAGCGTCGGGTCTCGTGAATGCAGCGCACGTAATAACTTCTCCAGCGTTGCATCGCTCTTTCGTACACGCAATAGCGTACATTACTGTGGCCACAGCCCTTCGTAGAAAATTGCACGCGTAAGCCATTTTTCAGTACATCGTGCATTTTCTAATCGCCACGCTGTGCTTACCACGAACTCTGTCACGAGGCCTGGGGAGAAGGAACATGTGTGTGTCGTCTGTCGCGCGAGCGATGGCGCGTGATGCTCCTGTATTGTTCCACATTGCGCAGCCATTGTTCAATGCTTGCAGAGAGAATTCCCCGGCGATCACGTTGCCCGCCGGATGCAACCCAGCACCGCGCGCTTCAAGCGTCCCGGACCGATGGAACAGTACTCCCTTGCTTTTTTTTTTTTTTTTTCCTGAGCGGTGTCGCGTCGTGTGCACGTGCACGACGAAGCAGCACCGTTTTAACGAAAGAATATAGCTAATACATTGTCGCATGAAGCATGAAAACTATGTGGATCTAATGAGGCAGCTCGTGCAATCCATTTCCGCAGTATACTGTTTCTAAAGCGGTCGTTTGTGCTGACTGTTGTGTATAGCCAGAATTTTTTTTTTTTTTTTCCTGGGAGCAAGCGAGCGTTGTAGCACGTCGCCTTATGAAGTGTCCCGGTGCACAAATTTCGTGGCGTGCAGGCGGGGACGTGCGCCCAGCGTGCCCCAGCTGCTTGTGTGCGAGTCAAGTATACTCCAGAAGTCAAGTACTCCGTTGGCCTTTTCGCGGACGGTCAGAGCTGCTCGTGATACGTAATCGAAATCGACGACTCGACAGCGCAGCCTAATTCCGCAGCTGGCTTGCGCCTTGTGTTCATTCAGAAAAAAAAAAAAAAAAAAAAAGAGGCTTCCGTCGATGGCTGTTTCTCTTGCTCTAGTTGTGCGCGCGGAGCTCTTTGCCCTGCTTTACTTAGTCGTGCGCCAGCACCACGCTGCCGTACAGTCCTGCACGTGCGACGCTCTTTGCCGCAGGGCCGCCCTGACTGTGCTGGGTTCCATTGCAGACCGTTTCCAGCACGTACTGGTGTGATAGGGCCATGCAAATTCGGGACATCCCTGGCAGTCGCGTGCGCTGTGGTCACAGAAGCGGCTTCCGCTTCTCCGAGGAAACTGCAGCGTCGTCGGGCGTGCGTGCGCTCGCTGCTTCGTGACTTCTCTCCCTCTCTGCCGAGTCGAAAGACGGCAGCCGGAGCGACCCGCTTTGTTGCGGGGTAGCGATGGACTCCTCCCCCAGCCTCTTCGTGTTCGCTTCGCCTTCCGATCGTGCTGATGATGCCTGACCCCTCTATCGTGGTCCAAAAGCCACAAATCATGCCCCTATCCTCAGAGTGTTACTGTTCTCAGCTGTACCTTTCTCCTTCTTTCCCATTAAGCGGTGCCGAGAACAGACTCGGAAGTTGTCTGCATTCGTGCGTTATTCTGAGCGCTCGCCGGAAGCACTGGCACCCGACAGGGACATTCCTCTGTATCTGCTTCGTAATCTAAAGGAGACGAACCGCTGCGAAAGGTTTACGTTTTTTCGTATACGCAGGGAAAGTTAGGGCCGAGTAAAGTAGTCTTTCATGAAAGATCGGTAACTAATCACATTTAAAGACGATAGCATGGGAAATGCGAAGGCTACCCTATCGAAACGGTGGCAGAAAAATAGCGCACGAGAAATGAAACCTAGCGTACCAATAATGTCCTGAAACAGCACTGCCTCCACCAGAGCATATGGCTGAGAACACAAGGTAGTCAACCAGATGGCAGATCTGCATTCAAAACCGTGTGTCTCGTGCCCGCATTGTATATGCGCGTATGAACATGTGCTTGAACGTTAACCTTTATAGCCGATACAGAAGTACATTCCCGTTATCTTCGACTGTCAAATGTCCCGCGTTCAAACCACGTCTCGAGTTCGACTGCCAGAAGTCTTGGCTATCGCCTTTACTTCTCGCGATAGCTAATCACTCTTAGTCTCTTTCTCTCTCTCTTACTATTGTTTCGAATATTCCGTGCTTTCCAAGACCCTTATCGTAGAAGTCCTCGCACCTATTTTAGGCAAAGGTCCACCTCAACTGTTAGTTTTGTCATAGGCAGCGAAATGCTTCTGTCGTCTCTTCGCAGGCTGTAGTTATGAAAAGTAAATATTGTCCAACGAGACACGCTTGATGAGAACGCAGAGTAGCGAAACAAATGAGTTTTCCATTCATACAGTGGGCACATCTTATTACAGGTCTTTTCGCCTGCTGTAGCACATTGCAGGGCAAATATCTCTGATAAAAGCGGGGAATCCGGAAAACACACACGCTGACAGGCACAGTAAGGAACCATATCGTTGATGGGCGAGTTCGGTTTTCGAAGAAATGAACCTGGATGAAGCGGGCACGTTCTCTCCGCGAATTGCCGTTGTTGGCATGCGCGTAACCTGCGCGCACTTTTCTCAGCCGCGAGATGAGGCAGCGTCTGCCAGTTAGTTTAGAGGTGCCCCGGCGGCGCCCCGCGCGTTCCTGGAGCTGTGCCACGGGAGTTGGCAACGCAGTTCACTTCGTGTGCGCACACACTGCCCGCGGCTCTTTCCGGTTGCCGTCAGCGCGCGCTGACGAAAACTGCGCACGACGTATACGCATACGCACTGTGTTCCTCCGCACGCTGTATGTTGTATATCCGGCGAGCGGCTCCTGAATGTGCTGGTCTGTTTTATGTCGATCACCACGTTATGAGAGACGACGTTAGTACACACCGGCTCTGAGTAAACTTTGACCACCTCGGGGTTTTTTACGTTCACTGCAAGTCGTCGTCGTCGATAGAGCCTTTTCGTGTTTCTCCGGCTATCGCAACACTCAAGCTGTGAATCCAACCCCCGACATCCTATTCATTGTCAGATTATCTCCGTTGCGTGTCCATCTCTGGTAGCTGAACAATCACTTCGCATAAATGAACTAACATTGAAGCAGCGACATTCGTTGTGTAAGTTCTCGTAGTAAAGACGTTTTCATGTTGTGGCAGCCTCGTATATTAGCGTAACTGCACTACACACCCGTGCGTCGTGCCACGTGATCACAGGCTTTGTATACGCCTCGACAAAGTCCAGACTTTCTTATTCGTGTAATCGTACGATACAGGTAAGACGACTGAGACGGGCCGCTAAACCGATTACAGGCCGGGTTAGCCACGCAAATTTATAATCCTTCCGCTGAAAGTAGCGCTATGATGGGATGGCACCTCCAGGCGAACGCACTTCAACACTGTCCTCTCGAAAGGCTCATTTTTTTCCGAGTATTAGGTTCGATTTTTCTATCGCGCATAATCCCAGCGCTGGCGGGCGCCATCTTTGGCGCCGTTGGGAGGTCCCTGGCCTCCGGCAGCAAGCAGCCAGGCGGCCTTCGCCGTCTTTGTGTGTGCACTGCGTGTCCTGATGGCCTTTGAATTGCCCAGTGACGCCGCCGTCAACCGGTTTGGCCGCCGGGCCTGACCCACTTCGGCGCCGCCGCCAGTCGGGCCTCTCTCTTCCAGAGCGCCGTCAAAGCCCGTCACTTTGTTTTGGGGGCCGTCGCACCTGCATACACTGTGCGCCGTGACTCACTGGCGTGTCATCGGCCTTGCTGTCATTGTGTCATCTGCTTAAAGCGAGCTAAGCCAGCGTCTCCTCTGCTATACAACTCGATTCTTTGCCAGAAGGGAGAGGAAAGAAATGATTGCGTAATCTCGACTGTGTAGTGCCCGTCATGAGGAACTGTTTGTAAGCGAAACCGTGCGCTGTTCTGTTGAACCTTGGCGTCACCACTTGAGGAGCGTGGCTCGTATACGTGGTGGATATGTGCCGTGACGATTCGTTTCACTACTCGAGCGCTTCGTGGTGCGTGTTGACTGCTTCACTATGGCGCCCCCGTAGGCGACAGGCATGTTCTTTTTCTAGAATGATCCAACTACTGTCCGCTAGTGCGTGAATAATCCGGAGCGCTCGTTACAATGCCCGTCAGTCCACCCTGCTTCAGGACGTTGAAATCAATCGGTGGAAATAGTCAACCACCGATACATAGTACGGTCCCTTCATCACGCTAAAAGGGACAGACAGATCAACGCTTGTTAGTTGCGCTATGCTGTCCAGCCGAACAGCAAGTGAATACTCGCTATTCCAGTCGCTTCCTGCATCCATCATGCGTCCTGCATTTCAGGTAGATCATCCGTCATGTTCGATCTACCTAAGAGGCTCGTAGGATATATGAACGGAAACCGGTGAAGTTCGTCAAATCTGGGCTGGTGTTTTTCCGAAGCATCGAACCAAAATTGTCCATCCTGTCTTGATTTGGCTTGCATCGCCCTCCAGCACTTGATTTTTTTTTTTTTTTCTTAGAAAGCTTATCCGCTCCTGTGTTCGTACTCAATAAAAGCAACGCCTGGTCATCCAGCCTGGATTGTGAGGCGCACTCTGATGTTGAGACTGGTGAGGCGCACTGAGCAATTTTTACATCTTAATAATAATATACGTGCCAAAACTCACGATATGATCATGAGGCACGCCGTAATGGAGGATTCCAGATCAATTATGGGGTTCTTTCTTTAACGTGCACCTAAGTACAAGGGTGTTTTCTTGCATTTCGGCCTCATCGAAATGAGGTCGCCGTAGCCGGGAGTCGAAACCTCGACTTCGAGAGCTTAGGAGGCAAGCTAGCACGCCATGTGGTTCACTTGGCGCCTTCGTGGGCCCTGTCGCAGAGGGATACGGAGTGCACCGGGACAATCTGAGCACCTGTTCGCAGCCGCGGCGCTGCCTTGATGGCGCTTTCATGACACGTTCGAGAAGCCAGGTGCGAGCAATGCCGCGACGCTCGCTGCGCGGCACAGGATGCACGCTCCGCGAGGCATGTCTCCATATAAAGCGTCGCTCCTGCTGGCCAAGCACAAAGGGCGCCATCCCTGGCGCAAAATGATTCGGCCTCCTCGCATGCACGGCCGCACGCTCGGTCGCTTTTCAAGTATCCTGCGTCGCCCTCCTGGCAAGGACCTCACCGGGGAAGTGTTCAGAGGGCGGCTGGACCGATTCGCCCAAAAGAGCGCGCCCGCCCCGTTGCGTGACGCAAAGATTGACGTTCAGAATGGTTGTGCGGTCTGTCGTGATGGGCGCCGTGATTAATCGGTCTCGACCGTTCCTCTGACCCCCGCTTGGTTTCAGTGCAATGCTTCGTCTCTGGAAGGTGGACGTTTGCTTTCACCGCTGAGCTTTCCGCCGCAAATGTCTCCTACTAGTACACGCGCGGCCTTGCAGCGGAAGTGTACTCGGCGGTGACGGTGAATTCATAGCCAGCTCTATGTTGTGCATTCCTCCTTTTGTGCCGGCCTCTTTGCACCGCTACACAGGTCACGAGTAATTTAGGACAACTCGCCTATGGATATCGACGCGCGCGCGCACACACACACACACACACACACACACACACACACACACACACACACACACACACACACACACACACACACCCGCGCGCGCGGAGAGGGAGAGAGACAAAAGGACATCTCCTTTCATGTCAGTTTTTTTTAAGGCAATGCGTTCGAAACTAAGAATAAATCGCTTATTCGGTAGAGTAGCGCCCTCAAAACATTTTTTCGCCGAAGCACACGCGCATATCTTGCCGCATATGAGCGAGAAGTTGTGGAATGACTTCGGCGTATACTGACACGCTTCCACGCGCGGGAGCAATTTCCTGCGTCAAGCTGTCGTCTACGCACTTAGCGCTTGTCGCCTTCTTTTTCACAACCGCTAGGAAACGACCTAGAGACGTTACCCCGTGCGGCCTCGCTTTACCGCCATTCTGTGTAGCCACTGTAACCTTGAGCCACAGCGGGAATGGCTGTTGGTAGCAAGACGGTGGGCCCGGGTTACGTTGGCCACTCTTTGTTGCACTCAGCAGCATACATCATATAGTCGCATGGTTACGGACAAAACGCAGCTTTTTCGCTCCCTGCAGGTGCAGTTGGAGATCTCGGTTCTAGGTCACTCAGCCGATCCGAGTTCTCGGCTGCGTGTTGACCAAGATATCTCCCGTAGTAGTGGTTCCCCTTTCGACATACGCTCGCTTTCCTGACTCCTGGTTGCGCATATAAACCGAGGACGCCCTTGTAGGTGACCTTCGGGTGTTTCGAGTGACGTCTCCGCTGATCTGAATCGGTAGTTCTGGCAGGCTTGTGTGTGTGTGTGTGTGTGTGTGTGTGTGTGTGTGTGTGTGTGTGTGTGTGTGTGTGTGTGTGTGTGTGTGTGTGTGTGTGACAGGGCGCGCGGTCATACACCGCCACGTCTATTTCTGAAGCTTTGTTGTACCAACACATCTCCATTGTTACACCCCTTCCCCCGCTCCCCCCCCCCCCCCCCTTTTTTTTTTTCGACGTATTTCTACAGCAACTTTCACGCCGAGTTTGACTAAAGGACTCTCTCATCCCTTGTTCGTGGTTCCATTCTGCGGGCCATTCAATAACGAATGATTCACGCAATTTAGTTTCGGAAAGAGGCCGCCTCGTTCGCCATGTCACCCTGTGGTCGCTGCTGAAGCTGTGGCAAGCTTGTCATAACGCCGAAGTGAGTGACTATTTCAGTGCTGATTGTCTGCGAAGGCGAACAAGAGAAAGCAAGGTGTTTTGACGAGGGCATCGCACGTGCCACAATGGTTTGCATTTTTTCGAAAACAAATGGCGAACTGGGAGCACGTGTTCATTTTGAAGTATGCGGAGTGTTTGCGCAGTGTCGTGTTTTTGTAGCGTTCCTCTGCTGTTCACGAAAGGTGTACGCGAGAGAAACGCAGAATGTGACATGTTTTGCGAACGTCTTCGTAATTTCCGGTGCGCCAAGGCCGAAGCGCAGTAGCAGTGGAACTCAATAACAAAAGGTACTGCCCATTGTGAAACCTTTCATTGGACGAGGAATGTTTCGAGATGTATCGCGAAACATATCTCGTGCCTGCAGACTGCGGCACTTGTATGAACTGCGACTGGCGGAACAATGAGAGGCCGTAAAGACTCGCAGAAAGAACTCTTCGTCTTTCTTTCCTTCTTTCTTTCTTTCTTTCTGTAATCCCTGCTTCGAGGCAAGTGCTCTTCAATACGGAAATGGGCTTCGAGGGCTCTTTCACTTCCGTCGTCGAGTTCCGCCAGTGGTGAGCCCGAAGGAAAAGCGGTTTGCTTGCATCTGGCGTCGCGGCGCGTCATGCGGAATTAATCTGGCTCTCTCTCGGGAGCAGTTTCTCAAGGTCACTGCGTGCTGCCATGGCAACGTGTTCCTGCCTCCCTAGAGCCGCCGAGAGTATCGACCGGCACCGCCGTCCATTGATCAGCCTCGTGGGTGCCGCTGTTGCTGCAGTTCTGTTGTATACGGTGGAGGAGGAGGGGCTGTGCTTCTCGGGACGGGCCCATGTTCTAATAATACGCGGCCAAAAACACCACGAAGGACTGAAGCGCGCGGTTTAACCGTCTCCCATGTCGTTTCGTGCGTCTCAAGTTCTTGCTCTATTCGTTGCGTTTTTCTCCCCTTCGCTTGTATATCAGATCGTGCGACATGCGGCACTGAGAAAGTGCTTTGACGGCGGGAACAGTTTCGCGCTTCACTCAGACCCGTTGATATATATATATATATATATATATATATATATATATATATATATATATATATATATAATAGTGGGATATTTGCTAGGTGCCGTGGATTCGCTTAGGGCTCCTGGTGACAGAGGTATCATCGCTAACGAGATCTATATAATACATGCAATTTCTTTGAGCTCGCTCTCTCGGGCGTTCCTCTGTCTGCAGAATACCATCCAGACATTCGCGGAAAATGACGGAAAACGAGCCTTGCGACGCTACAGCGTGGTATGATGCGGCGTTCTGCCTGGGCCAATATGGGCCGTATAAGCAGTATCACGCAGCAGTAGCTGCTGCTGCTGCTGCTCCTTTCTCGGCTCGCCGCAACCATAACGAGTGAGGCACGAAGGGCCGGCCTCCACAGAAATCGTTTTGCCCTCTTCGTTTCGTCGTTTAAATACCTGAGTAAAAAAAATAAACCACGTTAGAGCACGCGTAGCCGCGAGCGCAATACTTCGGCGGCTACGCGTGCTTTACGTGGTGATCCCCAGCCACGGTGGTCTAGTGGCTATGGTACTCGCGGCTGCTGACCCGAGGGTCGCGGGATCGAATCCAGGCTGCGGCGGCTGCATTTCGATGGAGGCGAAATGTTGAGGCCCGTGTGCTGTGCGATGTCAGTATAATCAGAGCTGGTTTTGGGACGTTAAACCCCACAAAAACAACAAAACGTAGAGTTCTTCGTCTAACACTACGTTTCACCGTACTTCTCGTGCCTTTGATGTCTGGGTTGAAGGCATTTAAATAAGCACGTACGTCTCTGCTTCTGAACAACATTGAGGACGCTGAAGGAGCAGACATATGTCATCGCTATGAACGACCGCATTCTGTCACACACTCGCGAGGTCTTGTCCTGCACAATATTACGTGAATGATTTCTGTTACTCATGCACTGCATAGCGTTGACACGTAATCTTCTTGAAAATCTTCATGTGTGCTGACTATGGTTCTACATTTTTTTCTTTGCAGAATTTCGTCAGCTTCATTGACCGAGTTGGAGTGTGGGATCAAGTGCTGAAGCCCGTTGAGTACCTGACCGATCGCTTCTTGAGATTCGTGGACTACTCAGAGCTGCGATTTTACCAGGTGGGTGTTCGCTTCGACGTTGGCTTTTAGGGCATGCTGCATAATATAGCTTCCCCGCGTTGTTCCAGACAAACGCCTAGTTTGAATGCTCTCAGGTACTTGTAATCGTTCTCAGGACGAAGTGTTGCTTATTCGCGAGCCAATCGCGGCCATCTCAAGTGGCACCGAACATCAGCCATACGATTCACGCGACTTGACCGCACTTTGTTTCCGCGTCCGCACTGCGGCGAAAAGCTTCGCGAGTAACTGAAGCTCGGCTTGTGTATGCTTCCTCGAACATTCGGACACGAGCAAACGACGTCTCGCGGCCGCGATTGTTCCGCACGGGATGTGCGCAACCTTGTTCTGGCAATGCCCATTGCCTCTCGGTGACGGCACTCCGCGCACGCAATGTGGACCAGCGAGTTAGCGAACAGTGCGGCAACGCTAACGTCAATTTGAGCGCCTTGCAGCGACCGCTGGCCGCAATGCCGCTCAGATGCGACGGCCGAAACGGGTCACCTTGAAGGCCCGGCGCAGTTCCGAGAAGGAGCGGTACTTTCGAAGCTTTCTTTTCCGCGGTAATGCGGACCAAGGAGTGTGGTGGCGCAATATGTCGCAAGCCCCGCAGTGCCGCTGCTCTGGAAAAAAAAAAGAATGCAGCGAGGTCCCCCCCCACTTTTTTTTTTTTTTTGCCTTCTCCTGCTGAACTAAATAGCGGGACGCCCGTCGTGTATGGAATAAAGGCTGTCCTCGTACAAAACGTCGAGGGTTCTTGTCGTAAAAACACGACGCTTGCGCTGCCATGCACCGCGCTGACTTTATCTAGCGTGTACGTTTCACCTGGCCGTCCAAAATTATATAGCAGCAACGGCTCTCTGCAGCCCAGTGCGTGGGGATATACGTCCAGCGTTGCGTCGCAGAGACCGAAAGCGAGTGGCATGCGCGCTCCGTTCCCCCTGCTGCCCGAATGAACTGTCGCCTCTTGCTGCGCTTGTCACAACGCAGCAGCCAGAAATAGCTGTCGGGGACACGGCAGTTCTCCGTAGGTACGAGAAGGCACGCCTGCAGTCTCCATCGTCGCGTTTGCGCCAACGGTATGCGTCGTGCTCTGTTGCAGAGGGGGGTTCTTTTTCCTTCAACGAGCGCGCGAGGGAACACGAACTTCCAGACTGCCTGGCTGACATCGCGCCCCCATGATTCATCAGATGTTGAAGCGTCACAGATCGGCCGATTCACACGGCTATCGGCCTCCGCAGCATAGTGGAGACAAGATAACAAACATGAGGGGCTTTTTATGGATACGTTTCCACTCTGGCAAGTGTTTGCAATGGCCGATAAATTTAACAATCTATAATGTCGGGAAAGAAACTGTACATTTAATTTGCAATAAGTGTATTACAATATAATAGAAAATAAGCCTCTTCGCATCGCACTTCTCTCGCACACTTCCGCTCAGTTCGCTCTTCTCTCGCACACTCGACTTCTCTCCGTCCATTGTCGCTGTCTTACGGCCACTCGGGTGGGTCACGCACACGCACACTCCGCACGTGGATGTGTTCAACTCGCAGCACAGTTGTTCTTGGAAGTAATCTTCGAGACGGTCCCTTTGTCGCGGGGCATCACCGGGAGCCACTCGGATCTCCCGCTGAGCGCCCCGCCGAGGGCACCCGTTCGAAGCAGTCAAGAGAAAATAGAGAAAAGAAAAAAAAAAACACAAAAAACGGAAGGTATACACGCGTTTACACGGAATACGCAGTCTTGCTTCGCTTTCCCAGCTGATGGCTTGCATGCGCGCATACACACATTCAGTGCTATCGGTTCAACGAGCGTCTCTTGCTGCGTGCAATTGAGAGCTAGCGTCGACTTGTGTCCGTCGCGTGGGGACATGCGCGATCTCATTCAGTAGTTTGTGGAAGTGCTCGTGGCGTTGTCTGTCATGGAGCCAAGTTTAACTTTGCACCGCTCGCCTGCTTCATTTGCATCAGATGGCCATGAACGACACTGCAGTGCGCGCCATCGACGAGCACAATTTTCTTCCTCGCATCTCCCTGTGGCTGCTCTTGGTCAGGAACACTGCGAGCTCCGGTTTCGGTCGTGCCCGCACGATCAACGATCGCGGCCTAACTTTCGACCGGCGCGACAGTCGCACGTTCACGCGTTAAGGATACTGCCGGTCGTGTTGACTTCAAACTGTAGTCTAGAAAGCCGGCTCTGAGCTCGTGGTGCAATTTCGGGCATTTCCGAATTCCGCGATGCCGTTTTGCATTCGCTGTCAGCTCTGAATGGTCCGCTGCGTCCTCTCTGCTTCGAAATGCCGTCATTGGGTAATCGGACAATACGACGGATTTCGACGGTGTCCAGAATAGCACGATCTGGTGGCACCCAGGAGGCGTCCGACTGATAGCGCAGTGTAAAGCAATCTCGTCGCCGCCGCGATGTGGCTCATCATTGCAGCCTCATGGATTCGGCCGTTCTCACTGGCGATGCGGCGAGCGCTTCTTTTATGTATGCAGACTCGGGTAAGCGCCGCACCTGGTTGGCGCAAAGGCGCGGCCCGCGCGGGCGGTTCTGCGGGCGGCGTTGTCTTTGATGTCGCTGGGGGAGAGTGCAGCGGGCGATCGATCAGTGTCAAGGCAGAAGATACCCCCACGTCTGCTGGGTCCAGTGGCCGGCGCTATTGCCCTTTTGTCTGTCATCTCCGGCTTTCATGTTTTGTTGGGGAGAAACAAACGCGGGAAGAAAATGCGAGCGTGGTCCTTCTCACTATCACAAGTCGTTCGGAAGAAACCACCGCTGCCGGCGAATGCAGTTTGCCGGCCGCTCTTTGGTGTCTAATAAAATGCCTCGGTTTCGTAACGCTGCCCTGTCTACTCACACTCTCGAGCGCGCATCGCGTTCGCGATGAAGCAACGGGGACTTGCATCCAGGTCGGCGAAGCGCGCAAACTCCCAAGTAAATATAGCGAGGTCACGTAGAAAGGTCAGAGAGGCGCCTTATCGCGAAATCTGGAGGGCGCTGCGGCGGTTTTGCGGATCTCTTGTCGGCCCACTGGGCGGCGGAGTTTGTAACGGTGGTCCATTTGTCATGTAATCATAACTCGCCCCTATACCGCATTCGCTGTCTCAAAGGTTGCTTATACTCTTTTTTTTTTTTTTTGCTCGCATATGCTGCGGGTATTCGCGCCTTCTTGTTGAGTAGCGCTGAAGAACTGGCACCCCAGTGTATTTGTTGCAGAATGTTCTCTCGAAAGTAAAGGTGAACAGTGACACCCGTGGATGCTCAGTGCTGAACATCGCGCTGTCGATGAGCGTATCTCGTGGCTTCGCCTTAAAAGGACTGTCTACATTCCTCCATAGATTTCCTCTTTTTCTTTTATCCCCGTACTTGTTTTTATTCACAGCGGCTGACTAAATTATATTTTCATTGGAGTATGAGAGAAAGAGAGAGCAGTATAAGTGGATAATTTCGCGTACAACTTCTTCACTTCGGACCATGGAAAAAACAGCGCGAACACAAGGACGATGAAAAAAGGAACATAAACCACACCACGAAGCCAGCTGCTCCGTGGTGTGGTTTGTGTTCCTTTTTTTATGTTCCTCCGTGGTGTGGTTTATGTCAGCGCTCCGCGTGGTGTGGTTTATGTTCCTTTTTTCATCGTCCTTGTGTTCGCGCTGTTTTTCCATGATGCTTGACCAACTAGCCTGCAAATCCGTCCTATTATTCTTCACTTGACCACTGTATGTGGCAGAATGCCAACTTCTCGTGTAGTCCAGTGTTGCAAATGGGACTAAAGTCTATACTGCCTCTGCCACAACTTTCCGACATCGCTGTGTGCGCTTAGTGGTGCGTGGTAAAACAGAACCCTGCTACATAGGAATGCACTGCGCTTTGAACGACAGAGAGCTGAGCTATGGTTGGTAGGGATTCATCATCAAGTGAGCTTTGTTTGGCTGCCTGGCTGCATCCAGGGTTATTCAGTCAGAAAGGTTTCAAAACATCAGCGTGTGCCCACAGGTAAAAATTTACGGAGGCGAGTTAACCGGCACGCTACCGGTGTTGTCGCCGCTGTTAAAGGGGTCGTGAAAAGAATATGAAGCAGCCCGGTTGTAATTTTCATTGCTTCAATATGCATTCGACATACTTTTTCCGAAATATTTCGGCGCAATATTGAGTGTGCGTTTAATACCGCCCGTTTGAAATCCTGGTCCTCTCGCGCTCCCGAATCGACCACACGACGCCACAGGCTGGCACAGGTACAATCCAGTGACGTTTCAGTGACGTCAGCTCAATATGTTTCGTTTGCTTTCGTTTGCTCTAAAATAACAATTTATATGGAAGCTAGAAAGCAAGAAAATGGACCCCGTGAGGTGCCGCCGTATGGAAGCAAGGCCGGAACACGGTTTGTTTTCCCATAGCCTCCGAGGGTGCGCCAAGTCACGGTGGCGACTACAATGACGTCAACTGCAGAGTTGAGGGGAACGAGCGCTGGGGGAAAATCTACACCATGTTTGTTATCGCTCTAAATCAACCCACACGATGAAACAAAACAATGCATATTATAGATTGGAGGGCCAGCTTTCCGACTACAAACAACGTACAAAATTTTCAGAAAACGTTTCACGGCCCCTTTGACCTCCATTTTGTGAACAACTTAAGATTGAATTGCATCGCAGCCTCACAGGCACAATATGTGACCCATAGATGCCTATGGCAATGAGCTGCAGGTTACTGCGCCAGCGTTTTCGGCTTTCGTGCTAGCGTGCTTGCAAACGACACACTCGCTGCACGTGTTCCAGGTTCTGCTTTGAATACTCGACTGATACATAGCTTTTATGTGTGAAATGCATTTGGTGTGCACCACTTGCGCAGAATTACATAACATTTAAAGAGCGAATACCAATAGAGCAGTTAATATTCACCGCACATATTTTATGAGTACACGTTAATTCATTCTCTAGCCGTGCAGGGTCTGCGTTGTTTTTCTTTTCTTCTTTTTTTTTTTACCGGGCCTCGTAGTTTCATCACTTTAACGCAGGTGTTAAGCATGAAGAGATATTGTTAAGAAAACCATTTGTGCTTCGTTTCTCGTCTATAAGCGAGCAATAATAGGAAGTAACCGCTCAAGGCCAGTGCCCATTACGCAATACGTTAAGCCCAAATGCAAACATATATTGCACGCTACGCGAGTTCCGCAACCACCGGACTACAGGCACCAAACATTACCCCCCGCAAAGATCAGCAGATGACGCCACGAAAAGTATTTGCGTCGCTGCACGTCTTCTTTGCGCAGTGCGGCCTTACGAAACTCAACACAAAAGAATAGCAACTCTTCTCCAAGAAGCAGTCGACAAAGCCCGGCAACTTAATCCCAATTAAGTCACTTTTCTCCGAACTACAGGCACCAATTTCAGTCGTTTGTTAATCGTGCCTGCCCTCAACGTAGACGGCAGAGCTGACAGAACTGACTGTGTAGTACATCGTTTTAGACGGCGCTGACATTTGAACAAAGCACTCTGGCACTGTTAACAGCTGTGCGTGACACGCTCGCGGGGCTGGCGTGCGGTCAATACAATAGTTTCTTACTGCCACGCGCGTGCAGGATTGGCCGTAATTGTGAGCGCACACGAAGCGTTAGCAAGGCGGCAGCGCGACCAAGGTTCCCTTGTGGATATTGCTTTTGGGCCCTAATCCTCGCTGTATGTATCCGCCGCGCAATAAGGCGACGGTGTGCGCCGGTTGACGGTGGCCGGTCTCCTTAATGGGGTCCTGCTCACGTCTGCCGAACCGGGCAGCTCAAGGGGGGCTTTGAGCCGGATTATCGCCGGCCCCGCTATCTGGATTGCCCTCCGGTGCAGGACCGCAATAAGTTGGCGCTTTCGTAAACACTCCGAGGTCGTTTCAAGGGCAAGTCGCACGTACCGCTTCACCGCTGCTCTCATCCCCGAACGATTCGCTTTTTCTTCTCTCTTTCTCTCTGTTGAGAAGCCAGGCGTTGAGCTGAAACGGCGAAGGGCCTCCAGAGAAAGTCCACTTTCCTGCGCTTCCTTGCGGACGCACTTGCTTTTCTCTCACCGAGTAACGTTAGTATCTTCGAAAAGTGCGAGACGTTTCTGGTCCCTCGGTTCGCCTGTCAACCAAAACACCGCCGGGCAGAAATGGGGAGGTTGCAACGCAACCGCCCATTCATATCAGTTCCCTGCATAACTTCCGAGCGCCTTCTGTCTCCGGAGGGAGCCTTGAAGGCACTCTCGCTCGGGCCAACCGAGTATGTCGCCGTCTGTGCGGTGTCTTGCAAGGGCGCACCGTGTGTCGCAATCCCGTTCACTGCACCTGCGGCGCGAGTTGTTTTTCTTGGCTCTTGGTTGTTGTGGCCCCCCCTCTCCCACTTATAGTTCGCCGCGCTGTACGCGCCCGTAATTGCGCCGTGCGAGGGAGGACCGCGCCCGTTCCTCGCCCTCCGCTTATCGTGGCGCGTTTCTGTTTGCATCCTTCCAAGAAGAAAAGGGCGCGCTTCGTTCGCGGAAGAACGCGCCGCGCTGGCGGCGAGTCAGCTAATCGCTTATAGATGGCGGCCGCCTGCGGAAAGCCATTACACGCGGGAGAAGCCGCAACAGTTCCATTCAGCGCGTCCTCCCCGCGGAGACCGCAGACCGGAAAGCACGCGCGTTTCGGTGCCGCTCTGACCTCTGCGCTCTCTCCCCGCTAGGCGACTCTGAAACTGTGCAAACACTGAATTTCGCTCCGTATGTGCGATGTCCGTTGGAATAAAGTGTTCCTGACCGCGCGGTCGCCGAGCCGTTCCTGTATTTCACTCCAGAAAAAACGTCGAATATGAACTCGTCGCTGTCGGGGACGAAGATAATAACAAGAATAAGCGTGATATTTCATTCGCGAGGCAAGCACAAAGCGATCGCAAGAGAACCAAAAAAAAAAAAAATACAGCATACAGTAATTCGGCCTTGTGTTGCCGTAGCCATTGGGGAAAGATAGAGGGGGTGGTACGAAAAATTTACTACGCGGCCCGGCATTTTTTTTCGTACAATTGTACGCCACGACCAAAGCCCTGACACCAAACGCTTGGCTGGCGAGCTGTCAGCATGGCGAGCTCTTTCGTGGCATTCAGAGTTGAGTCAGCACGCTTCTGCAAGGCGCGCATTGTATTATCGGGCGATGGTGCCTCTACGCTGTCGACATTACGAAAGTGTGTTCGTTCTTGTGAAACCGTTGGCGAGAGCTCGTCGCGTTGGCGGCTGCCCGTGCAGGGGAAAGAAGGGCGGCGCTCTTGGCAGCTGTGAAGGGCTTTTCCGAGTAGCGGACAGAACTCAGCGGTCGCTTTCGCAGGCGCTGAGAGGTTGTCGCGAATACTGACCGATCATTTCTTTCCCTCGCTGTGGCGGATACTGCGTGTGACGCTCCGAATCGCAGTAGCGAAATACTCCTGTATACCGAATGTAGTAACCAAACGTTTGGGAAGCGTAGCAGCAATAAAAGAACTTCTTGTAGCACAGCGCCACTGCGTAGGACTGCTTGAATACATTTCATTGGTGGAACACGCGTACTCGTCGGGCTGGGCCATTCATTTTAACGAACATAACTCGGATTTCTCTGTGGCTGTCCGGATCCGCTTTGCACTGATTACTTTGCAAGGTCACACATTCAGCGATATCCGTGTCTAACGGCACTGACTTCTCACAGCAGAGGATGGCAATAAAGGCGGACATTGTCAACCGAGCCATCACCTCAAAACCGCCATATCAGTGCTAGAATGTGCAGTGACCTTGAGCCACAACTGAACACAAATGATTTGATCAGTGTCCTTCTAGCATTAGTCAGTATATTTCCTTTCTGTGAATGAGACAGCGTAGTGTGATTTTGCCCAAGTCTATCGCGAGAAAGGAAAGATGGTTTAAACTGATAAATGTCGCGGACCAGCATATAGACGACACAGGAAGGTGCTCCGGGTGCTTCCATTTGCGTCGGGCGCTGCATGCTGTCGCCGCACGAGTGCCGTCGTCTCGTATTTGGTTCTCGGCTTCCCCCGCCGTATATTCCCACCCGTGGCCTAGCTTGCGTGTTGTGCTGTGTTGTCTACCGCGCATCTGCCCCCTCCCCCTTCGGCGATTGCAGTCGTGAATTATCACATCTTTACCGCTCTCAATAGTACTACTACTAATAATAATGCTGGAGTTTTACGTGCCAAAACCCGGATATAATTATGAGGCACGTCGTAGTCGAGGGCTCCGCAAATTTCAACAACGCTACATGGGCTTCTGTCATTTCCGCTTCAATCGAAAAAGCGACCGCCGCGGCCGGGATCGAAAACTGCTGTTCATAATATAGCTCCGCTTCTCTCGTATATTCTTTTTTTATACCGCTGCGTGGTATGAGAACATATCGTTTTGATGTGTGACAAATCAATTATTGTGAAATGACACTTGGTTACCCTGGTAAGGGAGCTTCCGGTGAATGTGATATACAGCTAGAGCCGTAGCTTGCGCAGTCCCTTCCTGCCATACTAACCTCTTATCCGTGCTGCCACGCGGTTTGCTATCTTTAAGGCTATCGCGACCCCAAGCCTTCGTTGAAGGGCAAAATAAATTATTGGACAAATGCTTCAAGATTAAGGCCACTGAAGAAGCTAATTCGTTGGCCGACACACGGTGCTGACGAAACCACGATGGAACAAAAAAAAAAAAAAATGCGCCAGTGGCCACTTCTTGCGAAACAGCCTATATCTCGCGCCTTATCGTGCCTGGCCGTCGCTTGGCCTTTGGCTACGGAATTCATCGGCCGGTGTGGATAATTTAGATATAGAACTGCGCGCTTTCTTCGGTTTTGTAAGGCACTGGCAGTTTCGATCGGGCTTTCACTTGGACAGTGTGATAAGACTGTGCCAGTCCCGACACGCTATCATCGCTTACGATTGCGACGTATATGTGACTGTAAGTACTTTGCTGCGTGCTCTCGCTGCACACTCGTAATAAGACCTTATGCGCGCACCACGTTTTGATCGTTCCAGTAATGAGCCCAATCTTTCTTTGCTGCAGGAGCGCGACGTGGACGTCGAGAAGTGCTGCGTAGAACAGTTGGAAATTCGCCGGCTGGTCAAACACTGGGTGGAGTTTCAGGACAGCCAGCGCATCCTCGTCACCACTCCCTCGGTGCTGGTCGGCTACCGTGTCAAGGTCTACCGCGCCGAGGGCACCACTCAGTGGTACACAGCCGTCATCGTCTCCTACAACGACAGCACACGGGTGAGCACGACTTTTCTGCCCCCTTCTCGACCGGGCGACCCCGGAATCGTAATTTTTTGGGGCCCGTGTTTTAAGAAATCCACACGCGTGTTAGTTCATTCGCTCCGGCGGTCCCGAACGTCGACCACGTGGTTTCGCCCTGTGGAGTGCATTGCCGCATTTCGTCAGCCATGGTGAGGCGATATTAAAAACGCTGCCACCTTCAGCAAGAAGTTTGGAAGGCCTTAAGCTCATTTTGCTTTTTTTCTAGGCAATGTGCATTTGTGCACGCAGAATATTATGTAGCGATAATCGGGGCTGGTTGTTCCTCGTCTTTCTTGTCCCGTTTTATGTCGAAATTTGCGAAGTGCGCAATTGAAATACATGTAGAAAGAAGAGACGTAATTTTTCAAAAGATACATTTGTCGCGGTTCTGAAATAAGAGGCAGATACGAGCGCCCCTGTACTCTGCGTATTTCACATAAATCAGTTACGCGACAACAAATTCTTTCGAAGCATGTCTCACAGAAAAGTTGGGTCTCTTTCTCTTACACTCGTTTAGTGAGTTACCTAGCTTGAAAATTCTTGGCGGACGTGCTTTAAGTGAAACGAAAGTAGTGTGTCAACGACGGCGTCTTCGCAAGGTCCGTAAGTGAGCAGTCGATCGCGGCGCGACGAAATCTCGCGGTCCCTTCCGGCGGAAAGGCTGCCCTAGCGAGTTCTTTCCACCTCCAATCTGCTGTGTACCGCTCGTCACAAGCGAGTGCGCCGATTGTGTCGCGTATACTTGCGGGCGATAACGCGCCCGCGGCATGCACACGCCTGGCAGCACTCCAAGGCGGCCGACATCTGGGGCCGCGCCGTTCGCGCTGGGGCCCCTCGGGGGAAGGCGGCCGTCGAGAGAAGTCCCCGTGGCGACGACGACTCGCGCCCTTCACCATGTCGCTCGGTTAAATTTTTTTTTTATTTGTAACGACTCTCGCTGATCGGCTTTTTTTTTTTTTTTTCTTGCACAGCGCGTAGACGATGCCCGATAGCCGCAGCATTGTGGCTGGTTTGGGTGTGGTGTCCGCGCTGGACGGAGGCACATGCGTAACTCTGTTCAACTGCGAGTACACACGCAAGTGTATGCGTTGGTCGAGCTCACCTTCGATAGTTTTGTCTTGTAGTGCGAAAGAGTACGAGAAAGGAGGGCACGCAACGCGGCGCTTTTTTTTTTTTTTTTTTCGTGCGTCAGACCTCGGTGTCTAGCGCCGTTTCTACTACATGTAATACCAGCTATATAGCGTTCTAGCCTGTCTTTACATATTGGAAGCGGAATGCGATAAAACCCGTGCGGGTGGCCAAAATTTTTATCCGGAGTGCCCCCACCACTGCGTGCCTCAGCCAGTATCGTGGTTTTGGCACGTAAAACTGCCGAATGCTTTCTCGGCGTACATTTTGGCAAGTGTGTGTGTGTCCTCGCCGAGACGGCGTTCGCAGGGCGCGGCTGTTTTAAAACGGAAGTAGTGTGCCCCTGTCGAGAAGGAAGATATGCTACAGGTCTTGCGCAAGGGCACCGAGCCCGTTCTCGGTGAGTTCGGCGACCTGCGCGCGCGCTGAGAGGGGAGCGTTGCGTTCACTGCGAGAACAGCTGCTCCTTTCCCGCGGCAGATGTTATAGGCCACAATGGAACGCCGAGGTGCTCTGTTGCCAGGTGGACAGCACTGCAAAGCGTGCCGCGGAGATCCTTCGCTGCCGGCGCCGTGGCGGCTGGTTGTTTGCGATGCAACGAGAATCGATGTTTGCGTAATGTGACGCAGCATTGCACAAATGTAGACGTTGCTTTGCACTGCTTGAACAAAAAAAAAAAAACGCGTTTCGAGGCACGTGCGTTCAATGCCAGATATTCACACAATCAGTGATGAAAATCGTTTCGGGGGCTTTGCGGCACAGTATGCCTGGAAGGCGACATACGAAGCTAATAATACACGAGTTGTGGTGTTGTGCGATACTCTCTCCTCGTCTGCTGTCTTTCCTGCACTCCAGCTTCTCTACAAAATGTGCTACCTGCGCTAGAATTTTTTGTTTGTTTTTAAGTAACCGCTAGATTCAGTGCGTCGGAAAGTGCCGAAGCAGCTGTAAAAAAAAAAAAAAGAAAAAGAGAAACTATGCTACCGTTTCGTCTTGCGCGATAGTACCGCGAAGAATCCAACGCAAACAGCCCACAGCTTACATTCTGTTCTTGTCGATGGCTCACCTGTTTTCTACGCATGCAGTGTTCCTTGTCGTTGCCGCGTTTCGCGATTCGTCATCATGTGGTCATTCTTCTGCAGCTGCTTTTGTGTGTGTGTGTGTGTGTGTGTGTGTGTGTGTGTGTGTGTGTGTGTGTGTGTGTGTGTGTGTGCGCGTGCGTGCGTGCGTGCGTGCGTCCTTCCACTGACACGAACACCTGGCATCAGAAACGGAGTTATTCGTTGCAGAAGAATATTCTCGCATGAAGAGTGTTAAGCCGGCATTTGTACATTTTCGGAAAAGTACAAGCAATGAACTTTCATGGTATTAACTGTATGATTTGCCACGCAACAAGTGCGTGTAGCTACATTTTGTTAATCGTAGCTAATTTTCTTTCTCTTTTAATTGCTACGATTGGCTATAAACAGCAACAAAATTTGAGAAGCGCACAGCGCCGTATTATTATTATTATTATTATTATTATTATTATTATTGGCGCAAGGGCATGTGAGGCCAGAGAGCTCCAGCACAGTTGTGCTAAAGTGTACACCGCATACCTTAATCAAAAGGTCGATGTATTTGGCTCGTCACGAGCTGCGTGCTATGTTTGCATTCAGGTTTATGTACGGTGACAGTATCTTGATTTCTTGCTTTTCGGTGACAGCGCACTTGCTAAAACGAGATCCATGGATGACGGCCCCACACCCTCTTGCCATCAGCCGATTTACGCGGGTTTGTTCGCACTGCACAAAGAGAAAAAAAAAACAAAAAAAACAGGGGCAGCAGCAGTAGTAGTACGGCGCCGGCCAACTAGGGCGCACTCATCCTGTTCGCAGCGGGCTATCAGTTTGGTCAGCCCGTAATCGTCGGCCACTTCTCGGGTGCGCACGTCGCCCCCTTTGTTGTACTCGGCTGCTGTTATCGGAACTGCAGCTGTCGGTGGGGCCCTCGTGACTCGCTGAATCGTTGGCACGCGCAAATGGCATCTCCACGCGATCGCCACAACGGTGACCTTTCTTCGCGTAGGCGGGCGGCGGACGGGAGAAACGCGATTTCTTCGGTGCCAGGTGCGCAGCCGCGAGTGATCCGCCGGATGAGGTGTCCGCGCAATCGGCAGCGCCGCTAGGCACCGGCGCCCAGAGGCACGCTCTTAAAAGCGTGGCTCTCGATTCGATGATGCGTGGGAACACCGGCTGGATCGTCGAGCGTGGTGGACTAACAACCGTGAACCCCCCCTTTCGCCGCAGACATCCTCGAATTTCCAGTTCTCCCGTAGAATGCGCAACCTTAAAGCTTTTAAAAAAAACGAGAGAAAGGAAAGCCTGTTCGTCACCCCTGCCTCCTTTCTGGAGGGCCGCTTTGTCGCTGCTCGAAGCCTTTGCATTCTGGCGGCGCTCGGTGTAGCGTTGGCGTATACTGCCTCCCCGCGGACGAGCATGACGTGGCTGCGGCCGAATCGAGCCTCGCACGAGGAAACCGTTGGCTTGGGGCACGATTCTCTCGTACCGACTCGGCCACGTCACACTCGCCCGCGGAGCGATTAGGCTGAGTCGCGTGAGCCGCGACGGGGAGTACACACATTCTCCGGCGTCTTGAGACGGTAAATACGAGGCTCGTCCCTTTCAGCGCCGACGAAGACTACAGGCGCGGCCTTATCCGGCGAACGGCGCAAATGTCTGCTGGAATGCGTTTTTTGCGCACGTCTTCCTCGCTTGCACGTTTCTGATGGCTGTAATGAACTGACATATAAACAAAAGGTATGGTGGGGCTAGACAAAGAACGGGAAACAAATGCATCTGCCTGTGCCACCGTGGTGTGTAACAGGCTTCCGTGCATAAGCATATGTAACACGGTGGGGAAAAAAAAGAAAGACCTCTGCCCGTGCAACTTCCGTACATAAACAGTGCGAATGCAGGGGGATCCAGTGACGACCGCAGCGAAGTGATCGCACCGACCTAACCGTAAGCAGTCCATGACCATTAGATGCACATCGACAGATACCACAAAGCACTGCTTGATTCCATACGTAATATACAGGACTCGCAGCGTGATGCCTTAAGTGCAAGTCTCCACAACGCACGCACACACACACACACACACACACACACACACACACACACACACACACACACACACACACACACACACACACACACACACACACACAGAGAGAGAGATGGAATTGATGCATTTCCACGTCCCACTATAATAAACGGGATGCGGTCCCACGGCGACATCTCACCCATGCCTGTGGGCAATTGAATGCTTCGACAAGCCAATTGAATGCTTCGACAAGCCAGTGTGTTTTGTGCCTACGACAATCAGCATCCGTCTATCGAGGACTGCGGCGTGTTTTTCAGTTCTTATTCTGCTTTTAACTTGGCGACACTCCAGAGGACGAAAGCTGCCGTATTTCTTCGGTGTCGCGTAACTCGAAGCCGTGACGACACGTCATACATGCCGCGCATAAACACGTTTTTCATCGGCACGCTCTGCGTGCGAATCTCGTCGAAGCAGAACGCACTTAAACGAAGGATTGCTTTGATTACGGTGCGCGTGCTCGCGCGCTGTGGTGAGCAGCCACGGTGATGCGCTGCTAAGCCCATGGACGCGGGTTGGAATCTCGGGTTGGAATAAGACATCTACAAAATGGCAAGAAAAGAACCCGCACAAAATGTGGCCCCTGGTATACGCAGTGTATGATCACGCATAAAGGTGCGCCGGGACTCCCTTACCGATAAGCAAACATGCACATGCAGAATAATAATGAATCTGTCAGACATAAAAGCGAGATGTTTCTATATCGTACAGTCACGTGCGTGCCAAGAAAGCATGCAGAAATACTGTGGTGAAGGCGCCAACTGAGACCACCGTATTTGTATCGCTGCAATTTTTCGAGGAAGAGAGGAGACAACACAGCATACGCGAACCACAGGCGACGGACCGGATTCTGTTAGAGAACATGAAATGACAAAAAATGGTGTGTGTAAATGAAATATTTCCCATAGTGACTTAAAGGGCGCCGCAGAAACGAAGCCCTCAGGGCGAATGACGGCGTACATAATTTTGAAGTTTTTTTGAAGACGGGTTTATCTTCCTGCAGAAAATCAGCTTGGAATAGCTGTGTGTGTGTGTGTGTGTGTGTGTGTGTGTGTGTGTGTGTGTGTGTGTGTGTGTGTGTGTGTGTGTGTGTGTGTGTGTGTGTGTGTGTGTGTGTGTGTGTGTGTGTGTGTGTGTGTGTGTGGTGCTCACAGCAAGGGAAGCCGCATACATATATGTAATGACGATACTACGACCAAGCCACGCTTAGCCTCAAAATGAATAGTACCACGTGAAGCCGTTAATTGAGCCACATCACCATATAATAATAATAATAACAATAATAATAATAACAATAATAATAATAATAATATTATTATTATTATTATTATTATTATTATTATTATTATTATTATTAAACTTCCATCAACAATGGAGGAGACTGCGGGCAAAAGTTGCTTAAAACACAAGCAACTTGACAGAGGCCCGCAGCCACGTCTACAGTGCAGGCAACGATGGCACACATTCACAAAAGAAAAGAAAAAAAAAACGTGTCGAACCACATATTCAGAAATACAAATATGTCGAAAAAGATTTATACATTTTCATACAAAAACAGCCACGTTTGTAAGAAAGAAAGAAGAAAGCAATATTTTAGACTCATTTACTATGTGAGCATGGATGGATAAAATGCTCGCGCAGTGTTCGGGCAGAAGTTATTTGCAATTCAATGTGTAATAAAGTATTAAGGAGCGTGAAAAGCTGGTATGCTGGCTTTTCGATGAAATCAATGAAGTATCAGAAACATATCAGACAATGCTTATTAGGCGCAAGTATATGACTCCTGTCTCAGGATATCCAGATGGGCTGCTTGCAGTCAGAACTGCAACGTTAAGGTGATGAATACAGAGTTTGACCTGCGCACAAATTATGCTATTCGCGGCTTATAAAACAATCGTGGTCTTTCATTCCTCGTTCTCAAAGTGCTTGGAAGTCGTTGGTCGCTTAAGTAGTGTTGGAGTCGGCGTTGTATGCAGTAATTCACGAACGCTTGCCACACTGGTGTTTGTGCGTATACTTAGCGCATTCTCCGCTCTGCCGAGTCAGTGCGGCAACAGTAATGTGCAGATCGCTCGGAGCTGGCTATACTCGGAAGTACTTTTTCCAATCTCTCCGCATTGCAGACGAGGAAACTGTGCCGCAAGTCGTCCCGACGCGCGCATTTCGTGCTTGCGATGCTTCTCGGCTGTGTTGTTTCCATCGGTCGTTTGTGGGTGTGACGGCTCTCCGCAACGACGCGTACAAGGTCGTTGCGCTCTGCAGCGAGGCAGGTCCAGGCAGCCAGCCGCTGCCGGGACCCCTGCCAAGACGCAGTTCAAGGCTGGTCGCCCCCCTCCCGTCCACGTGGTGGCAGAGGCGGAAGAATGCACATCCTGCATCGCGACACGATGCCGTTTCCGCCAGTGGGCCCCCTCTTCTTCTTCCGCGCGATCCTGGTCGGCGGGGATCTCGAGCGGACGTGGTGGCTAGGGGCTTTCCACGGCTCTTGGAAGCGTGCCCGTTTCGTACGGCAACAGTGCCTGCATATGCAAGCGAATATTCGATGGTGGCGTGCAAAGGCGCGCCGCGAAGGCCGCTTGCACGGTGTCGAGGGAGGCCCCGCTACATTCCAAAAAGTAGTGCCTCGCACCCGCTCAACTCGGATCCCCCAACTGGGTAGTAATTCCACCCCAAGCCAGCACCATACTAAGTTCCTGCAGTCATTCTTTGTCCGCGCTGGCCGAGATTGGAATGACCTTCCGAAGTGTTCATCCGTGATATGCACACTTCAAATCCGCCATCGAGTGCCCCCCCACTCATCATTATTATCTTTGTATGCCCACCGATCCAACCGCACACCCTTGTTGAGCAGAGCGAGCGCCCCGGACAGGCGTTGGTCCCGGGTTCGAGCCCCGGACCAGGACGAATTTTTCGGCAACTAGGAAAGCTTTCATTTCTGAGAAATCCGTATAGATTTCCTTGTATAGCCTTGTGCTACAAAACGGGTGGATGCTAATTTTTCCGTTTCATAAACGTTACTCCGCCTTGCGGGTTTCCGCAGAACTCATCTGCCACCCTTGTTGATACCCTTCAGGTATCAACAAAATAAAAATAAATTTAAAGAATTGCGAGAATCGCAACAAACAATAGGAAACGGGGCGCGCGCGCAGCACAGCAGAAGCGCCTGACACCTGATAGTCTTCTTCGCCTTCGTTACGCTGTCAGCATACTCACGAAAGAAGACGAAGGTGCTCGGGCACCTTCGTCTTCTTTCGCGCTGGACACTGCAGACTATGGGGACATCCACCGTGATGCCAATGCCCTGTAGTGGGCAAGTGCCATCTGCCAAGGTACAAACTCGTGGTACACGTAGACGATGCTGAATGGCGCAGCGCCCTTTCCATCTGCATAAATACGGGGACGCAGCGGCATACCCCGTCATAACTGCTGCACCCCGTCATGACTGCTGCCGCATCTGGGTCGGTGAGTGCCCCTTTCGGTCACCGCCGATCTCGTTCCGTTAGCTTTTGCCCTTCGCCGCTTTTTCGTCCCTTGCCGCCCACATAACCGCGCTGGAATTTTCTTGTCCTTCGCCGCTTTTTCGTCCCCTGCCTACACAACCGCGTTGGAATTTCCTGGCGCCGAATTTTCACGATTTCTTCTCTGCCCTGCGGCCTGGCATCGTCGCAAAGTAGTTCGAAAGGTGACGCCGAGCAGCTATATCATGATATGGTTATTCGCGATAGGACTTCGCAATAGGTCAGCCTTCCGTGTGGAACACTTTGGTTCTGCACCGTAGCCAGGCGAATGTGTTGGCACTTTTTTACGCTGTTCCATTTTCGGAGCTTCACGTAACTTCGTGCTCCTCTGGAGCCTTCCTTGTGGAACTTTGGTTCTGCACGGTAGCTAGGCGAATATGTTGGCATTTTTTTACGCTATTCCATTTTCGGAGCTTCACGTAACTTCGTGCTCCCCTGGAGCCTTCCTTGTGGAACACTTTGGTTCTCCACCGTAGCTAGGCGAATGTGTTGGCACTTTTTTACGCTGTTCCATTGTCGGAGCTCCACGTAACTTCCTCTTCGCCTGGGCCTTCCGTGTGGAACAGTTCGGTTCTCCACCGTAGCTAGGCGAATGTGTTGGCACTTTTTTACGCTGTTCCATTTTCGGAGCTTCACGTAACTTCGTGCTCCTCTGGAGCCTTCCTTGTGGAACTTTGGTTCTGCACGGTAGCTAGGCGAATATGTTGGCATTTTTTTACGCTGTTCCATTTTCGGAGCTTCACGTAACTTCGTGCTCCCCTGGAGCCTTCCTTGTGGAACACTTTGGTTCTCCACCGTAGCTAGGCGAATGTGTTGGCACTTTTTTACGCTGTTCCATTGTCGGAGCTCCACGCAACTTCGTGCTCCCCTGGAGCCTTCCTTGTGGAACAGTTTGTTTCTGCATAGCAGCCAGGCGAATGTGTTGGCACTTTTTTACGCTGTTCCATTGTCGGAGCTCCACGTAACTTCCTCTTCGCCTGGGCCTTCCGTGTGGAACAGTTCGGTTCTCCACCGTAGCTAGGCGAATGTGTTGGCACTTTTTTACGCTGTTCCATTGTCGGAGCTCCACGTAACTTCGTGCTCCCCTGGAGCCTTCCTTGTGGAACAGTTTGTTTCTGCATAGCAGCCACGCGAATGTGCTAGCCCTTTTTTTACGCTGTTACATTTTCGGAGCTCCACGTAACTTCCTCTTCGCCTGGGGCCTTCCGTGTGGAACAGTTCGGTTCTCCACCGTAGCTAGGCGAATGTGTTAGCCCTTTTTTACGCTGTTCCATTTTCGGAGCTTCACGTAACTTCGTGCTCCTCTGGAGCCTTCCTTGTGGAACTTTGGTTCTGCACGGTAGCTAGGCGAATATGTTGGCATGTTTTTACGCTGTTCGATTTTCGGAGCTCCACGCAACTTCGTGCTCCCCTGGAGCCTTCCTTGTGGAACAGTTTGTTTCTGCATAGCAGCCAGGCGAATGTGTTGGCACTTTTTTACGCTGTTCCATTGTCGGAGCTCCACGTAACTTCCTCTTCGCCTGGGCCTTCCGTGTGGAACAGTTCGGTTCTCCACCGTAGCTAGGCGAATGTGTTGGCACTTTTTTACGCTGTTCCATTGTCGGAGCTCCACGTAACTTCGTGCTCCCCTGGAGCCTTCCTTGTGGAACAGTTTGTTTCTGCATAGCAGCCACGCGAATGTGTTAGCCCTTTTTTTACGCTGTTACATTTTCGGAGCTCCACGTAACTTCCTCTTCGCCTGGGGCCTTCCGTGTGGAACAGTTCGGTTCTCCACCGTAGCTAGGCGAATGTGTTAGCCCTTTTTTACGCTGTTCCATTGTCGGAGCTCCACGTAACTTCGTGCTCCCCTGGAGCCTTCCTTGTGGAACACTTTGGTTCTGCATAGCAGCCAGGCGAATGTGTTAGCCCTTTTTTTACGCTGTTCCATTTTCGGAGCTCCACGTAACTTCCTCTTCGCCTGGGGCCTTCCGTGTGGAACAGTTCGGTTCTCCACCGTAGCTAGGCGAATGTGTTAGCCCTTTTTTACGCTGTTCCATTGTCGGAGCTCCACGTAACTTCGTGCTCCCCTGGAGCCTTCCTTGTGGAACAGTTTGTTTCTGCATAGCAGCCACGCGAATGTGTTAGCCCTTTTTTTACGCTGTTACATTTTCGGAGCTCCACGTAACTTCCTCTTCGCCTGGGGCCTTCCGTGTGGAACAGTTCGGTTCTCCACCGTAGCTAGGCGAATGTGTTAGCCCTTTTTTACGCTGTTCCATTTTCGGAGCTTCCACGTAACTTCGTGCTCCTCTGGAGCCTTCCTTGTGGAACCTTTGGTTCTGCACGGTAGCTAGGCGAATATGTTGGCATGTTTTTACGCTGTTCGATTTTCGGAGCTCCACGTAACTTCGTGCTCCCCTGGAGCCTTCCTTGTGGAACAGTTTGTTTCTGCATAGCAGCCAGGCGAATGTGTTGGCACTTTTTTACGCTGTTCCATTGTCGGAGCTCCACGTAACTTCCTCTTCGCCTGGGCCTTCCGTGTGGAACAGTTCGGTTCTCCACCGTAGCTAGGCGAATGTGTTGGCACTTTTTTACGCTGTTCCATTTTCGGAGCTCCACGCAACTTCGTGCTCCCCTGGAGCCTTCCTTGTGGAACAGTTGTTTCTGCATAGCAGCCAGGCGAATGTGTTGGCACTTTTTTACGCTGTTCCATTGTCGGAGCTCCACGTAACTTCCTCTTCGCCTGGGGCCTTCCGTGTGGAACAGTTCGGTTCTCCACCGTAGCTAGGCGAATGTGTTGGCACTTTTTTACGCTGTTCCATTGTCGGAGCTCCACGTAACTTCGTGCTCCCCTGGAGCCTTCCTTGTGGAACAGTTTGTTTCTGCATAGCAGCCACGCGAATGTGTTAGCCTTTTTTACGCTGTTACATTTTCGGAGCTCCACGTAACTTCCTCTTCGCCTGGGGCCTTCCGTGTGGAACAGTTCGGTTCTCCACCGTAGCTAGGCGAATGTGTTAGCCCTTTTTTACGCTGTTCCATTTTCGGAGCTCCACGTAACTTCCTCTTCGCCTGGGGCCTACCGTGTGGAACAGTTCGGTTCTCCACCGTAGCTAGGCGAATGTGTTAGCCCTTTTTTACGCTGTTCCATTGTCGGAGCTCCACGTAACTTCGTGCTCCCCTGGAGCCTTCCTTGTGGAACACTTTGGTTCTGCATAGCAGCCAGGCGAATGTGTTAGCCCTTTTTTACGCTGTTCCATTTTCGGAGCTCCACGTAACTTCCTCTTCGCCTGGGGCCTTCCGTGTGGAACAGTTCGGTTCTCCACCGTAGCTAGGCGAATGTGTTAGCCCTTTTTTACGCTGTTCCATTGTCGGAGCTCCACGTAACTTCGTGCTCCCCTGGAGCCTTCCTTGTGGAACACGTTTGGTTTCTGCATAGCAGCCAGGCGAATGTGTTAGCCCTTTTTTTACGCTGTTCCATTTTCGGAGCTCCACGTAACTTCCTCTTCGCCTGGGGCCTTCCGTGTGGAACAGTTCGGTTCTCCACCGTAGCTAGGCGAATGTGTTAGCCCTTTTTTACGCTGTTCCATTGTCGGAGCTCCACGTAACTTCGTGCTCCCCTGGAGCCTTCCTTGTGGAACACTTTGGTTCTGCATAGCAGCCAGGCGAATGTGTTAGCCCTTTTTTTACGCTGTTCCATTTTCGGAGCTCCACGTAACTTCCTCTTCGCCTGGGGCCTTCCGTGTGGAACAGTTCGGTTCTCCACCGTAGCTGGGCGAATGTGTTAGCCCTTTTTTACGCTGTTCCATTGTCGGAGCTCCATGTAACTTCGTGCTCCCCTGGAGCCTTCCTTGTGGAACACTTTGGTTCTGCATAGCAGCCAGGCGAATGTGTTAGCCCTTTTTTTACGCTGTTCCATTTTCGGAGCTCCACGTAACTTCCTCTTCGCCTGGGGCCTTCCGTGTGGAACAGTTCGGTTCTCCACCGTAGCTAGGCGAATGTGTTAGCCCTTTTTTACGCTGTTCCATTGTCGGAGCTCCACGTAACTTCGTGCTCCCCTGGAGCCTTCCTTGTGGAACAGTTTGTTTCTGCATAGTAGCCAGGCGAATGTGTTAGCCCTTTTTTTACGCTGTTCCATTTTCGGAGCTCCACGTAACTTCCTCTTCGCCTGGGGCCTTCCGTGTGGAACAGTTCGGTCCTCCACCGTAGCTAGGCGAATGTGTTAGCCCTTTTTTACGCTGTTCCATTGTCGGAGCTCCATGTAACTTCGTGCTGCCCTGGAGCCTTGTGGAACACTTTGGTTCTGCGTAGTAGCCAGGCGAATGTGTTAGCCCTTTTTTACGCTGTTCCATTCTCGGAGCTCCACGTAACTTTCTCGCCTGGGGCCTTCAGTGTGGAACAGTTCGGTTCTCCACCGTAGCTAGGCGAATGTGTTAGCCCTCTTTTACGCTGTTCCATTTTGGGAGCTGCACTAACTTCGTTTTCCTCTGGAACCTTCCGTGTAGAACACTTTGGTTCTGCACGGTAGCTAGGCGAATGTTAGCCCTCTTTCACGCTGTTCCATTTTCAGGGCTGCACATAACTTCGTGCTCCCCTCGAGCCTTCCCGGCACCGTTGCTAGGCGAATGTGTTAGCCCTCTTTCACGCTGTTCCATTTTCAGAGCTGCACATCGTGCTGCCCGCAAGCCTTCCGTGTGGAACACTTTGGTTCTGCACGGTAGGTAGGCGAATATGTTAGCCCTCTTTTAAGCTGTTCCATTTTCGGAGCTGCACATTGTGCTGCCCGCGAGCCTTCCGTGTGGGACACTTTGGTTCTGCACGGTAGCTAGGCGAATATGTTAGCCCTCTTTTAAGCTGTTCCATTTTCGGAGTTACACATAACTTCGTGCTCCCCTCGAGCCTTCCCGGCACCGTTGCTAGGCGAATGTGTTAGCCCTCTTTCACGCTGTTCCATTTTCAGAGCTGCACATCGTGCTGCCCGCAAGCCTTCCGTGTGGAACACTTTGGTTCTGCACGGTAGCTAGGCGAATATGTTAGCCCTCTTTTAAGCTGTTCCATTTTCGGAGCTGCACATTGTGCTGCCCGCGAGCCTTCCGTGTGGAACACTTTGGTTCTGCACGGTAGCTAGGCGAATATGTTAGCCCTCTTTTAAGCTGTTCCATTTTCGGAGCTGCACATTGTGCTGCCCGCGAGCCTTCCGTGTGGAACACTTTGGTTCTGCACGGTAGCTAGGCGAATATGTTAGCCCTCTTTTAAGCTGTTTTCCATTTTCGGAGTTACATATAACTTCGTGCTCCCCTCGAGCCTTCCCGGCACCGTTGCTAGGCGAATGTGTTAGCCCTCTTTCACGCTGTTCCATTTCAGAGCTGCACATCGTGCTGCCCGCAAGCCTTCCGTGTGGAACACTTTGGTTCTGCACGGTAGCTAGCGAATATGTTAGCCCTCTTTTAAGCTGTTCCATTTTCGGGAGCTGCACATGTGCTGCCCGCGAGCCTTCCGTGTGGAACACTTTGGTTCCTGCGAAAGTTGAGGAGCACTATGAGGACCCACGCCTGGTGCAGATGCGACTCATCGGAGACGGTGGTGAGTGTGTGCTTTTCTTCTACGCAGTACTTGCACGTTGGTATGGTTTCTGCGAGAAAAAGAAAAGCGTATTATAAGCCTTGCTAGCATGGGAATTTGAGATATGCCACGCATGTCTGCACTTCGAACGAGTGCCACGTATAGCTTCCGCCTACACCCCCCCCCCTTTCCGCCTTTTTTCTCCCTCATTTGCTGAATCTTGCATTTCTCTGCTTGCGGCAAGTTAATTATTTATTTGAGAGCTGGCGTTCTCCCAATTTAGTATGTCGTACCTATACCCGCCGTGTCTGCTGCTACATCCCCCACGTAGAACTTATCGGTAGTAGTAGTAGTAGTACTAGTAGTATCTCTAGTTCTCCTTACGTTTATTTGTACTCGTGCATATTTGCTTGATTTCGTTGTATAGTATCGCCATTCCTTTGCGTGCTCTCAGGTACTCGTCCGTACCTGAGAGAGGCTATATGCTCTTGCAGGCTTATAGCCTCTCTCGGTTACTGGACGAGTACGCAGTCTACGCCAGCTGTTATTTTAGCTTGTCGTGCATCTCTGCCACCGATCATTAGCATGCATTCAGTTAACGGCACCTTACGTGTCATTTGCAGCTTTGTTCAGCACCGTAGGCCGAAGAGTGCTCTTTGAATTCTTGCTTTATTATTATTATTATTATTATTATTATTATTATTATTATTACTTAGCTGAACGTCCCGAAGCTACAGTAACCGTGAGTCCTTATTTCCAGTTTGAATTACGCGTTTTGCTAGATAATAGTGGACACGTCATTCTCGGGGTTCCAACGCGCCATAGCTCTTTCGTTCTGTTTATATTTTGTAGCAGTCTGTGTGTGTATTCCACATGCACGCAGTTTTGTTAATGTGCCTGTCGAAACCATTTGCATACAGACATCAGTGCAAAATAATTTTAGAAATTCATGGCTGGTTCGAGCCACTCTCGAAGAAACTGTTCACTGAACCGAATACAACGAACTTACGTGGCCATCTTTTAACCTTTTCGACCCTAGTACTCATAGAGAGAGAGAAAAAAAAAAAACGGGCTGCTCTAAGTACTGACATAAATTCTGAGGTATCCTCGATATCGCTATGAAAGGAAGCGCCCGACAAAGTCTTAAACTGAAACATGATGTGCCATTCCGCGAACACACGCACGCAGACTTACTGCCTTGTTTGCGAAGTGCTTTATTGCGTAAAAGCGAACTAGCACGCCTCGCCGCAACAGCACAGTTGCCCCGTATGCTGTAGTTGTCATTAGACTCGGTTCGAACAAACACACTGAGTGATTTCACCCCCCGGTTAGCAATGAACCGGTTCTGCACGGTAGCTAGGCGAATATGTTAGCCCTCTTTTAAGCTGTTCCATTTTCGGAGCTGCACATAACATCGTGCTCCCCTCGAGCCTTCCCGGCACTGTTGCTAGGCGAATGTGTTAGCCCTCTTTCACGCTGTTCCATTTTCAGAGCTGCACATCGTGCTGCCCGCGAGCCTTACGTGTGGAACACTTTGGTTCTGCACGGTAGCTAGGCGAATATGTTAATACTTTTTTACGCTGTTCCATTTTCGGAGCTGCACATAACTTCGTGTTAATATTTCCGTTTTCGAAGCGCAATACTTGGTCCAGATTACTAACGGTATTTTCTGTTCTCTCCGACTTTTTCAGGAGCTCACCGTCACTGATGACACCGTGCTTGAGGAGCACTATGAGGACCCACGCCTGGTGCAGATGCGACTCATCGGAGACGGTGGTGAGTGTGTGCTTTTCTTCTACGCAGTACTTGCACGTTGGTATGGTTTCTGCGAGAAAAAGAAAAGCGTATTATAAGCCTTGCTAGCATGGGAATTTTGAGATATGCCACGCATGTCTGCACTTCGAACGAGTGCCACGTATAGCTTCCGCCTACACCCCCCCCCCTTTCCGCCTTTTTTCTCCCTCATTTGCTGAATCTTGCATTTCTCTGCTTGCGGCAAGTTAATTATTTATTTGAGAGCTGGCGTTCTCCCAATTTAGTATGTCGTACCTATACCCGCCGTGTCTGCTGCTACATCCCCCACGTAGAACTTATCGGTAGTAGTAGTAGTAGTACTAGTAGTATCTCTAGTTCTCCTTACGTTTATTTGTACTCGTGCATATTTGCTTGATTTCGTTGTATAGTATCGCCATTCCTTTGCGTGCTCTCAGGTACTCGTCCAGTACCTGAGAGAGGCTATATGCTCTTGCAGGCTTATAGCCTCTCTCGGGTACTGGACGAGTACGCAGTCTACGCCAGCTGTTATTTTAGCTTGTCGTGCATCTCTGCCACCGAGTCATTAGCATGCATTCAGTTAACGGCACCTTACGTGTCATTTGCAGCTTTGTTCAGCACCGTAGGCCGAAGAGTGCTCTTTGAATTCTTGCTTTATTATTATTATTATTATTATTATTATTATTATTATTATTATTACTATTAGCTGAACGTCCCGAAGCTACAGTAACCGTGAGTCCTTATTTCCAGTTTGAATTACGCGTTTTGCTAGATAATAGTGGACACGTCATTCTCGGGGTTCCAACGCGCCATAGCTCTTTCGTTCTGTTTATATTTTGTAGCAGTCTGTGTGTGTATTCCACATGCACGCAGTTTTGTTAATGTGCCTGTCGAAACCATTTGCATACAGACATCAGTGCAAAATAATTTTAGAAATTCATGGCTGGTTCGAGCCACTCTCGAAGAAACTGTTCACTGAACCGAATACAACGAACTTACGTGGCCATCTTTTAACCTTTTCGACCCTAGTACTCATAGAGAGAGAGAGAAAAAAAAAACGGGCTGCTCTAAGTACTGACATAAATTCTGAGGTATCCTCGATATCGCTATGAAAGGAAGCGCCCGACAAAGTCTTAAACTGAAACATGATGTGCCATTCCGCGAACACACGCACGCAGACTTACTGCCTTGTTTGCGAAGTGCTTTATTGCGTAAAAGCGAACTAGCACGCCTCGCCGCAACAGCACAGTTGCCCCGTATGCTGTAGTTGTCATTAGACTCGGTTCGAACAAACACACTGAGTGATTTCACCCCCCGGTTAGCAATGAACCGGTTCGGATAGTGGGATGTTCTGCCACGTATGTGCGTTTATTACACTTGTCAAGTGTACTGTGTCTTTTAAAGGTTAGATCTTGCTAGCTCTATGGAACTTAGCTTCAGTCAGGTGTCGCGGAAAGCGTACTTGCTGTGCGGTTGATGCGTGCGTCACTGCTTTCGGACAGTTGTATACAGCTTGGGAAGCTTTGTCACATATAGTGATCGGAGAGCAGTCGACGTTGGCCTGACTACAAAAGTTTACTACGAGGCGCCGATTCCGTTCAACTGAGCGCGCGCGGACGCTGCCCGTCAAACAGCGGAGCGCGGCGTTGGCCTTGTGCGTGCCGACCCTGAATTGCCGGCCGAGACCATAGCGCGGGCTGTGCGTGTGTGATATGTAAGCCCGTGAGAGTGAGGCCGTGACGTGGACGACGTCCTACAGAGAGCGAGGGAGGAAAAAAAAAAAAAGAGGATGAAAATAGTTGCGAAACTCGGAAGCTTGCGTCATCTGCATGCATGCGTCGTTTGCTGACAAGCCCGCGACGACGGTGCCCGAAGCATCAGTGAGGCTTGTGTGTCGCGCGTCTCGGTGTCTTCGGCGAGACGTTGTAACGCTTCGACACTTTCGGATTATACATAGGCGGCTTCAGCGCCCCGTCTATACCGCGTTTTCCCCAGGAATTGAAATTAAGGGGTTGTGTCTAAATGTATAAGGGAGGTGGGAGGGCTGTGTATCGGGGACATCTCTGGTTTCGTCAGTGTTACAACTTGTAGTCACCCCGCTGGGATACACAAGCGTTGTTTTTACAAAGGGCCCGTTCCCGGGCATTATTAGTTGCACCAGACAGGTGTGCTTCGTCACGCGTGTAATTAACGAATCATTGTCCTAATTATTTCGGGGGCGATCGCTTCAACTGCAAAATGAAATCGGATACATGTAGTAACATTTGGTAAATGTTTTCTTGCTATGTAGTGATAACTGTGGGACACTGGGAAGAAACAATTGCAGTGCTTATCTAAGTGTATATAACCGAAAATGTATTTCTGCGATTTCCCCGTGGCAAGCCAGCCCCACAAACGCCCGACTAGCTTACCAGGTGGCATAGATGTGCTATACTCATTGACCAAGATGCATTTTGCATTTAATTATTTTTATTTATTATTTGAATATACTGTAGACCTTCTCGGTCCAAGCAGGAGTGACAGTACATAAATGGTTACAATTTTGTCGAAAGTGACGAATACATTCCAAAGAGACAGTTCAATGTTGGATGACATGTAAACATGTCATCCAACATTGAACTGTCTCTTTGGAATGTATTCGTCACTTTCGACACAATTGTAACCATTTATGTACTGTCACTCCTGCTTGGACCGAGAAGGTCTACAGTATATTCAAATAAATACATAAATAAAAATGCAATCGACTGTCGGGAGAGAGGCCGTCAAGATGTATTTTGTAATATACGCAATCGACTGATAGATATGTAAGTGTAGTCGGAGAGGGAGAGAGGCGTCAAGGATGTATTCTGCATTATATTCAATCGAACGTTGCAGAAGTGCAGTCATTGAACCCGCATTACTCGAAGACGGACGTTCCTCGCACAAATGAAAATGAATAACGGACTGTCAAAATTTTACATTTAACGTAGCGACATTGTTTCAATATGCGAATCGTAGGCAGTAAACCTATGAGGCATACCTGGTTAATTTTGGAGCGCCAGTTCTGAGATGTGCTGCGCGACTAAAAATGACTGACTGAGTTTTGGGGTTTTCAGTTCCAAAACCACGATATGACTGTGGGACCCCGCCACGGTGGTTTAGTAGTTATGGCACTCGGCTGCAGATCCGAAGGTCGCGGGATCGAATCCCGGCCGCGGCGGCTGCATTTCGATGGAGGCGAAATGTTGAGGCCCGTGTGCTGTGCGATGTCAGTGCACGTTAAAGAACCCCAGGTGGTCGAAATTTCCGGAGCCCTCCACTACGGCGCCCCTCATACCCATATCGTGGTTTTGGGACGTGAAACACCAGAAATCAATCAACGACATGATCGTAAGAGAATGAGCAGTGGATGGCTCCGGAAATTTTGACCAACTGGGGTTCTTTAACGTGCACTAACATCGCACAATGCACGGGCCTCAACATTTAGCTTCCGTCGCGCGACCAAAATACACTGTTCAGCAAAACGGCTTTATATGCATTGAAAGTAAATAGTGACTGCAGCACCAGTGCATTTCGTGACATGTTATCTGAAGTGTATCTTTCTAAATTGATATCCACACTAACTTCCGCTGCTATCTGCGGTAGATAACTTGAGACGGCGCAGGAGGGACGGAAGATCAGATAGCGCCTGTCGTGTGCTCTATATAGCTCAAGTTGTCACCCACAGCAGCCGTTTCAAGTGCACCAGAAGTAGGATTTTCTTATAATACATCTTGAAAATACATCTTGAAAATACATCTTTAACTAAATGCTCTCGTTCACGAAATACGTTTCACCCCTCCCATTCCCTGCGAAAGTGCACGAGCACAACAAAGGCTTGTCAAAAATTTGCTGGACAATCTCGTGCCTTAGAGACAGCGGTCTAGGTCGTTCAGTTGGAAAATAATGTTCGTTCGTGCATGCACTTTTTTTTTTTTCAATGAGGCGTAGGCGAAAGCGCATTATGCCAAATATTTCCTAATAGGGCATTCGAGATGTTGCTGTCCTAGATTTACGACAACGGCGGCAAATAATGTATTAGCGTGATTACACTGGGATCCCCTACAAGAGGAAAGAAAAATTAGGTGGAGCTTGGTTGATGAGAAATGGACCTTGAAAACGGATCAAGAAAAGAGGAAAGAAAAATTAGGTGGAGCTTGGTTGATGAGAAATGGACCTTGAAAACGGATCAGTATGTCCATCATTAGAATCTCGTCGTTATCACACGAGCTTTCATCGAGCCCGGTTTCATGCGAAATAATGCCTAACCTTCGTATCAAGTCACATGAGCGTCTTCTAAATATTGATTGCCACTGGCGAGCTAGCATATCTAAAGGTGCGCGAATTTTAGAGGAACGTGTCCTGAGGCTAGTCCTCAGGACACAATTGATATATTACACAGTGGTCCGCAAAAAAAAAAAAAAAAAATGTGGCCGCCTAACGTGAACAAGAACGCACTTGACCCCTTCCTTGTTCGCGCTAAGCCGTCACAATGTTCAGGCGTGTCGCAGCCACTGCCGATATGGCGAAATCGTGCGCGCATCGTGGCCTGGCGTCTCGAGGAGGCACCCACGTTTCCTGCTCCACTGTCGCCGGTTGAGGGGTGGGGCAAGCACGGGGGCGGTTGTCGGCTTTCGCTCTCGACGTCGGGCTTGCGACAGGCCAGCCGATATGCGAAACGTCGCCCGGTTTGGTGACGGCAGACAGTGCAATGCACGTGCTCCTCGGCATTGCACTTGACGCGCGGCATGTCAGATCCTCTCGTTCGGCATATTGCGCGCCGAGCAGCTGATCGCCAACGAGGGCACTGTGGCGGGTTCTTCGAGTATGTGCGCTATGTGTGCAAATACAAGGCACTTCTCTCTTTTTAACAAACTGAAATGCAGAACTCGACGCGAACGAAGCTTAGGCGTTTATGTTGCAACTTACGAACGCACCTCATAATTCCTTAATAAGCACAGCGCATTTTATCTACTGCACTGAAGAAGAGTGCAGTGCACCGCCAAATTTAATCTCATTTTAAAGGTGCTGTCATCTTCCGATTCGAATTCGCCGGCTACGCTTAGTAATTTCGTAATTGGTGTAGTTATAAAAGTTAATTTGAGAATTTTTGGTGATGCTACTAGCTTACGCATATTGTTGCAATTAAGTTCGAAAATGTTGCGCTACATGCGGTAGGCGAACCCACTTGAAATCTCTTTAAGATGAAAGCACCTTACGAGTTGCGCAATTGAGTACACGAAGTGTAAGGCCGAGGCAGCACCTTATTATTTACAGCCTGGTAATATTTATCCTCTCCTAGAGGTCGTCGGTTTCGTCAGCCAGAGCGTCGCATCGTATATGGGTTACACAGCTGCAGTAGATAATCAGCATCGACTTGCTACCAAGCTCGTTTCGCTGCGCGTCAGCTACACTGCGTTTGACCTTGAAGTGACCTTTAATTCCACTGTCGTGCGCTCGGGCGAACCACTGCGGAGGGCTTTCAGTTTCTTTGCCGCGCCCTGCACTCTCGCCGGGCGGATCAGGACGGGGCGGGGAACCGTACGTCGGGAACGACACGGGGGAGAAAGGGCGGCCCAATGTAAATATGTAGACAGAATGTTTCCGAAAAGAAGACCCCCCCCCCCCCCCTTCTCTTTCTCCCTCCCTCCCCGTCCGCTCTGCATTCCTACCCGGTGTCGGTAGTACAATAAAGAAAAAAAAAAAAACGCAGTTGTCTCTCGGCGATGATGTCGAATGGAAAGAGGGAGGGGTGAGATTTTGTCCGTTCATTCGGCTGTGTATCGAAATTTCGTTGTTTGCTTGCTGTCAGCGAGTTTGGTTGACGGCAGGGGACGCGAAGGGAGGGAGCGCGCCTAATCCTTCGGGGGAGGGTATTGCTTTCTTTTCTTTGTTCCCCCACATTCCTGAGAGCCTGGAAAGAACTGACGTATACGAGTGGTGGTGACGGAGGCGCAAAGGGCGAGTGCTTCCAGCTATTTCCTGCGAGCGGGGAGCGGCGCCCATTCAAAACAAGCAAAAGCCAGCACCCCGAATGATGACGACGTGAAAGACGAAATGGGGCGGAGGGAAGGCAACCCGGTCAGGAAAAAAAAAAAGTGCCAGTGGGGGGGGCCTAAACAGAGGGGGGGCTGGTGAGAGCGCGGCCGCCAGTGGCAGTTGTGAGAGCAGCAAAATAAAAACTCCGACAAAATCTAGAGATCAGTGCGGCAGTGCCTTGCAAGAGTCTTCGGGCAGCTCGTGGCTCCACTGTTCCGTACCGAGCAGGTTTTTCTCGTTGAGGGTTCTTCTCTCCCCGTGGCCGCCCCCCTTGGAGTGTTGTCTGGAGAAATTCGGCGCAGGGCGGCCTGTAGTGGAGAGCTTTTATTTCTTTGGTCTGCGGGCCGACTCCACCAGTTTCCTGCGCTAGTGGTTTTTTGCTTCACCTTACGTCTCTGAGCGCTCTTCCGGCTCACCTGCTTGCTCGGCGGCCGAAAAGAAAACGAGTTTGGTCATGTCTGTGTGATCATACCGTGGGAAGGGGTTCGCGGCCACTGATGCTGTGGAGGAACGGGACTACCAACGGCTCGCATCATGTTCCGTTTTCAACTTGGCTACCATCGTGTCTGAACAGCCCGTGGCATTTGATTGGAAAGACGTCATGTTACTCTCGCGTTGGCGTATCGTCTGTGTACTCCCGAGACACAAATGAAACCCTAGCGCTATCTTATTTTTTCCTGCCCGAACCTTGCGTTAGAGGCAGGAGGACAGCGTATCGCTCTTATCGCTGCTTTGTCCACTTGGACGGGACCAGAGTTCGGGTCAACCGTGGCGGTCGGGCAACGCCCGCGGTGCCAGATGTGCTCGGCGAGCTAGTCGGCTGACAAGGTTAGATTGCAGGGCGTACGCAGATATGCTGCCTGCTTTTTCCGCTACCCACGCAGGAGGCGTGGGTCGGTTATGCTGTGAACTGGCCTCTAAATCTGGCACACCGTTCGCCTCCCGCTTACATATCCGTCATGCTCCGGGATTGCCCACCGAGCGGCGCCACGCTGATGTAAACAAATACTCGCTGAGCGCGCGCCTCGGCAAATGATAAGCACCGTTGTATGAAGCATCACTTCAGCACATTTGAGACAGTGTGGGCAAGCATCCTTTTGCAGACTGCCGAGTTGTGGTGTTCCTCGCACCAGTAGGCCTGCACACGAGAAGTCTGTAGTATTAAAAATCGTACGCCGCAATGCGCTCAAGGTTGCAGATCGCTGATGCGCGCTGGTTGTGAAGCCACGTCCGCGTGGGTCAGGTATCGACAATTTCGTTTGTTAATACGCGATTATGGCGTGGCGCTGCTGAGTGAGATCACGGGTTTGATTTCTATGGAGGGCCAAATGCAAGAACGTCAGTGCACGCTGATCTGCATGTTCGTCAAAAATCACTCCCGGCCCCGCCACGGTGGTCTAGTGGCTAAGGTACTCGGCTGCTGATCCGAGGGTCGCGGGATCGAATCCCGGCCGCGGCGACTGCATTTCGATGGAGGCGAAATGTTGAGGCCCGTGTGCTGTGTGATGTCAGTAAACGTTAAAGGAGACCTCCATTACACCGTCTCTCATAATCAGAACTGGTTTTGGGACGTTAAACCCCACAAAACAACAAAAATCACTCCCGAGTCCCGCACTGCAGCGTGCCTTATCGTTAACATGGTTCTGTCGTATGAAACACCAAAGATAACATTTTTAATACCATTGCTAACCTCATTCTTTGTCTCCTGTGTTACGTATGTGGTTGTCTTGTATTGCGCCGCTGTAAGGTTACAAATGCGCTTTTCTTTCGCTATCAGCGAGTGCGATAAGCAGTGGTGTAATAGGCGGTCAACTTGATAAGAGACGTTGCTAAGAGCTTATCACAACGGGATTTTTACTTCCCGTACGGCAGATGCGTGGATGTGTGATGGTACGAGGTCTGGATTCGTGCACTTGTTCCGTCTCAACGTGACTGATGGCGGCGTGTGGATTCTAGCGGCAGTTTTCTCTCTCTCAACAGCAGCTTGAAGTTACGCGCGCATAGCTGGCCAAAGTGTAGCGATGGCTTTCCTCATGCCTTTGGCGCTTCCCGTTCCTTCAGCCAGGTCGTTGCGGCTGATTGCACCGCGGTGTTTTTCCGCCTGCGCTCAGTGCATCGGCTGCAGCGCAGTCCTGTTGAACCAAATCGTTACATGAGTGACGAACCTCACGTGAGCATATCGCTGTAGCCACGGGGGGGCGCTGCCGATTTGTATACTGTATATAGGCGTAGCGCATCCAGAAATCGGTCGAAACTACGCGATCTCTTGCCGATAAGCAGGCTGCCGTACACCTTATCGTCCCGGTCATAATCGGCACTTCCAGCGTTTGATAACTAGCAAGTGCGATGGTCTGTGCGGTCTGGCGGCGCGAAGAGGGAGCAAGGTTCGATCCGAAAAATGACCTCACCTGAGTATTTGTTCCAACAATAGCTGCTGCCTTATTACTGGAATGTTCCTGTAGTGGTTTAAGAGGCAGGGCTTTGAAGGCGCCGTATAAGTGGCGATTAAATAGCTCTTTTCGGACATTAAGCGATCTCCGCTGCCTCAATGTTGAGGACTCGATGATGTAGCTTTCTTCAGAGTAAGCCTTCTCAAACAACCAGTTGTGCTGATTTGTTGGGCACTTCAAATGTGGTCTTCCCGACATTTGTAACACATTTGCTGAACATTACAAACGTCTTCGCCGTTTTTTTTTCTTTTTTACCTAGCATGTCCGGTTACGACAGGAATAACCTACCACTAGTGCTTCATAGTAATCACAAACGTGACGACGAATCTGTGCACTGAACAGACGAAGACCTTGACATGAAACTGCGTGCGCTTCTTGCAGCGTACTGTCACTTGTCGCTGTTTTGTATTAAACGAATATTTAAAAAAGTTCCGTTGTCCACGGTGTTTCGAGCTAAGGTTTGGCGTGTCTATTTTTTTTTTTTTGCCCTGGTGTAAAATTACATTAATTCGACTACTGTGTAATACAGACAATGCCTCTCTGCCTTTCATCGATAGTTTCTAGGGGAGATCTGTTTGTAAATGGTTTTGTTCCGAAAAATATAGGATGGCGTTGCCAATACCGCCAGCAGTCTTGAAAAGCACTGCAATGCCAACATACTTTAATTGTACCTGTAATCATATCGTGGTTTTGGGGAGTGAAACCCCATAAATCAATCAGCGAAACTCGCTGTCGCTGTGCCCGTGCGGTGTCTAGGGCGGCTTATTTTGTTCCGACGTGCAAGCCCTCGCAGATGGGGGGTGTGGGTTCCCGGAGATGGACTAAAAGGGGTGTATCTTAGGGCGTAGCCTGGAGTTTTTTTTTTTTTTTTTTTGGTAGTGGGGTTCCAGCCTTTTGTGTGTACACGCTCGTGTGCGTGCATATATATATATATATATATATATATATATTACGGTGGGTGTTAGCTCTCTTCCCCTTGACAATGCAGTTACCCTAAGGCCGCCTTTTGTTTTTGTCGGCGCGAATGTTGCGCGATCATGCTATGGATGGGAACATGTGGCGGAGCACGGCGGCGCTAGCGCCGCCAGGTCGACCGAGTCGTCGTAGGCGACCGCCAAGCAGCCGCCGGCGCGTCGCGTCACGTGGGGCGCGCCCCTCTCTCGTGCCCCTCTCGCGTCCTTCTCTCGCCGTTTAGGAGACGGCCCCTGCGCGTGCGCAGTTCGCCCGTGACCCCCGCTCTGCTCTTCTTTGCAGTAGTCGAGTCCATTCTGAAGGGAGAGAACGTCGGGATTACGCCTCGCCGCAGAACGTGCACGCTCAACAGCCCGCTCAAAGTCGTAAGTGAAAGCCTCTTCTCTTTTTTTTTTCTTTTTTTTTGTGTCTTTGTCTTCTGTTCGCGACGATCTTGTGCGGTGTGGTTCCGTGCGGACGATCAAGTGTTGTGCGTGTGAGTGCCTGCCCCGTGGATGTCGTGAAAGCACCGTCACCGTCCGGATCTCGGCACGGTCATCCGAGGCTCGTCTCCTTTGTGTGGACTCGCTCTGCGGACTGGTCTGCTTTCGCCGGTCTAATCGCGCTGTACGTGCAACTGGACTCTCCATAAGCAAGCTCGGGTGCCACGGAATTCTGCATCATCGACTTGATCGCGGCGGACGTGCTCGGCGGTGTCCACCCTCCACGGCCTCCTTTTGTGCTTCGCTATCATCGCCTAGTTTCTCGTTGTGACGACGGTGTAGTGTGCGCGTTGTGCCGCTCCCACCACTGATCGCACTGCAGCATCGTTTACCCGTTCTCCCACATTTGGTGTGTGTGCAGAGCTCTACTTGAGTGAGTCAACTCATCATCGCGTCGAAATTTGTTACGAAAGGAGTGCGATTACTCATGCGTGCCCGGCCTTTGTCTGCCATTTCCGCTCTCGGTGCCTACGTTCATTGATCAGTGCACGCGAAGAGGTCGGTTCTGGCAGGACTTCCGAGGAGCGGCAGCAATAGTTGCACTGCGAAAACTTAGAACCGCCCGCGATTTCCCGAGGGCGCGGTATTGCACCACTACTTGGCTCGGGCTTTTCTCTCCCCGCCCGCTCCCTTTCCTGTTTTTGCCTACGAGGCAGGATACAGCGTAGGACTGCGACCTTGGTATCGCCTTGGGATCGTTTTGTATGAGTTCGTTTGTAGGATCGGCGTCGTTGCTGTGTGGTTGTTTGCGCGTTAAAAAAAATACTGGCTCGTACATAGCGTGCAGTATTGAAGAACGGTACGATAGGAAAAGATGACAGGGAATTGTTTTCTGGCCCAATCATGGACAGTGGAGTTCAGATAAACATTTTGTAATAAAGACTACGGATTGTTTACATCCATCGATGCTATTGGCACGCATAAGTTCCACATAACTCGCTTATAATGTGTTGTTTATTTTTCTGCCGCATTATGCATGAGCAAACCATGTGTGATCGTCAGAAGCAGCTAGTGGCCTTAACAGAACCTGCTGGACTAGTTGTGCATTCTTATTAGCTTTATGGCGCCAGAATACACGAAGCGCAAGAGAGTGCACAGAACGGAGCACCACGAACTGCTTTATTTCGCAGAAAGACGCGTACGTATGTATCGTCCGTCAGCATCTGCGCAGAAGACAGCCCAGTGGGCATGCTGCATCTCAGCGGCAGAGTACCTAGTTTCTGTTCTCTTGCACCGTCGATTGATTTTTGCACGCCTACTCGTGATGAAGACCTTCCTTCGTTTCATTTTAGCCCATAGGCACGTTCTCATATAATTGCTTTGAAATAAAAACACCTTGCATTCCCGTTAGCCGTCCTCTCTAAACCCTCCTACCAAGATGATTTAGAGGCTTGGCCACCTTGACTACATGAAGGACAGCTGCGATACCGTGCTTGCAGTTCATACTCGCGGATGCAGTCTTATTCGGCGCCAATAGCATTTGCGGTCCGAGTTGACCTTGGTACGCCCTTGACGTCTGCAGTCACTTTTGTTTGGTGCAAGTAGCGCGATCGGAAGTGGGAGCACGTCCAAAGTCGCAGGGTGTGCGTGATTTCGCAAGCGCTTGTTTAGCATTCGTCGCTGACGTGGGAAGTGCGGCCTGGCTCACGTCTCCTCCCTTGGCGGACCCCCGGTCCGGTTATTTTCGACTCGCTCTCCTGGACCGACTGCGCTAAAAGTGTTGGCCAACGTTTTCCTGTGCCGAGCGGCCATTTGTTGTGAAGGTCAGCGCTCGTGGTGTGGCTGGCTGTGCGGTGGCGATAGCGCCAGTCTCGCTTTTCAGCGTTGTCCGGAGGTTGACGACCCGGCCTTGACGGGCCCCCTGTGAGCGCCTCCTGGTTCCGGGCCAAGATGCTCAGATATTTCTGACTCCGTGGCGCGTGCATGGCTGTGCTGAATGGCCAACCTGTGTCGCGTATATCGGCCTGATTTCTCCGACTGGCACCCGACGCGCGCGGGTCGTTGACTCCCCAGCCGGAAGGCGCCGAAACTGGTTGTCCCAAACTGGTTCTGCGTCCAGCCTCCGGGAACATGCCTCGTGCGTCCCGACCCTTAGCCGACCACCCTGGGCCGTTCATGCGTTGTCAGTTGCTGTTCAAGGTCTCGGATATGTGCGACGCGATTGGCCGGCTCAACAAACAGAAATGGACTGCTGTTATTTGACGCTAAACCAGCTGTGTCCGAGCGCTTCTCGTTGTTTCCCCCCCTTTTTTTTTTTTACTTGCCACTGCAGTTGCCATATAATATTGTGGTCTCACAACAAAGGCTTATGAAAACAGCTTCAAGGCATTTTGTGAAACATGCCTGCTAGTGAGATGCCGCCTGAGCACAAAGGAATCGCTTCAGTATTTAAGCCCGAAAATTTCTTGTGGCATCCGATTCGAGAAATGTGCACAAAAATTTTGTATAGCGGCTTGCCACTGCAGTTGCCATATAATATTGTGGTCTCACAACAAATGCTTATGAAAACAGCTTCAAGGCGAACTGTCGGTTGTGAGGCTGCTTTCGCAAGTGAGTGCAGATTGTTATACTTCAAGTACATGGGTGACGTGTTCCACGATAGAGGAGAGAGGACAAGTGTATGTAGATAAAAAAAAAATCGACAGATATTCAGTGCAAAACTGGTATATATATATCGCTGTTTAAATATGGACAACACCTGCTGTGGTGCGTCGCGTGAAAGGGTTGCTCGGAAGCGGCTTTCCCGCGTGGTGAGGGTGTTGGCCGAGGAACAAAGGCCCGTCCTCGATGGTCTACGCACCAAACTGGTTTTGCGCCGCTCCCACACTCCATATTCGGCGCAGCTCGGTTTTCGAGAAACGGGGTCACGTTCGGTCCGCACAGCTTTCTTGCTGGCCTTCCCGCTCGCAGTAATGGCCGCCCTCCTTGACGCATCCATCTTGGATCCTCTTTCGTAACCCGTCCGGCGTCTCCTTTCAGCCCAGAAGGCGCGTTTGTTGTTTTACCCACGCGGGCTTCTTGGGGGGGCTTCCGTGCTAAACGTGGAGTGGGGCTCGCCAATGCTTTTTCGAGCGAAATAAAGGCACTCTTTGCGCCAGGCTTTTGACGTGTGCCAGTGTGTTCAGTCTTATAAAAGGTTCTATATGGTAAAGGCTATCTGCTGTGCTGTCTTTTCATATGCGGTTCCTTTTCAAAAAGGAACATTCCTGATGCACTGCTGAAGTTGATGAATAAGGTCAAAGAATGCTGACAAGCATTTCTTGCGCTCTTTTTTTTTTTGTGCTTTTCAGGGCCACTCTGCGACTCGAAGTCGGTACAGCAGCCTTAGCCCGGCATCCAGTCAGAGTTCTTGCCCACCTACAGCCTCGTCGGCTAGCAGCCCGCGACGTGGGCGCAACAAACCCGAGCCCACTCCGGAACCAGCGCCCCAGGAAGACCCGAAAGGTGCGCGGGCCTTCTTTTTAGGCAACCTTAAGCCGAGCCCCGGTCGAACGCTGGATACGCTCCCGAACCGTGGCTCTGCCGAGGTTTGCCAACCTTCAGATTTAGCCAGGACCATGTAGTTACGCTTGCTGTCTGTACAAGTTGAGGGTCAGCGTCATGGCTCTGCCTGACCTCAGCATCTTGACGCTGGCCCATGCGATGTGTTTTGCAAGCTCTGCGGTACAGGCATTCAGCCGTTCCGCGTAAAATAAAAAAAAAAGGGGGGGGGGGTGCACTACGAGTGGCTGTCCTTGAACAGGCCGTCCCGGTGCGTTGCGTCAATGCCGGGGTGGCCTGCTTTTTTTTTTTCTTTTTTGTACGATTCTTTGCGACGCTTTACCTCGACGGGAGGAACGGCCGACTTGACGTCCTTGGTTCTTGGATGCTCGACGGCCCCAATGTCTGTCCGACTGCCGTCCATCGTCACTGACGAACCATGGAACTCCTGATGGAAGAAGCACTGCGTTCCTGATGGGACTCGCGCGGCTTTTTACTGGTTTTGACCGGGTGACTTAGCAGCTCCAGCTGGGACGGCTGTATATGAGACTGGTGCCGTTGGAAAGGGCTCTTTAAACATTGTGGCAGGAAACTGCGCCAAAGAAAGGCGTGCGGTTATATTGATGTGACTCTTATGATACTTTAGCAAACTTTCGGGATTTCGCCAGTCGGCGCTTCGGATGGATATGTCAGCCAACGATACTTGTTCGTCTTATTTGGCCGCTTATGCTGCTGTGCGAGTTACTAATCGGTCTACTCAGTCGCGCAGGTAAAGTTAAAAAACCTGTCTGAACCCGGAGCAATGTGCTTTACGCGCGTAAAAAAAAGAAATTCGAACTATTTATGCGCTGTTAAATTCGCTTGCCTATTAAAACGAAGCCGACTCTCAAACTTCAATTGGGCCACAAAACGTAACATGCACAGTAGCAGGCTGCCGCAAAGGGTGGCATTGCCGCTTGCGGCAGCAGTTCTGCTGAACGGCATGCCCAAGTGCATGCTTTTACGTTCCGTCATGGGTTTCGTATGGGGTAGTAGAAGTCTCATTCCTGGCTGATGCTGCTGCGGAATCCTCCGCTGTGTGCCCAACGGCCCCAGATTCGGGCAACCGGTTGGCCGCAGCAGCCTCGACCAGTCCGTAGCGAAAAGACTCAGTCGTCGTTACTGCGGTGTGCCGCTCTTGACAAATGGTTCGCCGCACGCGCCCACTAATCGAAGAAAGGAAAAACTGCGCCTGCTGTCCGGAAGTAGCCGCGAATCACGGTAGTTGGGAAATGCTTGCGCGCAATTCCGGGGAGTGACGACGGAGCTGGCTTCTCGGAGCGGCGGCGGGACTTATCGCACAGTACACCGGAGGCGCTCGGCACGTGGTAGCCGTGCGATCTCCCGGCACAGTTTGATAAGTGTCGCTGACTCGTAAAGGCTGCTGTGAGTCAACAGGCGCAATCGTGCTTACGGTATGGGGGGAGGGAAAACTCGTTATCGCAACATTTTGAGTGGTTCTCTGGCGTTCCAGCGTCGTGGTCCCAAGATGTTCGCTGCCTTATTTGCTTTGGCCCGTATCGCTGACGCTATGTCCGGGACCTTTCGTGCGCGAACGGCAGGTCTTGCAACTCGTCTGACCTTCGCGTGACCTTAGTCTGGGCCGCAACTGGGGGATGACGGGCCTGCTCGCAGGTGGTACTGCAGCTGTAGGGTGATTTTTGAAGGCATTGTACATGGTGACATAATACCCCATGTTACACTGGCGCCCTCAACCGCGGTTTCCACCAGAGTCCACCAGAGCTACACGGGCTATCCTGCTCGCGGTTTACATAAGCTGCACGTCAGCGCATCGGCATACACACCCGCAAGACTTGTATCCCTGTCATTAGGTACGAAAGCAGCAGCTTTGCACAAACTTGCATCGTTCTGTAAGAATATTCTTGATAAAACTACGCCTTCGCGAGCGACAAACGCATCACTACAAAATGTCCGGCGCTGACAACTCCGAGCGTTAGGCCTAGCAGCGAGTACGGCGGTGCCGTTCGTGATCAAACGCGACTCGAGCTCGTCACAAATAGCTTGTTTTTGCCATAACGATTAACTTAGTGCTTGAACACATGCGATTAGTTTTACCTGCGCGCCCCGCCACGGTGGTCTAGTGGCTATGGTACGCGGCTGCAGATCCGAGGGTCGCGGGATCGAATCCCGGCCGCGGCGGCTGGACTTCGATGGAGGCGAAATGTTGAGGCCCGTGTGCTGTGCAATGTCAGAGCACGTTAAAGAACCCCAGGTGGTCGAAATTTCCGGAGACCTCCACTACGGCGTCCCTCATAATCAGAGCTGGTTTTGGGACGTTAAACCCCACATAACAAGTTTTATACCCCTGTCACACGAGGCAACTAAAGTGCACTTTGAGCGAGTGCACTTCGCCGCTAGTGTCATTCGCACTCCTGTCACACGGGAACGTTTAGTGACACTCGCTGCAAAGTGCACTTGCAGGCAAGTGCGTTCGCCGAACTCACTTCGCGGCGACGAAGTGTGTAGCCTCGGTAGCAGTGGCTTGTAAACAAATACGCTAATGCACAACGCGGCGCCCGTAGTATTTTTAAAACATTGTTTTCGTTATTATAAATACTGCCATGTATTAAAACAAATCATATTTCAACGAAAAATCTCGCTATTCTCGCCCTTGGGCAGTTTGCGGCACACGTCCGCTAGGGGAATGCACATTTCCAAAGCACACTTCTGTTTCTCGTGTAGCAGCGCGTGAACGTAAGTGCACTCTGCGAGCCGGTTCGATGAAACGACCGGTGCCGCTGCAGTCACACTGCAGTCGAGCAGTGTGAGTTATGAATTATTTTGTCGTAAACAAATCGGAGTCAATATTTTAAATGCTGTTGCAAAAAGTCTAGGTAGCATTGGCCCGAGCAATACCAGCGTGGTTTCGACCACTTGGGTTCTGATGTCGCTGTTTTCCAATAGTACTGAGAGCCCTAAAGCAGCCAGGGTCAATTTGCTCAGAAACTCGCCAGTAATCTTAAATAACCGAGTGAACGGTGTGTTGAACCCAAAACTGGTAGACGCTTCGTGCAGCGTACGCGATGACGTACAGTCGTGAGCAAAAGTTTGGAGTCCAATGGGTGCCACAAACAGCTATTTTTCTTTGCTGTCCGAGAAATACCCCTGTCACACTGGACGTTTTAATGTCATTCGAACGCAATGACATTCGCATCGAATGACATTATTCCGCTGCTACACGGCGACATCTAACATCATTCGAATCGAATGACTTCTGAAATCGAATGAGTTCGAGCAACTCATTCGCATTCGCACGGGGATCGAATGTGTACTCTCTACCCCAGAGACAACGTAAACGTGCGGCACTGAGCATTCCTAATTTGTGAAACGTCATGCGAGAATGGTATTACTTTAGCGCGTTTGCCGATATTCATCATTTTAAAATGAAAACAGCCAGGCAGGCCGTAACAAAATGTGTTTACTCTCGACATCAGCGGCGTCTGACAGGCTTCGGTATTTCGCCACAGGATGCAATCGCGAACGCCGTTTGTTTGAGCCAACTTGAGCGCAGCGCTTATTACACTGCGTCTTAATTTAGCGTCTGTGTTTCTCATTAACGCGCATTGCTTGCAAAAACAGTAAGTGAATGGTTCGCCTGCTGGAAGACAGCGTCCCCTTTGAGCGCTGCCGTATCAGCTGCAAATTATTCTGTTGGTGTAATTCAGTGAAGCAAAGCCCTGCGTTTATTTTAAATAAAATAGGACGACTTTTCAGCCACTCTGCACTTACGCTCTGCAGCTTTTAGGTCCAGTTCCTTTGGAACTATCGTCACTGATATCGTAAACGAATGACATTACTTCTTCGTGTGTAGCACAACCACGGGTCGAATGACATTCGCTGCACCGAATGTCATTCGAATCGAATGACGTTAAAACTTCTAGTGTGACAGGGGTATAAGTTGGCTTAAATCAGGTGGTTCAGCCTAGGTGCACTTGTTCGACCGATGTAACTTTTGCTCGTGACTGTACGTCACAGCCTCCCTGCCATCAGAAATATGTAGCTGGTGCCAGAAAAATGAAAGTAGCGATGTCATCCAACGATGTACAGAGCTCTTCTGAACTTGACAGCGACGATTTGAGCGCTGAAGTGTCGCCTTTTTGCTTTAGACGGCCCGCCTGCTCGGGTAGGCGGCGTTGTAGGTAATGACGTCAAGAACACAGGGTGGCTCGCTTGGGAATCTGCTAAAAATTTTTAAATTCATTTTAAGGAAAACTAAATGACTAACAACCGCCTGGCTTAGCATAAATTATTGCAGTACCGAGTGTAACGTACACTGAAAATTTCGTTGAGATCAGTGGACAATAAAAATCACCGGTGTTACCCTTTAAATGAGCATGGCAAGCTCGATTGGCGGCCAACCGCGGTTAGCTGTCGAAGCGCCGTTTCGCGCTTGTCTAACTGCGCTAACCGCGTTTCACGATAACGGCGGTTACGCCAACCGTGGTTAAGGGCGCTCGTGTAACAGGGGTATTAGGCGTTGGTACATACGCGATGCAGCCCATTTCTTTGAAGACTATGCAACCGAGTACAACCGCTAGGCGATGGCGGCCGTCGCGACTTTTTGACTGACCTACTTTGCAGCTAGTTCAGTGCCACGCCGATCCGTAGCCGGAGCAACACGTGAAACAAACGTACCAGCGTCGGTCTCGCACCCAAGCCTGCCGCATTGTCTGTTTCAAACTTTCTCACTCGTGCTAGCGCTTTCTTTTACCGTGTTCCTGCTTGTTAAGATGCGCATGCATGCATAAATTCAATGGAAGAGCGAATTCCGGGTGTTCACTTGTGGTGTCTTGCTGGTTTGTGTGCGCCGTTTAAAAGTTGGTTACTCCAGCTCGTAAGATGTCGCCATGTACAGTCGTGAGCGTGGTTAGTTTAAAACGCTATATCGCATGGCCGCCGCGTGAACTGAAGCTATGCTCAGATTGGCCGAGATCGTGCGTTCAGATGACGCGATGGTGCGAGAAACCGCGCCGCTGACGCATTGCGCATATGCGCTCCCGCGTTTAATCAACTGCTCGCGAATGTGCGATTTCTTCGGAACCAAAGTAGCACAGATATTCTTTAACGGCAATTTGCATCTCGCGTGGCATGGCAGTATGATCAGCTTTTTACTTGTACTACGAGACCACCTCCACGCCGCTGCGACACGCGTTCAGCGGTAATACCTTCAATGGAATACACGTTGCTTTGCATTTAAAGCCGTAGTTTACTGGGGACACTCCGTGGGTCCTATTGAAAGAATATATTGAATATACGGCTCGTGCTGCGCGGCACTTTCGCCTACTTGGAATATAAACACGGGCGCGCGCTTCGACCTGGGCAAGGCATGAATCAAACGCTATTAGATCTCAAGGAAAATCTAGCGATTGTTGACGCATTGTGAAAGTAATTCGCGTAATTTAAAGCTTCGAAATTTCGTCGGAATAAAGAAGCATGAAATCACGCATTTGAAGTTTACTTGCATTTTTAGTTATCTGAGTGGATTAAAGAAGCATGCTTCTTTAATCCATTCAGCTAACTGAACATAGTTTCAAAGCGTCAAAAAAAAAAAAAAGTGGTCGAACCGTGCGCGCTCTATGTATTCCAAACGGAAGAAAGTGCCGCTCAGTGATCATATTACGGCACCATATATAAAGGCGCCAACCAAAGCGTCAGCGTTCACACGTACCTCATTCAATTCGACCCTCCGAGGGTCTCCAGTAAACTATAGCTTTAAATTCAACGCAACGTTGATTCCATTAAAGGGATTTCCGCCGAACACGTCTCCCAGCGCCATGGAGATGTTTGGGAGGCGTCCTTTTATTTAAATTTCTGTTTAAAGCAATCGTTGTCCTCTAAGCGGAAAGGAGTTCCGCCACGTCGCCGAGAGGTCGCGCCACCAGCAGAGCGACTGCTGCGAGCACGAAAGACGAGCGTAAACAGAGACACGTAAACAAGCAACACGGAGTATTCTTACCAGTACTCGGAATACCAATCATGAAAAATATCACGCACATTAGGTCCCGTTAATAATGAAATTGCAGTATAGCACGAACTTCCCTGATATTTGTACTCCCACCGTTGGAATCATGTGTGCGCTGTGACCTATTCCCGAGCCATCGAGAAAGGCATGTTTCTTATCCGCCTCCGAATGCTAATTGAAAGTGAAGGTTGCGGTCGACCATCCTTTATGTCGCGTACACTGCACTCCAGTTAAAAACACTCGCATGCTTACATATGATAACTGTGCATCTAAGTGTCGAACGCTTTCGAGTTTCGCGGTAAATTTAGGCTCGGGAAGACTCGTTTTGTTATGACATAACGCCAATGACCATGTTTGAGTATGAGTATGCGCAGTAATTTCGTTCTTTGAATTGAAGCTTTTCCTAAAGCACACAGTATTCACCGCCAAAACTAATTCCTTCAATGCACCGCAAACGTTGCGGTCAAGTTGTAATTATACTAATCCAGATTGAAAACGCAATAGCTGTCAGCTGTCCCCCCTCCTCGGCATCTTTTTTTCATTTGTTCTGCTGGGAACCGAAGCTTTTCAGGCAAGCACATTCCCGGCTCACCAAGGTCTCCCGAAATTTCAGGCTCTTATGAAATCATGAAACTGGCCGTTGCGCTGCCATGCATGCGGGGATCGGCTGGCTCGTTGTGCGCGCACCAAACTGAAAGCGGGCCTCGTGGCTTTTATGACCCGACCAGTTTCACTCTCCCCATCTGTCCCACGCTTTAGTTAGCAACACACTTGTTTCTGACGTAGCTCATGCAGAGTGGTGGTCGCGGCGACAGCGTCCGTGTGTGTTCCATTGATGCCGGTATCCTCGCGTCAAGGCGGCTACTACTAGTATGAACGCGGCGAGCACAGCCCGTGGGAAATTAGGATAGCAGGGTTCTCGGTTCGTGTGCACACACTTCCGAGGCCCTGTTGCCAGGCGGTCGGGGCCCGGCGTTTTTTTGGAGCCGCTCGCGGACGTCCTGGCATGCCCCCGTCGCGTCCTTGGTGCGAGCAGTGACAGCGCGGCTGCCGCCGGAAAGCCCTCGCGCGGCGGCTGCGCCAGTCGTCAGACGGGTTGTGACGTCATCGCGCTCCGCATTCCGGCCGCCTGCGGTGGTTCGCGGCGCGCGCTACCTGCGCCTCGTCGGTTGCCGTCGTTCGTCCCTTGGATACCGTGTCGCGCAGGTGAGTGCTGCACGTGTGCTGCTGCCGCTTCGATCGCTCGCTGTTGAGACGGCACATGGATCGCATGCGCCGTTTCCGCAGCGCCTCGGATTCTACGTGGATGTGCGATAGTTCCGTGTATCCCCCTGTGTGGTGTGTGGCATAAGCCCCGTCGGGAGCACCTGTCGGCCGGGAACCGGCTGCTGCCTCCGCTCGTTTCCGCTTCAGCACTGCCCGTGAGTTTCTCTCAAGACTTCGATGGGGGCCTCGGTGCGCATCTGGGACACGTGCACTGACGCTTCTATTTCTAGTTTTTTTCTTTTTTTTCCTCGGCGACTTTGTACCAGATAGCCCACATTGGCACCTGTGTGGTTTCCTAGCAGGACTGGCTAGTTGTTCGCTCTTCGTTTTGGTCGGCACACCTTTCCAGCGGGCTGTATGACCTTCGAAGCCGTGCTCGCCGTTTCCTTTGTGCGCTGTTGACGCGCGTTTCACCTAAAGGCATCGCAGCTGTGGAGCGCACGTGACGATTTCAAGTACGGTACTTTGAATTTTCGGTATTTGACTAATTGCCTAAGATTAGAGACGTTAAGCGCCAAGGTAGTTCGTTTTCCCACTCGTGCTCCGATCAAACGATGACCCAGTGGTGGCTTCTCAGATCGTTGGAAAGTACTTACAGTTCGATAGTTTTACACCGGGTGTTTCAGAAAATGTGTCGATAAATCTTAAATACAGAAAAGATGTTTGTGCACTTTTTTCATGCATCAGCTTTTTTTTTTTTAATAGTAGCATGCGCTGCAAAATCGGGTTGACATTTTGAACATTAAGAAAGTTAAACCAACTGACTGAAACCAAAACAATTAGATTTGAAAGCCAAATTGACGAATAAATCTTATTTACACAGGTAATCCATATCGGTTGTAATATTTGCGAAGGGGCAACGCTGGAAATTGCTGCAGATAGCTGAAATATGGCTGATTGCGCCCAGTAAACCGCAAGTGAATGGCGAAAGAGCGCAGTGGCCCGAGTGAGTTTTCCACTCGCAACGCCCAGCGACGACAAGCCAGCGTGCTTATCAAGAGGCGATCTTTCGTTGCCGCGCCTGATCGCGCTTGCCGGAATAGGAACTCGACAGCGACGCATGCTCGTAGTCGCATGGAAATGCAAGTGGAAGAACTCGGCCACTGCCAAAGGTGGAGGCAACTGTACCCTTTCGCCATTCAAGTTTCCTGGTCGCAATTAACCATGTTTCAGCGACCTGTAGAAATTACCCGAGTTGCGCTTTTGCAAATATTGCGACGGACACGCATTCCCTGTGTAAATGACCTTCATGCGTCAATTTGGTTTCAACATCTAGCTGTTTTGGTCTCAAAATTGTTAAATAACTTAAAAATGTCAGTCCTAGCGATTTGGCAGCGCGTGCTGCCACGCGAAAAAGCTATTGCACGAAAAGTGCACAGACATCCTATTTTCAGTATTTTTCAGATTTATCGGCACATTTTCCGAAACACCCTGTATAGTTCAGCGTGAGCCAGCCAGTGCACGGGGGGTCATCCGAAAATGTTACGCTTGCCGAGGGCACGCTTCCCGGGCGGGTATGATAACCGCTCACTATGATAACCGTCCTCTATGCCGGCTCTAGCCGACAGTTTCACGTCCTGCGTTGTCGTGGGCCGGTTCAGAAGCACAGTGTGTTGGGCCTCTGTTATCCCTAGCATCATTTTTGGTGGTGTGTCTGCGAAAGCCCCCGTCAGTCCCGTTTACCCCCACCTCCCAGAGCGTATTTCGTGACACCGTTAGTACAGGCCGCGAAAGAAAGGGGGAAAAAAAAAAGGCGGCGGAAAAGCACTTTATGTCCCTTTATTAGGACATTCTTAAAATTGTGTGTCACATAAGGCACATCACATCCGTGTTCCGCAGTTAGCGTGACGCAGGTTTCGCGCCTAGCACAAGCGCTTATGTCGCGTCTCTACTGTCCACAGTGTATGCAGGAAACCAGACTGGGTTTATAGTTGGGGCCCATGTTCATTTCGACATCAGCTTGTTTCGCTATTCATGAGTCATGATGAGAAAAGTAGCTGTGCTACTAATCCAAAACGGTTACATTAAAATATGCTCTTTCATACTGATGCCGTGAGAAGGCAACGCAGGTAAAGCATCGGGCACATTCTGTGAATTTTGCCGGCAGCGAAGGTGGAAATAAAGAGTGTTGTCTTCTTGGTCATGTAACGCTTCGTCATAGATTACTCACTTGGTTAGAAAAGAAAGAAAAAAATATCTGGTAATTACCATGGCGGTTGCCTTCCTTTGGATGCCTAATTCAACATGGCCAACTATCTGTGAAACAAACGAGTCTATATTCTCAGAAATTTCCTATATGTGCATGTGGTTTTGAAAGCCTAGCTTGCAGTGTGATGTCATTAGTGCATAAAAACGTGACGTTTTGATGACTCCTCCAGTACTACGTCGAAACCATGACTTGTCAAGGATAACTTAGAACCTGTTGCTGCTGGCTTTGCCATCTCATCTTCTTGAGTGCTAGAGCGCCATATACTACTAGCAACGGAACGCCAATTGATTCTCCTCTATCCTGGTTTTGAATACTGCTTTGAGTGGGTAGAACATCTCTGAAGCATATTTTATTCTGTACGGCTCCAGCACCTGAGTGCACCATTACTTCAACCTGCAGCGCCAAGCAACCTTCACTATGAAGCCATTACACATTTTGCAGCTGACAGTCCACAGTTTAATCCAGTGAGAAATGATCAGCCATGCCAGTCTGACCAACCCATGGCGGGAGCATGGCTGAGCATCCTTGCTCGTAAGGGAAAGGGAATGAAATAGAAAGAAGACTAATGCCGTAGTGGAGGGCTCTGGAAATTTTGACCACCTGCTTGTGCACAGACAACACACAGCACACAAACCTCTGGTATTTTCGCCTCCATTGAAAACGTGACCGCTGTAGCCGGGATCCCCACATTTATTTAGGTCAGCAGCCCAGTACCATAACCACTAGACCGTCGTAGTGGACAGAAAGGTGGTTTTTGATAAACAGGAGGTGCTGGAAGTGGTGAGGGAATGTCTATTTAGAGGTAGCAGCCACTGATCAAAAGCATGAGGCTGAAGAAACTAGAAGCATAAAACTGGGGTAAAAGTCATTCTCAGATCATGAAGGGCAGTTTACCACGCACACAGGCTGCGGTGTGTGTGTGTGTGTGTGTGTGTGTGAGAGAGAGAGAGAGAGAGAGAGAGAGAGAGAGAGAGAGAGAGAGAGAGAGCAAGTAGGAACAATGTGCAATAGCTACTCATCAGGGCAGCATTGTACCATCCATTGTTGACTGCATGAACTACCAATGCAGATTCATGCTTCTGACGAATGAAATCTCCACCGGTTTTTTTATAAGGCCACTGCCAACTCAATAAAAGGACAGCACGAGTCACAACTTTCACCTTCATAACTACTAGCGTTATGAATAGGGCCCTCAAACCAAATTTTGCTCTGCGAATTGTGCAAAAGGAATGTTCGAGGTTGACTCAAACAGGAGTTATTCAACAAATTCAAAATAACAGCAGAGACAGATGTTAGCATCCGCTTTCGCAATTCACTTGCCCAGAGACATGTTATACTGCTTCCAATGAAAACTCTGCTTGCATTGTGGCCTTCCTACCACAAGTTGCGGTGCATGTTTTGATCGCATCGTTGCCATGGGCTACAGCAACTACATGGGCTGCACAGGCCCTTGCATCAGTTACAGGCGTAATGAAATTGTAATGCACAGATTTGTCCTTCAGCAGATTTAGGAAGCATAAAAGATGTCACACTTGCTTTTTCTATGAAAACATTTTTTTTATTCCCACTGAACTGTTCCCAGCCAATCAGAAGCAGAATAACAGCGTCACATCAGGGCTCCTTCAATGTGCACTGACACTGCACATTTTGCTTCCATTAAAATGAGACTACCACAGCTGGTTTCTGTGACTTCCAGATGTGGTTAAAAAGAAAACTGTGCTCTGCAGCAATATTGATGTTTCCCTCATTCCTTAATTAGGTAATTTTATAGAAGGTGCAAAACTCGCGTTGAAAACAGTTGTGCATTGTAACCTATGCAGGCATTAAAATGAGCAAGCACTTGATCAGCAGTCCACTTCAGCAGCGTTTCCTAGCCACAGCTCCTGGTTTCGCCACTGCACAGATTTGTGGTGCAGCAGCCAATGCTCGCATGAATGTGCCACACCGTCATTAGAAAATGACTGATTTGGGGAGCAGTTTACTGATAATGATGCCGTGAGCAATGGAAAGGAAGATGTTACGTGAAATGTTAAATTTAAATGGCCAAGAAGAGCGGAGCAGATTAGTGAAAAAACGTGACCGACATCATATTGGAAATCAAGAGGAAACCGGCAGGACATGTAGCGAGAAAGCCAAGTGTGGCAGGGGGGTGGGAGAATGTGACGTGGTGTGACCGATGAAGTCAGGTAGTTTTGGGACTAGTGCGGCCGCAGTTAGTGTTGGACTAGGCTAACTGAAGAAGCACGGGAGACGCTTTTGCCTCGCAGTGGGTGGTGACAGGCGAGGGTTATTCTTCTTGGGTTTGATATTTTATATTTAAAAATTTCGGATAAGGAACCTGGTACTATTTATCAAGCTGATAATCTGGGAGAAATCAGGTTTTTATGGAACAATTGAGAACTAGCACTGGTTGATTCCTGTGCGCAGTTGCCAGGTGTTGTGGGTGACTCTGCCGCCTTCACTGTGGGAGCGGTAATACGTTCAAACAAAATAGTGTTTCTTCTTGCCCCTTTTTCACCTGCTGTGTGGCTTCCATTGTGCTCGTTGTGATGAAAGGAGTGTGAACAAGCTCTAATGGTAGAATTCCCCTTAAACTTGACTCGTAGCTCCACTAATACCCAATGGATTTTGCAAAATTTTTGCAGCAAGCAATGCATGAGGGAAGGAGTGATGTCACTCAAGGTTTACTGGAAAAAAGTGTTGGAGGACCCCTTGTCATGTGCAAACGCTGCTATGTGCACTGTAATCTTCTTGCGGTCACTGACCATAAGCTGTTTCCCTTATTATGAACCAAATGAAAGCGCAACATTAACAAAGGCGGTAGCCTTAAATCCATTGCGGCTGGGTTGTGTAAGGAGCAAATAATCAAGCATTTTAGTGACAAAAAGCTGGGTTAACATCATGCATGCTTAGCATATCGGTCTCCATCTGAACTCTGAGGAAGTTCTCATGGGACATCAGAGCTTCTATTCACTCGTAGGGCGGTTGATTGAGAGCCGGGTAACATCAGCAGTGCTGTATATGCCTCCCAATTAAAACTTGCACTCTAGAGCAAGTTTTAAGCCAACAGAATATGAGCTCATGTCCTGTGTTTCATCTGATACCTCGTCGCTGCAACAACCAAAGATGAGCCCATACCAACTTCAATTTCAAATTCTAAAGGATCTAATTTCATTGTCCTGGGGTGGGTTAAGCTAGTGCCAGTGCACCAGTGCTCCCAAGTCAAGGTTGAAATACTCGCAAAAATAGCCCCCAAAATCCACTAAATTCAATATTTCTAACGACAATGCCGACGATTCCCATGCATTCAGTAAGTTTTCGATAAAAAAAAAAAAAATTGGCGAGTGATCTCTTGCAGGCTGGTTTCAACTAACATGCACCTCTGTTGTGCCAATATCTTGCGCTAAATTTGTGGGCAGGTCGTAGAGTGAGCCTCGATCGAACAATTAGGATAGAATTTGTCTGCACCTGAAAAGGTCAGCTGATTGAACCCACTGTCAGCCTACGCGTTTGACCAGGGAAGCTCAGCTTGAAAAAGGGACATCTTGTTTCGTGCACACGAAGTTCCAGAATGCAATGTACTACCATGGTTGTGCCAGCTGATGAGCACTATTTTATTGTTGCAGATTAAGAAACTCCATAAGGGGCACGAATGAGTATTTCATTTCATGCAGAGCGTTGAAAGCAGCTCATACCCTATTCAGTTTTTACGCAGAAAAGTGTACCTACTTATTTCAAAATCAGCCCTTCAGAAATAAAGGGAACTGCCAACCGCAATACAACCTATTAAATTTAGTGGGGAAAACCAGTAACCTGGCAATTTGAAGTGCTGTGCACTTCAAATGCCAAAGCTCAGATGGCTGTTCAATTGTTTGCACACCTTACTTTATTTCGTTACGAGTACAAACACTTCGCACAAAAGCTCATATATTTATTCCTTAGTCTTTGATTCGTTTAGTTGGGCTTTGATGGCTCGGGCAATGAAAAAACAACCTTTTACATTAAAGTTACACCTCGGCCATTACACTTAGTGTTGCCTCTTGCTCTTTGCCAGTTGTCACACAACAGCCATGTTGTGCACACTGTCAGCTGGACACGAACAGTGCATGATGAGACTAGCCTAGAATTGACCCCAATGAAGTAATGTAAACTTGGCCACACCTAATAGAGAACCAACCTTATGTCATGTTACGAATGGCAGAGCTCATGTGATGTTTCATTATTGTTTTAGAAAATTATTGGCCATAAACTGTTTCCCTTACATGAACTAAATGAAAGGGTAACATTAACAAAGGTGGCAGCCTTAAATCCTCCGCAATTGGGTTGTGTAAAGGGACTGGTAAAGTAACGTATTTACTCGCGTAATGAATGCACTCTCATAAACTCTTACCCAACTTTAGTAGTCAAATTCAGTGTTTTTTTTTTTTTTCCTCCCTTGTAATAAACACACCCTCTAACCTTCAACCCTTCGGCCACCCCGCATATGAGTTGCCGGCTGCAAACTGCGAGCTATTTATATACACCATTTAGCATAGGTGATACCGCTGGTGATACACGCACCTCAGAGGCGCTTCAGTGTGGTAAAAGCTTAATTGTTGCCCACAAGATGGCGCAAAAAGCCCACGGCGCTGTTGAATTGCGCCGCATGCATGGAAAATATATTTACCTGCAGGGGTGCTCACACTTTGGCTTGTGGGCCCATGCACACGCTTGAGCTCACACTCGTAGACGTTCCCTCAGGCCACTGAGTTGATAAAATTGTGGTGGATTCTGTGCTGTGTAAAAGTGCCAGACGAACTGCAGTGTAGAAACATACAATAATAAATAACTCTCACTTTCTACCAAGTGGTGTCATGACAATTACATGGCTAGGTGACTGGAGAGCATGGCAAGTGAAAGAGAGCACAATGAGAATGGGGTCAGGCACCATCATCACGTTGAACTCTTAAGGCAAAGCTTAAGGGTCCCACAATTTTTTCGCTGTTGACCAAGAACATTGCCATTACAAAGCACAGCCACCACAAGGGCTGTCGTGGTGGGTGCCAAATTACGAGGTGCAGATGCTATATAGCTCTTTTTTACTGATCTTTAAATAAAAATTCATCACATACGTGGCTGTGAACATTACTACGGGTCTCAATGCTGTCTTTTTTTTTTTTTTGCACGTTACAATGTTTTGCTCAGCCTGAACTTTTCATAAAATTTACCCTGCATAATAAACACACCCCAATTTCCTTCTGATTTTCGGAAAGAAATGTGCGTTCATTAGACGAGTAAACACGGTTTATGGATTCATGTGGATGAAATTAAAAGGCTCTGACATGTGAAACTTGGCAATAAATGTGCTAAATGTGAGGTGTTATAAAATATTTGGTGCAAATGACTCACTATTGTGCCATGCATGGATTGCAAAATATCTGCCACCAAATTTTTTATTTTATTAATCCACTTAGTGTGCAAATGTTTGGATAGCATTATTGATTTGGCCCTGAAATGGAAGAGTTCATAAGTTTAAATATGTCCGTGCGCACATAGTATATGCATAAAATATATAAAAGCTCGCTTAGTGCAGCAGGCTACTTTCACTTGGGCAGGCAGACTTCAGCGACAAAATCATACACACTCTCTGAAGGCATCTGCACATCTGCTTAACTTTGACACTCCAGTGATGGCATCGGTGAGTGCATCATAGAATGTGCAGTCGTGGAGTGTCAATGCGGAAAACGGCGCAAATTTTTCACCATGTGGGTTAACTCCAGGCAACTGCAGTCTCACTGGGGCAGGGTACTGTGTGATATTAGTGCATTTTAAAAAATCGCAGGTGCTAGAAATTCCTGGACTATACCACCAGCAATTATTAGTATTGCATTTTTTTTTTTTTTTTGGCCGGGTGGTCATATAAACAATGCGCTTCGGGAGAAGGTACTGTCTGCTCAATTCCGTGTATCTGAGCATGTTTGGGCGATGTACTGTCATAAGCTGTAAACAAAGTCAAGTGCCAACATATGACAGTGGCTTGCACTGTGCTTGGGTACAGCGCATTGCCGTCCAACCACACAGATTTGGAAAATGTGTGCTCTTGCAGTAGTCACTTTGCATGTGATGTGTACTGTTATGATAAAGAACTTTTGGAAAGCAGACACTCATCCGGAGGCAACTGCCCTAGCAACACCTGTCCTCTGCATTTACCTGAAAACGAACACCCCTAAGCATATCTAGCATTGGTGGAAGTACATATTACTGTGATGAAAGCTTAGATGGCTGTTCTACTCTCTTGTATCCTCAATCCAAACATGGAGTGCATGATTCATCAGGGTACTGTTTTGCGATGAAGGGGAACAATCAACGGATCCAAAGAAAAAAAACTGCAGAGAAAAGTGGTGGTTGGCAGCAGCACTTCGTGTTACGGCAGACTTTCTTGGAAAGCAGCGTACAGAACATTGACACTAGATGGTGTAATGCAGTTGGTAGGGCCCTTCAGCTGTGTTGAAGCCCCCCCCCCTCCTCCTCCCCAAGGCCGTCCAGCTGGTCCAAGATCGCCTGTCAACCCCTCCAGCACCACCAGCAACAGTGGCATCCCTCTGAACGTTCTCCCCATTTTCCCTTTCCCCATTTTACTGCCTGTTCTAGGCCTTTGTTCAATGAATCGGTCTTGAAGTGAACCTTCAAATACTTGTATCGCTCCATCCGAGCCTCCTGCACATGGTCCAGGCCACCTTGTTGGTCAGAACTCGGTAATCGACACATGTACAAGCCAGGATGCAAGCAATTATTATATGACCTCTGTTGTCAATACCTTGGATTACTTTGCCTGCTGATGTCGAAAAGCCATGGAGCGACTGCAGAAGAAACAAGCAACTCTGCGACAAGGCATCGATGGCATCATTGCTGCAGCTGGCAATTTGCTTCAAGCGCCAGCAGCAGCAATTGGTGAGGTCAAAGAATGCCTTGACAAACTTGTCAAGCAGGCAGATGAGCCTAGAATAGTCAACGGCGCAATCAAAAAGACAGAGTTGCAGGAACTCAGCGCCACACTGACCAAGTGCACAGCTTTCAGTCGGAAAATCTGTCATGAAAGCTAAAATCAAGAGAGCCCTTGGGAGCGGCCAAGTACGCAGTAATGACTACTCTTCAGTTACTGTCACTGTCGACCGGGCTTCTGAAGTCGCAAGAATTCAGCTCCACACCCCATTGACAAACCACTAAGTGAGAGAAATTGGAGTGACGACACTGGTGGAAAGATTCGTAAAGGAAAAGGTCATCATTGAAGAGCACGTCACGTCTGCTTGGTGTCTGCCCAGTGCAGTCTCCACAACAGAGGCTTCGGAATTTTTATTGCAAACTGCAGACGGGCGTTCACGGCCTCGACACACTGGGTATGGCGTCAAGCAACTACAGCGTGCCTTTATTGTTAGTCATCCAGAAGAGCGCCCTGAGTGAGCTTTGTCTCATTTACTACAGGCAAAGGGCAACAACTGAAGTCGTTCCCGAAGACAAGCTTCAGGATTTTTCGAATTTTCTGAAGAGTGAGGTTGAAAGCAGGGCGGGAGCACAGCATATAGTAGGACCAGTGCCTTACACCGCTATCAAGCTGAAACCATCGATCAAAAGAGATGGTCGTCCTCAACACCTGTCAGCGTATGCCCCGACAATTACTAAAGGCGATGCACAGTGCTCATTTTGTGAAAGGCATACACCTGCAAACTGTTTCACCCCTGTGCCCATAGACAAGAAAAAGGAATTGATGACCAGGGCTGTTACAGGTGCGCGAAGAACAAGAGTGCCAAACATAGAGCTGGCTAGTGGAAGTGCGCCAAATGCTACAGATGACACTCAAGGGGCTTTGCTTTCAGCTCTTTAAGGCAAAGATGCTGCTCTGGCAGGTGTGACCGTGCATGCTTCTACAGACAGCACGAGCGTATGTGGAAGGCCAAAACAAAGGTGCTTTGGTGAGAATGCTCCTCGACGGTGGCAGCCAAAGAACATTTATACGAGGAGGCTTCCCGTTGCGTAATGCTCCACGTCAGAGGAACGGAGAGGCTGATGCATTTGCACGTGAACCAGTGCAAGACAGAGAAGCTGTCGACGGGTTGAATGCTGGCTGAGAAACTGGTGCAACAATAAGAGGGTCTGCATTGACGCATTGGAGATGCCCGGGATCAGTGAAGGCTACCTACCACCACCAGACACCAGCGCTGAAAACACTGCACGTGAACAAGGGCTCGACTTGTCAACGCCATACCCTACGGCTTCCATTATGGCGTTGGAGCTTGCATGCTTACTGCGGCTGACTACTACTAGGACATCACGACGAAATGTGAAGCGCCTCAATACTGTACTAAACGCCTTTGCTTTAACCCCGCCTGGGTGGAACTTTTTCAGTGTGAATGCAAGTTCCATTAGAGGAAGTATGTTACTGATTTCTTGGGGGAGCCTGGCATAAAACTCTTTCATGTTAAAAAATAATAGTGCTGACCTTTGCTGCTTGTATATTGCTCAGTATATCCTGCAAGGACACATGCCTCTACTGTGTTGTTTTTACTCTTGTGCAGCTTGTGGACGACCCTATAAAGACAAATTGGCAAGGCTATGGATCAGTGCTGTTAAACTACTGAAAAGTGTTGAAAAAATGCATACATGGTGAAACCATTTCGGTTTGTGGGAACTGCTATGTAAATAATCAAGTATTGTGAGTGTGATTTCCCAGTTCTATCGCTTCTTGTACAGCACATTCACAAGTTTATGCAGAAATACTAACTAGAGCAGCTACCTTTACAAGTATCAAAGCAAGTGCCAGTTTCATTTTGGGTAGATATGATTATGGTTCAGTTAAAGAAAGGACTGTTTTCTGCAGCACATATCGAGAGCACGGCTTAGCGTCCGTGGGGATAGGGGAAAGAGAACAGGATCGCCTTAAATTTTAGCCACCTAGGGTTCATCGGCATGCGCTGACAGCACACAGTACACGGGTCCCTGGCATTTTTTTTGGGGGGGTTGGCAGTCGAGCATCATAAGCACTAGACCATTGTGGCGGACTAGGTAGACTAGGTAAATTCCATTAATAGATTAGATGGGATTTCAGAGGAACTGTCCATTATGCTCCTTCCTTGTTGTAGAACTTTTACAAATACACACTGCTTTCGAAACTTCCTATACTCGGGTACAGGTTAAGAAAAATGCGGAGTCTCCCCGTCAAAGAACCCCCCTTCAGCCAATAGTGCTGCTCTGTTAACATGAGATTGCGGCAAACTGCCTCTGCACCTAGGGTTCATCTGATTTCTATCTTGAGCACGGCGTGGAGGCAGCCTGCCGCGACGTCACACTGACAGAGTGGCACCACTGGCTGGTGCGGGTTCCTTTGGCAGGGAGGCGCCACTTGTTTCTTTACTTGTACCCGAGTATAAAAGCTTTTCATTGAAAACTGTGCTTGTCTTGCCTCATGCCTCAGTTTACTGCCTCAGTTGTATTACTTGTTTTTCCTTTTTCTGAAAATTAGTCACTTATACTTCACTTGGTCCCATTTTCTTTTTAGTGATGACTTGACCACTTGAATTATTGTAATTGGTGCCACTTTGGTATAAATATCGACCACATCTATTTGCTGCCTACTATAGCAAAAAGGGAACTTGTAATGGTGTTTATAAATCAACTACCAATGTGCTACTGGAGCTCCCTTTCAATGCCTGAAGAAAATACTCTTCTTACAATTGTGTGGAATTGAGCAAATACTTTTTCTTGCAAAGTGTTTGAGACACCAAGTTTGTGAGAGATGACAAGGCTAAAGGCAGAAATCCTCTGCTTGGCGAAAGCCCTGCCACCACAGTACATTGCCGAAAGAATGGTGACATTATAGAAAATTAAAATTAGATTTAGTAAATTTAGAGCCATTGCCTGCACACTCATTCAAGTATTGCATATACAAATTCTTGCACAACAGCTGATAGACCCAAATAATTTGCCCAAATAATGGTGGCACTCATCTGGGTTGCCGAGGCTTGTTTTCAGTACATGTTTAAGGGCAGAGTCTACACTTTCCATGCCTCAGTGCTAGCAAACTACACTTGTACACGTATGTAGAACTGACTACACTGCCATGAGAACCGTATAAGGGGGGCTCTGGAAATTTCGACCACCTCTGGTTCTTTAATGCGCACTGACACCGCACAGTACATGGGCCTCAACATTTCACCTCCATCGAAATTCAGCCGCTGTCTTGCACGAAAGTTATCGTTACAATTAGGAAAAGGGTTTATTACAAGGAAGTGACAGTTCACAGGATATATGAACAGTCCACAGGACATTTCTCACACTGCACATTTGTCATGTACAAATGCTGTTGTTTGCCCTGTAATCTCCTTGCATACTGAATTGTGCTAACGATGGCTTGCAGATTTGGAGGGTGCATTTTCTGTATTGTATTCTCTCTCTCTTAGCTTTGTCAACTCTAGGCATTGTACCATGCCTATGCTGCTTTATAAGGGGTGCACGTTAAAGAACCCCAGGTGGTCGAAATTTCCGGAGACCTCCACTATGGCATCTCTCACAATCACAGGTGGTTTTGGGACATCAAACCCCACAAATCATTATGCTGCCCGAAAAGGCTACCGGCACACAGTGTTGCACTGCTGAGCCCAAGCACTATCGTGAGCAATATGAAAGGGAACACAGGAACGCATGCCAACAGCCTTGAAATTGAGTCTGAGCGATACGCGGATGGCGCTGTAAAAAAAAACGTGGAAAGGAGGGCACTGTTCTACTAACTGTTGGCACTCCCACCACGCTGTCGTTTCTATAAAGCAGCAACTTACGCCATTTTGCTGATAACACGGTAACTGTCGCAGTGACATGCGATGCCAAGTCCTGGACTTTGTACAAACACACAGCAGGAGTGCCGACATTACCCCTCCCCACTATGTTGCAGACGGCTGCCGCAACATATCACCGCTATGTGGGTTTCAGGCTGTTTGCACACATTCCTGTGTTCCCTTTCATTCCTGGCTACAGAGGCAACGTTTCTGTGACAGCAAAAATGAACAGCATCCCTCTGCACATTTAACGCTGAAGTCCTCCACTGTGGCATGCTTCATAAAGTGCAGTTTTGGCATGGAAGACCTTACAAATTAAACAAAGATGGTTTGGCAGATGCTGGTTTAGGTATGTCTTGCAGTTGAAAACTCGTAATGAAAATTCAACAGCATCCCTAAGTATTGGTAATTCATATCAAAACATAAAATTCTGAAAGGGCATGTTTTCAATAAAGGCAAGTTCTGGCTGAACAGCTAAAGCACACACAAACCTTTTTTGTTTATCACCCATTTCCATGCAAATAGCAGTACAACTAAACCATTACACATTTTAGTTCAGCATTACATGTTCGACCTTGTGCAAGCGTCAGAACTATGAGACACATCTAATTTTATTTGCAAGGCTCCAATATCTCAAATTATGAAAGTGGATTCCTCCCTTTCTGTGTGTTTATTTTCCTGTTATTGGAAGATAGGAACACAGAATAAATTCAGATGAATTTTTGTGCATCTGTGTTATGTAAACATTCAGAACGGCCTAGGCAGCAAAAATCTGGTCCACAACAGCTTGAATTTGCGTTCTATGTGACAGTCTTTCAGACTGAGCGGAGTGCACGATATGAAAGGTGTTAGCATACAGCACCTATGCAACTACGATTCATCTATCCGTAGTTCAGCACAAGTTTGTGACAACATCCTCTTTACACGCATAACAGTGATCCAAAAACTGTTGTAAACCATTGTGAAAATTGTCAAGAGCATTCCCAGGTGGAGATTATCTGCATCTTTGATTCATTGGGACAGGGCAACACTTGCCAAAAACCTACATTTTTGAGGACATTGCATAGAATATGTTCAGATGCTTTGAGTTTATGCGAAATAAAAGCTGAACTTCGTCTGTTTCCTCAGCTGCCATGTAGCGAAACATGTTATTTCACACATTTTAAGCTGCGCACGAAGACAGTGTGGCAGCTTGTTGCAATGTTTTTACTCGATATCACTGCCTGCTACTGCTGGTCAACAATTGTGCACACAGTCGGTCGCTACTGCAAACAGCAGTTGCTTGAATGCGCTATGCACACAGTTTCACCTTAATATGCTAGAAAGCATTAGTTGGGACGTCATTGGCCTTAGCAAAGTTAAAAGCTTGCAAAGTATTAAACAACGGACATGTCCTCTGCTATAGAGGGTTGGTTGCCCAAAAAAAAAAAGAGAATATGGCATCGGGTTCCTAATTCACAAAGATATATAAACATGCAGTGAATAACATTCGGGAGGTCGTTTCTCCTTGTCTGACACCTCTCGATTGGAATTTTCTGCTTCTCTCAAGTAGTAGTAATGTGGCTGTGCAAAATTTGTAATGTTATTTGGGGTTTGCACGTATACATCAGGTACGTCTAGACTGGGAAGAAAAGGGAATTAGAATATATGGAGAATATCTCCACAATTTAAGGTTTGCACATGACACTGTGCTCTTCAGCAGTGATGGTGACGAAATACAAAACATGATTGGTGACCAAAACCGGGAAAGTATTGAAATTTGACTAAAAATGAATAGTCAAAAGACTGAAATTATGCTCAATAGTCTAGCTAAATAACAGGAATTTAAAATTAGCAATGAACCCTTAGAATGTGTGAAACAATTATGTATACCTGGGACAGTTACTAACAAGGATGCCTACACATTAAAAAGAAATTCTCAGTAGAATAAGGATGGGCTAGAGCACATTCGGAAGACATTCCAAAATCATCACTGGAAACTTGCCGCTGTCACTAAAGCGAAAAACATTTAATCGCACTGCATTCTCCCAGCACTAATGTGCGGTGCAGAAACGTGGAGGATAACAAAAAAAAACTAGAGATGACATTAAGGAGCACACAGCGTGAAAAATCCAGGAGAATGGATCAGGGAACAGACAGGAGTAGCTGATATATCAATTAAAAGCGGAACCAGCTTGCTCAGGATTGGAAATCGTTGAGAAAGGCCTTCGTCCTGCAGTGGACCTACAATAGGCTGATGTATTTGACTATTATGCCTGCACATAAATGTTCAATGCTGCCATATTGGCCACGGTGATGTTATCTATGCATGTTTATTCAGTGTAATGGTGCCACTTATTTATTTTTACAGATATCATGAATGACGTTAAATATTTCTGTGAGTGGCATTGAATGGCATTCATTGCAACTGTCGTTCAAAGCCAATGATACTAAGACGTCCAGTCCAGTGTTTGGGGGTATTAGTGGCTGCACTTGGTGCCAAGGATAAGGGTTCTTATACTAAGTTTGCAAACTGCCTTGCTTAGACTGGACACTCTCAAATAGGAGTGAAGACAGACATGGCAAAAGGGGATAGCATCACTTCATTGTGATTGCTTTTTCAAATCGCTGCTTAGACCAGAATGTTTGGAAGCCACAGGAATTGACCTCTGCAGAAAGTGTCTGCATCCTTACCACACAGTTAGCATATAGGAAATTTCTTGCACCTTCAGGGCACTCCACTTAGCATTAATGCTTCAAAATGAATTCACATAAAGCACCATCACCATCCCATAGGTTGTGAGTTACTGTTTCAGCTCTTGTATTTGCTTACAAGGAGAAGTTTCCATGGCTAACATATGAAAACCACAATAAGATTATGAGCCATGCCGTGGTGAGGGATCATTAATGCACACTCAACTATAACAATACATGGGTGTCATTTCATTTCAGGGATCGAACCCTCGTCCGTGAGCTTAGCAACATACAACAAGGTGCAGACCATTTGTGCCTAAAATGTTGTGCAAAGGGCCGTGGAAAGGGCCGTATTGGCCGTAGAAACGTAACCGGAAAAACTAACATTCCGAGCCATGTCGATATAAGTGGAAACGAAAGAGCAGATAAGCGTGCATACATGCCAATAAACACCCGTCAATGAGCAAGAAACACAATCTTCACACTGTATTGCTGCTTTCCGGCGAGCACTCAACAAGCAGCAGCAATTAAGGTGGCATAATCTCGGCAAACCAATGATTGGTGAATGGAAACCTTCTAGACACCAGGAACGTTTTACAGAAGTGTTTCTATGCTGACTACGAATTGGGCATACACACCTGACCCACAGTTTTCTACATAAACAGCAACCGGCTTGTCAGAACTGCGGAGAAATACTGACAGCAAACCACCTGCTGATCTTTTGTACAAAACTGGAGCGGGAACGAAAACGGCTTTTTTTTTTTTTAATTTACACCACCAAAAAAACTATTTCCTATTCACACGAAAAAAAAAAATGGAACGCTAAAAAACGCGCCAGTCCTGTGTTTTTCCTTTTTGTCTGTAGTTTTTAGCGCTCCGTCCCCCCCTCCCTCCCTCCCTCATCCGTTTGAAGCACGGACCAACTCGCCCAAACACAAGTTCTACCAGTGCTACATCAACTCTAAAGCTTTCTAGCAAAAACACCTTGCGTTTGGCGCAATATGCCATGGTCGCTTTTGCGCCAGAAAAACCCAACACAAACAACCAAAGCGTTTCGTTATTAGGCAAACAGGAATACTTACAGGACCATAAAGATGACGAATCTGGCACCGTGTCGAGTGAAGTTGTGGAACCTCTGCGAGCAGCTGGCGTGCCTGCGTTGCATAAAACACGCGCAAATGAAACTAAAAACGTGGTTTAAATGAGTATCGCACTTTAAACCTAAACCTCTTGTGACGAAATTAATGGCGTCAGTACTTGCAGTACAAAAAGAAGGCAGCGTGTCCGGTTATCAAATCGCTTACGCTCTTACGTAAACGGAAACTACTTACAGCAAATGATGTGATGCAAGTTCGCAAGTTACAATGGTTTTCCAGAAATTGTGGGCTACCGTTTACCGCGCGATAGAGGTCATTTCAGCGGGCCCCAAACGCGCCATATATCTAGACAAAAAGAGGCCTGTGTGGCCCTCTTGCGTAAAACTAGTGACCTCTAATAACACTCGCGCACTCGCCCGGAACGGAACGAAACGGAAGCCAAAAAAAGGCTAAACCGCGTAAACCCGCTCGTGGCGCTGTGGTAGAATGCCTGCTTTCCACTGAAAAAACCTGGGTTCGAGGCTCAGCAGAGGGTGCATTTATTACCATTTAGTTAGAGATGTTTTTGTTTTCACTGGTGACGAATATTAACTTCATTTGCTACGCATTCACACGAAAATAGTCCTAATAAGGTGGCGCTGCAAGCATTTAGCTTCAGTTTTGATATTGTGTACTGGAGTGGAGCAGTGTGTTCTTGTGCACGCCGGTCTACGGGTGGCGCCATCTTTAGCTGTGCCGTGTAGTCATTTTTGTTTGCGGAGTGTTGTAAAGCCTCCGAGATAAGATCAGCGCCCATGGAGGCTGTACATAACTAGCGTAAATGGGCGTTTCGCAGGTTTTTTTTCTTTTTTAGCGTTGGTGAATGCTTGCGACTGTATTCAGCTGGTAAAAAATAGCATGTTTTTTACCAGCTGAATACAGTCGTTTTTTACCAGTAAAAAATGGCATGTTATTCCGAGGTGGTTTCACTGTTTGTGCATGTCGGCAACTCCGACGGCGTTGCTCTCGCCATTCACTTTCGTTTTTTACGACCTCTGGCTTAAAACGGCGTTCACGCATTACGCAGGCTTCATCAAGCTGTCAGTTCTCTTAACAATTTGAGACCAAACTTCTCGGCGTTTGGGTTTCCTTGGCACGCGAAAAAAAGCGCGCGCGCGTGTGTGTTTGAGAGACCGGTAGCCGCTTGTACAGTGGCACTCCAGTGGTACATACATCCAGGGTCACGGCCGCACTTTCGCTTAGCGCTGTGCTAAAGTTTCTTGATTGCAGGGTCAAATCACGACGCTTCGTCGAAGGGGAAAAGGGTACTTGCTACCAAACATCTGATATTAATCGACCTAAAGGATTTGAGCGGCAAAACAGCGGAAATAATTATAATTGCGCTGTGCGTTCAAACGTCGCACTTGTCCGGCGACCCGCATCTTTTTTTTTTCTTTTTTTTTTTTGTAAGGATAAAGAGCCTTTCCAGCGAGCCTGAAGTTGAAGAAGGCAGGTGTTCATGCGTGGCAGGCCTCTCTGAAAGATGCAAGCAACTGATTTTGATACAACTGATTCCGCAGTGCCGGAAAACAAACTTAAAGGCGCGGTGAACAGGTCGAGGGCTCGAAAGTTGGAACGCGCTACGAAAGTTGGAAATGCAAACGCGCTACGTTAAACGCTCACACATTACCTCCATAACCACCAAACAAATCACGAGGCGCAGCGCGCGCATGGGACGAAGGCTGCGAACGAAGGGAAGCGCTCGCTTTATGTCTACTTACTGCAATGCATGCAGGTAAAAGTACGTCAGCAATAATATTATCGCGGTTCAAGTTGAGCATTGACACGTTCGAAAAACGTTACCAGATATACACTTATAAGCAATGTCGCTGTTTTGTTCACGCGCTTGCCCAAAATAAACTACACTCCAGTTCCAGGAGCATCCGCTAGGTGGCGAGCATTTAGATGGAATCGCGAATAAGGCGCGAACAATGAAAGCTAGCAGACGATAAGAAATGTAGCAGCGTGTGCGCGCTTTAGTATTAATTTGGTTGCCTCATATTAGCCTGTAGGTTAATATATTGGATCCGTTGTGTTTGAAGTCTTTTTCTTCGCGTACACGACGACGAAATGCGCCGTCCACTATCTCCAAGAAGTGTTCTTTTTTATTTTTTATAGAACCTCTGAGAGCTTGCTGGGTGAGTTGGTGCATTTCTTCTGAGTTAGGTAATGTTGCGAAGATGAATGGACGGACACAGGGAGAGAAGTACACATAAAGAGCGCAAACTATCAATTGATTCTATTCGTTCACGAAGCAGCACTTATATGCAAGAGCGTCGACAGTTGGGCCAGTTGGTGCATGATTTCTGAAGAAAACCAGCTGAAAACAGCCGTTCACACGTCACAATAGAGGGAAAATTGTGAGAGGGAAAAGGCACACAAGTCGAATGCGCCTCACGTCAACTGCCACATTGGCGCGCTGAACAACCGAACAAGCAATACGGTGTAAAATAAATATGTTTTCTACTCGAACCGGCGTAACACCCCGCATAACAATGTTCAAATATGGCGCCATGAAGCTACCTTTTCGCAGTCGTTATGCTAGACCAGTGACTGGCCAGGTTCTTGCGGAAAACAGCGCATTGCGGACATTAACTCCCGGTACAATTTGCAGGGCTAGGGTTCGGCAGCGTGCTTATGCTGCGCCGATTATGATATAGGGCGAATAAAGTACAAATAAAGAGCGCCCGACGCCTAGCGCATCATCATCATCATCAGCCTATTTTAGGTCCACTGCATCCACTGCCTGGTGCGTGGAGTCTCGTAAAAGTGACAGCCTGTGCCACCAAAATTAATAACCTCAAAATCCGGCCCTTGTACGGAGTGGCAGTGAAGGTGTATTAGTGGTATATCGTTTTATGCAAACCGTGCGGTCCCGCAATTATCTAAGGTTATGCGTGTGACGCAGCGTAGAGGAAAAAAGAAAGAAAACGAAAGAGCGGGGGACGTCTCTCTGTCTCGCCATCCGGTCGGCGTCAGTCGGCGCAGTCTCTGGCGGCGAGTGCCGCGCCATCTGTTGCAGCGAAGCGCAAATGTAGCGCGGTCGGAGATCCGTTCAGCGTTTTAATAGATAATTGCTGCGGGCCGTAAAAAACGTTAGAATCTGTAACGTAAGCCGCCCTCGCGCAATCGATTGTAGTCGTGTCAGGCAGCGTGTTCCGCTAACGGCTGCCGTGTCCTCGGACTGCCGGGTCCCGGCTTATGGCCATACGCAAGATATCGCCGCGGTAAACAAGTTCTCGATGAATAATGTTGATGTCGCACTCTATCGGCGCAGTGAAATAGAAACCTTTCACAATAATTCTTGCACAGCGGTGCTTTGTTGCTGAAAGCTATACAGGAAAGGCCCTTGTCCTAACTTTGCAGTGACTGCCCTGCAGCAACTGAAGTGTATGACAAGGAATCGTAAACATCGGAAAAATTGTTGTTTACGTAGTTAAACACCATATCAAACCGTTAAAAATTCACTGGAAAGTAAGTTTGGAAAATAAAAATGGAAAACACGGACGACTATGGCTATCACACTCCACAGCCATTTGATTTGATCAGAGTTGTCTTGGTGCATGTTCAGAAAGACATTGCAAGAAGATGCAATAGTTTTCACTGTCTGGGCAGGACAGTGAAAACTATACAGGAGCACCTGAATAGCACTTTTTTGGGCTGGCGGTCTGATGTTTTAACAGGTGATTAGATGTGGGTATTTGGTGTTAATCCATGGTGACGAGCAGTTCAAAAGTGGCGAGGGCACGGGAACCACAAAATGCATGGGCAAACTTTAAATACCCAAACAGGAGGGGCCCTATTCTGATATGTCACTAAAGGTGGTTTTACGCTGCTCTTGACATATATGGAATAAACAAATACACCACATCATTGCAGCATTTTCACTGAAGCTTTTGCTATGCTTATGTCCACCGTTTACTTTGATGAATGCTGCTTTTCTTGCATAGTTCTTGCCAGCTTGAGAAAATACATTTCACAGGCGTGTGTGTTCTTTACAAATTGTCATACTCATTAAAAAATAATCGAAGTACCACTGCGTAGAAGCCAGTACAATAGAAAATGTCTCACTGGGGCTGCTCTGCGCTCGCCCAGTGCCCTCACTCTTGTGAGGGCCAGTGGAACGACGTCACGGCCAAGTAAATGTTTCAGTCATTGAACACATCAGACACTGGCACTGAAGGAGGCACAGTAGGAAATAACCCAGGAAAGACCAGCGTGCACTACACAAAGAAAAGGGAAGAACCAAACTAATGTGCCTCTGCCATATGCCATGCACTGTGTGCCATTAAGCAATACTATCATAGCATCGTTCCAAAAGTTGCGTAGCCTTGAGCACTGCAACAGTTACCTAGATTACACACAGGGTGTTTTGGTGGAAAATGAAGCTGTTGTCTGCAGGCAGCAAATATGACATAAACCTTTCTCATCGGAGGCATGATTTTCATAGCTATAGCAGGGTGCACACAGGTCCTTGAAATCCTGGAAAAACCTTTGAAATCAAATTTCGTTTTCAAGGCCTTGAAGGTCCTCGAATTTCATTTAAGTCCTTGAAAACCCTGTAATTTTGGGGATTATCACAGGGTCCAATTGTACTACTCGCAATTCATGGCACTTGAACGTCGCTGGATACCTGGTTCCGCGACACTGCAGTAGCAAAGTCAAGCACGGTCAAAATGCCTGTACTCGATAGATCGAGGCATGCGCACGCCCGCAGCACCATTCTTTCATTTTTATCTGCCTTGCTTCAGCTACTGATGTCCATAATGAGGCTACAGTGGGCTACAACATCTTCAGCTCTCCGGAAAAAGAAAGTTTCCCGAATGCACTTATCGCAGTAGAATTTACTAGTGTTTGAAAAGTTTTCTTGCGGCTTCGCACCTTCACTAGCCTCAGCATCATCCGCTGGCCACATTGTGCATGGTATACTTCTCCAATGGTCACTGCTTGCTCCGGTGCCGTCAATGGCGTTTGGTTTTCCACTTGTTGGTTGCAGTGCGCGATGTGATCGCATGATCGTGCCAAGAAAATGCAAATCGGACAAAAAGGCGCTTGATTATGGTGGAAGAAGTTGTTGCACCAGTTGTTGCTGATTTGGTGACTGGCGACATGTAGTAAAGTCCAACAGCCTGTGAAAGTCAAGACCGAAGAACTTGATAGCAGTAAGATGCAAAAGACCTGCCATGAGCTTCAGAACTTCTAGTCTAGTGAAACTGTGCAATAAGTGAACAGAATATCCTTTGTTTCGTGCAATAAAATTTACAGTGAACTGCAATCGTGTTTTTTAATTTTTTTTCAAAGGTCCTTGAAAAGTCCTGGAAGTTTTCTCTTGCTTATTACACCCTGTAAATTTGGTTGTCATCCTGCACAGCCTGAAGTCCGTGTGACAGAGCAGTAAAGGAAGAACAAGGAGGCAGCGCTTGTCACATAAACATGGCTCGCTTTTTGCAGGCTCTGCATATCCAGGCCATCACACTATTTGCTACCCCTCTAAAACTGTAAGCTCTAAAAGCTGAAGGTCCTAAAAGTTGTCACTGAAAATTCTTTGTTCTTTACAAGAACAAAACGTAGAGGTAAGAGTTCTTTCCAGGCTAATAACCAGTCGATAATCATGCTCAGGGAACAGATGACTCGTGAGTCGAATGACGGGGGCATGCTGTATATCTTACTCTATAAGTGTATTAGCTAAATGGGAATGGCAGCAAAGGAGGAAATTCCAGAGTGGCAAGCTGAAATCGCTAGTTAGATCATCACACTGCAATCACATTAAAATTTTAGAAGTGAGAAATTCTTTGAGCAGTAAACATGCTGCAGAAAGTCCCAAGATTGTCTTCACACAACAGTCGGGCTCTTGCATAACTTTTGATGTCCTTGGCAAGAAGAGTCTGCTACCACTCAGTAAATGCTTGTCGTGACTTTTAGGGGCGAAGCCCCTCTTAGTCTAACCTTGTCACGCGTCGGGCGTCAGTTGTCAGGCGTAACCCGCGTGCCGGGAGGCACGCGCTCGCCCTTGGCGCGTGCCTCTGCTGTCTTGTGTGAGAGAGAGAGAGACAGAGAGAGAGCGAAAGGCGCGCGTTGGCTATGGAAACGCTCTTTCTTAGAGGAACGCTGTACCAGCTCGCAAAGAAGAACGCGCCCTCACCCGCGAGAGACAACGCTGGCGCAGGCAGCGTCTGCTAGCGAGTTTCTTGATTGAGAAATACCGACTGCTCGCGTTGGAGAACCGTTAACCGGCAACCCATATATACAAAAGAAGAGATTCACACGATTAACAAAAAGAATATAAGTTTACTGACGTTGCGGCCGGTGTCTCTTCTTTTGAAAATAATTATTCGGGCTCACGGATATCTTCTTTCTGAACTATATATATATATATATATATATAGGCACTGGATCTTGACTTGCAATGAAGTGCCGGTGGGAGATTTCACTTGTGCGTAGTTGAACCATGAGGATTCGAGGATTCGTAGCGTGCGCGTTAACTAAATTAATCCGGAACTCGGCACGATCTACGATGAACCTCCCGAGCTTCACCCACCCACTCATCATCATTCACTCAGTGGACATGCTGTAATTTTTTTTACAAAATGGGGACCATACACTAATTCTTCCAGTAGGAGGAGGCTTGTCACTGAAAATTCTTTGTTCTGTACAAGAACAAAGAATTAGTCGTTAGCAACCTTGTGGTTGCTGCTATACACATTTTTACAATTGCAGAAGTAGAATTGACACCATCTGTTGTGTGTGGTCAGAGGAAAAGTCAGAATTCTTAATGTATGTTCACGTGAAAGAGTTAAAAATAAATGTAGGGTTACGGAAGGGCTCGTCAAGTTTGTGCTCTGGAAATGAACAAGTTGTGGGCCACAGATCATTGGGTGGTGATTCTATCTGTAAAACATGGTACGCCTGTGTAAACATGGTAAACATGTAAACATGGTACGCCCCTTCCCTCACAAGAGCCTACCTGCTCTTGTGAATTCAGAATTTTGTAAAATGTATGTAAAATGTAACCCTGAATCGTATTAGTTTTATAAATTCCAAGTCACTTTTGCAGAAAACTAGCTTTTAGTTGTGAAAAAGTGTTAAATTTCTAAAAGAGCCACATGGTTGTTCCGACAGAGTATTTTAGCATGGGGCGGGTCCACCAGCCTATATTGTACGTGAAATATGCACATGAGCATGTGCAGTATAATTATGAATACCAGCTTTCATGGCAATCATTCAGAGATGTATATGATGTTGGAACGTTCAGCAAACAAAAAATAAACGTGAATAAGTTTATTCTTTCGTCACTCGTGCATCCCCCCTCCCCATCCTGCCTTTTCCACCTGGCAAGGGTAACTAGCAATCCTCATGTCAGCCAGTATGCCGTGCTTGGAGAAGGGAAAATTTTGTTATATCCTGCACATCGCATCTGCACACCTTTTTCGTGGGCATGCAGTGGTTACTTATCTGGAACCAATTTTATAATGTTCAGTTGCAGTTTCGCTTTTAGAAAGCGTGTAGTGGAAGGTGGGTCCAGATTGGAGGCAGTGTAAACACAGCTGGCAACATGACCATGCAGAACATTGAGCGTCCAGTTGATAATCGAGCCAATGTTGACCAGCAACAAAAGCTACATCGAGCAGACGCCAATGTCTGGAGATGAGTGTTTGTCACTCAGTTTCACAGCATACACTTGAGAATTAATATTAAGCACCGTATTTCATAATTCTGAGCCCCCCAACCCACTCTCCCCCCTTGCTATAAATGCAATATGATCTAGGCTACACATCAAGTTATTTTGTAGATGTGTGCCTGGCTGCACAAAGCTATCTCGCAAATTACCTCACCTTAAAAATTTTGTGCGTACTCATTTGTGGGACAACTACAGTAGGAAGTTTCTCCCTGATAATCAAATGTGATTCTCGAAGCCCATCTCCACAAAATATTGCCACACAAAAAGGGGCTGTGGGCCCCTTTTTGTGTGGCAATATAGGTGCAGCAGCTGACAGCTTTCATTCCTTATGCACTGTTTCGGTGCATTGCAACAAATAAGCAAGAAGAAGATTGCATCACCGATAGAGTCCTCTTTTATGTTCCTACAGTGGCCAATTTCTATGAAACAAGGGCTGAAAAATGAGTAGAAAGCTGACATTCTTCCCTTATGTGACTGAGGGCACTAAATCATAGCTGCCATTCAAACTGATGAGGACTGACGTAGTGTTTACAAGCATGTTTTTCTTCTTGCAATTTTGTTGCAAAAGCAGTGTGGTGTCAGCCAAACAAGCATAAACATTTTTTTTTTTTTTTTTGATGAGATGTGTTGACAAAGCTTGTCTTTACTGTGCTCAAGCTTCATCAGAACTACTTACAATTACTTAGATATATCCATTATATTATTATAAACTTTTAACTCAAGGTGGTTCTATAAAACAAGGTGGTTCTATAAACCACCGAGCGAACGCAGATAGTTTTTTCATCTTGTTTTCACATTTCTTCCTCTATCTCTTTCTAAATTTTGTCTACTTTATCTCTTTCTGTATTGCACTTTGTCCTTTCCTTCCTCACCCTCATTCTTTCCCACACTCTGCTATACTATACTGTACATGGTTATGCCTGCGGTCTACCCTCTCACTTGTTCGTTTTCCTGCTCCGTTCTCCTTCTTCATATCCCTCGCAAAAATGCCAACAGAAATTTCTATTGGTCCAATGAAAGTGGTCTCTTATTTGACCAATAGCATTTGTATTGGTCCAGTAGCAGCTAGTTATTGGTTTCCTATTCCTGTTAGTCCAGTATAGCAGGCAGCTATTGGATGAATGTTTGACCAGTAGAGGGTGCACTGATTGGCTGTTTATAGCACAAAAAAGAGCCAGGCCTGCGCGGAATCACAGGACAGTGACAGCGTAAGCTGAAGGAGCGACCTTCCTAGAGGCCATTGTAAACGCTTGGGGAAACTAGTGCAAGTACAGGTGGCGGGTATCCCCTGCGCCGTAACTCTGCGGTTTGGGCTTCTCTCTGCACAGCAGTCTGCTGTGCCCGACGTTGCCCTGCTGCAGCCGCGCGCGTAACTCTGCGATTCACCTCTTCAGCAGCGGTCCGCATCTTGCGAGGAGGCGCCATCAGGTACATCGAAGAGCCATGTCAGGTTGCTGTCAGGGCTGCGCACGTCACCTGTCGCGTGACGCATGGAACGATACGACAAAACTGCTTCACGAGGCAGCGCTTCGTAAAAACACATGTTGAAGGGTATGCGGAGGAAATCGGCGCCAATAGATGGCAGCAGTTGTCCTGTTCTTCACGAGGAGCGATATTGGTTACGGACACGGGCGGACACCGGCGGTTGTCCTGTTCTTCACGAGGAGCGATATTAGTTACGGACACGGGCGGACACCGGCGGTGGCGGCGGCGGACAACTACAGCGCCGTTGTTGGGATCTCATAACAGCTTACGCTGTAAAAAGCAGCTATCCTACATGATCAGTAATATAGGTGCAGCAGCTGACAGCTTTCATTCCTTATAGGATCAATGGTTGCACAAACCCTTTTTGAGGAAGTAATGTTGCGCAGGGCCTGGGGTTAAGATTGCATAATCCTGTATGTATGAGGAGTATATAATGCATACGAACTAGAGGAAAGTAAATGTAACAATAAAAGCTGCCAGCCATTGCTTTGTTATATACTAATGGCCCTGTTGGTGACATAGGAATAAAAAAAGATTGCATTTGTCTAGCAGGTTGGAGCTGCTTGATTCAATGTATATGTATATATTGATTTTACTGATCAGATGGGCTGAAATTTTATGTTCGTTAAGTGGTGCTTCCAGTAAGTGCATGTTCTCCGGAGTCAAGGAATGCAGAACTGCATATCATTTGACCAGAGGAAAGTTATATCGGAAAGTCTTAAAATAGGACTAAAAATAATTAGGCAAAAGACCAAAATTATGCTCAGCAGTCTAGCCAGAGGGCAGTAATTTAAAATTAGCAATGAACCATTAGATTATGTGAACGAATACATATATCTGGGACTATACATGCGAAGAGCTGCTTCGCACATACCCATTTTCTCTGGTGCATACCTCCAAACCCGCCCCAGTTTTCTATGGTCACCCACAGAATTTCATGAAGCTTATACAGCTCCGCTGTTGAAACATCACTGCATCGGTAGTGTGCGACTCTGCATCCACTGTTGCAGCCTTTATGGTAGCTCCATTCTGTTTCGCATCTCTTTGACAGCGATGTGGATGTATGGCTAGTCCACATTGCTGTGAAACTGGAATAATGGCAACGTAGAACAGTCAAGAGTGAACGTGCAGCACACGGTGGACAACCGAATGTGCCCTATTCATCCCAGATTCATCCTGCAATGATGCACAGGGTATGCAAGCCAATGACCATAGAAGCACCAGTTTGGCTTGGCCAACTTGCGGCCCCCCATTTCACTGTGCCCCGCCATGGTGGTCTAGTGGTTATGGCACTCGGCTGCTGATCCGAAGGTCGCGGGATCGAATTCTGGCCGCAGCGGCTGCATTTCGATGGAGGCGAACTGTTGGGGCCCGTGTGCTGTGCTTTGTCAGTGCATGTCAAAGAACCGCAGGTGGTTTGCCCCGCCACGGTGGTCTAGTGGCTAAGGTACTCGGCTGCTGATCCGAGGGTCGCGGGATCGAATCCCGGCTGCGGCGGCTGCATTTCGATGGAGGTGAAATGTTGAGGCCCGTGTGCTGTGCGATGTCAGTGCACGTTAAAGAACCCCAGGTGGTCGAAATTTCCGGAGCCCTCCACTACGGCGTCTCTCATAATCAGAACTGGTTTTGGGACGTAAAACCCCACAAATCAATCAACCGCAGGTGGTTGAAATTTCCGGAGACCTCCACTACGGTGTCTCTCATAATCAGTTGGTTTTGGGACGTTAAACCCCACATATCAATCAATTTCACCGTACATCACTGATGGCACTCTCGGTGACCACACCTAGTCTCATTAGCATTTGCGTGTGACCATAACAAGTGGATGGACTAGTCGTTCCTCACCACTGCAAGCAAGAAACAACACAATGTCTCATCTCTCTGTAATCTCTCTACTACAGGCCATCTTGCTGCCCAGTTAAGCATGTCCTCCAAGACTGACGCGATGCAATCTCGCAGGCCATGCCATGGCCTGCTAGACTTTTTCACACCGTTCTCCAATTTAATTTGCCTAATATGGCCAGCAGGGAAAAATTGACATTGGTTTTCTCTCTGCGCAGTTGACAGACGACGCAAGGTCGCATCAAAGAAGTGCACCCGTGAAGAAGAGTTCCGCAAGAAAAGTCCCAGTCCAACCCCAAGTACTGTCACCGCAGCTAGCCACAGCACCACAGCAGGCACAGAGGGTGAGCCACCACCCTCCATCAAAGAGGAAAGCCCTCCACCCAACCCGCCGCTACCAGTGAGTGCAGTCCCTACCACACCAGCTAGCAGCAGTGAGTCACCAGCTGGAACGAGTGAGAGTTGTGGCTTGGACAGTAGTCAAGCACAGCAGTGTGCCCCTGATGATGTTGCGTGTGTGAGGGCACCTGAGGCAGCTCCTGCCGAGCACCCTCATGAAGAGGGTGTTCCTGGCACGGGCTCGCCGCCGGCCACGATGCGCAGCAGTGCAGGACCCTTAAAAAGCGAGCCGAGCGCGCGACCTCCTGACGGTCGTGCCTACCGTGACTCGCCTGGCCTTGCGGTGCATCTGGATTCGCTGCAGCAGCAGCAACAGCAGCAGCACACCCGGCTCATGCAGCAGCAGCAGCAGCCACCACCACCACAGCAGCAGCCTCCACCGGTGGGCTTGTACCAACCACGTCCTGCAGTGCAGCAGCCCACTGGTGCTAGACCACTTGTCTATGGGCTGCAGTCAAGCTCAGGTGTGCTGGGCCATGTAGACTCACTAAACAGCCAACTGGCTTACCAACAGCTACTGATGGCCAACACCTCAGGTCCATATGTGGACATGCTTTGGACCCAGAAAATGCCTGGCCTTCCACCGCCTACCCAAACTGCTTGGACCATGCAACAGCTGCAGGAGGCACGTGCCACACAGGAGAGGCAGAGCATGCTTGAAAGGTGTGTCAAGTGAAAGGTGTTCACTTGAAACAATGAACATTTCAGCACTTTGGTGTTCTAATTCTCTTCCATGTGTGTTGTGTGCTAAACCAACAATATAACCGCTGTATCTTTAGTGCCTAAATGCATTTCAAATGCTCTAAAAATCACATTGGGCCACTACTGAACTGTTTTGAATGCTTAGTCACTCATAAGATAGGTTCATCTAGTGTACTTAGAGGATACTTGACTAGACTCCTTACAAATTTCAGTGCTCTTCATGCTGCTGTCAGATTTTGATCTGTAGATTATCTAGGGCTGCATCAAACAGCTCAGCAATTCTGAGATGTTTCTTCACCGTTCTAGGGAGCGCAGAGAAGAAGAGGAGAAACGGGAGCGTGAGAAGTCTGAAATGTTGGAGCGAGAAAAGGCAGAAAAAGAGCGGCAGGAGCGTCATAAAAAGGAGGAGCAGGAGCGCGCTCAGCGTGACGCTGTGCAGCAGCACTTCGAGGAGTCTCTACGTTTGGCTAGTCAAAAGGTGGTAAGTGCTGAAGTATTTCACTTATGCACATGGACACTAGCTGGTGTTACAATGTAGCCCCTAGGATTACTGTACAGCCTTCTGCAGAGAGGCAGAGTTGTGCATCTCTTTTCCATTTGCTGCTTGCAACCATGCTGTGTGGGGGAACTACTGCTCAGGCATAGAGAAACAGGCTGCGATGGCAGTGCCACCACATCACCTTTAAGTGCTTTACTGGAGAGTGACATAACCAGCATCCAGGCCACCGTTTGCTAAATTTGTCTGACTTGTTATCCTTTTATTCTAGCAAAATGCCTCTCAAGAAACGTTAGTTTTTCTTTACATTGAATTCATTTATTGCTATTCATTGACATTTTCTTTAACAGATGGCGCCACAAGGCTTTGAGTGAAAAAAATGACATTTGGCTTTCTCTCAACAGATTGGTTGCTTGCACTTTCAAGATCGTGGAACTACGTGCAACTCTGCTCCCGTAGAGGGCATATACAGTAACTCTAGCTGCCCCAAGTTCAGGCTTGTGCCACCAATTCACCCAGCCCCCAACTTTTAGAAAAATGTGTTGACCAGTGTGCCTAACCTCTGCTCCACTTGTTGAGCACTGTATATGGGATACGCAAAGTAAACAAATTTTTAATATCGTTTGTTTTGGTTTGGTGACTCAGTGTCGCTGTTTTATGCCTTCCAGACATATGGCAGAATGATGTCTGTGGCTCAAAATCCACAACAAAATCATCTAGATACTCCCAAGACAGGTTGCATCGTACGTGGCATTACATGTCTTCTCTCTTGTCTCGCTCGCGGATACATTTGATTTGCAGTGTAGCGGTGTAGATTGAGACACGAAATTTTGTGTGGTAGCACTGAACTATGAAATGCTTATTTCTGGTGTAATCTGAAGGGCTTTTATGCTTCTTTTTATCCATTTTGTCAGCAGCAAAGGGCGGGTTGGAGCCATATTGCCAGTTTGCCCTATTCAAAGGCTGCTGTGAGCACTTCTAGCAGCTCTGTAATTACGCAGCCTGACAAGCAACGGGACAAACAAGAGTTGGAGCACCATGAAAAGTAATCGGTCATTTAGTATCACCCCCTCCTCCTCTTTCTCTCATCACGTCTTGTAAAAGTATTTCACTGGCCACCTTGGCATATTTAAACATATATCCTGTCTTGTTACAGGTATTCCCTGGAGGCCCGCATGCGACAGGCAGCAGAGCAGGAGCGCTGGCTTTCTATAGTCCAGCAGCAACAGAGGCTGGAAATGCAGAGCCAGCCTTCTGCACATCACCGGATTCCTCATAATGAAGTATGAATGATCTTTGATGTAACTTTGTAAGACGTTACAAGCCATTGCACCTTACTCTTTCTACAGCTGAAGCCGAAGCTGGAGATTCCAACCCGATCATCGCCAAAGATAAATCAAATGCTTCCTGGCTCTAACCTGTCACAGAAAGTGGGCAGTTCTCTTGTTCCATCAACCTCATCAGTCACAGTGGCGACCTCGAAAGGGGAGCCAAGCTTCAACCTGTATGGTTACCAGCCATACCCACAGATGTATATAACTCAAGCTCAGCTCAAAGCCAGGGAGGAGTCGAAGTCACATCATAGGCATGTATTGATGAATGTTTGTAGAAGCAAATTAGTGGTGTTATGACTGCTAGGGACTTAATAGTTAAGTACATTCCTATCTTTTTTTTTTTTCAGTCAACCCATTGTGAATCGCCAGCCCCTTGTTTCTTCACCCTCTCACTTGCCTCGAATAGAGAAAGACATTCGCTTTGACCGTTCAGCAGCACCTGGTGGCCAGAGAAGTCCAAAACCCCCAGTTAAAGACCGCGTCAGCCCGGCGATGTCGACACCAGGACCTTTCCGGCCATACGAGTACAACTCTGCAGGCCCAGCACCGGCACATCAAGGCTCCCTCTCAAGGTGCCCTGCAAGTTTTCCTCAGGAGGAAGCTCAAAACCTTGTAAAGTGCTCACGCTCTCGCCAGGACTCCCCACATGGCACACCATCCCCCGGACCTGGCAGCTACAGCAGCACCAGCAGCAACAGCAGCCAATCTGCCAAGGCGTCGCAGCCTTATTCGTACAACTTGATCCAGCAAGGCCTTGTACCCAACCCCATCTACACACCAACCACTCAAGGTTCGAAACTGCTCCCTCCTGGTGTGTTGCAGTCTTCCCCCACTGGGCAGTCTTCTCAACAAAGTTCGGCACAGTACCTGCGTTCAGTGCCAGGAATAACCACAGGCACTCCAGTCTGCCGGCCGGGTCAGCATCAGGAGCCTAAGCTGTCTTATGGCTCTGTGCATGGACGTCCTCTTCCTCAGTCACGGTCACCATCCATGCATCTGCCACCAACCAGTTCCACACCTCCTAGACTGACACCGCCATTGCCGCAGCCCTTGAACCTTCAGCAAGGTGCCCTGTCCCCAGGCAAACGCAAAGCAGCACGTGAACCTGAGCCATCTAAGTTGCCACGGCTTGACGAGAGCCCATCAGCTCTTCAGTGTTCAGCGCCTGCACCAGTGGCTACTCCACCAGCAGGCGCGATGGCTCCAGAAGCTGCTGCTCCTTTGGTAACATTGGCTGCTACATCAGTGCAGCTAACAGCAGTAGCACCTGTCTCTTCACCGCAGCAGGATACCTTTCGGCCTTTTTCAGCTGTAACACCACAGCAGCAAGTGCCACCTGCTCAACAGCCACAGCAGCAGCCACAACAGCAACAGCAGCCACAATTGCTGCAACAGCAGCAGCTAGAACAGCAGCAGCAGCAGCAACAACCTCTGTCATCTCCATCTCAGCAGCCATTAACATCACAGCCTTCATCGCTACAGCCATCCAGTCAAGACAGCTATCAAACATTCTACAAGAAGGGCAGAACAAAGGCGAGGCCTCCCAACGCCCCTTCTCCGGCCTCTGGAGAGGACAGCAAGCCTGGAAGTGTAGGCGGTGGGTCATCCATTGTGCACGAGTCTGATTCTGATACACGAGTTACTCCAAGTCCTGCGCCAAGCACTTGCACGACAATCAGCAACAGCAGCAGTAACCACACGAAGCTGAAAAAGGCTTGGTTGCAGCGGCATTCTGAAATTGAAGATAAGAAACCCCATGATGGAGAGGCACGCTTAGATGGAAACAGTGCATGTGCCTCACCTGCGAAGCAGGAACCAGTGTCAATCAAGACAACCATTAATGGTCATGACACAGAGGCAGGTGGTTCCATGAGGGATGATTGCAGTTCCAGCTCTGCATCTGAGGCTGAAAAACCAGCAGTAAGCCGTAAGACAAGGATAACCAGAAAGCGAGGACTTAACCGTGATAAGTCTGGTAGCAAGAGGCAGCGAGGGAACAGTGAGAGCAACAGTGATGCAGCCCCTGAAGAAGCTTCCCCAAAGAAGGAAGAAAAGCAAGAAATGATTTCTCGAAGACGAGGCAGAAGGCCCAAGGGTATGAAGCACGACACAGTTGATGAACTGGCTACAGTGCCTCGGAAAAAGCAAGGTAATATTTTTGTCATGAATTCTGTTCTCTGGTTCAGGCTTAAAAATGTCTCCCTGCAGTTCTGCAATTATGGTGTTTACTTGTGTAATGAACCCACTCATATCATGGACCCTCTTGCACACACACACTTCTGCCCTTGAAACCAATTTTTGTGTGTGTGTGTGTGTGTGTACAGTATTTGTTCACTCTATATCAGTGCAAGTACCGGTGCAGTCGACGGTTGCAATAATGTAGAATGATGCCGTTACATACTGAAGAATGTCCCCGATCCCGAGCTGTGACGTATGGGACGCAATGGCCAGAAAAAAAATCCCACGAAAGCTTGCACAATTAGGTTTTGGTCCAGCAATGGTTCAAAGACAGAGTCAGAGCCAGGCAGGCAGTTACACAAAACGTGCACAAACGTGGCTCTTCACAATGTAAACACAAATGGGTTACAACTTTACACGAAACCAACAACAAACGAACACTCATGCACTGCAACAAGGAATGAAACGCAAGAGTCCTATTCACTGAAGTCACCCGAACAGTCTTCTCTACTTGTGGTTTGCAGACAGGGCTCGTCAGCTGGCTCATGGAGCAGCATCTTCTTTCTTCTTCTCGCTGAATCACATACGGCTACGATTGTTACGACTGCACCTCACGGCCCATGGTAGACTCTTTATATAGCCTTGGAAAGCCGTTCTAGAAGTTTCACTGCGGCCCGCATGATACAAACATGCGAAAAGTTGGGAACAGTCTTGCCTTTTCTCGGTCCTTCGCACCTTGGGCAGCGCCTCTTTCTCCCTCTCAAGTACAGTGGCTAGAAAATCTAGCGATCTAGCGACTGTAACTTCGGAATGCACTCTCCCTCCATCGCACTTGCTTGTTGTGATCAGACGCTTTCTACAATATTCTCCCTCATTCGAAGTTTGCAATGTGACCTTGGGTGCCTCTTACGTGCATACCTCTTCTTCTTGTTTCTTTGGCTTTCCCTTAAGCTCGACGCAGGGTTTTCAGACGAAATAGGCACTATTTTTATGACAAAGGGCTCGTGAAACGTTTCCTGAAGATTTTGTTCGAAGTGTATATACGCAACCCTGACCCTCCAATCAATAATATGCATTGTTTTGCTGCATCGTCTGCATTGATTTAGTGATAAAAACGATGTTTTGATTTCATTGTGCTCGTTTGCCTGAACTCCACAGTTGAGGTCATGTTAGCTGCCACCAGGCTTCCAAGATTGATGCGCCCTCCGAGGCCACGAGAAAACAAACCGTGCTGCAGCCTTGCTTCCAAACACCACCACACATACTCTCTAGTTTTGAAGTAAATGTATTATTTTAGAGCAAACGAGAGTTCACTATAAAAAATCTTTCACCAAAATGTCTCCAAGTAGTACCTATGCCGGCCTGTAGTGCCATGTAGTCATTTCGTGAACGCAGGAATGCTATAGTGGGATCAGTGATGCCAACCTAGGTCACCGTTTTTACCCTAGATTGAGCCTCAATAAATCCCTGGATTGTACTAAAGGTCCTTAGATTGTAATTATCACGTTAATTTCACTAGTTCACATGTAAAAACGTCTAAACGCAATTTTCCCTTAATTCCACTCCTTCTTAATTTTGTCAGTGGCAGAAATTGGCTCATTAACAGCACCTGCCGCTCTTTTTCCCACATTTTCTGTGGAGCAATGATGCATAAAAGGCCTACATTCAGTGCTATCTTCGGAGAGCCAAAAGAAATCGATGATCTTTTCCGTGGTGGCGGTTGATTTCTGAATGACCATGTATGCAACGAGCTTTGCATGACCTGCAATAGAAGGGCAAGTGTGCCGTGTTACTGCTAGGTGGTAGCTCTGCCTTTGGATCAACTTCCTATGCAGGGGCCCTTTCTACCGGTTGACAGCAATGTTCTGTACAATGATCACCTTCCCATGTGGCCAAGTATTCTTGGCCATACACTTTCACTATCTTTCTATTCAACTTGCGTAAGGTCTTTTGGTCCAGAACTTACCGCTTGACAAGGAACAGCGTGGTAACATTTTGCTGAACTGTGCAAAGACAGGCAGAGCTAATGCATAGGTTGGAATGTACTAGAAAGCCCAGCTTACAACTTTTCAACATTGTACGGTGAAGAAACCTGGCATATGTGAAAAGCATGTTTTCCAGGCACTAACATGCAAAATGGCTCTTTTACAAAGCAACTGTAATTCACAATGTGCTCAAGATTACACACATGCCCCTGCTGAACAATCGCAGAGTTGTTTTCCATCTGAGTGGGCGGCAGATGATGATCTCGCGTCATCACTGCCTTCGCCCTCTCTCGGCCCCCGGGACACTGATGCTCTTTTAAGTGAGAAATAGAAATCAGCACGAACTATCATCGTATTGGCTCACGGCAGGCATTTGCAGGGCCTCACAAAAATCCCTAGATTTTATGACACCGAATTGCCAAGTGACAATAAAATACCCTAGATCTAGGGATAAATCCATAGAGCTGGCATCGAGTCGAATACAACTCAAGTTTGCAGTGAAGCCCCTCCCACATCCTTATAACTACCAGCCACTGTACCTCCGCGAAGCTTCGAATAGTTCCTTCTTTGAACTTTCCATGTTACCAAAATAAAGTGAGGGTGGCAATGATAATGGACAGATCCATACATTGTTACGTCTTGATTCATTTATTAGAGTGGAACGTGGAAAGGATAATTCTATATTGGCCTAAAATCAAGCGCTTGCAGTGAAGTTTCACGCGTAAAACGGGCTTGGAAGCATAATGAACTGTACCGCGGCCTTTTGCAAATGGAAATGCCGAGGCTCCGCACATTTTGTCCATGCTCCTCGAGCACATCATGGCTTATACCGATGAAAGGACTCAAGAACAGCAGACGGTCCGTAGGTACCGAAGGCATAAACTCTGTGACCATTTTTAAACGGTCGCATGACGACGATATTGTTTACTGTGATTGGCTGGTGGAGTAACACCGACGTGCGGGGTACGTTAGCCCTTGTTGCCAACTGCCGGTGTTTTTAAATGTACACTAAATGTTTTGCCAAAATATAGAAATATTTCGGAATTGGCATGTCGAGTGCATGTAGAAGCATTGACAATTGGAATCGGGTAGCGCTTTTCTTTTCATGACCCTTTTAGCTCTTTCTTTAAAGTGGAAAGACGTCCCATTTCCAGTGCTTCCACAGAAAAAATTTTAACATGCAGAGCATCACTATGCCGGCCTGTAGTGCCACGTAGTCATTTCGCGAGCGCAGGAATGCTATAGTGGGATCAGTGATGCAGTGATGCCGACCTAGGTCACGTTTTTACCCTAGATTGAGCCTTTTTCGTGTCCCGTAGAACATTGCAGGAGGAGCAAAAAGCTTGTTTTATATTGGACCATTGCATTTTCGCAGCAGCTCTATTTCTTGATTTATTAGATGCGAAGCAGCTCTTTGACTAGCCTGTGTAATGCTGTCTTGTGCGTCCGTACGGCGAGGGCAACGCGCTTCCCTCGCCGCAGGTGTTGGAGCGGTGCCAAGTAGGTCACGCCGCAGCTGCGCGTTGACGTCACGCTCCCCTCGCAGTGCGCGCTGACGTCACTCTCTCCCTCGCCTGCCGCGCGCTCGCCCCAGCGCCCGCAACTGTTCGGTGAACGCTTTACTAGCTCGCAAGGAACGAGAACGCGCCCTCGCCAGCGAGAGACAACCCTGACGCAGACAGTGCCTGCTAGCGTCGAATCAATTCAAACGCGACACCTAGCCAAACCGATGCAAACGCGGTGTACACCCCCCGTGCTGCTTCGCATCGCCTCATGGTCCCCTTTAGCGGGAGATGGTGCGACTTTTTTTATTGGGTCTTTTTTGCTCACGTGTCCTTATGCAGCTTAAACCTCATTCAAATGCAAGTGATGTCCACAGCGTGAAAGTTCAGTTTTCATCAATGCACATGTTTTCTGAAGATGTAGGTGCTCAATGCTTGATTTATCTGTGCCTGACTGTCCAGCGTCACACTATGGACAAAAAGTAGCTTTTTGATGACATTTGGAGCCCATGTACGTCTGGATCTCTCATGAAACAACTTTCTTTCTGGAGGCATTATGACACGGCGACCTTTATTCAATTGGCCTACGCATCGTGTACGTTGTTACGGGCGGGACCCGCGGCGACAAAGATACTATGGAAACTATATGCGCGGCGACGACCGCCACATGCCCCTCGTTAGTTTTTCGCGGTTGACGATTCGACAGCGTCGCCATTTTAGGGGCGAAGCTCCTTAGAGTCGAGGTCTCCCGTTGTGTGTCGTAGCCACGCTCGCGCTCGGCGCGTGCATCCCAACGCGCGATCTGTCTTCGACAGCGGTAGTCAGTGCAGTCAGTGTGTGTGCATGTGTGGGCCGATCCCGGAGGCAGTGCACCAAGACAGTGTCGTGAGAGCGAACGGCGCCCGTTGACTAGGGAAACGCTCTTTCTTGGATGAACGCTTTTCTAGCTCTCAAGGAACGAGAACGCGCCCTCGCCCGCGAGAGACAACGCTGATGCAGGCAGCGTCTGCTAGCGAGTTTCTTGATTGAAAAAACCGACTGCTCGCGCGGCACAACCGTTCACCCCATACATAGGCACTGGATCTTGACCTGCAATGCAGTGCTTTGCTTGAAAAACTTTATGGAAGTAGTTTGAGGTGACCCGGAGTGGGCTACCCCTCACAAACACTAGGTGGGATCCTCATTACAGGATCCAGCATGTCTACCAACCGGGAAAACCGGGAAACTTCAGGGAATATGGTTGTTAGTCTGGAAAATCTCACGGAGAACTCGGGTAATTGGGCTTCTGTCAGGGAAAATCAGCTGGAGTACGAAGGTCGCGGTAACGCTGGCTCTAACTATGCACCTTGCGACGGAGATTCTAGCGCAACTCGCAGTAACTGAAGGGATGAGTGCCCCCCACTTTCACCCCGCTCGCGCACAGTTCTCTCTCTCTCTTTTTTTTTTTTTTTCTGGCTTTGCTTGTCGCATCATCTTGTTCTATGTAGAGTCCGCTCTATGTGTCTGGACGCGCTACGGCGCACACACGGCCCGTGTGTGCGCCGAGCGTTATCTTGTTCGTCTGCAAGGACGCAGTCTTTTGCACAAATGTTGTGGAAAAGACTAGTGTGTGTAGGTGGAGGGCGTGCGGCTACATGCAGCTGCGCCCCCTCTCCATAGGGAGAGCACGCGGCGGCGCCAATTCTACACGCCGCGGTCACGCGGTACAACGCGTGTACGTGTGGTTATGGCTTTACTTGCGGAGATAAGCAAAACTGATTTCTAGCTTGGGCGCGTCGCGCGGTCTGCGGCAACGCCATTTCACGGTTTCAGTTCCTCCGCGTGATTGCAACGGTGCCGCGTGAAACTTATGTTTATCTTCATCGGCACCCCTTTGCAGAGGCGGCGGAAGTTGATTTTCATCTTTATTGGCGTAGCCTTCAGCTTGCTTATTATCAACGCTTACGAGGGATTCTTGCTGTTCTTGATCACTGAGTTTATTCTTCCCAAGGCATCCACACGCAGAGAAGATACCGCGTGTGCCAACACAGCTGGTTGCTCCAAGAGAACAGATGTGTTTTATGTGCGCAGACTGCGATAAGGCGCTGTGCGTAAACCCGGTTTTCAAGGAACACCACGTTCAAAAATACTATTGAACACATAATGAAAATTTTGCGCACACAACACGAAGCCACAACGAAGTACACAAGGACTAGCCCGCCTGCCCGTTTTAATACTATTGAGCAATTTGCAGCATTCGCTCGATTCTACTGCACCCTCGATTGTAACGCGCACCATTTTCCCGCGACAAATGCCGTACGCGCATAATGAACTCACTTTCACAATAAAAGCACCGCTAACTTAAAACCCCTGCAGTCTCGCGAAAGGCCGCGCTGTGGCTTTGCCGCTTCACTTGATCCGTGGCGTCTCGAAGACATTCGGCGCGCCGATTCATAACTGCACGCCTGCTACCGCGTGCTGCCATGCGTGCTGTGGCTTCAGCGTGCTGCGCATACAGGCGCAACTAAACTTAAAGGGGTCGTGAAACGTTTTCTGAACATTTTGTACTAAGTGAGTATTCGGGATCCTGGCCCTCCAATCAACAATATGCATTGTTCCGTTGCACCGTGTGCGTTGATTTAGAGCGATAAAAAACGCGGTTTCGGTTTCACTGCGCGCGTTCCCCTCAACTGTGCAGATGACGTCATCTTAGTAGCCGTCATACCTCCGAGATTGGCGCGCCCTCGGAGGCCATGGGAAAACAAACCGTGCTGCCGCTTTTCTTCCGAATCGCGGCACCGCACGGTTTCCAAGTATTTTCTTCCTTTCTAGCTTTCAAGTAAATCGATTCCTTTAGAGCAAACGCGAGTTCACTGTGCCTTTGAACTTAAAAATATCTTAACTCAACGTCACCAAATAGTACCACGCCGGCCGGTAGTGTCGCATAGTCGTTTCGGGAGCGCAAGAAAGCTGAGATTTAAAACGGGCGTTGTTAAATGTGCACTGAATATTTCGCCGAAATATTTCGGAATCGGCTTGTCGAATGCGTATTGAAGCAGTGAAAATTACAAACCGGCATCTCCAAATTCTTTTCACGACCCCTTTAAGCATGGTCTCCGAGATTGCCGCAATGCAATCTCGGACGTCAAGCAGTGCAGCGCGCACGACTGGGAGGCTCGGGCTCAGTACGGATATGGGGGAGAAATGCGATGATTCGTTTTGCGGTGCAGTGATGGGAAACATCTATTCTCCCGTTATGGCCACCCGCAAACGCTATCGAAAGCTCGTGCGGCTGGCCATCTCGAAGATTGCATCGGCGACAGGGCGACCTCGGTTGGCCGCAAGATGACCAAGTTGGCGCGGCCATTATCATCGGCCTACGCATCATGTGCGTCGTCGCGCCGTTACGCGGGAGACCCGCGCGCCGCTAGTTCCTTTTTTTCGGCAGTGACCGTTCGACAGCGCCCAAAGCGCGTAGGAGGCGGCCATTTTCCTACGTGCTTCGATATGGTAACGGTGTCGTTCGTTCGCACTCGATTCTAACTCGCATACGGTTTTTAGACCCGTTTTATCGGGAAAAAAAAAAACGGTGCGCGTTAGATTTGAGTAAATACGGTATAAAAGTGATGCTGATACCAAAATACTGCTCCTGAGTCTTTTTACAATGTTTTTCCGACCTTACGCATTTCGTACATTCAAAATCCGCAGTTTCACAATCTGATTGGCGACTGCCGCGGCTCGGGCTCGGTCGGAGAAGCCGAGCAGGGCTGTCTCCCAGTCCTCCAGGGTGGGGTTTGGTTTTGGGGCAAGGTTCGGGTTTGATTGGCATGTCCACACCATGTGGAAGATGTCCGAGGACTTCTTCCGCAAAGTGCGGGCACAGCAGTGTTTTGGTGTAGAGGCGGAGGAGTGTGCGTTCCTCTGCCTTTGCGAGGCCCTTACAGGGCTTAGGATAAATTGCATCCATATAATGGCATAAATTGCAGTAATTTCTCAAAAAGTAAGGGCCGGATTGAGGTCGGGCTCCACCTCGGAAGGGTCGGAAGGCGTTACCCGGAGAGTGAGCGCGCGGGCAGTCTGCCGTTTCGGTGCCTTCGAGGCCCATGTGAGCAGAAGCCCATACAATCGTTCGAGACGCGGGGGCCCCGAGGTAGTGGCTATTTTGAAGGATGCGGTACGCTAAGAGAGGAATATCGCGGAGATTTCTGCAGGCCCCTCTCGAGTCAGTGATTATGGCGGTGTGCGGCGGCTAGCGCGATGGCGACTTCCTCCGCATGTGCTATGTTCTGCGCTTTGAATGTTAGCCCATTCACTGCGACGTTCTGGTGTACGACTGCGGCCGTGTACCACCCCCCATGGTGAGGGCCAGAGGCGTCCATGTAAAAGATCCAATGTTTGTTCCCATAGTGGCGGGCCAGTGCCTCCGCCCGCGCAAGGCGCCTGCCACTGTGGACGTCACGTGCCATGTTGGCCGGAAGAGGGCGCACGTGCAGGGCGTAGCTCCAGACATCGGGGATGCGTACGCGTTCTTCCGTTGGTGTTGAGTGGTGGATATGTAGTCGGGCCAATAGGCGGCGTCCCGACTTCGTATTTGAAAGTCGTGTGTATTGATTGGTCAAGTGTGCCCACCGCAGCTCCGCGAAAGTGCTTACCATCCCCAGGCCCATGGGGGGATGGTAAGCACTTTCGCGGAGATCGTAGATCGTGCCAAACTCGTCACAATCTACGACGTGGGAGCGCAGGAATCTCAAAGACCAGGAGCATAAATGAAAACGCTTGTGTAAATCACAGGATCATCGTGTTCCATCGCACTGGAACACAACGCAGCCACCATAAGGGCTTTCGCGGCTCGTGCCGAGCAGCGTGATACCTATGCTATAGCTCTTTTTTTACTGTTATTTTGATCGCGTGCGTGGCTCTTAGCAATAACGCGGGTTGCAACGCCGCCTTTTTTGCATGTTAAAATGTTTTGCTCACCTGGAAAAAAGTTTGCTTAAAATTTACCCCGCGTAATAAACGCACTCCACACATTGCTTCTGTTCTTTGGGGAAAAAAAAGTGCGTTTGTTACGCGAGTAAATACGGTAATTTGATTTCATAAGTCACATCAGTATGCTGCACCTCCTGTTTTGCACCTTTGTAGTAAGTCGAACCTTGTTAATTCGAACTCGCATAATTCTAACCAGCGGATAATTTGAACTGGTTCATTGCTCCTGTCAAAGTGGCATGTATTTGAATAGGGGAAGACTCTCGATAATTAGAACCTGAAACACGCCCCACGGTTAATTGAACAAAATTGCCCAGTCGCACAGACAAAATTTCATGCAATTCCAATCCAAAAGGCAGTTAAACGCGCCAGTGGCCGCCGCAGCTTCACAAACCCGTAGCCACCTGCTCGATCCGTCTACTGCCTCGTGCGCTTGTGGAGCGCGGTCCTTTTCCTCACCCATGAGCGCACTTTTTTTTTTTTTTTTTTTTGCCTAGAGAAGAGAGAAATAAGACGGTAGGCCGGTTTGAACCGGCCTGCCGTTCGCGAAGGGAAGCAGATTACCAACCCAACCCGCCGCAGCACCCTTGTTCACAGTTCGACTCGTCCGTTGCTACGGCGACGCGCCGTCGGCGACACGCCGTCTGGGACGTCGCCCGCCCCACGGCCCACGGCGCACGTGCGCGGGCAGTTGGTCTTGTGGTAACGCGACGCGGACTCGCGCCCCTCTGCGCCGGAGCTTTTGAATCTGCTGCAGTCCGTACTCTTGGAGTCGCGTCAAAGAAGGGCGGCCCAATCGCAGGCAGCTAATTATGTCAGTGTTCAGGATACGTAAGTTAATGCGTTTTTATACGTGATGTCCTCTTGTGTTTTTGTATGCGCGCTGCGGCGATAGCCTGTCGTGCTCTTGCACGCGCGCTGGCCGCGAAGCACGCAACGATTCGCGCCGCGAGCGGTGGTTTGGTCGGGCCTGTTGCATTATTCGCCCAGATGATTTTGGCGTCTGCTTTTAAAGTTGGCGCATCCTGACCTTTACATATGCCGTATTTCCACAGTGCATTGTTAATGCTCTTGCACTCCGAAGAATGCGCGATAAAGCCTACTCTCACGCGCATGCGTTTCTGATATTGAAAATGCGCGCTGTATCCCTAATTAATGGGACCCCCGCTAGTTCGAACTCCGGTTAATTCGAACAAATTTTCTAACCCTGCGAAGTTCAAATTAACGAGGTTCGAACAGATATTCGAATTTCAAGGTCTGCTTTTTGCCTTATTCGTATTCGACAATTTCAGTATTCGCACACCCCTAGTAATAACCAATTCGCCATTTCTGGCGAGAACAGGGCAGTTGTAAGCGAGAAAATGAGAAAATTGGGTAACTGGACTGGCGCCCTCTGCCCTGCTCTGTGGGCACCTCGTTGAATTGACATCAGCTCATCTACTTTGAGTACGCAATGAATACACTTGTGTTCTAGTGGTTATGCTACTCGGCTGCAGATCCGAAGGTCGCGGGATCGAATCTCGGCCGCGGCGGCTGCATTTCGATGGAGGCGAAATGCACGTTAAATGGAGGCGATGTCAGTGCACGTTAAAGAACCCCAGGTGATCGAAATTTCCGGAGATTTCCACGACAGCGTCTCTCATAATCAGAGCTGGTTTGGGGACGTTACACCCCACATAACAACAAATTGCACAAAATTTCATTGTTCAAGGGGCCGCAGAGAAGAGGCCCTTAATGCCACTGATTAAAGGCAGTACCATTTGAGACTATTGAGAGCAAAACGTGTGGGTGGGTCAGTGTGTTCAATTGTATAGTTAAATTTCTGGGCTTTCTTTCATACCACTGCATTAGTATAAAAAGACATGTTACTTCTATGATGTTTGATGTTATTTCGATGTTTATCTGCTCTTAATTTTTTCCCCCCTTAGCACGATCGGCAGAGAAGCCAACGATTGCCCAACTTAAGAAGTCGGGCAAGCCATTTCTTCAGGATGCATCTTGTTATGATGTTGCTCCAAAACTCCCGAAGTGTAGAGAGTGTAGGATGACACCAAACCAGAGGAACAAGAAAATGCCAAACATTTTCTGTCGCTTCTACGCCTTCAGAAAGTAAGTTTGCAGTGACTTGAGAGCGCTGAAAGAGGAGCTCATTGCACATTTTTATTTTCAGGCTACGCTTTGGCAAGAACGGTACTGTGTTGAGTGGTGGCTTCTCAGAGCCGAGTGATGCCTCAGAAGAAGATTTAAAGTTGTGGCTGCCTCCATTGGATCATACGCCAAAAGACTTGGATGTTACCACTGCTAAAATCATACTGTCCCACGTGGGCGACCAGTTTTGTGATCTCGTGGAGCAAGAGCGGGAAGCCCAGTCTCTACACATGGGTGAAGATAAGACCATATCTTGGAAGCGTGTTGTGCAAGGTGTGCGTGAAATGTGTGATGTTTGTGAGACAACTCTCTTCAACATTCACTGGGTGTGTCACAAGTGCGGCTTTGTGGTGTGTATAGACTGTTACAAGGCAAAGAAGAATGGTACAGTGAAAGGTGAGTGCATTTTATTATTGAGTTGTGCAGTGTAGTATTCATACTATTGTGTTTTTGTAGCTGAGGAAACGCCCCCGAAGGACAGGGATGAGTTCCAGTGGCTCCTCTGTGCCAACCGACAGCCACATGAACAGGATAAACTGATGATGACACAGATAATAGCCAGCACAGCTCTTTGGGACGTCAGCCAGGACCTGCACCGGACACGCCATGAGTGGAACATTCCGAGCTACTGCGGCTGTGGTTTGTGCAACAGTGACGGCGACTGCAAGAAAAATTCCTCTAATGGGCTGTGCAAGGTGAGCTCTTAAGAATAATTCTTTTTAGTGATCACAGAGTTTAAAACATGCACAGCAATGCTGCAATAAAGAATTCTTGGGTAGTTAAAAGAAATTTAAATTTTGAGATAACTTCGGAAAACTGCATATTTGCGCAATATACGTTATAAACTACCCCTCCTGCAATTTTCGGCGCCTAATTCGTCATAAAACAGCTTCAAATCAAAATATAACGAACAGCGGCAGTGGCTAAGAGGCCGAAATGGTTTGGTTTGGTTTTGCTCTCGTGAATTCCAGCGCACGGTGTTCCCTGCGAATTTTTTTTTTTTTTTCTCCACCGCCGCAGGCGGGAGCGGCGGCGGTGTGGCCGATAAGTGGATAAGTCCCTAAGTAAAGTCATCAAGGTAGCGACACACCCTCCCTTTTGCTCCTCGCTTGTGTCTCTGGAGCAGCCCCCCCCCCCCCCCCCCCCCAAGAAAAAAAAGAAACATGTCAATGACCGTAGAGGAGGACCTTGTTGTGACTAGTGAAAATAGCCGGCTTCTGCGCAAACGAGGGAAAACCTTGGCCAGGTTTTTCCTCGTTTGTGGGAAACCTTCGTGTTGGGTTTGAAACCTTCGTGTGAAACCCTGGCTCATGCGCTCCCGAAACGACTATGCGACACTACAAGCGGTTGCTCCAAAATAATAATATACTTGAAAGCTAGAAAGCAAGAAAATACTTGGGAACCGTGTGGTGCCGCCCTTCGGAAGCAATGAAATCAAAACCGTTTTTATCGCTCTAAATCAACCCGGTGCAACGGAACAATGCATGTTATTGATTGGAGGGTCAGGATCCCGAATACACACTTGGTACAAAATCTTCGCAAAACGTTTCACGACCCCTTTAACATGCTCGGTAACGACAATTGCTGTGGTGTTTCGTCTGCCGCACGAGCGCTCGGCACCCCCTTGGATACAGCCACCACTGCAGGTACTGCAGGATGTCAGATGTTTGCGCCGCTCATTGGCGCTTTGTGATACAATGCGATCGTCATCCTGTGTGGGCGTTCGGTGAAGTGCTGCTCGTTCTACCGTCTTGGGCCTCCTGCGTGTGCGGTGTACGTTGCTGCTCACGTTTGTTATCGGACCGTGAATGCGGCAGGTGGCGATAACCTCGTGTTCAGTTCTCGTATATTGTAAATATTACTATTGCGCATAGCACACAACGTTAACGCGATTGAGTTGAGTACGGTGCGAAACGCAAACAGCGGGAATCGTGCGCGCAGCATTCCGTTAGAGCATATGTCTAGCCATTTGTGCCAAGTCCACAGAGGAAGAATACACGCGCCGACGCGCGCGATGGTCGCAATGGTAATGTCACTTTGGGAGAGGAAGAGAGCGTAGTCTGGCGTAGTTTTGTAGATGCTAATCGGCGGACTGTAAATGTTACTGCAGATGTTCCCCGGCGGACGTAGGCGCAGCGCACCTGCGTCCCCCGAGGAGTCGCGCAAGCGAGAGGGAAATCGAAGAGGCGCGAGGAGAGAAAGGGACCGGCCGGAGTGACGGGCGGCCGTTCCGCGCTGCCTTGTTGCACCCCCCCCCCCTGCAGCAATCGCGTCCGTGGTTTCGCACCGTGTACCACACAGAAGGCTGGTACTCACTGCCTTCCCTCCACTCCCACGGACGCTAAGCTGTGCTCCCGAAATGGGTTGATCAAAATAGCTTCCTTTTCTCGCCCCAATCACAATGAATTTACCTAATGCATAGGTGGCGTGAACAGTCGTCGGTCGACGGAAAAACTGACAACCGGCTTGATGCGCCGGCTTTTAAACGCACGTCATAATGCGTTCTCGTATTATCTCTGAAATTCTAGAAGACGCTCAAATGTGCGCGTCAGGCAAGATAAACAGGCCTGCGCTGCGCGTAACGGAAAGTGATAACGGCACTCGCCGCAAGTAACAAGCGCGAGTGTCACAGGAAAGTGATAACGGCTTTCCACTTACACGAAAACAACCGTACTTGTCAATGTGTAGGGGGAATATACAGTAACTCGGGGGCAGCCGGTTGTTTTGGTTTAAGTAGAAAGCCGTTATCACTTTGGTGTGACACTCGCGCTTATTTGCGGCGAGTGCCGTTGTCACTTAACGTTACGCGCAGCGCAGGCCGCGCTGGGCTCAGCGCGACGATGTTCTGCCGCCACATTTTCGTGGTGCTGCCACTGCTTGCGCCGCCGCGCTCCGGGGTGACATTATCGTGACCGGTAGAGAAGCAGAGTTGCGCTTCCTGAAATATTCTTCCTCTGTGGCAAAGTCCATGCAGGATGCAAGCGCATTTCAAATTGTGATGAAGTCGCCAAATAGAAGCTTGTAGCTTTTTTTTTTTTTTTTTTGTCGGAGGCACGCTTTAAGCTGTTTCATGGAAAAAATACTGTGAATAAATGCTTATACGGAACTCTATCAACGCTATCCAGTTCGCCCTATCCTGAGTGGGCTGGTGGCGACACCAGATAGCTGATGCCACCGCCTTCACGTTACCACACCAACTCTCGGTGGTGTCAGATGTTTTTTGCCCTTTTGTAGGGCACAAATTTACTTCCCGCTAAAAATCAATCGCGTGTTGTAGGGATGCCAGATATAAGGTACGAAGTTTCATCAAGTTTCAATGAGCCAGTGGGGCCAAAATACGAAGCTACGGCAAATTAAATTAAAAAGCTTTCACCTCCGTTTTCTGTTCTAATACCGAACCTTTGGTGGCGAAATCAACAATAGTTATCAAATAATAATCTGTCTCGACTGATTCAATGTTTCTCTTCAGTGTCCCTTTAAGACTTTCCCAGTTTAAGTCCTCAATCATGTTTTGTAGTTTGTTAGTCATTGCTAAAAAGTGTCGCTGATCCCCTGTTTATAGGAATCAGTATAACATGAAAGTGAAATGAGTGAACTGTACCGAGCTGCACCTTCAGCCTCAGCGAGAGCACTGACACTACCCTACCCAGGAAGAACTATAGGAGTTCTTTGGTGCTATGACGATATTTTGCTGTACCGATTCCAAGTGATGGCACAGCCCCAGCCAACGGAGAACACAACGAGAGGGAGAGATGGAGAAAGTTTAAATGAAGGGTTATAAGGCGCGTTCGTGCAGCACTTTTCTGAAGCATAAACATGTGTTAGCACTAGGGACTTGCTCATTGAGCACGTCATGTAAGCTCCCTACTATGCACCGCAGTTTCGCACCATCTACCTGAGCTGGTGGCTGACCTGGAGGAAAGATGCTGGTAGGAATGGGGTTGGGAAAGGTTGTGTTTGGACAATCACTTGCTCGCAAGGCATTATATTGCCTCCCAAGATGGTTGCGGCACTAATGTGTAGCTGAAACTTCAATTAATGTAAGGTAGCTATAACCATTGCACTGTGTTCACATTTAATGTGCAAGAGAATGGGATTTTGTATGTTTTTGCCTCACCTCTCAATACAAGCTTGGACTGGAGTCTTCGACTGGATTCGTGGAGTCACATGTTGCAATAGCACTGCAGAGGTTACGTGCCTCCAGAAGCACTCAGTCTAGGTAGCAGTCTAGGTAGCCGGTCCACAAAACCAGGTAACTGATTATATCCAGCTGCATTGAAAAGGGTGTATCTTCACATGTGCAGTCAAACCATCTGCTATGGAAACATGTACTCAATATAAATACCACACTCCACACAAACTGAAAGGGGCGAAGGCAGCATTGGCGAATACACATCTTCAAGCTGATTCATGCCAGATTGTTCATTATCCAGGTCAATGTCGTCTTCACCCATATGTATAATAGGTTGAACATGCGTACTTGCTCTGCCATCGTCCCTGAACTTTGACTCAATACCAATCACATGCTGAACAATGCTTGCCCAGTGCTGAGCTGTTACCTTGGCAGCTTCCTCGCATTTCTGGCGGCGACACCTCATTTAATCTTCACCCACATGAGCTCAATCTGATTGAGCTAACAATGGCAGGGCATGGGCCTAAGCACAGTGCACCCTGCCCTTTCACCTGCACTGTCAATACGGTACTTCGTGTACCGTGCCTTCACAGAGGCCACAATACTGGGGAGCTCCTTTTTGAGCGTTTTTTTTTTCATCCCAAGGAAGTATCTTGGACGTCAGCCAGTCCTGAACTACTTGCGCGAGGACTTCGTAGGCACTGCTTCTTGTAGCCGCGAGTGGTAGGAGGCATTGTCCATCACAGTGACACTACCTTGGGGCAGTTGCGGCAGAACGGCATCGAACCACCTTTCAAAGCGGGTGCCGTCCACCTCTTCGTGGTAGTCGCCTGTCTTCGTACTTCGAACAATATCCACGCAACCACCGACGAAGCCGTCCTGGCTCCGACGTGCGTTGTAATCAGGCGCTGGCCTTTCCCTGACAGCTGCTTTAAACCTGTCGTCAGACCACGCATGAAGACGTCGTGGTGGGAAGCAACCGTCGTGTCGGTCCGAACAGTCGATAGCGTGCGTCCCGCATTCACCCAGGTTTCATCAGTGTAGAATATGGTTGCTTTTTCGATCTTGCCTTCACTGTCGGGATCTCATTGCAGCTAAAAAAGCGATGCACGGACGACCGCAGTGCGCACTTCTGTGCGTCGTCTCTTGCCAGGGCTTTTCAGGCGCTTTCGGGATGGCGTCTAAACATTTCCATCGTTCTCTTTATCTCCTTCTTGACGTCCATAACCAAGCTCATGCAGACACACAGATCGCTCACTGTCGCGACCGTTCCGGACCATCTCCTGTTCACAGCTGCAGATGACACGGCTGCTTTTGTTTTTGGCGTGGCATGGACGGTAACGCACCGCAATCCTCAGCCGAGAACGATAAAGCACATTCAATTGCAGCTTCGTCGGGCTCCGTGGTGTGGAAATGCATAAACCCTAAAGCAAGCGGTTGAGGGAAACCCCAGATAAGCAGAAATTCACTGCCAGCAATAAAGGTGAAACTCGCTATTCCATGTGACAAATAAGCTCGCTCACGCGTTGTATTTTAACGCGCAACTGATGAATTTCAGGTAAAGCTTTGCCGTTGTCACGTGTCGTCACGCCAGCGCGCCGCCCTGTTGCGATTGTGTCAATGTGGCCAGGCCAAGTATTAATGAAAGTGCTAAAGACAAATGTTGGTCGTCTTATCCCGATTCCTTAAAAAACGAATAATCTTGCGAAGATCAAGTGTGAATATTAAGCATATTGAAAACGCTTCCAAAAAATTAATATACTCCATGATGCACGCATTCGCTCAAAGCGTGGTTTCGGATCTTTATTTCTGTCTTCAGATGCTCCTTCATTTTGGGTGTCTGATATGACATATGTGATCGCGCGGTGACATCAGTTGACGCGATGGTGCATTCCTGCGGTTACGTCGTTACTTTTACGACCGGCCCCTCTGTGACCGTAGCGGGGTAGCGACGGACGGGTTGGTGCGGTGTTGTTCGAGAGCACCAGCTTGGCAGCCGGGCCGTTCCATCATGCCTCAGCCCACCTCAGCCGCAGTTTACAGGCAAAGAAACTCGGACCGGTAGGTTGTGCGTCGAAAGAGTTTTCTGCACCCGAAAGAATGAACCATGCTTGACACGTACGGTTACATAGGTGTTCTCTGTACGTACAGTCAACCACAAAAGTTTGCGGACCACGCGAGCGCGTGACCAACAGCGTCTTCGCGATACTTCCGTCACGTCACCTGCGATCGACAGCAGCGCTACGTTCAAGAAGCATCCCTCCTTAATATAGGGCCTGTCTGTTTTCGAACTGTGCACAAACATTTTTCACCTTCCTCTATTTCCCACTACACGCTCTTCGGCAGCAGTGGCTACGGGTTTATATCTTGATAACCCTTCGCGAAACTGCTATCTCTTCATCGGCACTCCGGTCGGTGCAGGAAGTGACGGCTGCGATACCGCTATCGAGTCAGACATGTGGCGCCCTTACCGCTGACGAATGCAGCGCGTCGAAGCAAAAAAGTAACAGTGCGGTTCGCGGCACTGACATGCTAGCGAGTAGCAAGAACACGCATTTCCGGCGGAGGTGTCAGCTCGCCGATAGGCGGCGTACTGCTAGACTCTGCTTCCCAGCTCCACGGACGGCCACCGTTCCACATTCTAAGGTTCTATCGCCGGGGGTAACGGAACGTGTTCTGCGAAGGTCTTGATTTACCAGCTGTGATCGTAAACAGGATAGCTGCTGCCATCTATCGACGCTGATTTGTTTCCCGCATAGCTTTCGAGATTGGCGCGCCTATGCGCCATTTCGGAGGCTATGTGTTTACATACGTTGTTGCCAGATTAATACCGGTTACTATCCCCAAGGATAGCGTGAGCGTTGCGAGATAGCGTCGAATACGCCCTCCCCTCCCTTCTCTTCCCATACACGGGCGCTATGGGGAGCTTTGCCTCTTGAGTCAGTATATTACTCTATGCTGGGAATCACATAGTGACTATAGTATACAATAATACTGACGATATCCCTGGGTGCCTAGCCGGCCTAGCTGACGTAGTTCACGTGCTGCAGCCAACCAGGCAGGTCGGTGGTGAATGCGCAAGTGACGAAGCCGCGGTCGGTCACGCGTGCACACTATGTATTATTCAGGACCTCTCAGCCCATCGTCATCCGATACGTACGCCCCGGCAAGGGCACCTGCTCCGGTTTGTTTGTTTGTTTGTTTGTTTGTTTGGGCGAACGGTCGCAACCTTTCGACGTGGACGCACTCGGAAAAGCTACCAGACTCCGAGCGCTGCCTGCAGCGCAAGGCGGTCGGCCGTGATGTCACGTTGGTAGGGCAATGCCGCTGGAGGGGGGCCGTTTCACGTGGAGATGACGCGGGGATAGCCGCGCGTCCCTCCTGGCGACTTCCCACGCTATCCCCGCAGAATAGTCGCGCGGTGGGACGCGAGCCCTAGCCCCCCAGGTTGCCGAGCCCCAGACTAAACGCGTTTGGCTGTTCCCTGTGTTGAAGCCTTTCGCATAGTTTGACCCCACGGCGAAGCGCACCACCAACGACGATTATGACGACGCGTCTTCTAGCGAAGTAGCTTATCGGTATAAGATTATTCCAGCGTTGTTGTCAACCCTCGTGTATTTTGCACCATTGGTACGTGAATGCATAGTTGACCTGGTTGAAGTGGGTTTGGTGTTTCGATTTAGCGTCGGCGACCGCGACCCGTTTATAGATAAAACCAGAAAATGAAACAGGGTTCATTGCACATGCTGTGCAATGAACCCTTAGAACGTGTGAATTTCATGCTTGCGAAGCTGGTTACTCTCAAGAAGACGTATGTTTCTGTTGCTTTTCATAACGAGCTCTGCAAAAATTTTTCAGCAAGGCAATTTAAAAAGGGGAGGGGGGCTTTTGTCTTGCCCTAGGGTACGGTGCTAGTGCATTTTCCAAATTCTGCAGGCCCCAACTAAGGGACTAGTGTGGACTATTCAGCTGCATGGATGTAACTTGGGAACCAGTCAACATAACACACTATAATGGGACACTGTAGTGGAGGGCTCGGGAAATTTCGACCACTTGGGGTCCTTTCTGACATCGCATTACACAGGCCTTACCATTTTGCCTCCATCAAAATGCAGCCGCCACAGCCAGGATTCAATCCCACGACCTTTTGATCTGCAGCTCAGTGCCATTGCCACTAAGGCCGCCATGGCGGGGCTGGTTGGCGGAGTGCGAGGTTACAGTTGAATTCTTCGTGTGAAACACTTTGTATTTGTGCACATGCTGTGCAATGAACCCTTAGAATGTGTGAATTTCATGAAAAATAATCAATTTTCTGAAAATAGTATTTTTGTAACATATAGGCATTGCTGCAGACGCTGACCAAATTTCTCTCATCTCTGACTGATATTTCAGCCACAATAGCGGTTTAGATCCCCAATTCATGCTCTGCTTGGTTATTAAAAAGATGCAAGAAATGGGATTTTTTATGCTATACTGCTGCTGACCTACATATGTTGCAGCACTAGACATCCAGGTTATATCCTTGATAGCCACAGATCACCTGTCAAATACATTTCAATACTTTGGTTTACACTTGGTTCAAAATGAGCTTTGTTTTGTGGCTTTTTCTGAAAATATGCTTTCACTCACCCTGCTTGTTTAGTGCAGCAATTTCTCAAGCTCTAGAAGAGATAAGAGCTGTAATTTCTTTTTGCTATGTGAAGACTAATGTATAGAGCTAATAATGTATGTTTTCTCTACCTGTAGCTTTTCTATTTACCTTTGTTTTTGTTCATTAGCAGCTGCGCTACAACCACTGAACTGCAGCAGGCTGCTAAATTTCTAATTGTTGTTTGATTTCTATCTATTCTCACCCAATAAAAATAATTAAAATTCAGTTATCTCAATAATTATATGAATGATCAAAAAATAATTGTACCTTTAGAGTCTGCATAAAAAAGACACATATATAGGTGCTTATAAACTAAATTCAACCAACATATAAACGAGGTACATTTGGGCAACATTCCCAAACCATGACTGGAAACTTGCCATTGTCACTAAGGTATTTAATCACTGCATTCTGCAAGTACTAGGTACGGTGCAGAAACATGGAGGATAACTAAGAATCTAAAAATGAAATTGAGGAGCACGCAGTGTGCGATGGAAAGAAAAATAATAGGTGTAACGCTAAGATATGAAGAAAAGTGCAACAGGGGCAGGCAAAATGTTAGGTGGAGCGATGAAATTAAGAAGTCTGTGGGCATAAGTGGAACCAACTCGCTCAGGATAAGGGCGAATTGGAAATCGTTGGATAGAGTTGTTTGTGTTGTATTTGCTTTCTCTCTCCAGTTGTACCTTTATGTATCAATAATAAAAAGTAGCAGCATGACCTTGCATTTCCGTGTGTCTTTTGCAGCAACTCATGAGTGCAGTCAACAAGTGCTTCTCCTCCGACAAAGAGGGCAGCACAGTCAACGGTGAAACAGGGCGTGTTGGAAAGCGCAAAAGGCAACCTGTGAATGGCGTCGCCAACACGTCCTCTGATGAAGTAGGCGGCAGCTATAGCTCGGACAGCGGAGGCTCTCCCTTGTCGGTCTTGGCAGATGTAGCGCTGCACTCCTCGAGCAAAATGGATGACAAAGTTGATCAGCAGCAGCCAAGTGAAGGCGGTGATGATGAGAAGGGTGATGATTTTTCCACACTGCGTGAACTGCTCATTCGCCCTACTGGTGGTAGTGCAAAGAAAAGCTTGGTGGACGAAGTAGTGGCAATTACAGTGGAGCAAACGGTGGGCAAGAAAGATGAACAGCAGCTGCTGCATTTCTGCCGGCGCTTCCCCAACCCACAAAAGGGCCGTGAAGCCTTGCCTGTGCGTATCTGCAGCCTAGCTGAGACGTTGTTGCTCTACCCCAAAGTTCCCCATTCTTGGCTCTGCGATGGAAAACTGCTTGTTCTGCACGATCCACGGAACAAGCACAACTTGACACTGTTTCAGGAGCAGTGGAAGCGAGGCCAGGTCAGTGTTTGTAGTGAATATTGTACGCTGCACAGATGGAGCAAGGTTTCTGGAAACTAATATAAAAATTTTTGTTATTGGTATATTGGGCACTTAGCACAAAGCACCACAAATTTTATTAACATTACAGTGACTGTATCAGCTTCTGCAGTCAGACTAGTGCAATTTAGTTGTGGAGATAAATGTCTTGTTGCTAAAATTGGCCGTCGGAAAAGTTGTCTGTGCTGTACACATTTCAGGATTTCCCTCAAAATGTGCGTTTTTATGGCTGCAGTATTCTTCGCTTTACTCATGTCATTGCTGCTCCTCTTGGCGTATCATTAATTAAGCTGGTGCCCATTTGAGCTGATATTCAAATTTTTCAACTAAATCAAACTAATTGCTGTGGGCCATGCTGCTCAAGCAAATGGCTAGGCATGCTCAATATGCCCGATGGGCATGAATGTGCAGCCTTGACAACTTAGTAATGGGTTTCATTTGCTTTGTTCTGTTGTGTAGCATACTTAATTATTAATATTGGAATAGTATGTCCAAATTGTGGGATGCATGTATTAAATCGGGACGAATTTTGCATTCTTGTAGCAGCGTCACAGTCCCCTTGCTGTGAATGGATGCATATAGTGTGCTTCACTAGACAAGTTCCCTCCATTACTAGTAGCTTCTTCATCACATTACCTAAATATACAAAATCTGTCCTGATGGAGCACAAATAAAATCCATGTGTGCCATCCATAGTTTGAACATGCCTTCATCACTTTTCAAATGCGTGGGCCCTTCAGATTCGTCGTACATTTAAGCATACTCGTGCTTGGCTGAATGTCAAACAATTTGTCATAGGCAATTTCCTCACTAATTGCTTCGAATGACACCAATTCCCACAGTGCATGGGATCTGCAGGATGTTGTGCAGAGCTTGTAATGCACTCTTGTGAACCTGTGATGGCAAAATTTTTCTAGTTATGGGCAAAATGCAAAGGTGTTTCATGAACTGCTTGTTACCGATTTTAGTTCTTTAGACGGGCTTTTCCTGTTTCATTTTTTGTTCGGCTGGGTACAAAGCTTGGTAAGGGTGACAGCCTGCACACAAGGACAAAAAATGCCATTTCCTGCAGTGCTTTTAGTTAATATCTGTGATGTGTTTGATAATGGTAATTAAACATTTCCTTGTGCTTCTGTTGCAGCCTGTGTTGGTCACTGATGTGACCAAGAACTTGAATACGTCACTGTGGCACCCAGATGGTTTCTGCCGAGATTTTGGTGAAGTCCGAAATGACTTGGTGAATTGCCGAAATGGCAGCATCCTTCCAAACCAGCCAATGCGGAAATTTTGGGAAGGCTTTGAGAACTTCAGCAAACGGATGAAAGATGAAGATGGAGAGTATATGCTGCTGAAACTAAAGGACTGGCCACCTGGTGATGACTTCAGTGACATGCTGCCCAGCAGGTTCAACGATCTCATGAAGGTGCTGCCACTACCAGAGTACACTCACCGGGATGGAGTTTTCAACTTGGCTGGGCGGCTGCCGGAGTGTTTTGTCAGGCCAGACCTTGGGCCAAAGATGTACAATGCCTACGGTATGTTTCTGTTGCTTTTCATAACGACCCTGTTATGTCAGCATATATGCTGTGTGTATGAATGGGATGAGGGATGTTTTTCTGTGTGTAGGTTCATTAATCTCACACAGTCTTCAAGTTGGCTCCACTATCAGCTTTGCATACTTGCCTCGTCCTTGCCATGCTTGTTGGTGTGGGCTGTGAAGCCACCATTCATGCCCGTGGTGTAATGTCATGAGGAAGGTGACTTAGAATGCAATATAAACAAAATGAGCACTGAAGTGTGCGTGCGTGCATACATGCACATGCGCTCATAAGGACCTGTGCCAAGCAGGTATAAAGTGTCCATATTCACTCTTGTGATGATCACTCCACTGAAATTGGTCATAAAAGCAATTTTCCTTGCGAGGCAGCCACCATAGTCGCCACAGTCGCAGTCTTGGATTGCATGGACTGAACAGTCTTCGCCAATTTACTAACGGTGACATTAAATGCACAGTAGCTTGAAGGAGGGCATGCAGAGCATAGCAAGAATTTGCAGCCTCATGAAGAGGCATGGAAACCGGTAGATAGCAGCAGCGGTGTTGTGCTGTATGTAGTGACTTAACAGTGCACCTGAAAGTGCTGGAGGCTTCTCAGCAAATATTTAGAGCACAAAGTAAGAAATGAAACAAGAAAGGAAAAAAAGAAACAGCGAACAGTAATGTAATGGAAAGTTAAAACAGTAAGGGTGAGGAAATGTCAAATCCAATCAAAATGACAAAATTAAATTTAATTGAAGAACATTCAATAAATGGTGTTATTGATTGAATATGAATATGCAAAGCTGATATTTGAATGATACAGAAAAAGCGCACTTAAAGGAGTACTGGCACGAATTTTTGACATTCTCGTATTATTGCTGTAAATGAAAGCACTGGCGTGGAGAACCCCAAAAAGAGTATCGTGGTGCCTCGAAAGGCAATGAATTTATTTTTAATATGGCTTCCTTAAAAAGCCCACTTTCGGTTTCGGACAGCAATTCGTGATAGCAATTCATCGTCTGTGGTCAATTAAGCGTGGGGCACGCAAACAATTTCACGGTCGTCCAGTGACTGTGCTCATACGTCATCGTACTGTCCATTGTAGTTGGGCTGGCTCGCAGTGCTAGGGGACGAAAACTTTAAAGCCAAACTAAAATATTTTGTATGTGTTTCCTGGATTCCGTGTGCGGAGGGCATTAACAATACATGGCTAGAAAACGAAAAATGTACATTTTGAGCTGCCACAAAATCGTGTCGGTACTCCTTTAATGTTGTCTGGCAAAGAATTCCAAAGTTTGATTAAACCAAAAGCTAGTCTTTGAGAACCATAGTTAGTTCGGATCTTGGGAAGTAAAAGGTTGTCATTTGAGGAAAAGCGGGTAATGTTTGAATTAGTGAGGCTTGGAATGAACAAATTTCAGAAGGGTATGGTCTTTAACTACTCGACTACTCGATAGGCAAATGTGTACACATTAGATCTGTTCAGGTTGTCAATATTATGTTTAGTTCACGGTACAGATCAGGAACATGAGAACATCCAGGTGATAATGAGCTCCAGGTGATAATGCGAATGGCTTGATTTTGTACATGTTAGAGGTAAGAAAGATGGCGATGATACGTTTGATCCCATGAAGCAATGCAATAGTTAAGATGACTGTGTGTGAATGCATAGTATAAGCTGATCAGTGTAGTCAAATCAAAATAACATCTAGCTTTTAGTAGTACCCTAATACCATATGTTTTCCATTGCAGTTCAATGTGCAAGTTGAATTTTGACAGGGAATCAAGGGATTTATCAAAAGCTGCGGGAGATCGTAATGAAAATAATAGCGGGCCCAGAATTGAGCCTTGTGTGACACCAATCTTATTTTTTTAGCAGAATAGATGTCTCAGTGTATCAAAAGCTTTAGTAAAATCTAAAAAAAAAAAAAACAACAAAGCTACTCTTATCAATTTCTAGTTTGCATTTTTCTGTAACGTAATTGAGGGCTAAGTTAGTCTAATGTCCCCGTTAAGGGCCCAAACTGGTTGCAATAAGGTAGGTTAAATTTTGTAAGGTAGCTAGACAGTCGAACATCTGTTAATTTTTCAATTACTTTGCTAAAAAAGGAAGAATGGATATCAGCCTGTAGTTAGAAAATTAAGCATTTGTCACCTTTTTTGAAAACAGGAATAACCTTGCTTATCTTTAACTCTCTGGGAAATACACCAGACTCAAATTATATTAATTGTGTAGGTGACCACATTTGCAACCACATCGGCGACCATTTTCACGTGGTTAGCAGGGGTAGTAAGGTGACCTGTGATTTCATTTTGATAATAGCACTTTTTTGCATTCTTTAATGCAGCATTCAGTGTTACAGTATTGTTTGTAATGATCGATGTTTTTTTTTTGTTTGTTTGTCATCTTTTTTACGCAGGCTGTTCAGTAATCGTTTCATTAACCATGGATTCTTAGGGGAGGAATAACGTTTATGGCATTGAACACGTGTTGTCGATAAAGATATGCAGCTGGATATTATGGAGATGAATGTGGTGTATGCTGATTGAGCAGTATTCATTGAAGTGACACAAGACCAATCGGAATTTGATACCAATTTTACAAATTTGACGCGGTCAAACTTATTGGTAGTGAGGCTCACGTTATTAATGCAAGTACTATTGTCAAAGCAAAGGGCAACTGGGAAATGATCCATAATATTAGTTCGTATAATAAATGTGGAGGGAGGATGAAGAAGGTTCGAAAGAGCATGATCAATAAGTGTTTAAGGCCATAACCCTGGAAACAGCTGCCAAACTGAGCTATATGTGGAGAGGAACCATGAAGCAAATTAATGTTGATGTCACCCATGATGACAACGGAAATGTTTTCAGTATAATATTTTAAAAACCAACTGCCCCTCCTGACTGACACATGTGGCTCGTCGTCCCTGTTGTAACCATAATTGTGTCGGAAAGAGCGGTGGCAAGGTACAGGCCACCTTGAGATGAAACTTCGGTATCTCTGTATAAGAGGTGTGGTATGAGAGGTGTTTTTTTCTTACCCTATAAATCTTTAGCATCTTCAAAGTTTTTTCAGTTGTTGCACATTGCACCATGCATTTGTCCCGTTTTTGCAGGCTCTGCACTTTACCCAAATAAAGGCACCACCAATCTACACCTGGATGTCAGTGATGCTGTGAATGTCATGGTTTACGTTGGAATTCCAAAGGATGGGAAGGATGAAGAACACATCAATGGTATGCCTTCTAGTTTCCTTCATTTTTGTCGTAAATATAATTATTCTCAATTGAGTACACTGACAGGCCATAATCTAAGTAAGCATATGTTGTGCTTTTTCAGCTGCACTAAAAGCAATAGATGAAGGAGCATGTGATGCCCTGACAAGAAAGAGGGTGCGAGAGAAGAATGCCAAACCTGGTGCTCTTTGGCACATCTACAATGCCCGTGACGCTGACAAGATCAGAGATCTGCTTAATAAGGTGAGCCCTGTTTTATTGTGCCAGGATCAACTCATTGTGTAAGCGAAAGGATGTGTGTCCTCCAGAGCATCGGGACACAAGCGATACATCGTAAAAGTATTCCACTGGTGCAGTACAAATACATTCTTCAAATGCATTTGAATACAGAAAGTCAAAAGTATTTATGAGAAGCATTGCGATACGGCCCAGCCCGGCTTTTAAAGAGTGTTGCTGCAGGACGTGGTGCTGAGACAACTAGTTACTGCCCAAGACCAGCTGCGTCTCTAGACTGTTTGGAAAGAGAAAAAGTTATGCCCAACAACATATGCATCCAGCGTGTCTACCGACCTGGAAAACCGGGAAAACCGGGAAATCTCGGGGAATATGATCAGTCTGGAAAATCTCAGGGAAAACTCGGGGAATTTGGGCTTCTCTCAGGGAAAATTGGCTCAAGTACGAAAGTCTCGGTAACGCTGGCTCTAACAATGCACGTTGCGATTGAGTTTATAGCACAACTCGCAGTAATTGAAGGGAAGAGTGCCCCCCCCCCCCCCTTTCCTCATCGCTCTTCGTCGCGCGAATCGGCTGCTTTTTTTATTATTGGCTTTGCTTGTCGCGTCTTGTTCTATGTAAAGTCCGCTGTACGTGTCTGGACGCGTTACGGCGCACACACATCCCCTGTGTGCGCCGAGCGTTGTTATATTGTGCGTTTGCTTGCAAGCAGTCTTTTCCACAAATATTGCGGAAAAGACTGTGTGGAGGTAGAGGACGCGCGGCTACACGAAGCTGGGCGCCCTCTCCATAGGGAGAAGACGCGGCGCCGATTCTACACCGCGTGACGCGTCGTGCGGTTTGTAGCAATGCCGCTGGGCAACGCCATTTCGTGGTTTCGGTTTCTCAGCGTGATTGCAACGGTGGCGCGTGAAACTTGATGTATCTTCGTCGGCACGGCACCCCTTTCTAGAGGCGGCGGAAGTTGATTTTCATCTTTATTGGCGTAGCTTTCAGCTTGTTTATTATCGACGCCTATGATCCGAGGGTCGCTGGATCGAATCCCGGCCAGCGGCGGATGCATCTCGATGGAGGCGAAATGTTTTAGGACCGTGTACAGTACGACGTCAGTTAAGAAACCTCGGGAGGTCAAAATTTACGGAGTTCTCCACTACGGCCTCTCATAATCATAGCTGGTTTTGTGACGTAAAACCATACAAATCAATCAATTATCTACGCTTACGAGGGATTCTTGCTGTTCTTAATTACCGAGTTTATTCTGCCCAAGGCAGCCACACGCTGAGAAGATACCATGTGTGTGCCAACACAGCTGCTGGTTGCTCCAAGATGAGAACAGAGATGCCTTTTTGTGTGCGCAACTGCGATAAGGCAGGCGCTGTGCGTAGACCCGTTTTTCAAGGAATACCACGTTCTAAAATACTATTGAACAATTTGCAGTATTTGCTCGATTTTACCGCGCCCTCGATTGTAACGCGCACCAGTTTCCCGCGACAAAAAGAAAGTCAAACATCGATTGTAGTGCACACCTATTTTTCGGGACACAGGAAAAAGGGAGAGCTTAGTAATCAACCTTTTCACATTAATAAAACCAGATGCCGTACTCGCGTAATGAACGCACTCGCATAATAAAAGCACCGCTAACTTTAAACTACTGCAGTAGTTGATCCGCGGCGTCTCGAAGATGTTCGGCGCAGCCGCGTGCAAGCTCGCAGTGGTGCATTCCTCCGTGCAATCGCAGTTCCCTCACGCCTGCTACCGCATGCTGCCATGCGTGCTGCGGAAGCTGGCGCAGCTAAGCCTAAACATGGTCGGGGCCGCGGCAATCTCGGACGTCAAGCAGCGCGCACGGATGAGAAGCTCTGCCTCAGCACGGATACGAGGGAGAAATGCGATGATGAGCCGTTTTGCGTATGGCGATGGGAAACATCTATTCTCCCGTTACGGCCACCCGCAAACGCTATTGAAAGTTCGCGCCGCTGGGCATCTCGGACTTCGGTTGGCCGCAAAATGGCCAAGCTGGCGCGGCGATTATCAACGGCCTACGTGTAATGTGCGTCGTGGCAACGTTGCGTGGGGGACCGGCGGCGACATAGAAACTACAGAAACTATGCGCGCCAAAGACCGCCGCGCCGCTAGTTTGCTTTTTCGGCAGTAACCGTTCGGCAGCGCCCGAAGCGTGTAGGAGGCGGCCATTTTCCTACGCGCCTCGGTATGGTAACGGCGTCGTTCGTTCGCACTCGTTCGCATATGATTTTTGGACCCGTTTTATAGAAAAAGAAGTGTGCATTAGATTAGAGTAAATACGGTTTAAGTGATGCTGACACGAAAATATAGCTCCCGATTCTTTTTTTAAAAAACAATGTTTTTCGGACCTTACGCATTTCGTACATTCAAAATCTGCAATTTCACAAATTGACCGTCTGGGAAAGCTTATTTCATTTTGTTTGTTTGGGTTTTTTTTTTTTGGTTTTCTTTATTTGACCGTGAAAGAGCTCAAAATCCTTATTAGTGATGGTGCCTACCCGCATCGACATGAAAAAAGTTATGTGCCACTCAGGGAATTTCGCAAAAATACTCAGGGAAAACCTGGAAATCTCAGGGAATTTAGCAATGTCAACTTGGTAGACACCCTGGCATCACACATTTGCACAAGTGGGGGTATATTGTGCGTACAATTAAACCTCTGTGCACAGACTAGCAGCACTTGAGCAAGCAAGTGCTCAGCAAATGACCTGGCAGGGCTTGTTTGTGCACACTAGGTGACATAGCACACTTACGCCAATCACTCTAGAAAATAAATACCACAGAGTAGCCGGTACTGCATTTCAGTCAAGCACTGCCACTTTCCAATTGGTAGCAGACCAGTGTACAAATGAGCACCACACATTAGTGAAAAGCATAGCATTTAGTGAGCTCGATGTACTAAGGTTTGCCACTGTGATCAATGGGGGAACTGCTGTGCTTTAATCGAAGGTTAATTTCATGTGTCAATGAAGGGCATCTTGCTTATGGTGTGCAGGTGGCACAGGAGCGCGGTGAGAAGCTGGAGCCTCATCATGATCCTATTCATGACCAGAGCTGGTATTTGGATCAAGAGCTCCGAGAACGCCTTTACCGTGAATATGCTGTGGAAGGCTATGCTGTTGCCCAGTGTCTTGGAGAAGCAGTGTTCATACCCGCAGGTGCTCCACACCAGGTGCGTTGTCATTGTTTATACTCCAAGCGATACATATTTACACACTGCCCAGCATTTGTTGAGGTTATAGTTGTGCTACTGGAATGTTTAAAGAGTGGCATTGTTGATTTTGAAGTTGTCAGATGTACAGCTATTCACTGATTTTGCTGACATCCCTGGTAATTCGGATACTTTCATGGCACCACCGCATGCATTAAGATTTATGCATAAGTCTATGCATTAAGATTTACGTTTGATATTTCAGGCATACCACGTACCATGAATCCGAAGGCATCATGTTCACAGAACACTGTGCATTTCTTAATTACCCATGTGTGCGCCTGCTGTCTCCTCTCTGTAGGATCTTGTTAACATGGAGCTGTTTTAATTGTACTAATGGTTAAGTTGTGGTGAATCTGTGATCGAATCTCTGTGGAGGCAAGTGTCGTATGCTGCCTACCAGTTGGTGCATATCATAGGTTCATTTCAAGGTCACAGTACAATTGAGAGACTTATATTGAGGTTGGTGCTGATGGTCTCTACTGCAAAGGACCTTCCATTTTCGCAATAAGTGGAGAGGTTGGTCAACTAATGATTTTGTCTTAAAACCCAGAAAGGCACGTAGGCACTGACTAATGCACCGGTTCAAACTTATCACAAACAACTCTACTACGATCAGCATGTTGTCGGATGACCTCACCACTGGCAATTCTTTGGCACCAGTTCCATATTTCTGGTGACGGGATGGTTGTGACGTCACCGCACACGCTCCAAAAGGCATCTACCCATTTCGGTTTCGGTTTGAAGACAGCTTTTGGTAGCTTATTTAAAATTCTTGGTGCGTTTCTGAGCACAATGAACCACCCTGGCAGTTACAGGACTATCAGTGCCATTGTAAAACATTGATATCAGAACATGGTGAAAAAAACTGCCACAGTTGCCCTTTAAATGTGTAGGAGCTATGGAAGGCTCGCAAAGAGAAATGTGTGCCACACCAGATTACTTTGTGTTGGAGTACATGTGCAGAAGCTCCCTCCCAATCTTCCCTTCACTACCATGCTAAGAAAAGTTGTCCACAACTACACCTGAAGTCTAAATATTCAAAAAGCCCCGCCACAGTGCTCTAGTCGTTATGGCACCTAGCTGCTGATCCGAACGTTGTGGGGTTGAATCTCGGTTGCGGCGGCTGCATTTCATTGGAGGCGAAATGTTGAGGCCCGTGTACTGTGCAATGTCTGTTCATGTAAAAGGACCCCAGGTGGTCGAAATTCCCTGAGCCCTCCAGTATGCAGTCTCTCATAATTATAGCTGGTTTTAGGATGTCAAATGCCACAAATCAATCTATATTCTAAAAATTAACATGCAAACCAAACAAAGTGGCAACTGGAGGTAGACTTGACCCAGAACATTTATATTGCGGCAAAAATGCAGAGGAGCACATAGCACGAATCGTCCTCCAAAGATCGGTCACCATCACCGTGATATCAGCAGCGCATCTGCTTTCAAAAAGTGTGCTCATTGTCAAGGTGCTCTATTAGCGTGCAATAAAAGCCAAAAGCTCCTGTCTCATGGGCGGACCGTTTCTCAGTTGAGGCAGTCATTCTTGCAATGGTTTGAAGGGAGGAGTGATGGGCGTTACTGTAGCGGAAAGAATCTGCAAGAATCTTGTCGCTGTCTCGAATGAGGCAGGGGAGCTGGGGAGCAAGTGGGGCTCATGCGGAAAAGTGTGGACCTAATTAGGCTTGACCTAATTACACTTCACTTGGTTATTCATATAATTGACTTGTTCTTGAATTAGTATTTGCTTAATTAGGCTTGAATGAATTAGTCACATTAATTAGACTTGGTTTAGGTTTAGTTGTCTAATTAGCCTTTGTTTAATTAGGTTTGTTGTGACGTCTAAGGTAATTAGCCTTAAGTACAGTTAGCTTATTTGGCTATACTTAGCAGGGCATGTGTGTGTGCGAGTTTTCGGCTGGCGTAGCATGGCACAGCAAATGGCAAATGGCAGCAATGGTTCAGCAGCATATCGCTTTGTAAACACACGTGCATACATCAGGGAAAAGCCAGAAATTCTATAAACTGTGCCACCATAGCCACTGTTCCCACATTGGTTTTGAAGTGCCCCAGTATCGCAACCTGTGCTGAGACGTGGTGCGCAAGTGAGCCAGAATTTTCCACTTGTTGTTGCCCGGGCATTACACAACAAGTTGTGCTGAACTGGTTGCTCGGTCAGGCTGGGATCTGTGTCACTTCCGGTCAGTGGTATCGGCATCGTTTTTTCCAGTTTCCATGCCAAAAAGTATGTCGTCAGCATTTCCTGCAGCTAGACTTTCCAAGAACTGCTTTTTGCAGAATGCAAAATTTCAACCTTATGTAATCGCGAGGGTTTACTCAGCAGCACCAAGATGGCTGATAAGTGTACTAGCAGGCCTTGAAAGCTAGCGCGAATGTAGCTGTGTCCTTATGATCACGTGAACAAAGTTAAAGAAAAAGCAAAGCGTGCAGTTGTGCGTGCATGTGCACACATGTGCCATGTGCCAAATGGGAAGGTTCTGAAGAGGAGACAATGTTCTTACATGTTCTTGTTCATACTTGATAGATGGTGGAAAATTCCAGTATTCTTATTCTTCCATTACTGGCAACATGGAAGTGCATTTTGTACATTGCAAGGAGACCACAGGACATGAAAAATTGCTAGCGCATTACTCCATGCAAAGAGAAATGCCACTTTTCTGCTGTTCCACGTGAAGGCACGGTCACTTGCATATGCGAACATTCCTCACATGCTCCTACGTGGCTGTAAAATGTTTGGAACAAAAGGGCATGGTTTTTTGTAAGTGGGCATCAAAAAATCTTGTAGTATTCATGACTTCCTGTACAGATTGAGGTTAATTTGGAAACTTCTTAACAAGAAGGTATGGTTTTTTGCATGAGGATCCATCATCCTGTCATTCGTCTAGTTCTTGCTCGATTCTGTTAAGTGGGAAGCAGTCTGTCGACGTAGCCTGTTCATCCGCATCGTGAAACGTGCGTAACATTTACATTTGCGCGTCCGAAAACGATGTACGTACACAAAACAGGCGCACGCTCAACGTGGCTATACTCTGCTTTGCTCTCGAACATTTTCAGGGCAGCATCTTCAGAACAACTGATGAACTGCATCGCGTGAGCTGCAGCAATGACATTTGTCACTTACATGACAGCTGTGATCGTAATGTCAACAATCACAAACCTCGACAAATAAACACAAAAACTAAAATTCACACACTCAATCTCAGTACTGCAATAAAAATGTTCACGCAACAGGATAGTTAATGCATAACATTTCAGAAAAATGAGATCAGACACATGTTCACACAGCAGTCCGTGTCAACGTCTAGGCACTCGCAAATCTCTTCTTCGTGCAGCAGTTAAGATTACAGAGCATCGAAGGAAAGTGTACGCGATCGCATGTGCGCTATTTCACCGACACAGCTGGACAGTGCACGTCGGCGGAGCTAGCATACATCAAGGACCACTGTCAACAAAATGTGGTTTTACTAAAGTGAAGTTTTATTGAAAAGGGATCGAATCAAGCGGCGGGAACAGAGCCCAGCGGGACAGAAGAAAAGTACACGCACCAAGCACGAAGGGGTACCAAAATGAGCCGGAATAACCCACGCTGTAAATGGAAAACCGTACTCGTTTAATTAGAAAACAATGAATTACAGTACCTAGAAAGAGATATCCGCAACAGACTTCGTTCACGCACTGCGCACAGTTCGTTCGTTTAGCACACACTGCCCGTTGGTCTACTTCGTCGTCGCAAACACATCGCTGTTTTCCAGTTGCCTGCGTAGGACCACACTGCAATGCCGACCCAAACACGTACACAGGAATACAGCGTCCACAGCTCCGTGTTCTCCGCACACGCGGAGTGGAGATACAAGCACATGGTCACTCGCAAACGCACGTGCACTGCCGAGACTCCGGGAAACTACGTTGACGAGACATGCCAGCGCACACCCCGTACGACCAGTCCGACCCCCTTGCTCCCCTCCTTTTTCATTGTCCCGTGCAGCTGTGCGCCTGCTTACAAAAGAAAACACACAAAAAATGCGTTTAGCCTTGCTTCCATGTCACTCACTCGGAGCGAAAGACGCGCTTGGAAAGGCTGGGCTTCTCTAGCTTCGCTCTGCTGGGCGGCTGGATGTACACACATTTCCCAGAAGCACTTGCGCGCCCACGGGTGGCGCTGCGGTGCTTGAAAAAGGTCTATTAGGCTTGAATGAATTAGTCATATTAATTAGACTTGGTTTAGGTTTAGTTGTCTAATTAGCCTTTGTTTAATTAGGTTTGTTGTGACGTCTAAGGTAATTAGCCTTAAGTACAGTTAGCTTATTTGGCTATACGTAGCAGGGCATGTGTGTCTGCGAGTTTTCGGCTGGCGTAGCATGGCACAGCAAATGGCAAATGGCAGCAATGGTTCAGCAGCATATCGCTTTGTAAACACACGTGCATACATCAGGGAAAAGCCAGAAATTCTATAAACTGTGCCACCATAGCCACTGTTCCCACATTGGTTTTGAAGTGCCCCAGTATCGCAACCTGTGCTGAGACGTGGTGCGCAAGTGAGCCAGAATTTTCCACTTGTTGTTGCCCGGGCATTACACAACAAGTTGTGCTGAACTGGTTGCTCGGTCAGGCTGGGATCTGTGTCACTTCCGGTCAGTGGTATCGGCATCGTTTTTTCCAGTTTCCATGCCAAAAAGTATGTCGTCAGCATTTCCTGCAGCTAGACTTTCCAAGAACTGCTTTTTGCAGAATGCAAAATTTCAACCTTATGTAATCGCGAGGGTTTACTCAGCAGCACCAAGATGGCTGATAAGTGTACTAGCAGGGTTTGAAAGCTAGCGCGAATGTAGCTGTGTCCTTATGATCACGTGAACAAAGTTAAAGAAAAAGCAAAGCGTGCAGTTGTGCGTGCATGTGCACACATGTGCCATGTGCCAAATGGGAAGGTTCTGAAGAGGAGACAATGTTCTTACATGTTCTTGTTCATACTTGATAGATGGTGGAAAATTCCAGTATTCTTATTCTTCCATTACTGGCAACATGGAAGTGCATTTTGTACATTGCAAGGAGACCACAGGACATGAAAAATTGCTAGCGCATTACTCCATGCAAAGAGAAATGCCACTTTTCTGCTGTTCCACGTGAAGGCACGGTCACTTGCATATGCGAACATTCCTCACATGCTCCTACGTGGCTGTAAAATGTTTGGAACAAAAGGGCATGGTTTTCTTGTAAGTGTGCATCAAAAAATCTTGTAGTATTCATGACTTCCTGTACAGATTGAGGTTAATTTGGAAACTTCTTAACAAGAAGGTATGGTTTTTTGCATGAGGATCCATCATCCTGTCATTCGTCTAGTTCTTGCTCGATTCTATTCATATAAACCATGTTCTCGTTTCTACACAATGCAGGTGGTCAGTTTCTGACACGTTTGGACGTGTTGTAAATCCCTTGAGCATGGCTGTCTTAACCGCAACTTTGCTTGTGCGTGCCGTTAATGTTTGTGAACCTCTTGAATCTTTCTCCTTTTACAGGTGCGGAACTTGCACAGCTGTATAAAGGTGGCTGAGGACTTTGTTTCTCCAGAAAACATTGCTCACTGCTTCAGCTTGACCAATGAATTCCGTCAGTTGTCTGACACACACACGAACCATGAGGACAAACTCCAAGTGAGTGATCCTTCTCTTTACAATAAGTGGGAGTCTGAACACTTTCTACCAAAAGAACTGCCATGACTAACTGGTCTCTTCTACCCTGTGGCTGCGGGCTTCAGGAATAGCTTAAACTAAGCAGGGTACAGTGTGCACCGTTTCGCTCTGGCTCAGTTCCAGTTTAGTGAAATAAAGGTTTGAACCAGTTTTAGCAGTTTATACTGCTCTGAAACTATCCCAGGAGATTGGAATTCACTTGCCCAAAAAGAAAAAAGAATACCTTAAGCAGTCAGACAAATTCTCGAATTTTATAGAAATTCGGAATCTGTGACCTCATATAGGATGTGTACGATGGTTTTTTTCGCAATGTTTAATTAAACAGCGATGTAAGCGCCCGAACTTGGTCAGCGGGAAAGCCCCACAGCGTGCGCGCAGTGCAGGTAAGAAGGAAGACAGAGTGAAATGCTGCCAAGTGACATCATATTGAGCACGATCAAGTTAGCCGCATTGGAGCATTGGTTTAGGGCGTTCGTTTCCGCAGTGCGCACTAGCACAGCCAAGGCAGAGTCGGGTGCTGCGAGGCACACACAATGATGTCGTGAAGCTCTTCAACCAATCATAGGCAGCGACGAGGTTTGAGTTGCCACCCATGACGTGCGCTTTGCTTCGCATACATGGTTCATAAGCAAAACGTGTTTTCAAACTGTGATAGGGCCCAACCTGCAAGCTTGTCTGAAACAGCTAGCGAGGTTTTTCACATAAATTGGCAAACCTTGGTGAAAATAGCTGTTGCTGCAGCAGTAGTGAGAAACAAGGCCATGTTATGAGCACTGCATATTACGTGGCAATCCTGTGACACATCAGTCCTTGAGCTTTGCTCTGCACACCTTTCTTTTGCTAGTTAAAAAGGAATAGACTAAAAAAAAAAAAAAACTACCGTATTTGCACGAATATAACTTGAATTTTTTTCCAATAATTTGCGAGTTAGAAAGGCGCCTCGCGTTATATTCGGGTTCGTCACACAAATATAGTGCGAACTTCTAACCCTTCTTTTTTTCCTTTAAAAATCTTCGTCCATGTCCGTTCACTTCCAGTGAACGGGCATGGGAAGGCGCCGCGGCGCCGACGCCTGCTGGGCGTCTCGGAGCCCCACTGACCGCCAGTACGGAAACGCTCATGGTGTCGCAGTCGATGCACGCGCCACTAGGATATGCTGCATCCATCGCATCGTGCCGCTAGCGCTGCTAGCGCCATGGGGGCTACTGTGACAAAACGTGGATAACAACCGATTGCTGAATAGGCTTCACTAGTCGCTCGGACAAGCTCTGTCGCTCCGCGTTGTGCTGTGTTCACGCTTGCTTCCGCATTGGCTGTCACAAAATGAACAGGCGTAATCAGTATACTGCCGTGTGCAAAAAATGGGCGATCTTGCTGGCCGAAGAGAGGGGAAATTCAAATGCGGCACGTCATCTCGGATTCACAGTCAGCCGTTCGAGGCTGGAGGAAGTGCCGTGACCGCATTTTTCAAGCCACACTGACTCGTAAGGCGTTCCGTGGGCCCAAGACGCGCCGTTTCCCGAAAATCAAGGAGGACCTGGCAGAATTCGTCTGCCAACGTCGCGGCCACTTTCTCCCCTGTTAACGCCGAACTTGTTCAGATTAAGGCAAGGGAGTTTGCACGTGAGGCCGGCGTGCCTCACGTGCAACTAGCGACTGAAGTGCTGCCTCTCGAACAATCTGGACGGCACGGACGATGCAGTTTTTTGCCGACAGCGACAAGGACTCGAGCAGCGAGGAGTAATCAGGCATTTTCCGACTGCTGTAAAGGTCAATAAAGCTTTGCCTCCCCTCGCGTACGCCCCCCCTCGCGTTACATTCGTGGTCGCCTTATTTACGTGCAAATACGGTATTTGAAAAATATTTGATTCGATTCGCACTTGAACATAGATACGAATTCGCTTTGCACTGAGATTGCATGCCTGAGATTGCGCCTGCTGACTTTTATTGTGCGCATGCCGATTACGAAAACCAATGTTGGTTGCTTTTTTTATGGCTGTCCAGATATTTTTTTGATTATTCCAATGGTAGTGATAGTCCTGTAGCAGCCAGGGTGGTTTAGTTTGCTCAGAAATGTACCAATAATTAAATAGTCATCTGAACGGTGTTTTCAAACCGAAACTGAAATGGGTGGATGCTTCGTTGAGCATACGTGACGGCTTAACAACCTCCCTGCCATCAGAAATATGGATCTAGTGCGAGAAAAATGAGTGGCTTGGGAGGGATGATTTTAGCGCTGAAGCTGTACCATCTTGCTTTTCTTTTAAGAGCCCGCCGCCTTGGTTAGGCAGTGCTGAAGGTAATGACATCAAAAAACACAGGGTGCCCTGAATGCTAATCGAAGCTGCATCCTTGAGCAAGGTCTCTCCGGATTCTGCGCAAGGATCCGTGACGTCGCTGAAATCAGTAACGTCGCGCTTGCGTTCCGATGCCTAGATTTGGGCGCAAAATTCGCTACGTTCATTTTGCCACCTATGGTAGCGAACTGAACGGCAGTAGAGTTCTCAAATACTCGCACACCAAAATTCATATTCAGGAAAACTAAATGACTTGCAACCGCGTGCCTTGGCATACATATACATAGGAGAATACATATTGAAAATCCCGTTGAGTTCAGTGGACACTCAACATGTCAAAGAAACTCCATCTGCACCAACACAGGCTTGATAAAAATGTCACCTTCTTGTAAATGGGGCATTGCTCTTTTGCTACCTTTATTGCTAGTGTGTAGTTGCTATTATGCTCACTAGCGATTGGCATTGCAGGTCGAGGAATTCGAACATATGTCTTTGTTCTTTGTTGCCATTCCATGATATAGTGTTGCTAAACATGGGAAAATGTTATATTTGCAGATAAAGAATGTGATCTACCATGCTGTGAAGGATGCTCTGGTGATTCTACGAGCAAATTCTGCTTCAAACCCTAACAACAAAAAATGAAATGTGTGTGCCATAGGCAGAAGAACTCAAAACATGTTAGACCCCCCTCCCACGTCCCAAGTGATCTGCGGATGCATCTGGCAGGTCTTGACTTGCCCACCGAAAGTGTTTGAGCCACCTCTTGTCTGGACACTGTTTTTGTAAATTTTTTTCTTCTGCCCATCAGTCTGCCAGTGGCATGTGTGTGTTCTCCTGTAATATAAGCCATTGAAGTTCAGTTGTTGCTAGTACGCTTCCCTTATTGTTACTTGGTCAGGGGCCAGCCGTACTTGGTGTTTTGTAAAGGAATTGGATCAAACTTGCGCGCAAGTGTGCGTGTGTGTGTTTGTGTGTGTGCGTGCGTGCGTGCGCGCGAGTGTTGTGTGCACCAACAGCTGTTATTTATGTTGTAGACTCCTCTGCGCCCTTCCTTGACAGTGGTCCTGCCGGCTATGTTCAGCATTTTTTCAGAGCAAGCACGCTTTGAGAGACAATAAACAATGCAGTCTTTTTCTGCACTGTTGCCATGTAAAATAATAGTGTTGTACTTATACATAAAAGGTATATATATTATATATATATAAATATATATATACATATATTTACTTATATAAATATGACATTGTAGTTGTGAGTAGTGAGCTTCTATTCTGTTGTTCTTTTTCCTCTTGCGTTTCTTGTGTTTCTTTGTTTTCATTGTTTTTCCACAATCACCATCTCATCGGTATAGTCAATTTCATTGATTGACATTATCTTACGACTCACAGTAGCACTGAGTTTGTACATGTACATATTTCATAGCAATATTTTTATATTGAAAATGTCATTGACTGTAAGGTCAGTCTATATTGAAATTCACTGTTTTTATTTGAAAGTGTATGGCTGATGTTAACGGTTCTTATTAAAGTGTTCATTTGAAAGCCTACTTGGTGTTTGGAGTGTTTTTTTTTCAAGGTCCACAGCTTGGCAGGGACTGTGCAACTATTCCGTGAATGCCAGTGCATGTTATTGAACCCCAGGTGGTCAATATTGCTGGAGCTTGTAAAAGTACCTATAGAGCAAAAGGATTTCTCTCGTACTATACAAGTTGCCTTTTCACAATGCAAACAGCACCACTTCTGCCGTGAGAGAACGCTTAGTGAGGGAGAAAACTCGCAGAGAAAGTTCAGGTGACGTCAGATTTTGAAGGCGCCTGATATTGCGCTGAAAATAATCTAAAAATGAATCAAGTTGCGTTGTAGGGAGGTCACAGACTTAACGTAGCGAGTTTCATAAAATGTTGAGCCGAAGTAGCCAAAACACGAAGGAAATCAATGAAATCAACGAATGCCTTCGCTGTAAATGTGACGCAAGCGTAATCACGTTAAGCGCGACGTCACTCAAATCTGCGTCACCCTTTCGGTCGGGTTACTAGGCTTGGCATCCAGATTAAAGTTAGACCCATATTTGAAATTTGTGGGGACGTTAGCTGACATTCCCCCTTTCCTACTTAACCTTTTCCGTGTCCCGGCATTTGCGGCATTAAATTTCGTGACTCCGCTAGCTGAGGTGAGTTTGAGACTCCTGCGCTGTTAGAATGCAAGTGGCTCTTGCGCTTAATTAACTCTACGTGGAACATCTTTTCTCTCAAGGTACGCAACACTGCGCCACTGCGCTTTGTTGGTGCTTTATGAGATGATCATGGGTGTTTTGCGGCTTTATTGGCTCAACGACGTTTCATGAACACTGGGAAGGGCTTTCTGTGAGACTTCTAGGAAAGGTTGGGCTTCAGAAGGAGCAGTTTCGGCAGTACTGTTGAACGGTTTGCAAACGTTGACAGCGCTCTGTAGTGGTTCAGTTCAGTCTTCAAGCTGCGAATAGTGCTCAGGACACTGTCCTCGCAGTCCGGGTTCCGAAGGAATATCTCCACTTCGTGAAGGAATTGCAAGGCTCCTTGCACATTTGTCTCGGGCAGAAATGTAGACCAGTTGTTCCTGTGGACAAAAATTTGTCTTGTGGGTGCCAGCATGGGTTCATTGGGGGCTGCAAATGTCATATGGTACTATACCAAAGGGTCGCATGATTAGAACAATTTCAAGAATGTCCACTAGTGTACTGATCTCTGCGCGGGTGCTAGCGCGGGAAGAGTTTCGTGGGTACCAGCGCGAGTTTGGTGGCTGCAAAAGTCTCGTCATTCAACAGAAAAAAAAAAAAAAAAAAAAACCCTCTTGATGGAACTCTACACGTATCCGGCAGGAGCACGTAAATGGCTATTTTAAATGCATCACCAATGCCGACCACGTTACGATACACGGCCA